>CM024586.1:12105807-12705807 GCA_014182565.1 Eucalyptus marginata | reverse complement strand
TATGTTGACACCTAATTTTAGAAAAATAAAATTGCATTTTGAACAGATAAAAGAAAAAAAATGAAAATGGGGAAATTGATTTGATTGAATTATGCATGGAAGGTGGGAATTTCGACTAATTATTCTTGCTTCAATTAGATCTTCAAGAAATCAAGAGAATAAAAGTCAAAATGGAAACCAAACCCAAAATTGGTGAGGATAATGGCCAGATTGATAAATCAAAGGGAAAGTATCAAAAGATTATATTCATCGGGTGAACCGCTTGGAAAAATCAAAACGAACTTGGATGGGTTTCGGTAACATGAGTGAAAAACCGAAATGTTAATTTGCGATGGCAAATCGGGGCTGAAATTCTGTAATTCCCGCAATCAAGGAAGCATAACTTTCTAAAAGACAATAGAGGTTTTCACTATAAAAAGGCAACGGTTCGTGAGAAAAAAAGGAGGCGATTTTCGAAAAAATTCAGAGCAAAAGTGAGGAAGGTTTTCTCATTGGTTTCTTTTGAGTTCAATTTTCTTTAGGGGAGAGGCACACACCCTCAGGGATCTCGGACGATGGTGTAGTCTTCTTGACGATGCCCCATGTTCATCATGCTTCATGGATATTGACGACAAGCATAAAGCTAAGTCGAGCTTCTTCTTTTTTTAAGTTTGATTGTGTGCAATTCCAATTTGCTATTCGCACTAAGGTGATTTTATTTTTCTTGCCTAGATTAAACTCCTACATCTCCGACGATAATTCCAGAGCGAGACATCGAAGTGGCCAACGTACCTAAGCGCGATTGCCATCCAATGATTTCACCGTGATAAAACCGGGTTGTTTCTCTCCCTATTAAAGTTGTTCACCCCATATTTTCACCTAATTTACTTTGTTTTGTTTCGATGTTGTGGTCACAGGCAATTCAATGCCGAACAAAAGGCCACACAATTCCATATTCCATTATAATTGACAAGAGAGAGACGACAAGAGAAGGGGGCGTCCACTCAAAAAGTTCTCGGAGGAGACTAGCAAATGATCAAATCAAGAACTAGCCATATGCCCACCAATGCTGCTGCAATTCCCCTCCTTTAGTTTTATTTTTATTTCTTTCTTTTGCTTATTTTATGTTATTTTATTGTGTTTTAAATTTTGTTATTATTGTTTAAGTTAGAATATGGTTTGTCAATGTTAATATTTGTGCATTTTGTATGCATTATCCGTAGGGATTTTGTCCGAAATTAATGTAATTATTAATTTGATCCGAGAGACATCGGATCATTTTTTTTAATTATATTAATTTTTGGGCTTTTTGGTGAAATTTCAATTGTTAAATCACAATAATTATTTAATTTGGTCCGTAAGACTTCGGATCGATTTGTAATTGTTTTGATCTCCTTATTGTGACAATTAGGGTTAGAAGAACCGTTAATTTGACCCGTGAGACAATAGGTTATTTTTTCGATTATTTTAATCCTTTCTTGCTTTATTTTGTTGATAGTTTAGATTTAATATTTATTTAATAATTAATTATTTAAAAAATTCAAAATTCTGCATGAGCATATAGGTTTAGTAAATCAGACATGTAGGATTAGGTTTTTGAAATTTTCGTCATCTAGTGATTGTTGCTAAGTTCATTGCTCGTCATTAGAACTAAGTCATTTGATGAAATTGCATATTTAATTGTTGCATTTCTTTAATTTCGAATTTCATGGAAAATACAAAAAATTTAGAATAAATTCATTTCATGCTTTAGGATGAATTGCATGCTTATTCATGTTATATAGTTTAGGTCATATTGCCACGTCATATCATTTCATGTTAAATTAGTAGCATGCATTGCACGACTTTCATTAAATAAATTGAAAACAAAAAATTGAGTGAGTGCTTATTAATTAGAAATCATATCTAGGATTATTGATATGAATTCGACCTAACAATGCGGTTGCTTTCGTTGCTTTGAGGTAAGTCCCGCATTATTTTATTCGCTTTCTCGGGTGTTAAATTGGCGGTTTGTGCACTCGCATGATCGCCTCACATGTTAGGAAAAGGAATTAAAATCAATCCAAGCTGCCTGCAAAAAAAAAAAAAACATTTTAAAAAAAATGAAATAGAAAGGTACCGAAAGGGCACTAGGATAGTCTAGTGTAATCAAGTCCCCGTACCCTTAGTCTCGGTTCGTAGGAGTAAGATAATGCTCCCGTTATTTTACTTAGGTGTCTAATCGACCTACCCTAAACCGATTAGTGGCGACTCCTAGATAATATTTTGCATGTTTAAAAAATTTTAGACTTAAGTCGCGATTTGGTATGGGCTTGGGAGAGCCCGAGCTAAGTTTAAAAACTTAGCAGTCCATTAACCTAGTTTTAGGTGATGAACCCGAAAAATTAGGTCGCGACAGCTTGGCGACTCCGCTGGGGAGTTGTGTTAAAACACTTAGTGGACTTAGGCCAATTTTTCTTTAAAAATGTTTTTGTTTGGCAGCGAGGATCCCAGGTACGTCCCTAATATTTTAAGGTGTTAAATGTTCTTGCAGATGGGAGGTATAAGGGGAGTAGTCTTTGCTTACCTTTGTCTTGCAGGATGGAGTGTGGGATGAATGATTTATTTTCCCAACTAGAAGTGCTGTTTGTATTATAAATTGTTGTGCATGATTTTTAAATTGTTTTAGCACTACAAATTGCACACACAACCTGCCGTCGGACCTGGGCTGCGATAGGATTTCTAGGATGGTGTTGAGAAGTATTCTTCCTCCAAAGCGAGACTGCTATGTAGAGGTTGACCTTCTCTTCCCTGAAAGTTTTTCATGGTGTCGAAATGTGTTTTGTCCATATCCGCGAGACTGCGTGACTGGCAACCTAGCGACCCAGATTTGAGTCGCACCTGGCGAGGTCGCATGACCTCCGGTGACCCAGATTTGGGTCGCGGTGAGATCGCACTAGGTCGCCAGAGGTTGCGTGACCTTGCCATGACCCATATCTGGGTTGCCAGAAGTTGAACAACCTTGGCGAGGGCTGTCTAGTCGTGCGACCTTAGGTAGCCCTTCACGGAGGTTGCTCGACAGATCTGGGTCGCCACGACAGTCGCCAAGGTCACCCGACCGCTTGCCCTTCGCTGGGGACTACCTACCCTTCGCCGGCGACCACTTGTAGTTATGCTTGTCCTCTTCAATGGAGAAGAAGAAGATGAGCAATAGCTCAGCATGCCCAGAAGGCAATGGCTCAAGGTATCCTCTCAGCTACTTTGGAAGGCTTGCATTTGGAAAACGGGGTTCAATAAAAATTTGCCAAACACACTTTATTTGGCCTAAAAGACTAGCTTTCCCAAACACACCCTTAGTTTAAACAACTTTACCCGAAGCAATGCTGTTTTTCTGAATTTTCTTACTTTTTATTCACCTATTTCCTTCTTCTACGGAAAAGGAAGGGAAAATTTCAAGCCCTGTTCGTTCATCCTCGCTGTCCCGTTCCACTTCATCTTCTTCACGCATGGAGCAGGCACCCCCGCGAAGATCGTCTATTGCTGAGGTGACCGTTCCCGTCGAACTGTCATCGGCCGCTCCATGCAAAGCGCGCCTCATCTCCGAATCTCCTCCTCCATGCTCATCAAAGCTTGGGGGCATCGTGATCTTGGCGAGCTCGATGGCCGGGGGTTGTTGCTGACTTTGCTAGGTCATAGTTGTCTTGACTTTTGTTTGCTTGGGCTATTTGTTTAGTTCCTGTATTAGTTCGTCCTGTTATTTTCTGTGTAATCCCCATTGCCTTCATACGTCTTAAACTCTCCATTTTACAGTGTATTAACCATATTACCCATCGCTTTTTCTTCCTTTGAATGTTGCACCCCATATAGCCTAAATGTGGGGGTACTTTTTTGAATTTGTTTATTCTTTCTCTTCCACTTTCCTTCTTCTTGTTCTCTCTTATGTTGAAGCGTATTGCCGAGCTTCTTCATCTTCCTCCTTCGACACCTCTATGCACATTAACAATTGGGTGATCTCACAAAGC
Organism: Eucalyptus marginata; assembly: GCA_014182565.1. NCBI lineage: Eukaryota > Viridiplantae > Streptophyta > Magnoliopsida > Myrtales > Myrtaceae > Eucalyptus > Eucalyptus marginata. Next base: position 12,701,827 of record CM024586.1, on the reverse strand, counting down.
CTCACAAGCTTCCTTTCTACCTCATCATTACTCCTCACAAACCCTTGGCATGTCTCGTAGAACCACCCCTATGCCGACATGATCTTCCTTGAGATGTAATTCTCCATGACGATACTTTAATTCTTGTGGTGATTTTTTAGTATTGGAATAGGATGATCCGGGTGCTCGAGCCCACGGACAACATGAGCAAAGATTTGAATGTGATGAGGATAATTTTGATGCATCTATAACTGGTCACCCAGGATGATAAAGAGCTTGACACTCTCATTAAGGAACCATCGCCAGAGATGGCGACATCATGAGATCCAAGAGTCGCTAATTAACAAAATCACTGAGATGAAATAGGAAAGTGAAAAAAAAAAAACAAATAAATAAAAATCTCAAATAACCCCGAATTTTGACTCTTTGCGGGTACATTATGGAAAAACGAGGGATAATATAGTCAATACACTATAAATGGGAGGGTCAAAGCTAAATGAGGAGTGGAAAAAACGTGACCCGGAAAATATCTGCAAGTATTGATTTACAATTGTTATACCCATGGGCAAACGCCTAAGTTAATAATTCTATTTTATCTCTAACGTGATTCCTTATTAAAATTTCAACATATACAATTTCGGTGGACACAGTGCAGTTTCACCAATAACTTCTTTAAAAAGTAATTATTCAAATATTTCATAACAAAAGTGATTTTGCTTAACTTGCGAATATCAATTTTTCAAAACACTCATAACACGTGTGCATAAAAGATGCTACTTAGTCCCTTGAGAGTGATATGTTATAATACTCCTACCCTGCTAGGATCCACTCACTTGAAGAATGTTAAAATGTCTCGTCGACACGCCTTCGTTGTTTTAGATAAGTTTTTTCATGGTGAAAAGTCTTACTTTTAGTTCATGAGATTGTGCATTATATTATTTCCATTAGACTATTTCAATTAATTTGCGTAATCGAATCTTTGAATTTGCATACCTTCTCTAAGCAAGTGTTTCTAACTCCAAATTCTATTAATTGGGATTGTACGTCTGCTGGGTCCGAATTTACTTATGCCCACAGAACCTGGTGCTATTAGATGTCTCGACACAAGTATTGCACTCGAGTTTTCAATATTAGACGCCTTCTTGGTATCGATACTTCGATAGATAGTTGAACTCCAATAAACTAGATTTAGAGTCGGAGGGACTCGATTAATAACAATAGTTATGCAAGTTCAAGGAATAAATTAGACAAGTTAAAAAGTACAGGAGTTCTATTGGAAAAATAATGTGGCACTATTTCCATCTTCGTAAATCCACCAAGTTTTTACCAAAAGGACAAAACTGTCCTCAATAATTTAATCGCAATTTAAAGAGGCGGTCCCACATTTATTTATTGTCCTTATTTTACTTATTTTAAAGTTTTTCTATATCCACGTAACATTTATTTACCATAATTAAGAATTTCACATGTTTAGTTTTTGTTTACTATGGATTTTGCATGTATATTAAAAACATTGTGTTTTTTTTTTAAATTTATTATTGGATATTACTTCCATAAAAGTTCGTTTCATCGAAAACATAAATTTTTAAGAAACCTAGTTCTTTTATGTGTCGTTGAGCAAATTTATGGATAAATTGTCAAGTAAAGTATGGAAAAAATTTAAAATAGACAATTTTAACACATTTACTTGTTTATATATTTTCACTTTTGTTGTGTATATCACCATCAAACCCTTTCTTGTCGATTTTATTTTATATACATATACATATAATGGGATGATCACATAATAAAGAAAAAAAAAACTTCTTTGAAGATTTTCCAGAGTAAAATTACAGGATATTCTCCAACATGAAACTTTAGAAGAAAACTTGATTAAATCAAAATATAGATAAAATAAGATTTTTTTTTTAAATGCCAATGAAATATCATTATTTAGATTGACAAAAATCAATATCATCCACGAATTGTTTATGAAAAAATATCAAGATGTCTCATGGTATGTAATGCTTAGTAAATTCCTAGATATTCCTTTAACGTCTTACACACTCTGTGTAAAACTATCTCACCAATATAAGAAGGAAAAAAGATAAATTCACTGACATAGTAATAAAGAGACTTGGTATATATTGACGAATGAAATTAGAAAATAATAAGTTTTTCAAGAAAGTGAACTTTTGAGATAAGATGGATAAAGAATAGATAAATTGTTATATGATCAATTATGAACAAGAGACTTTTCAATTTTTTTTCCTATATGAAAGAATGTCCTTATCCTTGCTGTTGGCGATCTAATATTACATGAAACATGTAAAACTTATAGGAATATCTAAGAATGCACTTTTTCCTTAGTTTACTAAAAAAAATGAAATTCTTAATTATGATAACTAAATTCTAAATAGAAAAAGAATGATTGTGGCCATCACTTTAAATTGCTATTGAAAAATTGATGGTAGTTTTTTTTTTTTTTTTTTTTACTATAAATGAGTGTAATCCATGGGTGGAATAGTGCCGGCCAGAAAAAAAAATAAGCTAGTTCCGGGACTAAAGGTGGACATTTATGAAGATTTCACGCCCAATTTCCAGTATACACTTAGCGAGATCTGAAGACAATGACCGAGTGCAATTACGATCATTGAGATTTACAGAATGTGAGGAGGCCTAAATAAACAGTTGCACAATTTATATGATACAACAGTCCAATCATATTATCACTTAATTTGTATATATTCCAACCAATTGTTGGATTTGAATTTGAAGCTCTTCTTCCCTATTGTAAGTCGATGGGTCCATTTTGGTAAAAGCAAGATGTCTGGAAAAGGAAAAAAAAACCAAACATATTGAATTTGTGTCAATTTAATCTTCAATCTTTCAATTGGACTAATTTGGTCATAAATTTTTCATATTAGTATCAATTTAGTCAATTTGGTTAATTTAAACCGAAAATCACCGATGTGGCACTAGTTGTTTTATGTGGCATGGACATGAACATTTTCTAATTATATTTTAATAGTCTTGGTTCTTTAAAATAATTTTATAATTTCTTATAATTTTTTCTTTCTTTTTCTTCGTTCATTTTGGCTGGCGACCCTAGGCGAGGGTTAGCCAACCCGCGCCAGTCGCAGGCGAGATAGCCTTAGGCAATGCCCTTCACGCCTATGCCTATGATCATATAGGCTGCTAAGGCCCTTGCCCAAGTCCTTCGTGGCCTTGCCAGCTCTAGGCAAGGTGGCCCTTGGCCAAATTTAGTGAGGATCACGACCATTGCTAGTCGAAATGAAGGAAAAAAAAAAAAAAAAAAAAAAAAAGGAAAAAGAAAAGAAAAGAATAAAAACTTATAAAAATTTAGCAAAATTATTAAAATATAATTTAAAAATATCCAAGTCAACGCCAGCTGAGCAATGCAGAATAGCTAGTCTACATTAGCGATTTTCAACCTAAATTTGCCGCATGGACTAAATTGGTACTAATGTGAAAATATTTAGGATTATATTGGTTAAATTGAAAAGTTTAGGACTTGATTGTTACCAATACAATAAGTTTAGGATTGTTTGGTATTTTCCCACAAGATGTGATGCCGTTTTTTCATACAAAATGGGACAAAATCATTGGCCACCTACAAAATGTTGAATAATACGTATTTAGGTATGCGTACCTTTCCGATATTCCACGCATTTATAATATGGACCACGCTTCACCGACGAGCGTTAATTGAATACCTTGTCGCCGTTACGAACGGTGGACACATCGAAAAAATTAAGTGATTTGGGGGGGGGACCAGTGGCTTCTCAATTCCTAGCATGTTGTCCAATCTTGCCCATTATATCACTTATGAATTTGAGTTTTTGTTTTTCAGCATAAACTTGGGCTAGTAATAAAGAAAACAAAATTGTCTCTGCTCTATGCACCTAATCCACACAATAAATGATTATTTTTTAGCTACTAAAATGAATCAATGGATTTATGAACTCGAATTCTTATGACCCATGTTTGGATAATCAATCGATGCATGCTCGTTATGATCTCTTCATTGTAATGATACATACATAGTCTCGAGAGGTGACTATGACAAGTGCCGTTTCCATACCCTAAATGGCTATAACACTCCATGCTTACTGAGTTGACCGAAATAACTTCATGAGAACTGTCTAACTAGAATCAGAATTGGAAAGGGTGAAAATTGCTATTTATCAAGATGCAAAAACCGCACATTATCATACTAATATAAGACCGTCTGTATCAATTAAAAAATGATGCTTTAATCCATCATCTTTTGATATTTTCTGTTCGTTTCTTACATAGGCTATATATTCTCTCTTCTACTTATCAATGGGCTTGAGTTGATTCCTGTAAAGGATTTTTTAGAAGCAGTCGAACGTTATTGGTATTTTAATTAACTAATATATTTGAAATATAAATTATAATCGTAAAGAGTTCATAGCTTTAACAAAGAAAAATCCCCTTAAAAAACTTGAACTAAAGAATCGTATATTCCAAGGCGTTGTTAGTCATTGAACTTTAGAGAAAGATTGAAAATAATGTATTTTATTAATATTCTGTTAAATTAGAATCTCGGTGGTTGAATTTATTAAAAACTTGAATCTTTGATGATTTTCTTAAAATTTAAAAAGTAAGGAACATGAAAAACTTCTTTGAATTAAAAAAAAAAAAAAAAAAAGAGACAATAGTTTTGGAGAGGTTGATAAAAATCATTAAATTGATTGATATATGTTAAATGCATATTTTCCTCTGTCATCAATAAATGAAATCACAGTAAGAATTATATCGAACCATTTAGATTTTAGAGCGTGCCTAAAACTAGTTGATGTTAGGAAATCGCATGAGCCAAAACTTATCTCTATTTCTTCTACTACAAAGTACATACCTAAGAAGCTCTAGCACTCACACATCTCAAAATGCTTGAACTCTCAGTGAATCTCTGCCAGCACCTTCCATGCTGTGCCAGCCACCACCTCCATGTTAAGAGCTTCTCTACTAGGACCAAGCCGCTGCTCGTCGTCGCGCTGATCTTTACTCCTCTCGTTGTCTATCCCAGCTCCTCTCACCATGTGCCACCGTCAACCTCCATTGGCCATCCTCCCTCTCTCCTCCATTAAACCTCTGCCTTATGTTTCTCTCTCATCTCTGCTCTTACTCTAGTGTGCTCACTAGCGGCACCGAGGCACTCAAGCCTGCATTACCTAAGCGTTGAAAATGCGCAACAAAAGTCCGATACCTTCGTCTTGAGGAGATCAGAAGTCCAATTCCGAGCCTGTAAACCTACCTTTACTCAAAATTTAAATTAATAAATTATCGACTAACTTAACTATGAATTAACTGCTCAACACCATATTAATACTTCAATGTGGGACTTTTCTAATATAACTCATATATGTATCTCAACCACCTCCCCCTCATGTGTGAGTTCAATGTTAGGTTTGCTCCTCCTTAATTCAGGTATCATTCGGCATCAACCTATCTCAACTTAAATTTCCATTAATGTCCAACTTCACCCTTAATCCTTTTCTCTAGACCGAATCTATCGTTGAGACTGCTTGCTACGTCATAACTTGAAGTAAGTGAACTATGTTTTGGCAACTTAATCAATTAATTACAAGTTCCAAATTTATTTCATCGATAGTAAAATTCTCTCTTCCGACATTGGCGGTTAGGTGGATGGACGGTCCCATAGTGATGGCCCTAATCTGTCTCCGCTTCAAGCCTCACCTGTTTCCTTTAAGTCATTTTTAAAAGAGGCCATTTTATGCCCACAAAGTCCTTTTGAGTCTGTCCTCAGGATTGAGACTCTATATAAATACATGCGTCATATGGCGAAACTTATTGCTAGAAATTCACACAGGAAATTTGTAGAAGCTGTTACCGTAGATTTCAGCCATGGCGGCTTCGACTTTGACTACCGACGTGTTTCAGTCTGGGAAGTACAAGACTGTGCTTATAACAGTAGACATGTCGTCTTCTGATCTTGCGAATCCGCCTCCGAAGCCTCTTTTGATCGGATCTCCAGCTGAAGTTGCCAAAGAATTCCCTGTTATGGTGCTCCTCCATGGTTATATGATGGAAACATCCTTCTACTCGCAGCTCATCCAACATGTTTCTTCTCATGGCTTTATCATGGTTGCTCCTCAGGTAATCTCTCTCTCTCTCTCTCTCCAAATATGTAATAGTGAGAGCACTAAAATTAAAGGTTTTTACAATGTTATTGTTCCTTCGAACATTTTTTGACTTAACTAAGTAAATCCTTCCTTACATAGTGGATCAAGTGATTTTTTAGATAAATGATTAATTATATTATGTGTAATTAGAAGTTGTTAAACACAATCAATAATATAATGTATACGAGGTTGTAGTTTTCTACGTGGTTATCAAACAAACCCTATATATTTTCTTTGTCATCTGACATAGTATTGCGAGTAATTCGCATCCTTGTACAGTATATTCTATCCATTCCACCATTCATTGAGCTGAAAAAATTATTTGAAACTAAATATGTCGACAATTCAGATTGTTGGATACCAATGAAAGATGGAAAATACTAGACTAACTAAAATTAGTTTATAAGATTGGTCTACCAAGTGATGTGTCAAATTATGGCAATACCTTATTTTTTATTAAATATTAACATAATGGTAGTTGTCTACCATTAAATTCTCACGATTAAGGATTGTATTAATCATAATATAACGATAACCTTAATTTCTATAAATACTTGATAATACTAATTTTTTTATATAATTTATCATATCAATCATACCGCCAATCATGTAACGATACAATGCATATATATTTTATTATAATACCATATCATGTGCTCAACTCTCAAGTATAATCATACATCAATCAGTAAAAGGTAAATAACTATTTGATACTCATCAAAATCAATATTCATGCGAAGCAATCAACTTATTGTTAGTATCTCGAAACAAGTCAAATACTCATAAAAAGGTCGATATATTTTCAAAACAATAGAAGAAAAAATGAAAGCTTTATAGTGGCCGCGATCAAAGCTGATCACATGGATCGATGGCCTCATCATGGCACTGAGCCCCCTACGCCTGCACCGGCCAAAGTACAAAATTATCAGTGCCTGGATAAAGCTCTTCGGCTGCGTTTGGGAACTTCCTTCCCAAGGAACTTTGGAGGGCTAAAGGCCTTTGGGCCAAATATTTAGTGTTTGGCAATATTTTTTGACTTGCATTTGCCAAAGGCAAAGCCTTCCCAAGGCTGAAAGCCCAAAGCAGGTTGGGGGCTGCCTTGGGCATTCGGCCTTCTCGAAAGGCCACGCGACACTGTTCATTTTTTCTTTTTTCCGTAATTGTCCTCACGAATTTTTTGTTTTTCCGTTTTTTGCCCTTGTATGAGACACTGTTCATCTTCTCCGGGCCGACAACTGCTAGAGGGACGCCGGCGTGGTCGCGACAACATAGGCGATTGTCGTCGGAGAGTCGGGCGACCTCCGCGAGTCGCGGTGTTGCCGGCGACCGTTGATTGCCGCATCGCGACCTCCACACGGAGCTCGCCGGGGCCGCGTGACCCATCTGGTCGCAGGTTTGGTCGCGACTAGATCTAGTGTCGGAAGCTCGAGCGGTGACCAGATCTATGTCGCGCGACCTCGCCACCTCGGGATCTAGGTCCCAGCGGTGTCGCGCGACCTCCCGCGACCTCGCTACCCGATCCGGGGGTAGCGAGGTTGCGCGACCCCACTGCGACCCAAATCCGGGGTGTTGACACCTAAAATTTTGAGATTTGATTTTGCTAAATTAAAAAAAAAAAAAAAAACAATCACATGGCATATAGGTTTAGGAAAATTTTATTTTTGTTATATTAGTTAAGATTTCTCACATATTTAGGTAATATACACTAGGAGATGCGCTTTTGCACAAAAGAGGGATTTTCTTGATGGAATATGCAAAAAAATATTTCAGCGATATATTTAGGGGTATCGTGTTCAAGCAATATACCCCGAAGATACAATTTTTTGGCTTATAAAAGGGGTCACGTACAATCAATTGGAGGGGGGACTTTTTGGTTTTTTTTAGGAATCAAAAGGAAAAGAAAATCAAAAAGTGAAAGAGAGAAAAGCCAAAAGAGAAAGAGGGGAGGCCGTCCGTGCGTGAAGTACAAGAAAAAGCAAAAAGCAGCAGCAGGGAGAGAAAAAAAACAAAGGAAAAGAGAAGTGAAAGTGAAAAGTAAAAGGGGGACCACTGTTCATCTTCTCCAAGGGGAAGGTGTTCTTTTTGCTGAAATTTGGCTCCACCGAGCCCGCTTCGCCCACCGCCGCTGCACCTTCCGCCCCGCGCCGGACACTGCTGTGCCGCCCCGAGCACCGCGCCTCCGACGCCGGCCAGCCCTCCCCAGAAGTCCGAAGCCCGCCATGCCCGAGCCTTCTCCGCGAACGACCCGCGACGCCTCAGCCCCGACGATTGCACCCCCCGACCCGAAGACTCGAAGCCAGCCGCGACCGCCGCGCCGATCGCCTCCATAGCCGCGACCAACGCCGGTCCGCCCTCTCCAGACCTCCTCGCCGTCGCCGCACCACCCTCGCCGGAATCCCGAACGCCGGCGACTCCCTTGCCGGATCGACCAACGGGCTGCCCCCTATTTTCCTTAGGTTGTTTTTCTTTTTTATTTTTTATTTTTTATTCTTTATTTTATGTTATTTTATTTTACTTTTAGTTAGTTTTATTATTATTGTTTAAGTTGAATATTGTGAGGTGAGTTTTAGGTTATAGTTCTTCTAGGCATTATCTATAGGATTTGTCCCTAAGGTTTATTGTAATTATTAATTTGACCCGTAAGATTTCTGGTCATTTTTTTAATTGTATTAACTCTTGGGGCTTGTTTATGGTATATCAATTGTTGAATTAATTTAATTATTAATTTGATCCGTAAGATTTCGGATTAGATTTTTAATTATTTTGATTTCTTGCCGTGATGTTCAGGGTTAAAAGTAATCGTTAATTTGACCCGTGAGATAACGGGTTATTTTTTCGTTTATTTTAATCCTTTATTTGTTGAATATCTTGTTTATTTAGATTTAAGATTTAGATTTAATGCTTGTTTTAGAAAATCACTAAGAAAAATCAAAAAGATGTTTGAATTAGGATTTCAATTGGTTTTAGAATATTTCTTGTTATTTTTCATATCTAGAATATAGATTTTATTTTAGATTTAAAAAAATATAAAAACAAAAAAAGGTGCATTCATTTAGGTTGTTAGTTTTTTTTTAAGTTGCATGTTTAATTACGTGGCATTTTTAAATTTCGAACATTGTTAAAGATAAAAAATATCATGCATATGTCATGTAGAATTAGGGCATGCTCCGCACGTCATTGCATATTAAATAGATTGCATGTTAGGTTAAGATAATGTCTTAATTTAAATTAGGATTTAATATGACCTAATCCTTATTTTAAATTAGATAGAATTTCAATCTAGCTAGATTACTTTTGCATTCGAATTCCATGAAAGAAAATACAAAATTTGTCTTTGCATAAGTTAATTTCAATTTTAGGATAGATTGCATTTTTAAAAATAGAAACATTAAATGCACGTCATTTAGTTTTCATTAAGTTCAATTAATTAGAACTTTCTTGTCATTAGACTAAGTCATTCAATAAATGTCACGTGACATTAAGTTGCATGAGGCATGTCATTTTAATTTAAATAATTTTGTATGTCATTGCATCGCATTGCATGTTATTATAATTAGATCATTTAGATTGCATTTAATTATTGCATTTCTTCATGTCATATAATTTAGGTCATGTCGTCATGTCATATTAGATTATTAGCATGCATCGCATGATTTTCATTTAAATAAAGTGAAAACAAAAAAATTGAAATTGCGTGTTAATTAGAAGTCATATCTAGGATTGTCTATATGATTTTTGATCTAACAACGCAGATGCTTTCGTTGCTTTAAGGTATGTCCTGCATTATTTTATTCGTTTTCTCGGGTGTTAAATTGGTGGTTTGTGCACTCGCATGACCGCCTCACACGTTAGGAAAATGAATTAAAATCAAATCAAGATGCCTGCAAAACATTTTTGAAAATTAAAAAGAAATGGTACCGAAAGGGCACTAGGATAGTCTAGTGTAACCAAGTCCCCGTACCGTTAGTCTCTGGTTCGTAGGAGTAAAATAAGACTCCCATTATTTTACTTAGGTGTCTAATCGACCTACCCTAAACTGATTAGTGGCGATTCCTAGATAATAATCTTTTGCATGTCAAAACCCTAAGTCGCGATTTGGTATGGGCTTGGGAGAGCCGAGCTAATCTTAAAGGCTTAGTAGTCCATCAACCTAATTTTAGGTGGCAAACCCGAAAAATTGGGTCGCGACAGACTTGGCGACTCCGCTGGGGATTTTGTGTTAAAACACTTAGTGGACTTAGGCCAATTTTTCTTTTCTTTTGAAAAATGTTTTTGTTTGGCAGCAAGGATCCCAGGTATGTTCCTAACATTTCTAAGGTGTTAAATGTTCTTGCAGATGGGAGGCATAAGGGGAGTAGTTTTTGCTAACCTTTGTCTTGCAGGTTGGAGTATGGGATGAATGATCTATTTTTCCAAATTAGAAGTGTTGTTTGCATTTAAATTGTTGTGCATGCTTTATTGCTTTAGCACCACACTATTTGCACACACAACCTGCGGTCCAACCTGGGCTGCGATAGGATTTCTAGGATGGTGTTGAGAAGTATTCTTCCTCCAAAGCGAGACTACTATGTAGAGGTTGACCTTCTCTTCCCCGAAATTTTTTCATGGTGTCGAAATGTGTTTTGTCCATATCCGCGAGACTGCGTGACTATTGGACATTCCATTCGACGAGCCCGGAGTTAAGGGGACCTGAAGTTAATGCGACCGCAACGATCAGATCACCCTCTTAGCTCCACTTTGTTAAGCCTTTTAGATAGAAATCGAGCCTCACGTCTCATGCGATGTGTCTATGTGATTGTCATTTATTTCCGGTGAAAGTAAGTTGTCTAAATTATTGCAATTTACTTACTTTATTGTAATTTTTGTCGGCCCACGACAATAGGTTTCGTCGTTAGTTTTGTTTTATATGCAATGGGGAAAACCGACGTACAATTCATTTCCACTCCCAAAAAAGAGCTCAAGATGTGGTTGGACCAGTTAGATCAAGATGGCCAGAGATATGTGAAAGCCAGGATTCCTCGACTTCTCCCACTGTTAGAGATCAACGTCCACTCTGGTGTGATACAAGCACTCCCTCACTTCTGGTGTCCACAAACTTCCACCTTCATATTTGGTGAGTTCGAGCTGACTCCAACGCTTGAAGAATATAGTATTGCCATTGGAATGCCCTTGGAAAAAGAGCTTGTTAGACCGCCTATCGGTATAGATTCTATTTCTGAATTATCACAGTTTTTAGAAATCGAAATCGAAAGAGTAAGGAAGGTTGTCAAAGCCAATTGTTTTGCATGCCCATTTTCATTTTTGGAAGAGCATTTTGCAAATCAACCAATGATTTCGAAAGCTAGGATCTTCATATTAGCATTTTTCGGACTAATCATTTTTCCTTATCGAAGAAATGCTATTAATCCTTCAATTTCATATGTGGTTAATCGTGTTTGCAATGGTTTAAATTATGTTAATATGGTTTTAGCTGAAACATTTTTGTCATTAAACCGTTTCAAACAAAATGAAGAAAAGACCATGCGTGCCCTCCTTGAACTTTTGCAAATATGGTTTTTCTCACACATAAAAGGTTTTGGGCACCTTATGAAACAACTTAAGATTGATGATTTAAGGCATCCCATACAAAAATTTGCGGTCTTGGAACGTTTTTCTCCGAATAAACAATATGCCCGTTGGGTTAATTTTTTGAGAAATCCTAGGCCCAAGGCATTCCTATGGTATACTAGATGGCTTCATGTTGAGGAGGCCCGTTTCTCTCACAAGTATGATGGGCCAATTCCGTTGCTGGGCCTTTCTGGTGCTACCTCCTATTACCCATATCGGGTGGCCCGTCAGTACAGAGCTCTTCAAGAAGTTCCTCCACCCCTCAAGACAGAGTTATTCCAAGTCCGTTTTGTTCGTACGGACTATGATTATTTCAACGAGGTCCAGATGATCATTGCTGCATGGAATGAATGCCATCTAGAAAAGATTCTGGTGCCCAAGAGACTGAAAGGCAAGGAGGAGATCCACCATGCGTCGACATTCTACATCCAACAACACCGGATTCCCGATGCCTTACGCCCGATGGTCCCTGATGTGACCGAGAAGCCTACTCAACGAGCACAAATTGAGCATCTTAAGCGGAAAGTGGAAATACTTGAAGCTGAAAATAAGAAGCTTCGAAAGACGTTGGGATCCCGAAAGCATATAAAATGAGATGTTTTGAATTTTTAGGGATCTTGATTTCAATTTTCAATTCAATGCTTTCAATTTTTAGTTCAATGTTTAGGGAGTTGAATTTCAATTTTTAGTTCATTGTTAGGAAGTTTGACTTTATATTTCAAGTGAATTTTGAATAAAATCATACGATTAGACCATTTGTCATGGGCCATTTTCCTATCTTGTCACTAGTTCTTACACTATCTATTTTCCTTAGGTGACAACGGATCCTCCACGTTCACCCATTATTACGCGATTAAGAGCTAGAATGGCCGACCAATCAGAAATGCGTGATCGTATGTCCGCTGTGGAAACTCAACTCCAACAAGTGCTCGCCTCTCTACAGCTTGTGACGGATTAACTCCAATTCCTCCAAGTAAATCCAACAACTGCACCTGCTCTTCCTCAAATAACTATCCCGAAGCAAACAAACAAGGTTGATGATGACATGCCCGAGTTGGACGATGACTTGATCCTTGTTAGAAAGACCAAGCCCGACAAACATTCCAAAAACCGATCATGATGAACGCTTCACAAAGCTGGAGGAAAAATTGAAACAAGCGCAAGAGTCGCGGAATTCACTCCCGTTCGACCTGTCTGTGTATGAGAAGGTCAACATGCCAAAGAAATTCAAAATGCCGAATTTTGAGAAGTACGATGGTACTTCCTGCCCAAAAGCTCATTTGCAGATGTACCACGTGCGTATGGCCCAATATGTCAAGAACGAGCCCCTCATGATCCAATCGTTCCATGCGAGTTTGACTGGACCTGCACTAAACTGGTATGTCATGAAGAATGTGAACCTTCTCGACACACGGAATGAAGTGACCGACACATTTCTCAAGCAATACAAGTTCAACATGGATATTGCACCTTCCCGAGAGGATCTTGAGAGGATGGAGAAAAAGAGGAACGAGTCGTTCAAAGAGTATGCCGTGAGATGGCGGAATCTGGCAGCTCAAATCACTCCCGAGCCTACTGACAAGGAGTTGATGAAGTTGTTTGTCAAAACCCTCCCGTCTGAGTTCCGTAACCGGATGGCCAGCACGTATGTGGAAAACTTCAATCAGCTTATTCCCGTGGGAGAACAACTCGAAGTAGGGATAAGGGAATGATGGTTTACTGAGCCATCTAGTAAAAGATTCACTGCCAAAAAGGAGAAGGGAGCGGCTGTGGATGTGAATGTGGCTTATAGCCAGGAAAATGTCAAACGTGCCCCGGCTATCCAAATGAATCCAAGACAGCCCCAAACTGCTGGCCGTCAACCATTTAATAGGAGGCAATTCTCTCCTCTCCCTAGGTCTCCATCCCAAGTGCTGACGATCCTCCGAAAGAAAGGTTTGCTTACTAGTGAACCAAAGCGTCCCTAACCGTGAAAGCAATCGCGGTTACGACCCGACAAAGAAATGTGACTACCATAGCGGTGGCGGGGCATTCAAGCGATGAGTGTTTCACCCTCAAGCACAAGATCCAAAACCTCTTAGACACGAAAATATTTTCGTTTCAAACTGCTCAGCCGAATGTCCAGAAGAACCCACTACCGGAGCATGATGGTACGGTGAATGCTATCCTAGAACCTGAAGTCGGTCGAATCAAGGACTCAAAGGTGCACGTGTCAGATGCTTACAGCGGACTGGTGAGAGCTGGATATTATCGAGGTCAAGAAAATGTTCCCTTATCACTGATGAAGGAAAGAATTGCCCAAATGGTGGATGACGGCATTATCGTATATGCTGACCGTAACTGCGTAGTTTCCACTATTTCTCACATCATCATCGATTGGGAGGAGGAGCAGGCTGCACTTAATACTGATAAGGAAGAAGTTGATCCTTCGCTCGCGGATATGCCTCCGCTAGAAGATGCATCTGATGAGGAGATTGTGATCGAGATACCTCAACCATATGAGTATGTCAACAACAAAGCAGTGCCTTGGTCTTATGACTTAGATGTCGATCTTGTTACAAGGTCTGGTCGAGCCTATGGTCAAGCCAGTGCTCAAACTGCGAAGCCAGTCACCGATAAAGAGGCTAAGGAATTTATGGCTGTAATTAAAGCAAGTGAGTATAATGTGGTCGATCAATTGCGAAAGATGCCTGCTCAGATCTCTTTGCTCGAGCTTCTCCAAACATCCTCTGTGCATCAAAAGTCACTAATGAAGGTGTTGAGTGAAATTTATGTGCCAGAGACAGTTGAGGCAGACAAGTTGGAAGAATTTGTGGGATCAGTCCTTCTTAAGAATTTGATTACCTTTTCCGATGAAGAATTCCCTCTCGAAGGCCAGGGACATAACAAAGCACTCTACATATCCGTTAAACACAAGTCTTCTCATGTGTCTCGAGTGCTCCTTGATAATGGGTCCGCTCTGAACATATGTCCATTAGCCACTCTGCACCGCCTCAAGGTAGACCTGTCAAGGATACATGCTGCGATGACCTCAGTACGAGCTTTTGATGGCACAAAGAAGGAGGTACTCGGGGAAATCCATCTCGACATACAGATAGGGCCAGTCGTCTTCAACATTCCCTTTCAAGTGTTGGACACCCTACCGCATTCAATTTCCTGCTGGGTCGTCCATGGATACACATTGCTGGAGCAGTACCTTCAAGTCTACATCAAGCTGTGAAATTTGTGATCGAAATGAAACTGGTTACCGTATATGGTGAGGAAGACCACCGGATCTATCATGAGACAGCTATCCCCTATATAGAGCTAGATTCCGAGCTCGAATCAAGTTACCACTCATTTGAGTTGGTATCCACCATACATGCTTCTCGAGGTTCATCACCGCCCATTCCTGAAGTTTCAGATGCCGCCCTCATGGTAGGAAGAGTAATGGTCGGAAATGGTTTTGTTCCTGGCGATGGTCTTGGAAGAAATGGTCAAGGCATTCGAAGCGCCATTGAAGCCCCTCAGAGGTCCCGTTCTGCTGGTTTAGGATACCATGGAAGAGGTGGAGGAAGTTCAAGAGGACGAAGACAAGGAAGGCGAACCGGCCACTTGGTCAAGGGCGAGGAGGCAAAACTCGCTACCCCGAGCATTCATGAGACATTCCCGGTCCTCCCATAATGATGCGGGATGAAGCAGATACCCTAGGGCAGCCTAGTGGCAAATTTGATTACCTGGTGAAGTATTCGGCCCCTCCTAGCTACTATGTTGATCCTCGTGAGATAGTCCCTGATGGATGGGATGGCATGGATAATCTGACACCCTCGGAGACAGAAAAGTCTGGAGATGCATTGGAAGGAATCACTAGTCTTTTCGATGACGTCTTCATAGGGACCATTGACGAAGGACTTCCGGAGGAGATGGCCTCGGCCCACAAGAGTAACTTTTTACTGCTTTCGCACATTCCTCTGCGTAGGAATTTTTATTGCTTTCTAGGGATTGTTTTCAATTTCTTCTTTTCGTTTTCTTCTTAGGACTTGAACTGCATTTTCCTTCAATAAATTGTAATTGCTTGATGAATTTCAATGAAATTACAACCCTTATTTTGAGAACATGATGAGGCACACCAAACCAGCTCGGTGATGATATCCAGCCGATGAAAGAAAAGAAAAAAAATCCAAGGAGAATTCTGAGACCTGGGTTTCATCGTGCTTTCTCGTGTCAAAAAGTTTAAAAAAAAAATGATTTTGTCAAAGGATTCTAAAAAAAACAAAGAAAATCTAGGTTACCCTGTTTGTCTTTCTAATTCATCTACTTCATGTTTCGGGGATGATATTCGACTACAAAGGCATGAGAATGATCCAATCTAATACAACAAAGTGATATGATGATGATCCGAAGATGCAATCGAAGACTCCATTGAGGTTCAACGTACTTGGGAACAACATGAAAAGGCTAAAGCTCCCACATCCGAGCAAACTAGTCACTATTAACTTAAGTGACACTCGAAGAAGCCAAAGAGGTGAAAATTGGGGCAAGTCTCCCGAAGATGAGGCCAAGCACCCGATTCAACTGCGAAGGAATATCGGGATATCTTTGCATGGACCTATGCTGACATGCCCGGTTTAGACCCGTCAATTGTGGAGCATTGCCTACCTACTAATCCGGATGTGCCACCTAAAAAGCAGAGGCTCCGGAGAACTAAGCTCGAACTCTCAAAGCAGATAGAGGAGGAAGTGATGAAGCTTCTGAAGGTGGGATTCATTGAAGTCTCACAATACCCAGAATGGGTAGCTAACATTGTACCGGTGATGAAGAAGGACGGCCGAGTCCGAGTTTGTGTCGATTATCGGGATCTGAACAAGGCTAGCCCGAAGGATGATTTCCCGTTACCTCACATAGATGTTCTTGTGGATAGTACTGCCGGATTTGAACTATTCTCATTTATGGATGGTTTTTCTAGGTACAATCAGATAAGGATGAAGGAGGAAGACAAGGAGAAGACTGCATTTATCACCCCATGGGGGACCTTTCATTATAAGGTTATGCCTTTCGGACTCAAAAATGCAGGGGCGACTTACCAGCGAGCCATGGTAACACTATTCCATGATATGATGCATTAGGAGATTGAAGTCTATGTTGACTATATGATTGCAAAGACCCGGCCTGGAAAAAGCCATGTGGAAACCTTGAAGAAATTATTTGACCGACTTCGTGAATTCAAGCTTCGGCTAAATCCCGCTAAATGCGTGTTTGGGGCAACATTTGGTAAATTACTTGGATTCATTGTAAGCAGTAAAGGGATTGAGATCGACCCATCCAAGGCTAAGGCCATATGTGAGCTACAACCTCCATCAACGGTGAAAGAAGTCTGGAGTCTTTTGGGGAGACTGAATTACATAGCCCGGTTCATTTCCCAATTATCTGAAACGGCCAAGCCATTCTTCAAACTCATAAAGAAGAATGCACGAATCAACTGGGATGACGAGTGTCGAGAGGCGTTCGACAAATTGAAGCAAGATTTTGATGAATCCACCGGTTCTTGTCCCACCATCACCGGGGCATCCCTTGATTCTCTACCTCACCATTCATAGTGAATCATTAGGTGCAATGTTGGCTCAGGAAAGTCCTCTTGATAAAAAAGAACGAGCCATTTACTATCTAAGTAAGAAGTTCACCATATCAGAGTTGAAGTATTCTGATGTTGAAAAGACTTATGCCGCTTTAGTATGGGTATTACATAGATTGCGACAATACACATTGCATTACCAGACATTTCTCGTGACAGAGAACGACCCTGTCAAGTATTTACTTAATCAGCCAGCTTTGGTGGGTAAGTTGGCCAAATGGCAAATTTTGATTTCCGAATTTGATGTGCAATTCATGCCACAAAAGTCGGTTAAGGGTCGAGCGATCGCTGATCTATTGGCCGAGAATTCAGGCGTCTCTAACAACGATGACAATTTCCTTGATGACCGTGTCTTGAGTGTAAATGAAGACTCATGGAAGATGTTTTTCGATGGAGCCGTAAACTTGTTTGGCTCTGGTACTGGGGCAGTTCTGATATCCCCAGATGGACAGCACTATCCGGTAGCAGCAAAATTGACATTCCCATGCACCAACAATGTGGCCGAGTATGAAGCTTGCATCCTCGGACTTCAAGCCGCAATCGAGATGGGTGTGGCCAAGTTAATGGTATTCGGAGATTCAGCACTAATCATATTACAGACTGTAGGTAAGTGGAAGACTAAGGATGCCAAATTGCTCCCATACCACCGGTATCTAGAAAGTCTCGTGAAGCAATTCAAAGAAATTTCATTTGAATACCTACCGAGGTCTCACAATCAATTTGCTGATGCACTCGCAACTTTGTCATCTATGTTACAAGTTGCTGACGGATTAGAAGTCGAGCCATTGAAAATAGAAGTTTTGCCAAAGCCGGCTTACTGTATGATCATAATGAAGAACCTGATGGAAAACCATGGTATTATGATATCATGAACTACATTAAAAGGCAGGAATTTCCTGAAGGAAGCACTCCCGCTGATAGGAAGTACATCACGAAGATGGCCTCAAAATTCTTCGTCAGTAGCAAGAATCTTTACAAGAGATCCTATGATTCAATCTTGTTGCGATGTGTGGAGGCAACAGAAGCTACTCAAATCATGCAAGAAGTGCACGAAGGGATATGTGGCCCTCACATGAATGGGCACATGATGGCTAAGAAGATTATGAGATTAGGCTACTACTGGCTCACATTAGAAAGTGACCGCATTAAGCATGTACGAAGTTGTCACCGCCGCGATTCATGGTGATAAGATAAATGTTCCTCCAACCGAGTTGCACCGGTTTTCGAGCCATGGCCTTTCTCGATGTGGGGGATTGATGTGATTGGCCCAATCAATCCTAAGGCTTTAAATGGGCATCGATTCATTTTGGTGGCGATAGACTATTTCTCCAAATGGATCGAAGCCACATCCTTTGTGAATGTCACCGCCCGCAATGTCGTGAAGTTCATCAAGCGTGACATAATTGCTCGCTATGGCGTCCCTGAAGCAATTGTCACTGACAATGGGACGAACTTGAACAATAAACTTGTTGACGAGTTGTTCAGCGAGTTCAAGATCAAGCATTTGAATTCGTCACCTTACCGCCCTCAAATGAATGGGGCCGTTGAAGCAGCTAATAAAAACATTAAGAAGATCTTGGCTAAGACAGCCGAGAATTATCGAGATTGGCATGACCGGTTACCTTTTGCACTAATGGCATACCGGACATCGATCCGCACTTCTACCGGGGCAACCCCTTTTGCTTTGGTGTATGGCATGGAAGCAGTTCTGCCCGTGGAGGTGGAAATTCCTTCTCTAAGGGTTTTATCCCAAGTAAACTTGTCTGAGGCTGAATGGATGCAGCAAAGACTTGAGCGGTTAAACTTGATAGAGGAGAAAAGATTAAGGGCTCTTTGTCATGGCCAAACTTATCAGCGGAGAGTTGCCAGGTCCTTCAACCAAAAGGTACGACCAAGACATTTCGAGATAAATGATCTTGTTCTAAGGAAGCTGTTGCCGATTTTTCCAGATCCTGGAGGCAAGTTCGCCCCAAATTATGGCGGCCCATATGTGGTGAAGAAGGTACTTCCTGGAGGTGCCTTAATTTTGGCAGAAATGGATGGTCGTGAGTTTTCCACTTCAGTTAATGCGGATGATGTCAAAAAGTATTACCCATGATAGAATTTGCCATATCATGTCATGAACTGCAAGTATTTCCATGATGAATAAAATGCATCAATGAGTTGAATTATTCAAATTTGTCATAAATTTTGCATTTTTTCCTTGATGAATTGTGTGAGATAAATTGAATGTGTCAAATGGAATACCTTGGAATGATGAAAGGCAAGCCTTGTTCCATACACTTTCCATACACAAATCCCCAGTGAGCTGTGTGAAAAGTTCCATGTCCGCAAGGAAAAGGGTGATCTCGCAAAGGGTACGCCATCCAAGGTGATGAGAGGCATTTTTTTCCTCTACCTGAAACACTACAGATATATCCATCGTTTAGCCCTTTGAGCCCATACACAGGAAGAGTTCTTTAAATTATCCCTGTCAAGGATCATCCCACATTGGGATAAATTTGAAACAAATGATAGGAATTTTCTTACTCACACTTGCATCAATCTTCGAGTATTGCTTTCGCAATGTAACTTATGTGTTAATTTAAGTGCCTTAGGATGACGAAGAGCGGTTCTTTCTCTATCCTATACACTTTATCCATTGCATAGCCCACTTGAGCCTATGAATTCATTTCATATTAAACCCAATTGGTGATCATCCCCCACACTAGGGCAAGACAAAATATCCATGTGGCATGAACTAGAATGCTGACAAGTGGAGACTTTGTTAAAAAAAAAAAGAGTGCAAAATGAGGCATGAAAAAGCAGTGTGCCTGGTAAAAGCAAGGCCAATGCCTAAAAAAAAAATAAAATCAAACTCTTGATATAATGAGTCGTATCCCCAACAAGGTGGTACCAAAACTCAAATGTTGTTGCAGTCAATGGAGATTTAATGAGAAGAAAAATCTTCAACAGTGGAGAAGGAAAGTGGTGGAAATGTCAAGATGATCACCAATTTTTAACCCTCTAAACACTTTTTGAGCCTTACGATCCTTTCGTTTCACAGCCCATCAACCGAACCTACGTTACGTCCCTTGAAAAGTCTCTTCAGATTAGGGCACTTGAATTAACGTAGGAGTTTACATGCTTGAAAGCATCGCTTGAAGAAGTGTGAGTAAGATAATTTCTGCCTCATTTCGTGTGTTTCTTGACTTGTAAGTCTCAAGACAGTTGCGAAATGTCATCTTTCAATAGCTTCGACTCAAAGAGTCCCATTTGTTAAGTCATTGACCAAGTCGACAGTACGGTCCTCGTTAAAGACCCCTCAGATTGGTGAGGTCGTACCACTTGCGAGATTGCTCAAACCTTTGTCTGGCATGACGATGGTGAGATAGAATGATTGTTACGATCCTACATCAAAGGTCAGGATAAAATAGCCCTTTCTAAGAAGATGAGTGAAAAGTCCTTTCAGACTGAAGGATCCCTTTTGACACATCCATGACGCTCATGCATTCAGATTGGAATCATCATTCAAGATCATTCCTATTGAAATTAGGATGATGCGTGGTTGATAGAAATTATTACGCATGAACCTTACTTGAATTAATACATGTCTGCGATTACAAATGCATATTGTCTCTCCCACGATCATGTTTTGCAGGAGACATATCCCCAAGGAACAGAGATGTCACCAGGTAATTATATCTCTATTCATACCTTAAATACTTGTCATTGCACAAGTATTCCCTTTTCGAATACACCGACACTCGTTTGAGTTGTCCCCAAAGATTCTTCTCCAGATTGCCGTACTGGGCGACCGTAGAATGGTACGGGTCCCACGGGTAGGCGACCGTAGAATGGTGCGGGTCCTAGACAAAACTTATTTCCCTATTCGGGGCGACCGTAGAATACGGAAGGTGAAAACCGGGTCTTAAACAACATTTATTGCTCTAACAAAGCCGTAGAATGGTACGGGTCTTGAAAAAGCAATTTCCCCATTCGGCGACCAGAATGGTACGGGTCCTGAAAAATCAATGGTAGAATGGTCCTCGACAACACTTATTCTTTATTCAGGGGCGACCGTAGAAAGCGGGTCCTGAAAAATGAATCCCCCGATTAGGCTTACCAAAACCTTTTTGGGCGACCGTAGAATGGTACGGGTTGGTTCCTTACAAAATATTTCTGCCGTATTGGGCGACCGTAGAATGGTACGGGTCTGAGAAAGCAGCTCCTTTTCGCCATACTAGGCGACCCTAGAATGGTACGGGTCCTGGGAAAGCAGCATCGTCACAAAGTCATGTTACTATTCTAGGCGACCGTAGAATGATACGGGTCCTGGATAGGTAACATCCACTACCTCGAATTACTCTATCCTCCTCAAAGGTAAGTTATTCCAGGTAGGTTCATCTATCATTTGCATTAGTATTTCCATGCATCATATAAATTGCATTAAAAAAATGGAATTCATGTTCCAACAAAAATCATTCATTGCATGAGCATGACCAAAATTTAGGTCTCGATTTGTCTTTAAAGGCAACCTCTGCGAGCTCACCTTCAAAGAGGGGCAGCTGTTGACACCTAAAATTTTGAGATTTGATTTTGCTAAATAAAAAAAAATAAAAACAATCACATGGCATATAATTTAGGAAAATTTAACTTTTTGTCATATTTTGTTAAGAGTCCTCATAGATTTAAGTAATATACACTAAGAAATGCTTTTCTGGGCAAAAAGGGAATTTTTTGATTGGAATATGCAAAAAAATATTTCGGGGTGAAATGATATATTTCAATGAAATTTTACACGTGCAAAATTCAATGAAATATACCACAAAGATACAATTTTTTGGCTGTATAAAAGGGGTCACGTACAATCAATTGGAGGGGGACTTTTTGGTTCTTTTTTTTAGGAATCAAAAGGAAAAGAAAATCAAAAAGTGAAAAAAAAGCCAAAAGGGAAAAAAGGGGGAGGGAAGCCATCCGTGCGTGAAGTACAAGAAAAAGCAAAAAGCAGCAAAAAAAAAACAAAGGAAAAGAGAAGTGAAAGTGAAAAGTAAAAAGGGGACCCCACTGTTCATCTTCTCCAAAGGGAAGGTGTTCTTTTTGCTGAAATTTGGCTCCACCGAGACACCTCGCCCACCGCCGCTGCACCTTCCGCGCCCGCGCCGGACACTGTTGTGCCGCCCGAGCCGCCCGCCCTCCGACGCCGGCCAGCCCTCCACCCGTCCGACGCTTGGAGCCAGCCTCCGCCGTCCGAGCCCGCCATGCCCGAGCCTTCTCCGCGAACGACCGCCTCGCGACTCCGCCTCAGCCCCGACGATTCGCACCCCGACCCGAGCCGAAGCCAGCCGCGCATCCCCGCCCGAGCCGCGCCATCACGCCTCCGCCTCGCTCCCGAGTGACCGGCCCGACGCGACCAACGCCGGTCCGCCCCTCCACGAACCTCCTCGCCCGTCCGCCGCACCACCCTCGCCGGAGCCCGAACGCCGGTGATTCCCCTTGCGGATCGCCAAGGGCTGCCCCCTATTTTCCTTAGGTTGTTTTTCTTTTATTTTTTATTCTTTATTTTTATTTTATTTTATTTTACTTTTAGTTAGTTTTATCATTAGTTTTTAAGTTGAATATTGTGAGGTGAGTTTTAGGTTATAGTTCTTCTAGGCATTATCTATAGGATTTGTCCCTAAGGTTTATTGTAATTATTTAATTTGACTTGTAAGATTTCTGGTCATTTTTTTAATTGTGATAACTTTTGGGGTTTTGTTTATGGTATATCAATTGTTGAATTAATTTAATTATTAATTTGATCCGTAAGATTTCGGATTAGATTTTTAATTATTTTGATTTCTTGTATGATGTTCGGGGTTAAAAATATCGTTAATTTGACCCGTGAGATAACGGGTTATTTTTTCACCTATTTTAATCCTTTATTTGTTGAATATCTTGTTTATTTAGATTTAAGATTTAGATTTAATGCTTGTTTTAGAAAATCACTAAGAAAAATCAAAAAGATGTTTGAATTAGGTTTCAATTGGTTTTAGAATATTTCTTGTTATTTTGCATATCTAGAATATAGATTTTATTTTAGATTTAAAAAAATAAAAAAAAAAAGGTGCATTCATTTAGGTTGTTAGTTTTTTTTATGTTTATGTTTAATTACGTGGCATTTTAAATTTCGAACATTGTTAAAAATAAAAAATATCATGCATATGTCATGTAGAATTAGGGCATGCTCCGTACGTCATTGCATATTAAATAGATTGCATGTTAGGTTGAGATAATGTTTTAATTTAAATTAGGATTTAATATGACATAATCCTTATTTTAAATTAGATAGAATTTCAATCTAGCTAGATTATTTTTGCATTCGAATTCCATGAAAGAAAATACAAAATTTGTCTTTGCATAAGTTAATTTCAATTTTTAGGATAGATTGCATTTTTAAAAATAGAAACATTAAATGCACGTCATTTAGTTTTATTAAGTTCATTTAATTAGAACTTTCTTGTCATTAGATTAAGTCATTTAATAAATGTCACGTGACATTAAGTTGCATGAGGCATGTCATTTTAATTTAAATAATTTTGTATGTCATTGCACCGAATTGCATGTCATTATAATTAGATCATTTAGATTGCATTTAATTATTGCATTTCTTCATGTCATATAGTTTAGGTCATGCCGTCGTGTCATATTAGATTATTAGCATGCATCGCATGACTTTCATTAAATAAAGTGAAAACAAAAAAAAAATTGATTGCTTGTTAATTATGAATCATATCTAGGATTGTCTATATGATTTTTGATCTAACAATGCAGATGCTTTCGTTGCTTTAAGGTATGTCTTTGCATTATTTTATTCGCTTTCTCGGGTGTTAAATTGGTGGTTTGTGCACTGTATGATCACCTCACACGTTAGGAAAATGAATTAAAAAAATCAGATGCAATTGCAAAACATTTTTTTGAAAATTAAAAAGAAATGGTACCGAAAGGGCACTAGGATAGTCTAGTGTAACCAAGTCCCCGTACCAAAAGTCTCTAGTTCGTAGGAGTAAAATAATACTCCCATTATTTTACTTAGGTGTCTAATCGACCTACCCTAAACCGATTAGTGGCGACTCCTAGATAATAATCTTTTGCATGTTAAAACCCTAAGTTGCGATTTGGTATGGGCTTGGGAAAGCCCGAGCTAAGCTTAAAGGCTTAGTAGTCCATCAACCTAGTTTTAGGTGGCAAACCCGAAAAAATTGGGTCGCGACACGGGGCGACGAGGTCCTCTTGGCGACCTTGTCGCCCCGGATTCGAGGTCACCGGAGGTTGAGGCCGCATCGCGCGACGCACGCGACCTCGCCACCCCAGATCCGGGGTCGCTAGAGGTTGCGATGGCGTTGCGCGACCTCGCCGCCCAGCATTCGGGGTCGCTGGAGGTCGCGACGGCGTCGCGCGACCTGCACCCAGATCCGAGGTCGTCGGAGGTCGCGGGCGGTCGCCGGCGGCCACCTGCCCTTGCCGGTGAAATTTTTTTATTTTTCTTTTGATAATTTTTTTTATCACAAAAGTCATTTGTCCCCCAAACACCATTTTGCTCAAGGATACTTCACAAAGGGCTTTCAAACTACAATTTACCAAACACAGTTTTCCTTCCTTGAAAGTATTTTGTCCAGTAGTAGAGTTGGTCAAGTTCAAATGAGTAATAGGTGAAATTTTCATACTACTATGATTATTTCTAGAGAAAAAGGAGTCCACCTTAGACCATAAAGGTGCCAAAAAAAAAAAAAAGACTCATAAAGTCCAAATATCAAAAAGGAAATGATTGAGCGATGATCTTTAATAATTATGAGAATAATAGTCAATACTTAATTATAAAAAATCAAATAGTGAATAATTATAAATTATTACTATATACGCCTTTTCAAGAATTTGTGATTCACAACAAATTTTTATTAGGTTGGGGTTGGTTTCAACCTTATTCTAAATTTCATTTTTGGTTGGTCCATGCTACTATGCTTGAGATGAAATTAAAAAAAGCACATTTGAAAATTATAAGTTTAAAAGTATAGATTATGAGAAACTTGGGTCTAAGAATCTTATCTTATGGAGTACAAACTACATTGGCGGTGTTTAATGTCCCTATGGACGGTGACTATCACGTCAACTTCGCTTGAGATAGCAAGAGAGAGTGTACCAAGGCAAGCGACGACGTGATGGTTGCGACTTCTTTGATGTAGTCGCTTGAGGAAGACAATCATCGGGCGCATGCACTCACCCACATAGGAAGGGACAGAACATTCGGCAATCACCATGTGATGGTTGTCGTGAATCTGAATTTTAGCATATTTGCTCCTTTTTTTTCAATATCTTTCTTGCTTTTTCTTGATAAACTTCTTGCTCTTATTTTAATTTTCTAGATTATTTTAATTAATACTAAATAGATGAAGTTTTATATTTAATTTATTAATTTGCTAAATTTTTGAAATATTTCTTTATTAGAGCTTTGTGAAATTTTCATGACACCAAAGTGGTGCAGTGGAAACATGGTGGGTAGAGTTGGATTAGGTTGAGTTGGGTCAGGTTTGAAATGCATGTTATTTATTTAATGAAAATGAGTGCATATGAGTTGGCGGGTCAATTTGGTCCACATTCACATGTAACTTATGCTTGAGACAATCCACTTATTTGCCACATATACATGATCCAAACCTAGATTTGGAGAAAGTAATCTGTCTATAGAAATTGGAAGTGATGATGTGGTGTATAACCCGACCAATAATGATTATTTTTATGCTATGAATTTCATCATATTTGGCACCATATATGTGTACATGTCAATTTTGATTAATCGGTTACATCATTTGTTGCGGTTGTGTGGTAAATCCTTCACATAATGTATCTCCTTAGCAAAATAGACATCAAAAGATGCATAATCTGAAAAACCCTAATGTTTTTGACTCGTCAAAACAAGTTCCTCATCTCCGACAGCTTTACACCTGTTCTGGGAATGACAGCACCGACGATATCAACGCTACAGCGGAGACCACGAACTGGCTGTCCCAAGGCCTCGCCGCCGTCCTCCTAACCCAGGTCAGTGCGAACCTCGCCAAGCTTGTCCTCGCCGGCCACAGCCGTGGAGGCAAAGGCGCCTTTGCCCTCGCCCTCGGCAAATCATCGACCTCGATTGCCCTGTCCTTCTCGGCCCTGCTCGGCATCGATCCTGTCGACGGCATGTCCGCTTGCTGCAGGAATATCCAGACCACACTGCCTGTCCTCACCTACGTCGCACAGTCTTTCGACCTGAACACGCCCGTGCTGGTCGTCGGGTCGGGCTTGGGCGAGGACAAGAAGTACAAGGTCTTCCCGGCGTGCGCGCCGAAGGGGCTGAACCACGCGGAGTTCTTCGAGGAGTGCCGGTCGCCTGCCTGGCACTTCGTCGCGAAAGACTACGGCCACATGGACATGCTGGATGACGACACCAAGGGGATAAGAGGGGTGGTCTCGTACTGCACATGCAAGAACCGGAGCTCGAGAGAGCCCATGAGGAGGTTCGTGGGAGGGGCGGCCGTGGCGTTCTTGAGGGCCTACTTGGGAGGTGATGATCGGGACCTGATGGCTTTGAAGGACACGCTCGACATTGCGCCTGTGCAGATCACGGTTGAGGCTCGCCTGTGAAAAATTTGTTGGTGAAGATTTTCTTTGAACTGTCGGTCGATGTGTTTTGTCTATTTTGGAGCTGGACAAGCCACCGAACGCTTTGTGGGGCATCTTAACTGTTTGAAATGTCCTTCTTGCTTGCCCAAGGTTTTTGTGTAATTAGTGAAGAAGTATGCGTCGGATAAGCAGGTATAATAGCCTCCCGTGTTTGAGGTGAGTGAAATGTCCATTGCTGAGTTAACACGCCTTTTGGCATTGTTCAACCATTGGTTAACTCAGTACCCCTGCTGAAACGGCCGAGAGTCTTGGAGAGTTGGTAAGAATTGGAGGGGGCCCTCCTTAGGGAACCAAGCGCAATCTTGGGCAAAGCAAAGATAATGCACAAAAAATATGAGAGTAACGACGTTATTATTACGTGTTCATACCACCAAAATTTTCAAATTAGTTTATTTACGATGAATTTACCTCAAATTAATTTTATAATCAGGACAAATCTCAAATTGATATACTTATAACAAAAAAAAAATTGTTATTGATGTACTTGTTTGGGGTTTTAATGGTCGAAAATTTGATTTAAGGTAAATTTATCACATGTTTATCAGTTTTGAATTTTTGGGGTATTGAACTTTTATCAATTTTGTGATCAAGTGTCTAAATCTTTTTTTTTTTATCATTAATCGAGTATCTTAGCTTTTTGAATTGCAATCAATGTCCTACTTCCATTAAGTTGAATATTGTGTCATTGTACTTTCTCAACATCGACACGTGAAAGACGTCGTGCATTTGCGCCAGTGTTGGCAGCAACGCAAGACGATACGCTAGGGTCCCGATTCTCTCTAGAATTTCAAATGGACTTACGTACCTCGAACTCAGTTTTTCTTTCTTACCAAAGTGCGAAGTTCTCCTCATTGGTGACACTTTCAGAAAAAACGTGATCACCAATTTGGAATTCCAATGGTCTCCGGCGCTTATCTGCGTAACTTTTCTGTCTGCTCTGGGCGGTCTTTAGTCTGCCTCTAATCACTCCAACTGCATCTACTGATTGCTAAACCAACTCTGGGCCTGTGATCTTTCTTTCCCCAACTTCATCCCAACACACTGGCGTTCTGCACACTCTACCATACAACGCTTCAAAAGGAGCCATCTGAATGCTCTGCCGATAACTATTGTTATAGGCGAATTCCACTAGATGAAGCTGTTCTTCCAAACTTCCCTTGAAATCTATCAACAAGCTCACAGCATGTCCTCGAGGGTTTGAATTGTCCTCTCAGACTGGCCATCTGTCTGAGGATGATATGCCGTACTGTACTGCAGCTTCATACCTACAGTAGCTTGCAAGCTTTTCCAAAATGCAGCTGTGAATCTTGGGTCTCGGTCTGATGTTATCGTCACCGGCACTCCATGCAGACGAACGATCTGACGCACGTACAACTCTGCGTGCCTATCCAAACTAAGGTCCTTTCGCACTGCCATGAAGTGAGCCGACTTTGTCAGTCTGTCGACCACTACCCAAATAGAATCATTTCCTCTTTGACTCCTCGGTAAATCGGTCACGAAATCCATCGTAATATGCTCCCATTTCTATTCTGGGATCTCGAGAGGTTGCAGGAGTCCTCCCGGCTTGTAATGCTGAGCTTTGACTTGCTGACACATCAAACACTTGGCGACATGCTTGGCGATGTCTGCCTTCATACTAGACCACCAATAGTGTTGACGCAGATTCTGATACATCTTCGTATTGCCACGATGAATGCTGTAACTGCTACGATGTGCTCCTGACAAGATATCCCCTCTAAGCTCTACGTCGTCAGGTACAACTAAACATCCTCGGAACCTTTATGTTCCATCATCAGAAATCTGAAAGTCAGCCTTTCTCTTATTCGTATCCTCTTATAGAATCTTCTGAACATCCGAGTCTGTTGGTTGGAGTAGTTTGATTCTGATATGGACATTCGGCTCAATTTTGAGGGTGGCCATAAGATTCGAAAGGTGGTCTACCTCAAACTTGAACACCGAATCTCGAGCTCTCTCGATTAGGTTCACTCCTTAATCAGTATATGAGCAACTGAAGACTTTTGACTCAAAGCGTCGACGACCTTATTCGCCTTTCCGGGGTGATAAAGGATATCACAATCGTAGTTTTTCAGTAGTTCCATCCAGCGGTGCTGTCTCATATTCAACTCCTTTTGAGATAATAGATATTTGAGACTTTGATGGTCAGTGAAGATCTGGAATCTTTCTCCGCACAGATAGTGTCTCCAAATCTTCAGAGCGAATATAATTACCGCGAGTTCCAAGTCATGCGTTGGGTAGTTCTGTTCATGAGACCTTAACTGACGGGAGGCGTATGCAACAACTCTGCCATGTTGCATCAGCACGCAACCCAATCCTTTGAACGACGCATCACTATAGATCTCGTATCCTCCAAGACCAGATGGAATGGTCAGCACAAGTGTGGTAGTCAGCTTTTGCTTCAGCTCTTGAAAATTACGCTCGCACTTGTTTGTCCAAACGAATTTCTCTTCTTTCTTCAGGAGTCTAGTTAATGGCGACGCTAATGCTGAGAATCCCTTTACGAACCTTCTATAATAACCTGCCAAACCCAGAAAACTTTTGATCTCTGTAACGGTAGTCGGTCTTAGCCAGTTGATCATGACTTCAATCTTGTTCGGGTCCACGGAGATTCCTTCACCTAAAATCACGTGGTCTAGGAAAGCAACACGAGTTAACCAAAACTCGCCCTTGCTGAACTTGGTGTACAGCTGATGAACTCTTAGAGTCTGTAGTACTAATCTCAGATGACCTTCATACTCTTCATCACTCCTCGAATACACCAGACTATCATCGATGAACACGATCATAAATTGATCTAGGTATTCCTTGAACACTTGGTTCAGTAGATCCATAAAGGCAACTGGAGCATTTGTCAACCCGAATGGCATTACAGTGAACTCGTAATGGCCATATCGAGTACAAAACGTTGAGTTTGGAATGTTCTCCTTCCTAATCCTCAGTTGATGATATCCTATCCTCAAGTCGATTTTAGAAAATATCGACGCTCCTTGTAACTAATCAAACAAGTTGTCGATCCTCGGGAGTGGATACTTGCTCTTGATCGTTACTTGATTGAGTTGCCGATAGTCGATGCACAAACGCAACGAACCATCTTTCTTCTTTATGAATAGAACGGATGCTCCCCAAGGTGATGTACTGGGACGTATGAATCCCTTATCCAATAATTCTTACATCTGCACCTTCAGTTCTTTCAACTCAGATAATGCCATCCGGTAAGGAGCCTTAGAGATTGGCTCTGTCTCGGGTGCTAGTTCGATTACGAACTCGATCTCTCTCTCTAGCGGTAGGCTTGGCAATTCCTTCGGGAATATATCTGGAAATTCTTGCACCACTGCGATATCCTCCATCTTCAGCTCCTCAACTGTCATATCCACGACAGTTGCCAGATAACCTTGACAACCCTCGTCTAACAGACGGGTTGCTTCAAGCGACGAGATAGAGGTAATCGAGGGTCCTTCTCGATTCCTGACAAACTCGAAGCTCCCACCCTCTAACGGGTCAAACTGAATCGCTTTGCGATAGCAGTCCATTTTAGCTCGTTGCTTAGTGAGCTAGTCCATGCTAATTATTAAATCAAAGTCATACATGGCTAGGACTAATAAGTCTATTTTCCCCTCTCGCTCACCAATTACTAACTTGCAACCAGAACAACCCAAAGCAGTTAACACTTTATCCTTCAACGGTGTAGATATGCTAACCACTGACTCCAATAATACATGATTTAACCCTATCAGCTTAACATACTGCTCGGCAATAAAAGAATGAGTTGCTCCTAGGTCGAACAAAGCATAAGCAGAATGGTTGTTTAACGAAACTATACTTGTAATCACATCAGGAGCGTCCTCTGCCTGACCTCTGGTGATGGCGTACACTCTGATCTGTCCCATCTATGGTGGTGGCGGTAACTGCGGTTGTCCTCTTGGTCGCCTAGGACAATCTTTAGCTATGTGACTCTGTTGGCCACACTTGAAACAAGCGCCTGTGTTTCGAGGGCACGAGGCTGTACCGTGTCGCCTTCCACAGAAGTGACACAATCCATCCTGTCTTGACCCTAGTTTTCCAATCCCATCCTTCCTGTTGGGCGGAACTTGAAATCTCCCTCCGACCATAGGCCTTTTCCCATGACGGATCCCTTCTCGACTTGATCCAAACCGCGATCCAGATGCGGCGGTTCTTTCATGCTGATCTCTCTCGATCATTTGGACCCGCTCATGTAGGTCATTATAATTCCTCAAATTAAGCAAAATCAGTGGACTTCTCAGTTCTGGCCTAAGTCCATTCCTGAACCTCCTAACTCGATTCACCGGATTCTCCACCAGTTCAGGAGCGTATTGTGATAGTTCAGCGAACTTCGCCTCATACTGATCTACAATCATGGAGCCTTGGCGAAGGCGCTGAAATTCTGCCATCTTCATCTCTCTAGCAGTCTCCGAAAAGTATTTACCATTAAAGACCTCAACGAAGGCATTCTACTCCGGGGCTACACCTTCAGGAAATATCGCTCCTTGGGTGGTTCTCCACCAAGTATTTGCAACTCCCTCCAGCTGGTAGGTTGCAAGGACCACTTTCTCAGTCTCTGTACACATCAAAAGTGCAAAGGTCTTCTTCAGTCCTTGGATTCACAAAGCAGTAGTTTCGGGGTCTCCTGCCCCAGTAAATTTCAGTGGGTTCAATTTCAAAAACTGTTACACTAGTTTATGAATCGGTCTTCTGGCAACCACGATCTCTGGTGGGACCTTAGCAGGTGTGGCGGTAGGTGTGGCAGTAGCAACAACATTGACAGCGGCAGTAGCGGCTGCTGCAACGGCAGCGGTAAAGGCGGCAACTTGGTTCTAGGCCTGTTGTCCCATCATCTCTCTCATAGCATCCAATGCTTGTGTGATCCCTATGGTTCCTGGATCACTTGGGCTGCTACCCCAGCACCAACAGGAGGTGATGCTTCGCCACTGGCGTTAGCCTGTGCTGGCGCCTTACCCTGGCCTCCTTGGGTACCGACCCTCGTTGACGTCCTACCCTGAGTTACGGCCCTGACGGTTCTCTTACTAGGAGTCCTTTGCTCCTGATCACTCATGGCTCAGTTCTTTCTACTGAAACCTGCTTCCAATTCCGAACAGAATTAGAAACCGAGTGATTCACACAACAAACAATTCTACCATCCAACTATCATAGACATGCACTAGCATGAATTAAAGGTCATTCCTACTACTATCCCACAGACCATCGAACCTTATCACTCCAATCTTAAACCATGCTCTGATACCACTAAACGGGGATGTCACGGCCCGATCCTTCGAGCGCATGCCCATCTCGGTTTGGTCAATTAAATAGCGATGTCCCAGGACGCAATGCCGACCTATTCATTTTAATGCACATGTGGAAGCAGATAAATAATCCCCAAACAATAATTCAATGGGATAGAAAAGTAGGGCCATATTTTGAAAACCAACACCACAACACACTTATATACACACACACACACACACACACACACACACACACACACACACACACAATGCAAGCCACTCTATTCACAAGTTTACAAAACAGGGGGGGTTCGAGCAACTATGGATCCTCATCCTCCTCGTCATCTCCCTCCACACTCCAACTGGAGCTTACTGCTGAATACACAGGAGATCCTGGATCTTCAAAGTCAGGGTCCACTGGGTCTACCACCGAACCTCCTCTAGGGTCTGCAGTGCCTTTTCCAAAAGCAACCTCCATCACATATAGAGGTATCTCAATTCCGATATAGGGCCCTCTCTCTGTCTATTACGATACTAGTGATACCATGCCCTGTATTGATGGGGCACCTTTTTGGGTAGATCCGCATCAACCTAGATTATGGACGCCACCAGTTTGTACTCCAGCCCCTCAGGGTGCCCATGGATCGGAATATAGTACTTCTGTTTGTGATCTTCTTTGGTTGTCCAAACTGCTCTGGAGGAGCTGCCATCTATGGACTTGAAATGTTATCCCACAATGGGGGGAGACAACGTCTCAGCAAGTTCAACCCCTTAAGACTCGACTAGGAAGAAAATATGCCCTGAGGCTGCCTAGGCACAATCACGAGTCAGAGGACTTACATTGGCCTCAATTCCCTCCTGCAAGTCGCTACAATTCAAATAACCCTTTAATCATTTCATCCAATCAATTCATCCAATCAGATCGAATGATCGATCAATCGACTTAGTTGATTCCATGTCATCAAGACACTTCCCCGGTCATTTCAAATCAATACTATCTATAAAGTTCGATCATAATCATGATTACTCACTCTAAGCTGATAATAGATAGTATAGCTCACCAGAAGCTGCCAGATATACTAATATAGTGTACTATTATGCTCACCAGAAGCTGCTTGACATATCGATATAGTATATTATTTATGCTCACCAGAAGCTGCCTGGCATATCGATATAGTATACTATTTATGCTCACCAGAAGCTGCCAGATCAACTAATATGATATACTCATTATGCTCACCAGAAGCTATTGGATCAACTGATCTGATATATTCATT
Source organism: Eucalyptus marginata (assembly GCA_014182565.1). NCBI lineage: Eukaryota > Viridiplantae > Streptophyta > Magnoliopsida > Myrtales > Myrtaceae > Eucalyptus > Eucalyptus marginata. Next base: position 12,668,244 of record CM024586.1, on the reverse strand, counting down.
ATGCTCACTAGAAGCTACCAGATCAACTGATCTGATTATCTAACCATTTCACCATTTTTATCATATCCGATAAAAATACTCGTGTGTGGGTACACGGTCGGCCTTAACCAAAATACAATATTTTCACACTTGAAAATCCCACTAATTTCACTGATCCATAAACTCATTTTTGGCGCTGTAAACCGACGCTCGGTGATTTTCTAATTAATTACTGAAATTAAATAATTTTGGGATAATTACCCACAATCACAAATCACACTCAATCAGTACAAAATAGCAGTCAATTAAATAAATAGATTACACCATTCCAATCATTATAAAATTCTGCTCATTTGGCTATCCCGGTCTAATTTTCAGAAAATAAATAAATAATTAAATGGTTACGGAAATAATTAATAAATGCCAATAAATAGAACTTAGGCCTGTAAAGCCTAATTAAAAGCCGAGACGGGCCCGGAAAATTTCCGAACCACTCTAGATAAATACTAGAGCTTGTCTAGGCCCTAATTGCACTAAACTAACCATCTAACATGCATCGATAATTAACTAATTCACTAATCCATTCTAACTAACCACCTAATCCTAGCTTAATCTAAACTAAACAACTCTTAAACGTCATTAAATTACTAAGTGAGGATTAGTGAGTTAAACTCACTTGTAAATGATCCGCTTGGATGAAATTGACGGGAATGTGGCGGGGGACGAGAAACTCCAAAGCGGGCTTACCAATCGGGGTCCGGAAACGGGCCAAAGCAAGCCAAAACCAAGGCTGGAAACCCACTCTATTTAGTGCTGGTCGGGGCTGTAGGAGCTGCACCGGTGGCCTATTGAGTGAGCAAACAGCGAGGGAGGGCTGCAGCAGCCTAGGCGGGCAAGGGTGGTGGCACACGGCGGCGGTGGGAGCTTTGGCGGCTTCCATGACAGCCTAGAGGAGACAAGGAACAGCTGCTGGGCGTGATTGGAGGCGAGGTGGTGAGGCGCGACGAGCGATGAGGCTCGTGGGGGAGCGCGACGGCGAACGGCGGTGGCCGGGGGGTTTCCGGCGGCTTTGACGGGCAAGAGGGGATGCTGGTTCTTCTTTGGAGATTTTTGAAGCTCTCAAAGTAGCAATGGAGGGGGAGAGGTCGACGGTGGGGGGGAGGGGGCAAGGGGACAAGCTTGGCTTTGGTGGGTCCTTTTGGCCTTCCTTCTCATCTTCTTGGTCTCCTTGTTGGTCCCCACCAATCCCAGCTGTAATCCTCAGCCATTTCCAGCCCATTTGCTTCTTCTAGAAGCTTTGAAGAGGTCCACAAGTTGGGTCTATGGGGGTGCTACGAATTTTGAATGAATTTCCCCCAAATTGGACTTCATCCCTTCTTGAAACAATCCAATTTAGCTCTTAAAAATTCAATTGTCAAACCCTCGATCATCTTGGCATTTTTCCTCACCAATAGGACCCACTTGCATCCTAATTTCGTGATAAAAAATGGTCCTCTGAATTTTCTAGACAAAAATGACCTTATCTCGACTTTTTCCCAAAAAGTCTCAGTTTGCAAAAAAATCTTCGGAGAGTGAGTCGACGTTGCTAAAATGACTCGTGACATAACCGAACTTTCAATTTCCAAAATCAAATTCAAATTCGTGGTTAATTTCAATTCGGCTCGATTTTAGTGTGACCTAAGCTACCGGGTAGCTTTTAGAAATTTTTAGTGCAAATGACCCATGGTCGATTTTCTTCGAGCCACAATGAACCCACTTGACACATTGGCAATTCTCGATTGTCGTGAAAATCTCGAGGATTCATTTAAGGACATAGGGTACCAAAACGATAGAAAAATCTGTCTAGTGCCGGTCGACGAGAATTTTACAATTTAGTGGAATCACCCACGTTTAGCCACACATCTCTATCGAACCGACCTATCTTTGATCTCTAATCGACTTTTAACTGTGCCGTAATGACGTCAGCAGATGAGCACGGTCAAGTAGCCGATTCCTGGTCGAATCCTCAAGTCTAATGCATTAAAAATCTTTAATGACTTCCCCAGATAGTCTAATTATCCCACGAGTGATCAGTTATGAGAATAACACTATAGGTGCATCGATGAAAGGCCCGATTAATTTAATTGAAAGCAGAACTAAAAAATCCAGGATGTCACAGATGTGGTGCATTACCCAACCAATCACGATGATTATATGTTATAAATCTCATCATACTTGGCATCATATATGTATACATCTCAATTTTGATTAATCAGTTACATCATATGACGCTGCAATAAGGTGTCTGTCATACAATATGCCTTCTTTGCCTGGATAGACACTAAAGAAGGCATAATCTTTCAGATTAATCTAATGTGTTCAACTTATAAGAACAAGTTTCCGATATTCAATAGCTTTACGCTAGTTTCGGGTGCAACAGCAGCGATGAGATCAACGGTGACCATGAATTAGCTGTTCCAGGGCCTCGCTACGGTCCTGCCGTCCTAGGTACGCTCCAACCTCGCCGGCCTTAGTTGAAGAGGCAAAGATGCCTTCGTGCTTGCCCTCGGCTAATTATCCACCCACTCACCCTGCCTTTCTTGGCCTTGCTCGGCATCAATCCTATCGACGACATGGCCACGTGTTGCAAAAAGGTCTAGATGCCACCACTCGTCCTCAATAATGGCGCAGAGTCTTTGACCTGAAAATGCCCGTGACGGTCGTTGGATTGGGCCTGGGAGAGGACGAGAAGTAGCTGGTCTTCCTGACATGCGCGCCGAAGGGTTTGAACTACGTGGAGTTCTTTGAGGATTGCTATTTATCAGGGAAATCCCTTATGATGTTTTGAAGATGACAAAATTAAACAAAGGTTACTAACATGTTTAATGGTTGAGTAATAGACTATGCAGATGATAGAAAGTGTAAAGGATACTGTCGAAATCTATACTTGGAAGAACCAAAAGACAAATTCTATACTGAAGCTGAACTTATTTAGACTGTATCTAGACCTTAAGGTTAAATATATTCAGAAGCAGAATATGTTCAGACTTACGTCCAGATTGTAAAGTCTACTTTAGACAGAATAAGACGCAAGTCCAGAACGTGATAAGGTCCAGAATGAGGCACAAGTTCAGAATGTAGCAGGTTGTTTAGAACGAGACAATTTGACAGAACGTAACACAAGCCTCAAACATATAATGGCTAATGATCTGATTTGGATTCTACATCAAAATAGATTTGATTGACTCAATCTAATTGATTGACAATTGGATCTTGAAGACAATAACTTTCTAAACGAAGAAGCTTTACTTATGGAAACCAATTTATGATTATGTTTTTGTCACTCAACGGCTATTAAATCTTCTAGATACAGATCTGTCCAATGGGTATATTGGAAGATGATCCTCTAGATATTGTCCAACGGCTAGTTTGGAAGTGGAGGAGTATTTAAGGAGACCAAGAATCGATGAGCAAGTAAGAGACGGAGCGTAGAATTTATAATTTCAAAGTTCGAGCGAACTTCGATCATACACTTGTCTTTCATGAGCTTAAACGTTTGTGATCGTGAGAAAAATACCAAAAGAGTGACTTAGTGAGATAGTGTGATCTACCACTGAGTGTTTGCACTCAAAGTTGTAATCTCTTGTTGATCATATAGTGGAATCCAGCTAGAAGGCTGTTAACATGGGAGAGTGGATGTATGCTTGATCTAAGCCGAACCACTATAAATTTCGTGTGCAACATTCTCTTTCCTTAACTCTTCATATTTAAGTCTGTTGCATACTTACAAGTTATTTTAGAAGTCTGTTCTATCACATAACAGATTCTGAACATCTATAAGAAGTCTAATGGCTCATTTGTCAGACTCTGATCCTTATTTAGACTTTACTTGCAACTTGTTTTATAAATAAAGACTTTTTTTTAAACACCTATTCACTCCCTCTAGGTGTTCGTACTAGCACTTTCAATTGGTATCAGAGCCAAGTGCTCGTTTTATTGAAGTGTTTTTACTTCTGAGCTAAAGATCTTCTATGGCTAGTATCTTGGCACCAGGACTTATGGAAGGACAGAGCAACACCGGGCCACCATATTTTGATGGAAAGGAATATAACGTTTGGAAAAACAAAATGAAGGCATTCCTAAGATCCAGAGATCCCTTGCAATGGGCTGTTGTGGAAAAAGGAATCAATCTCACTGTTGCGTCTAAATCAAATAAGAATGGCAAAGACAAAGAAACTAAACCCCTTGCTCCTATGTCTCGGACGGAGATGTCCAAAAGAGAAGCTCTTGATGCAAAAGCCATTTATTCTTTATATTGCGTCTTGTCTCCTACTGAATATAATAGAATTTCTTCATGTGAAACAGCTGAGGAAGTTTGGGATAGGCTTCATGTCACTTATGAGGGAACTGATCGTGTAAAGGAGACAAAAATAAACTTCATGCTTGGTCGATATGAATCCTTTAAGATGAAGTCAGGAGAGTCGATTGGAGATATGTTCAGTCATTTTATAGAAATTGTAAATGGTTTGGCGAATCAAGGTCATCCAATTTCTGCCCCAATGAAAGTCAATAAACCTTTTCGAGGTCTCTCAAAAGATTGGAACCATGTTAAGACCTCAATCCGATAGACTCAAAGGATTATGCCACTTTCCATTGATGAATTGATTGGCACTTTTCAATCCTACGAAGTGAAACAAATCAACGACGAAGATCCCGAAGGTAGGAAGTCCATCGTTTTAAAATCTAACGCTGATTATGATGATACAGACTTAGAAAATGACATGGATGACGAAGAACTTGCTTTTATGATCAAGAAATTCAGAAAGCTGAGTAGAAAAGGAAAGAAATTAAGTGGAAGAAGGCAATACAAGAAGAATGGGCAGAAAAGAACAATGAAAGAAGATGATGAGCAAGGAAATATATGCTTGATGGCACATTCAGACTTAGATTCAAATTCGGAATTAGAATCAGACTCAGAATTAGAGTCTGACTCAGACACAAACTCAGAATTCGACAAGGAAATCGAGATAAGTCATTCAGAAATTCCTACTAAAGTGTTTAAGTATATAAATGAGCTTTGCTTAAATCTCAAATCTTCTCTTAAAAAGATCTCCGAACTAAAAAAAGAGAATTCATGGCTTAGGCAACATGATCTTTCTCGAAAAGAAAAGTTCGAAATTTTGCAAAAAGATTTTCTACAAACAAAAGAAAGTCGAGATTTACTTGTCAAAGAAAATGATTCTTTAAAGAAAGAATTTTCAAATATTTCGACAAAATTTCAAAGGGTTCAAAAACATTAGAGCATATCATTTCCATACAAGTACCTTACTATAACAAGTCGGGACTTGGTTTCAATAAGGAAAGTGATTTTCTAATAGATTTTCCTAAAGTCAAGGAGAGACTTAGACAAAGACCTCCTAGACTTGCGTACAAGAAGCATTTTCAAAGGATCTTTACAAATCATGTTGGTCGAAATGCCCTCAACTGTTCAAATTGTGGAGATTCAGAATACTTTGAGAAAGAATTTCCTAAAGTATGGAGACCTGTTAAGAAAGATTGGATAAAAACAGCATACTCTACTAATTCTCATGGATCCAAGAAAATATGGGTACCAAAAAAAAGATTAGTTATTTTTGCAGGAAATAAAGGAAAAGAAGAAAGAGAATTTGGTAAGAAATGTATATTTGTTCTCAACTTGGTTTGAGTACATAATTTAAATTTCTCATTATATTTATATTCTCTTTGTGCATTGATTGGTTTTATTGAAGGAAGATTCGTGTGATTTTTTTGTGATTCGTGAGTTGAGATTTAATTTAATGTGTGATTATTTTTGATATCTTGCTTAGAGACAATTGAGTTTATTTGGTTTGATATTATGCTCTTAGATTTTGTCATATTTTGCAAAGTGGAAATCTATTTTACGTTATATTAATTTATTATGCAAGATATTTTTTTTTTTGGATACTCAAGGATTTTATTCTCTATGATTTTATCGTGCTTTGACTAAGTGAGAATTTCTTTTTCAAGATATTATTGTGCATAATGTTCTTTCCTTAAATAACATGTTATGATGAGTTAAGAAATAATATTTGATTATCTATGGAGATTTCATATTTTGCTCTAACGTCAAGGAATGATCCAAATTCATGGATACCAAAAAGGAAATGAGTTCATTGTAGGAAATTCTTTAAGGGAAGAATGATTACGAATCTACACAAATTTTGGTGCAATCAGAAAAGTATCTCATGTGAAGATTGGTAATGATTTTTTTTATTCAATGGTATATTTCAAACATATACCATGGGTAAGAGAATATATATATTTTATCATTCCGCCTTGCAAATTTCTACTCGATCTTATGAAGATTCTAGATGTTTGCCTATGAATTATTATCTCTTGTCATAAAAATAAGGCATTGCATTTTTTTATTGCTTGATTTGGCACGTGATAGAAATATCAGCTTTCTTTTTGCGAAATGCATCAATAATATATTTTTGAGATTTATGCTCAAGGAAATCCCTTTGATCTTGAAAGATATTATTGCATATTCATGGATACTTTTGCTATATATTTAGAAGATATCTTATATATAGCAAATTTGATTCACAAATTGGAGGAAGATATTACGTGATATTTTTGCAAGGATTGTTATTTGTTATACAAGAATTTGCAGGTAGCAAAAGAATCTTCCATATGGATTTTGGAAAGCTTGATCCGAAAATTGTGGAGATTCTATACTATTTTCTAGAGGCTCAAAAATTCTCTTCCTTGCGCAAAGTTTTTGCAAATTATTGGGCAAGTCCCTAATGTGTTGTACGCAAGGTTGAGTAGCTCTAAATTTTAATAATTGATAATTTTATATATGCTATTCAATTTATTTATTTGAAGAAAGGGCATTATATATTATTACAGCTTATTTGTGCAAAAAGTTTGCTAAGTTAATGAAGATTAAATTCGAGACAAGCTTGATTGAAGAAAACAAATTTCTGCCTTGAATTTCAAAAAGCAAACGATTGTTGCAGAGGTTGTTGCTACAAAGGATATAATGGAAAAATATTCTGTTTAACGTGCAAATATTATCATGATGATAGGGGGAGAAAGTGAAAGGAATGAAAAGAATCATGATCACCTCAAAAAGGCAACTAATTGAGGGGGAGCATTGATCAATTATGGAAAAATCTTTTTGAATTGATCATGCTTTTGATTATTATGGAAAAAAGGAAAAGGTAAATGTTTCAGAACTTGTTAAGTTCTACAAAATCCGGTTAGTGCATCTTTTATTACCTTTTGTCATTAACAAATCTCTTATTTACATTATCGTTTTATTATATGACAAAAATGGTAAGTGAATTTTATAATGCATCCATGATTTTTATTGGATATTTGCTGATATATATGATCGAACTGAGCCATATTACATATCTTTGATATTCGACTTACTTTGCAAAAGCTGTTTTTTTTTTTGGAAATTGTGTTTCATGCAAGATATATTTGTTATTGTTTTATATTCTCTACATGATATTATTTCCATTGTTATCACTTTTTTGATTATGACGAAAATGGGGAGAGAATATAAATATGCATATGTGTTGATATTACTTATTGAGCTATGATTATATTTCTACATATTTTTATGCTCAATCTATTTGCTTTCAAAAATCACGTTTTTGAAAATCTAAAATTTGGTGATTAATTTATCGATATTTTAGAAAGTGTGATTACACATCTGCATATTCAGAGATTGTTTTGTCATCATAAAAAATGGGGAGATTGTTAGAGAAATCTCTTATGATGTTTTGAAGATGACAAAATAAATCAAAGGTTACTAACATGTTTAATGGTTGAGTAATAGACTATGCAGATGATAGAACGTGTAAAGGATACTGTCGAAATCTATACTTGGAAGAACCAGAAGACAGACTCTATGCTGAAGCTGAACTTATTCAGATTGTGTCCAAACCTTAAGGTTAAATATGGACTTATGTCCAAATTGTAAAGTCTACTTCAGATAGAACGAGACACAAGTCCAGAATGTGACAAGGTCCAGAACAAGACACAAGTTTAGAACGTAGTAGATTCAGAACGAAGCATATTCAGAATGAGACAATTTGACAGAACATAACACATGCCCCAAATATATAACAGCTAATGATCTGATTTGGATTCTACATTAAGATAGATTTGATCAACTCAATCTAATTGATTGACAATTGGATCTTGAAGACAAGAACTTTCTAAACGAAGAAGCTCTACTTATGAAAAACCAAGATTCTCTTTGTATGGACGATTGGAATCGGCTATTAAATCTTCTAGATACAGATCTGTCCAATGGGTAGATTGGAAAATCCTCTAGATATTGTCCAACGGCTAGTTTGGAAGTGGAGGAGTATTTAAGGAGACCAAGGACCGATGAGCAAGTAAGAGACGGAACGTAGAATTTATAATTCTAAAGTTCGAGTGAACTTCAATTATACACTTGTCTTTCATGAACTTAAACATTTGTGATCGTGAGAGAAATACCAAAAGAGTGACTTAGTGAGATAGTGTGATCTACCACTGAGTTTTTGCACTCAAAGTTGTAATCTCTTGTTGATCATATAGTGGAATCCAGCCAGAAGACTGTTAGCGTGAGAGAGTGAATGTATGCTTGATCTAAGCCGAACCACTATAAATTTTGTGTGCAACATTCTCTTTTCTTAACTCTTCATATTTAAGTCCGTTGCATACTTATAGGTTATTTCAGAAGTCTGTTCTATTGCATAACAGATTCTGAACATCTATCAGAAGTCTGTTCTATCGCATAACAGATTCTGAACATCTATCAGAAGTCTGATGGCTCATTTGTCAGACTCTGATCCTTATTCAGACTTTACTTGCAACTTGTTTTATTCCGCAATTTTTTGTCAAGACTTCTTTTAAGCACCTATTCACTCCCCCCTAGGTGTTCGTACTAGCATTTTCATTGTCCACCGGTTTGTCACTTTTTTGCGGACGATTACGGCCACATGGATGGACGTACTCGATGATGACACAAAGAGGCTGAAAGGGGCGGCCACGTATTGCATGTGCAAGAACAGGAGCTCCAGAGAGCCCACGAGGAGGCTCGTGTGAGGGGCGGTTGTTTTGTTCTTGAGGGCCTATTTGGAAGGTGACAATTAGGACTTGACGGCTCTAAGGACGCGCCCGACATTGCTCCTGTAAAGTCCACAGTCTAGTTTCACTTGTAAAATTTGGTTGGTGAATGATTTTTTTTTGTTTGTAAAATCGTTTTAGAGCTGTACAAGCTAACAACACTGTATGGCATCATTATTATTCGAAACATTTCTCTTACCAAAGGTTTTTGCATACTTTTTTAAGAGATACAAATTGTCCGATCCAAAATGATGGAAAGGCGCCATCTTGCCTCGAGAAACTACCCAGAACTCGTCCACGCATCCAGATATTAGAAGCTCATCATGACTAACCTGCAAATCAAGGTGAAAAGAGGGCTATTAGCTGTGAAGACGATTCTGTAAGAGTTTTCCTAATGTGGACTACATTAATTGATATTGTAATTTACCGTTTAACGATTACCGTTTTACGGGGATTGGTCTAAGGTGAGATAGAAGGTTTCTTAATTAGTCTAATATGGGGCTGGCTAGTATGGGCCGAGTTGAGCCTGGCTCGTAATGAGGGGGCCTAGCTGGAAACTCTATAAATAGTGCTCAAGTCTCTCCTCTAACCCTAATTCTCACATGTATCCTCACCTAAGGAGCGTTTTGTTGGATAAATTCTCCTCAGAAGTTTTGAAGTTGACAAAACATTTCTCTCAGTCTGGTCTGAAGACTTGCAGACTCTACCGGCAAAGTCCGAAGATCAAAGTCCGACGTCAACAAGACTCAAGTTTCAAAGTCTACTCTCATGGACAGTTTTAACCGACAAGATAAAAGTTTCTATTCTGATTCTATATAGTCTTTATCTCAATGGCTGAGGATTATCTTTCAATTGGATTCAGCACTACACGATCTTACATTCGTATTCGAATTGATATAGATTCTCTAAGATTCGCAACTTATTTGGAAAGTTCAACTTATGGAAACCAAGATCCTGATTGTATGGGCGAGCAGGATTGATGGGCTATCTACACTTACCTTAAAGAGCTCGAGATCTCTCCAAATTGATTATGTCCAACGGGTTGATTGGAAGAACTTCTTTGGAAGGTGCCAACGGTAATGAAGGCATGAAGAAGCGTATAAAGAGAGACGCTCGAGTTGTTGAAGAGTGCTTTGGATAGAAGAATTCCAAAGTCCGAACCTCCATATTTCGATTGTGATCTTATTCTTCGAGCAATACATGTAATCAAAAGAGTGATCATAGAGTTGTGAGACCTTGAGGAAGTGTAGTAGAAGTTCTACATTGTGGACTCAAGAGCGTGAGACCGTAACTCTTTTTGATTCTTAGTGAAATCCAGCCGAAGGGCTGTCCGTGCGGGAGAGTGGACGTAGGCTTGATATAAGCCGAACCACTATAAATCTAGAGTCTTGATTCTCTATCCCTTATCCTTTTATCTTTCATCATTTTCAATTGCTGCGATTGTCATCGTTTTTAATTCATTAATTTCATATTCGGATTTGATTGTTAAAATTGCTTTAATCACCTATTCACCCCCCTCTAGGTGCTAATTCTAGTCCTAACAATTGGTATCAAAGCTTGTGTACTCGTTTATAAGAAGTGTCTTTACTTCTGAGTAAAAGATCTATGGCTAGTATGTTACCTACAGGGTTGGTCGAAGGTCAAAGCAATACCAGACCTCCATACTTTGATGGAAAAGACTACAAAGATATGGAAGAACAAGATGAAAGCATTCCTAAGATCGAAAGATCCTTTGGAATGGGAAGTGGTAGACAAAGGAATCATTCCCGCTGCAAAGCATCGGGATCCGAGAGAGGAAAAGAAGTTGCGATCCCACTCAAATGACTCAAGAAGAAATCACCAAGAGACAGACTCTTGACGCTAAAGCCATTTACTCCTTATATTGTGCTTTATCTCCTACTGAGTATAACAGAATATCTTCTTGTGATACAGCAAAAGAAGTCTGGGATAGGCTTCACATTACCTATGAAGGAACAGATCGAGTGAAAGAGACAAGGATCAACATTCTTTTGGGACAATATGAAGTCTTTAAGATGAGATCGGGAGAATCAATAACCGACATGTTTAGTCGCTTTACCGAAATTGTGAATGGTCTTGAATATCGGGGACATCCAATCTCGGGACATATGAAGGTCAACAAACTCCTACGAGGACTCTCTAAAGACCGGAATCACATAAAAACCTCAATAAGAGAGACACGAGAGGATTGCTCCACTCTCTCGTAGACGAATTGGTTGGGACTCTTCAATCCTATGAAGTAGAGCAAACCAACGAAGAGGAAGATTCAAAAGGTAAGAAATCAATTGCCTTAAAGTCTAATGACTATTCGATGCTACAGATTCTCGAAGAAGATCTAGATGATGAAGAGCTGGCACTTATGATAAAGAGATTCGAAAGTTGAATAGAAAAGGAAGAAAATTCAACCGGAAGAAACAGAGCTCACAAAGGTTTCAGAACAAATCAACGAGAGGAAGATGATTCTAACAAAGAAGTGACTTGCTTTGAATGCAAGAAAAGGGACACATCGACCCAACCGTCCTCTCGTTAAAGAAAAGAAAAGGAAAGACCGAGAAATACGAAAAGCACTCAAAGCGAGGACTGAGTGATACCGAATGTGAAGAAAGTGATGACGACTATGCCAATATCTGTCTAATGGCAAAATCTAATTCGAGACTGCACTCGATTCGAGATACGGACTCGAGAAAGTGAACTCGAGGTTAGTAATCTCGAATTCCTATCAAAGTTTCGAAATACATTGATGAACTTTGTTTTAGTCTAAAAACTTCTCTTAAGAGGATCTCCGAATTGAAAAAGGAAAATTCTACATTGAAGCAACAGGAAAAACTTTGGAAAGAAAAGTTTGAAAAATTAGAAAACAACTTTACTGTCTTGAAAGAAAACTCAGACTCTGTTTCCAAAGAAAATGATCTTTTGAAAAATGATATTTCAAATATATCAAAAAGATTTTCAAATGTTTCTGAAAAGTTGGATAAGATTCTTTCGATACAAAGACCCTACTTTGATAAGTTAGGTCTTGGTATGACTTCTGAAATTATTCCTCTAATTGATTTTCCAAAAGTGAAGGAAAGAATCGACAAAGACCAACCAGAATTGCTTACAAAAATCATTTTGAGAAAGTCTTTGTAAAACTGTTGGCGTAAATGCTTTGAAATGTTCCAAGTGTCAAAGCTCAGAACATTTTGAGAAAGAATGTCCTTTGGTTTGGAGACCTGTTAAAAGGAATTGGGCAAAGACTGTTTATTGCTCTAACTCTTCTAGACCCAAGATGATGTGGGTACCAAAGAAAGTTTGAATTCTTTTTAATTGCAGGTCACTATCAAAAAGAAGATTAAATGGTATCTAGATAGTGGCTGCTCAAGACATATGACGGGAGATTCAAGTTGCTTCATAACACTTGACCGGAAAGACGGAGGAAAAGTTTCCTTTGGAGGTAACAACAAAGGAAGAATCATTGGTCGTGGAACAGTCAAGATTGGAAGTCTTTCAATCAAGAATGTTTCCTTAGTTGAAGGACTAAATTACAACTTGCTTAGCATAAGCCGCTTGTGTGATACTGGATTCAAGATAAATTTCCGGGAAAGAAAGTGTTCGGGAATCGGTAAAGACTCTACTCAATCCTTTCTTGGACGAAGACATGGAAATATCTATCTTCCGGATGTAAATCATGAAAGATCACGGTGCTTGATATCGTACAAGATGAAGCTAATCTATGGCACGAAAACTTGGCCATATCAATATGAAGCAAATCAGCAAGATCTCTTCCAAGAAACTTGTTCGAGGATTACCTGTTCTCAATTATTCAAAGTCGATCTATGCACACCATGCATGGGTAAACAGGTTAGAAACTCTTACAAACCAATAAGTAAAGTTTCTACTAATCGTGTACCGCAGCTTTCGCATATGGACTTATTTGGACCTACTAGAACGCGAAGCATTGGTGGAAAAAGGTTCTCGCCTAGTAATAGTGGATGATTATTCACGATTTACTTGGGTCTACTTTCTTTCAAGTAAGTCGAAACTTTCTCTCTCTTTTCAAAGTTTGCTAAGAAGGTGCGTAATGAGAAAGGTTACACTATCTCAAGTATTCGTACGAGACCATGGAGGTGAGTTTGAAAATCAAGACTTTATTAAATTTCGTGATGATTCTGGTCTTCAAGCACAAATTCTCCTCTCCATACACACCGTAACGTAATGGGGTTGTGGAAAGGAAGAATAGGTCTTTACAAGAAATGGCAAGAACTCTTTTAATTGAAAGTAATATTTCTTCAAGGTTTTGGGCTGAAGTCGTTTCAACCGCTTGTTATATTATTAATGAGTATTTTTAAGACCAATTCTTGAGAAAACTCCTTATGAAATTTTCAAAGAAAAGAAACCAACTGTTTCTTATTTTCAAGTATTTGGTTGTAAATGCTTTATTCGAAGAATGCTAATGATCGAGTTGGTAAGTTTGAAGAAAAATCGATGAAGGATTCTTTCTTGGTTACTCAACCGCGAGCAAAGCCTACAGAATATTCAACAAGAATACTCGACATGTGGAAGAATCAATGAACGTCAAATTTCAAGACTCTCCACAAGTTCAGCCAATACGAGATCGAAGAATCGATTTTGTTCCGCATTAATCGCTAGATCTATCTCCCATAAAGCGGTCAAAATCCAGATGCAATACAACAAGTTGTCGATGGAGATTCAACTCAAGAAAATGATCAACAACCCATCAGACTATCCAGTAACTGGAAACACAAGTCCAATCATCCCGAAGAACTCATTATTGGGAACATTAATGAGGGAATTCGTACAAGATCAAAAAGGCGAGAAGAGTCTAGTGCAGTTGCACTTATTTCTGAAATAGAACCCAAAAACATTGAAGAAGCCTTAGCGATGAAAGCTGGATTGAAGCAATGCAAGAAGAGCTCGACAAACCAAGTATCAATGAAGTTTGGGAATTAACTCCTAAACCAAAAGGTAAATGTTATTGGAACTAAATGGGTTTTCAGGAACAAAGTTGATGAAAAAGGCAAAGTAACAAGAAACAAAGCAAGACTCGTGGCTAAAGGATACACGCAAGAAGAAGGGATAGACTATGATGAGACTTATGCTCCAGTAGCAAGGTTAGAAGCAATCGATTACTACTTGCTTTTGCATGTTATAAGAATTTCAGGTTATTTCAAATGGACGTCAAAAGCGCATTCCTAAATGGATTTATTCAAGAAGAAGTCTATGTGGAACAACCGCCTGGATTTGAAGACTCAAAGAAACCAGACTCAGTGTTCAGACTGAAGAAAGCTTTATATGGATTAAAACAAGCTCCTCGAGCTTGGTATGAAAGGTTAAGTAATTTTTTAATTCAAAGTGGTTTCTCTAAAGGAAAGGTAGACACTACTCTATTTGTTAAAAAGGAAGGCAAAAGCTTTCTACTCGTTCAGATTTATGTTGATGACATTATATTCGGATCATCTAATGAGACTTTGTGCAAGAAATTTTCTAAGTCTATGCAGGATGAATTTGAGATGAGCATGATGGGTAAACTATCCTTCTTCCTTGGTCTACAAGTGAAGCAACTTAAAGAAGGAATCTTCATTCATCAAGAGAAATATGCAAAAGAACTTGTTAAAAAGTTCGGTCCGGAGAATTGCAAAAAAGACCGACATACCAATGTCAAGTGCTTTGAAGATAGACAAAGACGAAGCGAAGGGGAAGAAAGTCGACCAAAAATTATACAGGAGTATCATTGGTTCACTTCTTTATCTTACTGCATCTAGACCTGACATATTATTTAGTGTTTGCATATGTGCTAGATTTCAATCAGATCCTAAGGAATCACATTTAAGTGCTGCTAAACGTATCATTAAATACGTTGCAACAACTGCTAAGATTGGTCTATGGTATCCTAAAGAAGGAGACTTTACCCTTCTTGGTTATTCAGACGCAGATCTTGCAGGTTGTAGAGTTGAAAGAAAAAGCACCTCAGGAACTTGTCAATTACTTGGTAACAGGGGGTGGTATCTTGGTTTTCAAGAAAACAAAGTACTGTGGCTCTTTCAACAGCTGAAGCAGAATACGTAGCACTTGGAAGTTGCTGTTCTCAAATACTTTGGATAAAACAACAACTACGAGACTTTGGTATTGAAGACTCTTGCACAGAGATCAGATGTGACAATACCAGCGCAATCAATCTTACAAAGAATCCTATCCTACATTCAAGAGCCAAACATATTGAGATTCGACATCATTTTATAAGAGATCATGTTCAGAACAAAGAAGTCTTGATACAATTCATTGACTCGAAGAATCAACGGCGGACATCTTCACAAAGCCACCGGAGAAAAGCTTATTTGAGTCTATTCGCTCAAGACTCAATATTGTATCTCTTGAAGATTCTTTGAAGCTCGAGCTCGAGAATCTTAAAGTCTGACGGAGTATCAGACTCAAAAGGGTATAGACTGAGAATACCAATCGACATGACTGTAAGTACATTTACTTAAATTTTTATCTCGAAAAGGTAAGTTTGCCTGTTTATTTATGGATAATCATGTTTATTAAGGCGTTTATTTTACAAAGGGTGGTTATCGATTTATTAAGGCAGTTATTTTTCAAAAGGAATTTATATTGCGTCGATTCGTTACCATGATTCAATTTCCTTTTATACGTTTTCTTCTTCTTCTTCGTTTTTATACTTTACCCGAAACCCTAGTTCAAAGCTTTTCACTCTCTGGAATTTCTCTCCTCGATTTCTCTTGCTCAAGTTTTTAACTTTCTTGCGACACAAGTGAGAAAGTTTCTCCAAAGATAGCGACAATGTCTCACCAAAGAAAATCATCAAGGCTTGCAAGCGGGGGACCACGGGGCTGGAGAGGGGCCTACGCACTTCGATCTTACGTAAGAAAGCGACTTTCCAACAGGGGCCGGTCTCCTCAACGACTCAACAAAGCGTTCCTCCTCAACTAGACCTCATGATAGTCGCCCTCAACAAGCGTAAGAAGTGCTTGAAAATGTTGAACCAAGTAAGATCACTCAAGCCTCGCTTTTGTTTATAGGCTTTACTCGCATTGAAGGAAGGAGGGTGCGATGACCTTTATCGATGAATTTCGAAGGAAAAAGGTTATAGAAATGAGACGCACTTTCTCACCGTGATGGAAAGATCGGGCGTTGTTCCCGAGGGAACAAAGCAAAGAAGAGTTTTTGCAAACTTTCCCAAAGTGACCCTAGGTTTGGTAGTTTTAATCAACCGTAGGGAAAGGATGATGATGGGAAAATGTATTTACATTTTAAACCTTGGATGGGTGTGGCTGCAAACCTTCGAGGAAAGAAGGATGAATTGTTTCGATCTGATGGACACAGGAAGAAGTATGAGAAACTGCTGAAGCGAGGTGTGATAAATCCACGAACTGTGGACTTTGATTTTCTGGATTTGCTGAGCATTAATCTCGAGAGAGGAAGTTTGAGAAACTTCAACCGCACAAGTTTTGCACCGAGTGTGATGTGGCTCATTCCGAATTGACCGCATATTTCTACTCTAATCTCGGCTTCCTTGATGCGAACAGCTTTTCATTTAGCGTGCAAGATAGAGAATATGTTGTTGATACGAGACACTCGGGCGACGTAATTGGTGTGGAAAGAGGTGCTTTCCAATCAATCTCGTGTTCGTGAGTCATGCAACCATGGAGCTTGCAAGAGACCGAATTGTCGAAGGTCGCCTATCCTACTCGTAATGAATGCAACAAATATTCCCGCTTCACAAGATTGTGATCAACTGTCTTAGACCAAAATCAACTTCAAAGACGAGATGTATCCATCTCGAGGCAAAGTTGATGTTTGCAATCAAGGTGGGCATTAATTTCTCTACGCCACACACTATCATGTTTCACATGTACGTGTCGATGGCAAAAGACAAGGGACAACTCCCTTATGCTGCTCTCATTACAAGACTTTTCAGACATCTGAACATCCAGCCTCCCCACATTCTCTCTGTAAAGACTATTGGTCGAATGGTCATCGGACTGAGGATGATAACAAAGATGCGTCGAAAGAACTCAAGCAAGAAGTGGAGCAGTTCAAAGAAAAGACCCCGTGAAAATCAAACCAGACTCTTCGCAGCAAAAAGGAAAGGAAAGGAACCCGTCTTTGGTCCTATCAAGAAAAGGCGGGCAATCATCTTGGAAGATGAAGATGATGAGGATGATATGCCCATCTCGGCCTTTGTCTCTCGCATTCTGCTCCCGTATCATTGTTCCCTGAACAACGGTTTGCGAATAACCGAGAAAGGAAACCAGGAAGAGGAATCCTTGCAAAAGGAAGAAGAGACAGAGAAAGAAACAGAGAAAGAGACAGAGAAGGAAGAAGAGAAAGAACAGAAAGAAGAAGAGAAAGAGAAAGAAAAAGAGGAAGAACAGGAAGAGGAAGAGGAAGAGAAAGAGAAAGAAGAGAAAGAGGAAGAGAAAGATGAAGAGGAAGAGTTAGTCAGAACAGACTCTCAGCATGAACCAGCAGACTCACAAGCAAAGACAGATTCTCCAGCAGAAAAGGAGGATCAGCACAATCTTGTCACTGAGGAGACTCCTCAAAAGAAGAGTTCTTCTCCCCTCCGTAAGGCATGGAAACAGTGGGGGAGATATCCAAAGAGAAAGCACTCCTCTTAACCCGACATTTACAAGTGCAAGTGTGAGCGATTGCCACCCGATGCTGAAGATGTTTATGCTGCTCATCATCCTGAGGGAGAGGCTTCATCTCCAAACATTGATCTTCCTTCTGACATTCACACCGGCTTGACTCCACCATCAGACCAAGTTGACGCAAGCACACAGACTGACAATTCAGGAGATTTCAGAAGGTTGCTTGACATCATATTGGAGCTCAAAGGCCAAATCTATGCTATGGGGTGTGACTTTCAGACTATCCAGAATGAGAATCATGCTATGTTCATCTCCTTACATGATCAGCTGAAAGATGTTCAAAGTAAGGTTCAAGACACAGCAAAAGGAACTGCTATCGCTGAACTTCAAGAAGACTTAAGGAAGTTGGAAGGCACTGTCAAGTCTATGGAGGACTTTCAACTTGTTCGCGTTCCTCGTGCTCCTTGATTTTCTTACTTTTTAATGCTGACAAAAGGGGAGAAGACTTTGCAGCAGATTTTCACTCTATTCAAACCCAAACTTTCATTTCTATTTTTGGATTTTGTTTTGGATTTTGTTTGTGATTGATATTTTGACTTTATCTTGAGTTTTTGAATGATTGCTTACTACTGCATTACCTTAAGCTGATAA
Source organism: Eucalyptus marginata (assembly GCA_014182565.1). NCBI lineage: Eukaryota > Viridiplantae > Streptophyta > Magnoliopsida > Myrtales > Myrtaceae > Eucalyptus > Eucalyptus marginata. Next base: position 12,649,873 of record CM024586.1, on the reverse strand, counting down.
ATTAGATATAGATAATAAAGTCTGCATTGACTAATGAGGTTTCTGTGGATGCAGATACGTGTACAGGTAGGTAAGTCTCGTATGTACGGGACATCTCGCGTACAGGACATCTTATACTATTCTTATTCTAATGATATCTTTGCAAGCTTAAAAGTTGTTTTGCAGGGCAATAATGTTCAAATCTGCAGGAAAGTTTTGTCACCATAAAAAAGGGGGAGATTGTTGGATAAATTCTCCTCAGAAGTGCTGGATAGAAGAATTCCAAAGTCTGAACCTCCATATTTCGATTGTGATCTTATTCTTCGAGCAATACATGTAATCAAAAGAGTGATCATAGAGTTGTGAGACCTTGAGGAAGTGTAGTAGAAGTTCTACATTGTGGACTCAAGAGCGTGAGACCGTAACTCTTTTTGATTCTTAGTGAAATCCAGCCGAAGGGCTGTCCGTGCGGGAGAGTGGACGTAGGCTTGATATAAGCCGAACCACTATAAATCTAGAGTCTTGATTCTCTATCCCTTATCCTTTTATCTTTCATCATTTTCAATTGCTGCGATTACTGTTTTTAATTCATTAATTTCATATTCGGATTTGATTGTTAAAATTGCTTTAATCACCTATTCACCCCCCTCTAGGTGCTAATTCTAGTCCTAACACGTTTACCTAATGCTAAACGTGAGGGGGCCGCCTCATTGAGCCATTGATACGGAGGGCAATAGAGGAGAAGGACTTGCGTGTGAAATATCGTGTTTCCGCTTCCGCTTCAAGAACGATGGATCCCAAAACAGGTGCGTTGATCTTTCTTCTCAATTATGCATGTTCTTGTTTTGGTTATGGAGATCTTGGGATTGCGTAATTTGCATCCAACATGTGGTATCAGAGCCTCCATAACCCTAGAATTTGAATGCATAAAATTTTTGCCCTAATTTGTGATTTTCAAGATTTTTTGATCAATAAAAATAAAATAAAATCACAAATTCAGATTGGGCTCGTTGAGGCGAATAGATCCATGGGCGACACGTCGCCAGAGAGGGCCGCACGCGCCCCCACGCGCGGCCACGCGCCCCCAGATCGTTATTTTTTAATGTGGATTTTTTGCTCGATTGATCCTGAAACCATGGGGTTTTTGTTCTTCATGTCGAGATCTTTCCAACCATATATAATTTGTATAATTTTGTTGAGAATTGAGTGAGAATTTTAAATTTGAAATTCTAGGGTTTATACATAGAAAAAGTTCTAGAATTTTAAGTTACATTCTAGCGTTACCTTCGTTTTTCTTCTCCACTCTTTGTGTCACGTCGTGTCGTTTGAATTGTGAATTGTCGGTCATCGCGCGCACTCTTTTGCTCGTCCATCTCTGATTTCGGAATCGACTTTCTCCTCTCAGCGGTTTTGTTCTATTGCCGTGGCAAGTTTGCCCGCAGTTGCTAGTCAATGTTGAATTCGTTCACGATGAGGATGATGGGCATTGCTGTGTTGGATGATGGCTAATATTTTTTTTTTTCGTAAGAAAATATTTAGAAAAGTGGCCAATTTTAAATATATATTGGTGAATGCTAAGGGTAAATACCTGCATATCAAACGGGATTAAGGGACAGTATTCTGCCGACTATGCTTGTAAGGTCTTAGGGTGCCAAGGCATTATGCGATATGTGTGCGGTGGCAATCACTAGAAATCGCAATTGATGTGCGAAAGTCTTTTACGTGTACACTCTCTTTGGCCAATGCTCTTTGAAGGAGACTTATTAGGTTTTGAATCCTAATATTTCATGGCATCCGTGCTTTTATCTTATTGGCAGGTGTCCACATCTATTTTGTTTGGTGCTTTTAGATTCTTCTGTTAATGCTGGAATAGTGTGCTTCTTTCGATTATCATAATAGTAGTCTTTAGTTCTTCTAGTTGCCCTCATACTTTAATGGGTTATAGCTTCATCGTGATTGTCACGTACAACCATATTAAATAAAGATATTATCAATGATTAAAGTAGTGTAATTAGCATGATATGTGATTTTAGTGATATTTTGCCCCTATCACTAAAGTTAAAATTACATGTATATGGTGTATGTGAAAAGTAAAGTTTATATTCCCGGTATGAGAGAGTTTCAAGGATTCAATTGAGTTGTGACCGCCAAAATGGCACACTTGGTTGGGTTTGAGAAATATCGGTCTCGTATAATGATTGGGATGTCTCCTGGTCTAATGCGCGGTCATACTCTCAAAGGAGGTGATTGTGTATTAGTTCATGGAGGGATACATGATGGTGTGGTGGAGGAGTGACTGATCCTAGTAGTTCATATGCCCAAAGGTGATGAATTCACGAAGGTTAGAATATATTCTCATAACCGCTATCATGTGGGGAGTGTACAACTGCATATTATGTATTCTGCCCAAAGGTGATTATATGATTATGCGTGTAACTCTCTGGATGTGTACCTGTACGTCAAGTTACACAATTCTCACATGATGCTAATTACATACATTGCTTGTTTTTCAATCACCTTTTCTGTAATTAATAACTCCACTATTATTGAGGTTTTTACTGTTTCAAATTTTAAGTTGTGGACATATGATTTGTTGCTTGAGAAAAGAGCAATTGAATTTGCTTACTGTCCATGAAACGTTCCATTTTGGAACACTAGAAAAGAGGTTTGCCTGCGGACTGCACTGCTATAAGATGATGGAAGCCTTAGTTGCTTGAAATTATGTCTTTTATGATATTGAAATTAGGACATATTTGCAAAGATTGTGTTTAAGTCCTAATGATATATACATCTCATATAAGGATGAAAAAGTTGTTTCCAAAATTTTTCTGTTTACTCTTAACGGTTATCTAAAGACTTCTATAGATTATTGTGGAAGCAAAATTGACCGAGATAAAGAATAAATTGGTTAGAATTAGTCTTAAAGGTTGTCAGGTTTAATAGTGGCAGTGAGTATTTTGGCAAGTATGACAATGTGGAATAGCTTAAAGGGTCATTTGTCAAATACTTGGTAAATTCTGGGGTGGTAACTTAATTTATTATGCTTGAAAATCCTGACAAAATAATTTGGCCGAAAGGCATAAGTGCACCATAATTAACATGGTGATAAGTATGATTAGTAAGACTAATTTATCCGGTTTTCTGTGGGTTGATATTTTGAAAGCGACTCTTTTCACATACAAAAGGTGTTTCTTACCAAAGTTGTTTCATCAACTTCTTTTGAGTTATGGACTGGATGTAAATTACTTGAATCATATTAAATTTAGAGGTGTCATGTAGAAGTGAGGTTATATAATCCAATATTAAGTGCGTTGGAATTTAGATTCACTTAAAATTATTTTATATCTTACCCAGATTGTTCAAAGGGGTATTGATTTTATGACCCTGATGAAGGTACAAGAATTATGGAATTACATACTTTAAAGTTTCTTAAGATCGACGTAATTGTAGAGGATAGCTGTTCTTAGACTATTAAAGATAATAGTATGATGGAGGTTACTATGTTTTTGTCTTTACCTATACAGATAATTATGGAATCTCCTGTACCATAGACTAAACTTGTTGAGGTTCAAGGTACTATTCTTGATATAGTTTATAATGAAATTTCTTAAACCTCTCAAGTGCAGAATGAAGTGGTTGCAGCTTTATTAAGGAGATTTGTTAGGGAAAGACGATCAGTTATACCATCAGACTATATAGTCTATTTGTGAGAGCATGATTACAATATCCATTACATGGTTGTTTTAGCAACTTATATAAATGTCGTTTCTTGTTCTTAATTAAGTATGTGATTAGATGCCATAAAAAAATAATAATAATATTTTCACTCGAAGAGGGGTGGATAGTTAGTGAAGAAATAATTATTTCTTTATAGATTCTTTCAGAATGAACGTGGCATTGATAGTTTATTTTTATATGGAGTTACGTCAAAGAGATACAAAATCTATATAAGTGCAACTGGAGAATTTTGCAGCAGATTCAAGTAAACTTGTGTGTAGACTGAAACGTCTTATTCATGATTTTAAGCAAATTTCTAGACAATATTATTAAAGTTTCATAGTGTTGTTTTGCTCAATTGAGAACAAAGTAATTCAATATACTGCAAGGTCAGTGGGAGGAAATTTATTTTTCTCATACACTATGTACATGATATTTTGTTTACAAGTAATGACCTTGAGGCATCTTTTATCCTTTGTACTGAGGTCCGTAAGGATTGTTTTTGTCATTCTTATATTAGATTTTCTCGGAGGACGTTTGCTGATCGTATTTTGGAAATATTCAATATACATCATTGCAAGCCAGGAATTGCTCATGTTGTTAAGGGTGATGGACTCAATCTATCACATTGTCTTTATTTAGATATTGAGAAAATCTAATCAAAGGGTGTACCTTGTGTCAGTGCACTTAAAAGTATAATGTATGCTCAAACTTGCACTAGACTAAATATCGTCCTTGCGACGGGACTTCCAGGCAGATATCAATCAAATTCAGGACTGCCAAGAAAGTTTTAAGGTACTTAAAGATGACAAGAGATTATATACTAATTTACAGACATGTTCAATTCTTGCAGCAAGTAAGGTATTCAGATGTAAACTTTGATGATTGTTAGGATGACATGTGATAAATAACGGAATATATATTTATGTTAGCAGTAAGTGCAGTAAATAAAGTTCTATGAAAGCAAAGTGTTAGTAACATTCTTTTAGGCTGTTACTTGGGCTATTAGGCTCAGAACCTCATGAAGGAGTTGATCATTTTAACTTTATGGATAGACCTATACGGTTGTATTGAGATAACAAATTTGTAGTATTATTTATTTACTACAGAGGTCTCAAGGGGTCTAAATATATGGCAGTCAAATTTTTTGACCATAAAGAAACGGTATAGAAAGGCGACATTATAATATAACATATTTCCGCAGATGATATGGTTGCAAATCCACTAACTAAAGGTCTACGCCCATGTGTATTTTAAGCAACATGTCATTAGCATGGGCCTAGGAGCATAATGAGATGCTGTTGTTTAGTGGAAGCTATTTTGGCTTTACTCTAATAAAGGTTTCATCTGTGTTCGTTACACTTTGTAACGGTTTGATATGAATCAACTTTTGCATTCAATAAAATATTTTTGAATGTGTTGTTATTATGTTGAATACATATTGATAAAGTCTCAAGGTACTGTATAAACCTTGAGTGAAGTCTAGGGGCATCCGGTTATTAGCCTTATCCATATGTCTTGTTATACATAAAGAATGGTTAACCGTAAGGACAAGACATATGTGGGTTCATGGAACCATAAAGATATTCTCTAGTGGCACAAGTTTTTTTTTTTGTGACGCTTAAGGTAAGAGAATGGACATTCTCTAGTGGCATAAGTTTTTTGTGACGCTTAAGGTAAGAGAATGGTGATTGACAAATGAGATCTCTTTGTGAGAGATGTTGTCCATTTGACACATTACCATATTGGATCCATATCAATAGAGTTGAGAACATTCGTGACCATGGAAGGCTCTGTGTGTATACATGCAGTTACCGCCATGATTCGGTGTTTGAGACTTTATGGGATAGGATTGACTATTAAGAATTATCTCTAGACCAATGTGCGCACATACAGTACGATTTCAATTAATATAGTGAAAGTGGGAGAATGTAAGAGTTTTCCTAATGTGGACTACATTAATTGATATTGTAATTTATCGTTTAACAATTACCGTTTTACGGGGATTGGTCTAAGGTGAGATAAAAGGTTTCTTAATTAGTCTAATATGGGGCTAGCTAGTATGGGCCGAGTTGAGCCTGGCCTGTAATGAGGGGGCCTTGCTGGAAACTCTATAAATAGTGCTCAAGTCTTTCCTCTAACCCTAATTCTCACATGTATCCTCACCTAAGGAGCGTTTACCTAACGCTAAACGTGAGGGAGCCGCCTCATTGAGCCAGTGATACGGAGGGCAATGGAGGAGAAGGACTTGCGCGTGAAACATCGTGTTTCCGCTTCCGCTTCAAGAACGATGGATCTCAAAACAGGTGCGTTAATCTTTCTTCTCGATTATGCATGTTCTTGTTCTGGTTATGGAGATCTTGGGATTACGTAATTTGCATCCAACAGATTCATCATTGGTCAAATTGAAGTATTTTGGTAAGAAAATCAATCTCACCATCATAATTTCTCCTTGGAACAATACCAAACCTTGGCTGAGCACCTCAACCGCATCCAAATCCGACAGCCGGGGATAGTAAAAAACGTAGAATCATACTTATCTATCCTTAGACAAGAAACTAACAATCTACAAAGATAACACTTTAGTAGTCACTGGTCCTTAAAGCAGAACTTAATGTCCACATTTATAAACAAAGAGATTTCCACATTAATTATGTGCAAATCTAAATACTGCCTATAGGCATAGATATCAGAAATACTTGTTATTATAGATTACTAGTATACAAACACTGATCGGGCTAGCATAACTATTCTATTCGCAATATCTCGCAGTTGGAACAATTACATTGGTTTCTATTCCAGTATAAGTTAGATGTATGATGATAGAGGCTCCCTTTAGCTATGATCACTGATTGATTCTACTGTATTTTCACTGTAAAAACCATATTCCAACAAGTTCAATTAGTTCAAGACAATAACAAGCTAATCTAAGTCATAAGGTGGACAAAAATGTGTAAACTTACCAGATGATTGAATGGCTCATATAGAAAAACTATGTGAGATTTCCTGAAAGTTATCTTGATAAATGCAACTTTGCTTTTCTGACCACCTATTTATATGGTCAAAGCACCATGTTACATGGGCAATAACAACCAAAAAGCCTTAGAGAAAGTACACAGTAAACTACAATTCACATTATTAACTAACCTTTGATAGAGCTTCACAATGCCTCATGAAATTTGCTTCAACAAAAAAATTTACATATGCAACAGTAGCAGAAATGAAGGAGATGTATCAGACAAGGCAAACATTGGTTGAAGTGCAAGATTTCCAGGGTCACCAAAGGAACCCAAGTAAGCTCGAAGCTTTTGTTTCGAAACTCCTTGCTGAAAAAATGCCACATAAGAAGGTATTTTCAAATAAAATAACATCATGTATGATGGAATGTTATTCCACGATAGAGCATACATAAACAATCGATACTTTAAAGAACTGGATAGGTTTGCCCTAGATGTCACTGCTGACAATCCAAACATAGAGGCAGATAGCACATCATTACAATCTCAACCAAATAAGCATAATTATTGGCTAAAAATTTCTAGTAAGCTGATGGTAATAGTTCCTAATCCGCTAGAGATGAAGACCCAAACAGAAGGTGATTTATGGAATATAAATGTTGTCAGGAATTGGAGTTGTATTGAAAGCTTGGAGCCAGAATTTAAACCCAGATCGCCTGCTTAATACTACGAACGATCATCATCAACAAAAAGAATGTTCTCGATTCTAATGAAAATAATAACAAAAAAAACCGCATCGCCTATCTTCACAATCATATCACAGCTTCCACATGACTAATCACGCTTTTAGTTTTCACTAGAAGAAAATATCAAACACATCAGTGCACCAAATAAAATCAAAAGCGTCTTTTTTTTTTTTTTTCCGAATTGTGAAATATGACACATGGCATTGACAGAATTAGCCCTACCACCATAGTATCACAATGGTATTTGCAAGTGATCACAATGGTATCTGCAAAACAACCACACTGAATGAGCTTAAGGGCACGAGAAAATAGATGTTGGGAAGAGAACATACAACAAGCGCTGAAAATGTAGGGGAATATGATTGCGGAACGCTATGATTCTCGGTGAGTCTCATGCGAAGCATCGTGCATTTACATTCACAATTTGTATGGTGAGTCGATCAAGTGCAAAAATAAGCAAAGTTTCTGGGAATCACAAGCAAAGTTCAAGACATGTCATCGATACAACAAGAGATAGCACTATGAACATTTCTCCTTACAGATGTCAATCTTTCACCTTTAGCGGCTGGCTTTTCGGAAATTTATGTGAAAAATCTCAATGAGGAAAATCAGATTTGTATTAAGCATCGAACTGAAGTAATAGAGAGCCAAAATCAATGCATTCAAGATGAAAGGACTTACTCGAACCCTAGAAATTCGATCGTAGATGGAAGGGATGGATCGCAGCAGTTAGAAAATGAAAGCGAAAGTGGGTCGATTGCACTTGATCGGATCTGAGAACCCAATCGATGTGGATGTCGAGGGTTTCTTGGATTTCCCGAAATTCATGCGGAGCTCCTTCATGGGAAAGTGTGGAATTTGTATGGAGCATCGAGTTGAGAAGCAGAATGGAAATCGATGCCTTCGAAACCATAAACTTACCCAAACCCTAGAAAACCTTACCATACATGGACAAATCAATTCACTGGATAAATGTAGATGCGTGGGATCTCTTGGATGAGGGGCCAATAGTCACCGGTGAGTTCTGAGCATCGATCTTTCAGAATCTCGCATCTTTTTATCCACAATGATCGGAGGGAGGGAGGGAGGCCATCCTCCGGCAAGTCCCTCAACTTCGGGCAATCTTTGAACCCTAAATATTGGAGAGAGGAGAGATGGTGGCAAAGACCGCTTGATAGTCTTTCCACCTTCCTCATTTCTGATATCTCAAGAACGGTTAGAGAGGAAGGATAGAGAAGACTCCACGCATCCTCCTCATCCTCATCCCTTGAAGGAAACCGCTCCTTCTCTCCTTCCCCTCCCATGCTGCTCCCATCAATATATAGATGCGTGAGGGATGTGAGCAAGGGTAAGCCCCATTCTCTCATTGGCTGCTTCATATTCTCACACCCTTTTATCCAAAGGTGCCGCAAATTGGGAGGCAAACCTCCTCTGGGGAAGCATTCGATATTTTCACAACTCGCAATTTCTAGCCAACAAAGGGATGTAAGGTGATGCCACTCACCTGGTAGAGACTTTATCTTTGGACATTCACTAAGATGAAGAGCCGATAGGGTGATGGGTAAGGGAGGGAAGTCCTTTATCTCTAATTCTGGACACCTCCTTATTTCCAAATGTGTGAGATGGGAGAACGTGTGAAGCAACCGTGGTAAGCTTACCAAATTCTTACATGTAGTTATAACCAAATAATTCAGCGATTCTGCAATGATCTCTCCAAGCGACTCCACCCCCTCACACCCTTGAATAGTAAGCTTCTTCAGAGAAGCAAGTCTACCCTTGTCAAACAGAAAGGATACCAAAGAATCACATTTACTTATGCTAAGATATTTAAGTTGAGATATTGGGTTATTGCTGTTGGGGTTACCTTGAGGAATATTTAGTCCCATGATTTTAGGACAATTCTGAACGGTCAAATCTCTTAATGTGTATATCTTACTTGGAAGCTTTTCTAAACTCATGCAATTTCTTAATTCCATCTTTTCAAGGTTGTAGGATTGCTCCATTTCTCCTTCTCCAGCCATAAAAGATGTGAATTGAGGACAACTATTGATGACTACTTACTGAAGGCAAGTAAGATTTTGCATCTCATTTCCATCTTTCCACAAGAAGTTTAGCTTGTTACACTGTCCTATATAAAGCTCCTTCAGCTTAACCAAGTAGCTCGTAAACCCATTATCAAAGCAAACAAGCTCTGCAAGATTCTCAATTTTGAGCACGGTCAATGAAGTTAGGTTGACCAAGGTTTTTAAGATCTCCTTGTTACAATCATTAAGGTATAACTCACAGAGAGATGGGAGACAGACCACAGTGGTTGAGTTATTCAAATGCGGGCATGAGTCAATCTCAAGCTTCATGAGAAGATCAAAATGACGAGGCAATGCCTCGACCAACGAATGACATCTTCGGACAACAAGATGCTGAAGACAAGAGAATGGGACATCTTCTTCTTGACCCCCAACACAATGAGACCAATCCTTCCATGCCAACATCTCTTCCAACTTCAAAGTTGTTAAGGATGAAAAAGGCCTTTTACCTCCATAAAATCCAGGGCCTATCATGCTTACTGCATGTAGATCTTTAAGAGATAATTCTCTAAGTGAAGGTAATTGTCCAAGTGACGGAAGCGATGTGACGTTAGGACAGTCCCTCAAGCATAAAGAAATTATCTTTGAATAAGAGGGACCATCTAACCATGGGGGAAATCTTGGACCAACATAGTACGCGATAGAGAGATGTTCAAGATTAGTGTGAGGTTGCAGAGAGTGAAGCACCCGTGCTTCGCGCTTCCCATCCCGCAAATTTCCAAAATTTTCACCCCAATGCAAGAATAAGTTGGTAAGACCTCGCTTTCCAATTAAATTGGCATCAACCGCATCTCTAACTTCTTTCACCTTTTGCAATTCTGATATGAACAATTCTCCTTGAAGATGTGGCAAGTCCTTTAACTCCTTTAACCGTGACCCTTTGTTTGGTCCTACCACAAACTTGGACAAGATCGTAAGATTCTTCAAATTACAGATCCTCAATGGCATCTCTTTGAGACTCAATGTACATCTAATATCAAGAAACTGTAAGTTGACTAATTTTGTGATTCCTTGAGGCAACATAGAAAGATTATGACAACCTTTTAAAATCAAAGATTGTAATTTGCACAAGCCACCAATTGACTCAGGTAGCCTTTCTATACTTGTGTATGAGAAATTGAGATAGCGAAGATGTTTTAAGTCACCAACACAATTCGGTACCTCTTTAATGGAACAATGACATAAGGTGAAGCCCCTTAGATACTTCAATTTTGTTAGCAAATCATGTAGCACTTTGTTGGAAATTTGGAAATGGTAAAGTCCATGAGGTTTGTCAGACAATAATATTAAACTTCTTAGTACCTTCATTTGATGATATGCTCTCATGCATTTTGATGTAACACCCCCCGACGCAGTGAATGATGCATAACGAACTTTCTCAAGAGATACATCATCTTCATTACCTGCCATCTGACACTCAGAGTTAAAGCATGTCCCACCCGCAATTGTCTTTGCTAGATCATTCAAAAGATCATGCATTGAAAACTTAGATATGTCGACACTTGATTGTTGAAGAAATGATCTAGATACTAATTCATCGAAGTGAGTCCGTCCCCATTCCAAGATATTCTCCTTTGATCTTCCTCCATCTAAAAAACCCTCAGCTATCCATAAGTGTACAAGCTCATCCTTCTCAATTTCATAATCCTTGGGAAATATTGCACAATAAATGAAACATCTCTTCAAGCAAGAAGGAAGATGGTCATAACTCAATTTCAAAACTTGAATAACCTCATCATTTTCTCCCATTGGAAGATCCCACGTTTTGTTCTTTAAGATAGCTTCCCATTGATCCGGATTCCCTTTATTACGTAGGAAACCTCCTAATACCTTCGTTGCCAAAGGTGAACCTTTACATTTTTTAGCTATTTTCTTGCCTATTGTTTCAAGATCTGGATGCCTCTCAAAATTTGTTGTTTTAAGAGCATGATAGGCTAATAAGCTTGTACAATTATCAAGGGACAACCCCTTCAAAGGATATGGCGGAGCTCCTATCATGGAAACAACAGTTTCGTTGCGAGTTGTGATGATGATCTTGCTTCCCTTAGCCCCAGCTTCAAATGGCTTTAAGAGGGCAGTCCATTCTCCATACTTTTCATTCCAAACATCATCCAAAACCACAAGGAACTTTTTCCCCGATAGACTGTCCTTCAACTTAACTTGAAGCCTATTAAGATCTTCACCCTCGTTGGACACCTCAGTGATCGACAGCAAAATAGTCTTGGTTATGTCGAGAACATTAAAAACATCCGAAACACAAACCCATGCTCTCCTTTCAAAGTACCTACTCACTCTGACATCATTATACAACCGTTGAGCCAAGGCCGTCTTTCCAACACCCCCCATCCCAACTATGGGGACTATACTCAATGTGGTATCAACATTTTCGACTTCACCAATCAAGAGATCAAGTACTTCTGCTTCTTCCTTCTCCCTGCCGAAAAATCGAGGCTCTGGTAGAGAACTGCTGGGGAGCCTTTTGTCAGTGTAGTAAGATTTGTTCATAGCATTCTCTATCAAGCTTAGATGAGCCTTCCTAGTGATAATCTCTTCCAACCTATTAGAGATCTTCTGTACCTCAGTTTGAGACACGAGTGAGCGCGGGTTTGCATTTGATATGGAGTATATATATTGGCAAACAAAAGGGAACTCCCATTTCACCAAACCACCACTCGTGCTAGATTCTGCCTTCGACTTGGCTTGGGTGGCTTCAATGGAAAACTCGTCAAGCAAGTCTTCCATATCGTAAGCCAAGTCCCTAACATCATCTAGCCATAGCTTTAGTGGACCTTTATTGCTTAGTTGCTTGTCCTCTGCATCACCTAGCACTGCATTGATTGTAACCAACATCTTCTTCCACTTCTTGAGCAGGTCAATGCTAATTCCAAAGAAGGGTGGTGATCCTCCCCTTTGCGCATAGTCAAATCCCAAAGAAGCCAACTTCTCGAACAAGACTTGAAGGAGGGCACTCAAAAGGATCTCCTCAATGACCATTGGTGAATTTGTAAACTATAGAGAACAACATGGGTTATGGCGAAGCAAAGTGATAACGAGCTGATGGAGAGAGAAAATGGATGAATCAGTCACTGTAGAGAACAATGGTCATAGAGAAGCAAAATGCTAGTGAGAGAATGGAAAGAGAAAAAACTGAAGTCTACGAAGACCAAGACTTTCACCCAGCAAAAACATTAAACAAAGACTAAGACTTTCATGGATGCACATCAATGGTTAAAGAAATCAAAATAAAATACTTTTTGCCCATAAGTGTTTGTCTTGTAATGTTTAAAGATTACCTTTGTTTGTTAAATAAGGAAAACAAAGCATGTGCTTTGGGCTAAACAAGAAAAAGGGTGGGTCAGGCATACCAACTAATCCATTATGCAAGTTGCTTTATTTTGCTCTAGAAATAGTGAACCAGTCAAAAATCACCAACCAAATAACAATGTATAATCTAGTGGAAATTATATTTCATGCATCACAATAATGAATGGGAAAATTGTGTTCAAAAGGATCACAGTTCTCCTATATCCCCGATCATTTACTATTTCCTCAGCACCCTTCAGCAAATCATTACTGCCCATTTTGTTGCTAATTTTCAGCATTGTAACTTCCACTTAAAGCATACATTAATCAAATATGAAATAGGGGATCAAAGAGCAGAATCTTTTAAAAAGCGTGTGCTCACCCAAAAAACATGTGCTTTCCATTCAGTCTTTTCATTTTCAAAGAGCATGTGCTTTTCACTCATAACGCATGTGCTCTCCAACGAAGATTTGCCTTGGCAAGAGGGCGCGCATCTAGAGATAAAGATTAGCTATTTTCTTTTTGTCCATGACGGACGTAACCTAATGATATTGGCTTGACTTATAGTGGGCGAGGTCCATTAGAATGAGAAGAAATGCATTACATTAGTCCAAGTAACATTAACTTTTTTAATATTGGATTAATCAATAGACACTCGCCTAGGAAGACTTATTCATTAGACAACGTATTCGGGAATCATTCAGAAACCATGTGGTCTCCATCCAGAAAGCATGTTAATTTCATCCAGCCTTTTCATTTGTTTATTTTGTTGAGAAAACTCCTATTAGATTTTGAAGTTGACAAAACTTTTTTATTTCTATTCTTATTCTTATTCCGAGGAATACTAGACTTCTGTGGAATTCTATCAAAGTCTATTTTACATCAGAAGTCTGCCCCACTCTGACGAAGATCCAGACTGAACTCAAGTGAAGAACGAAGAAATAATCAAACTCAGGATTATTGATCTTTCAACAAGGATTCAGTATGGACACAATATATCTGGCTTTCTGGTTGAAAATCTCACTTACCTTTTGAAAATTATTGATGAAATCAATCACGGATTGGTAAAATCAATTTTGAAGACAAGTTCTTTTTTGAAGGAATCTACTTATGGAAACCACGATTATGATTGTATGGGCGACCAGGATCATCGGAAATTCATCTCAAACTTCAAACGGCTACAAGATATCTTTGATTGATTCTGTCCAACAGGTTGATTGGAAGAATTCCTCTGGATAGTGCCAACGGTCATAAAGGCATGGAGGAGTATTTAAGGAGGTTTTTCGAGCGATTTGCAGAAGAGCGTGAAAGCTAGAATTCCAAAGTCTGAAACTTCTCAAATCACGTGTTCTTTTTCGATAGTGCTCATATTTGTATTCGAGAGAGAGAAACACAAAGAAGTGACTTAGTGAGAGAAAAAGAAACTCTTTACTAAGCAATCAGTATCATACTGTTGTAATTCTCTTTCGATTCATAGTGAAATCCAGCCGGAAGACTACTAGCGTGGGAGAGTGGACGTAGGCTTGATCTAAACCGAACCACTATAAATCTTGTGTTCAATATTCTCTTCCCTTAACTCCTTTAATTTATTCGCTGTGATTTTTTTCTAAGTTTCGCTATATTTTAAAACATCTTATTTGAGTCTGAATCTTTATCAGAAGTCTATTGTCTAACAGACTTAGTTTGAAGAAAAATATTTTTACTGCATCTTTAGATCAATATGTTTTTACACCTATTCAACCCCCTCTAGGTGTTAATATTAGCTCTTTCAATTGGTATCAGAGCCTCGGTGCTTACTTTTTTGAAGTGTTTTTACTTCTAAGCTAAAGATCTTCTATGGCTAGTATTTTGGCTCTAGGATTGGTGGAAGGATAGAGCAACACCAGACCACCTTATTTCGATGGAAAGGAGTATAATGTGTGGAAGAACAAAATGAAGGCATTCCTCAAATCTAGAGATCCCTTGGAATGAGATGTTGTTGAAAAAGGAATCAATCCAAAGGCAACAATAGCTTCAGACAAAGGGAAAGAAGTGATAGAAAAAAATGCTGATGAATCCACACAAGCTAAAATTATCAAGAGACAGGCTCTTGATGCAAAAGCTATTTATTCCTTATACTGTGCCTTGTCTCTCACTGTATACAACATAATCTCCTCCTGTGAAACAACAAAAGAAGTTTGGGACAGACTTGACGTCACTTATGAGGGGACTAATCGTGTGAAGGAAACAAAGATAAATATTCTACTTGGACAATATGAGTCATTTAGAATGAAGCCTGGAGAGTCCATTTGTGACATGTTCAGTCGCTTTACAGAAATTGTGAATGGCTTGGCTTATTAGGGTCAACCAATTTCTGGACCAATGAAAGTAACAAACTATTACGTGGACTTTCAAAGGACTGGAATCATGTTAAGACTTCAATCAGAGAAACTCAAAGGATCATGCCTCTATCTGTTGATGAACTGATAAGCATGCTTCAGTCGTACGAAGTGGAGTAGATCAATGATGAGGAAGACCCAAAAGGTAAGAAATCAATTGCATTAAAGTCTAATGTTGATTCTGATGATACAAACTCGAACAATGACATGGACGACGAGGAGTTGGCCCAAATGATAAAGAAATTTAGGAAACTAAATAGAAAAGGAAGAAGGTTAAATTGGAAGAAGCAAAGTATGCAAAATTCCCAGAAGAGACCCATGGAAGACGTTGAAACGAGCAAAGACGTAATATGTTTCGAGTGTAAGAAAAATGGGCACATCAGACCAAATTGTCCCTTGTTGAAAAAGAAGAAAGGGAAGTATGAGAAGTACAAGAAAGCTCTTAAAGCAGAAACCTGGAGTGACACCGAATGTGAGGAAAGCGTAGAGGAATTTGCAAACATATTTCTAATTGCTCACTTAGAATCGACTAAGAATCGAATCAAATACAGACTTAGATTCTAACAAAGAAATCGAAGTAAGTTACTCAGAAATTCCTGTTAAACTCTCTATGTATATAGATGAACTTTACCTCAATCTTAAATCCTCTCTTAAAAGGACTTCTGAATTGAAAAAGGAAAATTCTAAGCTCAGGCAACATGAAGTCTCTTGGAAAGAAAAGTTTGAAAATCTGAAAAGAAGCTTTGATGATTTGAAAGAAAATTATGTTTCTCTTTCAAGGGAAAATGTCTGTTTAAAAAGGGAGATTTAAGATATTTCCAAAAAGTTTTCCAAATGATTAGAAAAATTAAAGAAAGTTCTTACAGCTCAAATGCCCTATTTTAACAAACCGGTTTGGATATGAATAATAAAACAAATCCTTTAATTGATTTTGATAAAGTAAAAGAGAGACTTAGACAAAGACCTCCAAAGTCATTTTATAAAAATCATTTTCAAAAAGTGTTTGGAAGACAAAAAGGAGGAAATGTTTCTTTTGGTGGAAATAGTAAATGAAAGATGATAAGATATGGAATAGTGAAGATTGGAAGCCTAACCATCAAGAATGTTTCACTTTGGTAAAAGGTTTAAACTAAAATCTTCTGAGTATAAGTCGACTTTGTGATACAGGTTTCGGAATAAATTTTCAAGAAGGTATTTGTTCTGGAGTAAGTCAAGATTTATCTCAATCCTTTATTGGGCGAAGGCATGGCAACATATATCTTCTGGACGTAAATCCAAAAAATTCTCAATGCCTTATTTCTATATAAGATGAAACAAATCTCTGGTATCGAAAGCTTGGTCATGTGAATATGAAACAGATTGCCAAACTTTCTTCTAAGAAGTTGGTTCAAGGGCTTCCTAATATGGCTTATCAAAAGTCTGAATCTTGTACTCTCTGTATCTTGGGAAAACAGGTCAGAAGTTCCTTCAAACCAGTAAATTAGGTATCTACCAATCATGTTTTGCAGCTTCTTCATATGAATCTTTTTGGACCAACAAGAACTCAGAGTATTAGTGGAAAGAAATACTGTCTAATAATTGTGGATGATTATTTACGTTTCTCTTGGGTATTCTTTTTGGCAAGTAAGTTTGAAAATTTCTCTTATTTTTCAAAGTTTGCCAAGAAAGTTCAGAACGAGAAGGGTTATGTTATCTCAAGCATAAAAATAGATCATGGAGGTGAGCTTAAAAATCAAGACTTTGTAAACTTTTGTGATGAATATGGTTTTCAACATGTTTTCTCCTCTCCATATGCTCTAGAATAGAACGGAGTTGTGGAAAGGAAAAACAGATCTTTACAAGAGATGGCCATAACTCTATTGATAGAAAGCAAAATCCCTTCTCGATTTTGGGCAAAAGTAGTCTATATTGCTTGTTATATAATCAACAAGGTGTTTTTAAGGCCTATCCTAGAGAAGACTCCTTTTGAAGTATATAAAGGGAAGAAGCCTAACATCTCTTACTTTCTTGTTTTTGGCTGTAAGTGCTTTATCTTGAAGAATGCAAATGATCGATCTGGAAAATTTGAAGAAAGATCGGATGAAGGAATTTTTCTTGGCTATTCAATGTCAATACAAGGTCTTTAACAAGAAGACTTAAACTGTAGAAGAATCAATGAACATCAGATTTTAGGAAAATATGTAGAATCAACCAAATCAGGTTCAACTTAAAGAGTCTGAACCAATTTCAGACTCAATAAAGTCTAATTCCCCCGAAGAACTTCAATCTTCTGGTGAACAACATCAAGCAGAACTAGAAGAATCAAATGAAACAGACGATTGGTCGATCTCAAATGAAAATGACAAATCAAATAGCAACTGGAAGCAAAAATCAAGTCATCCCAAAGATCTCATCATTGGCAATTTAGATGAAGGAATTCGCACCAGATCCAAGGGAAAAGAAGATTCCAGTGCATAATTTTTTTTTTTGATAATACCATTTTTTAACAAAACACGAGTCTATGTGTCTTATTTTTCTAATAAAGCACAATTTTGATTTTCTAATTCAAAAATTCTTTATCGCAAACAATGACACATTTTTCTTTATCTCCAAAGAAAATACATGGATTAATTTCCTACACTGAACTATCATTGGTAAAACAAGTCGTCCCCGCATAACACCCTTGAGACTTCGGCAAGAACCACTTCACAAGAAGTTTGAATTGTCGCCATATTGACTAGACAGGATTGATTACCATCACACCTTAAAATAACACTAAATCTCAAACAACTTATTAATTCATCTTATCCCTTTCGGTTGATGGTAAATCCAACATATCTATATAATAAGGACATTTTATTATAAGAGCAAATATGTGAGAAGACACGACAAAAGTTATTAATTTTGTTTGGCACCGCCAAATCGTGACTTTCCCGTGAATCTTTGCTAGAGGAATGAAGCTATTTTCTTATGATATTTATTGTTGCTTACTCAATTTCATGAACTAAAAATCCTGTACATTGACGATGTAAAATAATTAATTTACGAGCAGGAATAAATACCGATTCCATTATAAATGAATACTTCGATCTCCGGGACTGCTAATTGTGTAAAATCATATCACGTCAGTGTGCATTTAGTAAAGAGAACCATAATAAAGAGATTAAAAATTGATCTTAATGTCATAATATTACTATCTAACAAAAATTAGAATAACTACTTTTTGTTATTAAACTTGACATCAACTTTAATTGGGATTATAGACAGGCATGAAACCAGCTTAAGAACCAAAATATTGTTGTTGTTACATCAGTTTGAGGGAAAAAGAGAGAAAGTAGATAGATGTCTTTTACCTATTCCGAGTAGACTTCTTGGAGCAGATCGGTGAATGAAATTAGATCAATCACAGTAATCCAGCAAGCGTGAGCGCTAGGTTCGGATGAGCAGGAAGAGATACTATTGAGCAGGAGGACAAGCACAAGGTTATGGTGAAGCTAAGTGATGATGAAGTAATGGAGAGAGCAAACTATAAAGACCGGGAAGATCAAGACTTTTCACCTACCAAAAATATTAAACAAAGATCAGGGCTTTTAATAATTCTTATCATTGGTTAGAGGAATCAAAATAAAATACCTTTCATCCACAAGTGCTGGTCTAGTAATGTTTAGAGATTATCCTCAAATATTTGTAGTTTCCCTGATCATTTATTGTTCTTGTTTACAAATCATAAACTCAGGAAGATCAAGACTTTTCATTACACACCTACAAGACATCAGAGATGGCTAACGTTGTCTATTCAATAAGGGAAAAGCTAATTTAGACATGATTCCAGAAACGCTGAGCTGGTGTTGGAGTCGGTTTTTCGTCAGATGGGCACACAGCTGACGAGGCGAGAGAGGAGAGAAGCAGTTAGGTGCAATGGCCCAGAGGAGCCCATCCGAAGGAAAAGACAAAAAATTGGCTCTCTCGGAAATTTTTTTTTTTTGGGAGAAACGATTTTCATCTTCATTTTCTCTAAACATCACTATTTTCTGACCATAGAAGTTGTGATGCTTCCTCCATCTTCATCCATTATAGAATCCCTACAGCTTAGACGGAGGTTAATAGAGAGCCGAAAAAACGAGAGAGGAAAGAAAAATCATAGAGAGAAGGGAAAAGGGAGAGAGAACCTTACAAAATCTAATCCTCTTTATTCATAAAAATTGTTCAAAAAGTCCTAAATCTATCGTACTTTTGCCAATTAAGTCCTAAATATTTTAATTTTGCCAATAGATCTTAAATTAAGAATAAGTTGATGAAGTTATAGATTTGATTTATTGATTAGTTAGATTTTCGAAATATATTATTTTCAAAGTTATCTAAATTATTTCACGACATCAAAGAGATTCAGCGAAGGCATCAAAAATGCCCGTGACGGTCCGTTGGATTGGGCCTGGGCGAGGACGAGAAATAGCTGGTCTTCCCGGCGTGCGCGCGGAAGGGTTTGAACCGCGCGAAGTTCTTCAAGGAGTGCTGTCCACCTGCTTGTCACTTTGGTACGAAGGGGCTGAAAGGGGCGGCCACGTACTGCATGTGCAAGAACGGGAGCTCCAGAGAGCCCATGAGGAGGCTCGTGGGAGGGGCGGTTGTCGCGTTCTTGAGGGCCTTTCTCCTGTTTGGAAGGGGACGATCTGGACTTGATGGCTCTAGAGAACACGCCCGACATTGCTCCTGAAAAGACCAGAGTGCAGATTCGCTTGTAAAATTTGGTTGGTGAATGATATATATATACACACACGTGGCAAACATTTCTCTTACCAAAGGTTTTTGCATACTTTTTTAAGAGATATGAATTGTCCGATCCAAAATGATGGAAAGGCGCCACCTTGCCTCGAGAAACTACCCAGGGCTCGTCCACGCATCCAGTCATTAGATGCTCATCATGACTAACCTGCAAATCAAGGTGAAAAGAGGGCTATTAGCTGTGAAGACGATTCATCATTGGTCAAATTGAAGTATTTTGGCAAGAAAATCAATCTCACCATCAGAATTTCTCCTTGGAACAAGACCAGGCCTTGGATGAGCACCTCAACCACATCCAATCCGACAGCCGGGGATGGTAAAAAACGCAGAATCATACTCATCTATTCTTAGACAAGAAACTAACAATCTATAAAGATAACACATTAGTAGTCATGGTCATTAAAGCAGAACTTCATGTCCACATTTATAAACAAAGAGATTTCCACATTAATTATGTGCAAATCTAAATACTGCCTATAGGCACATATATCAGAAATACTTGTTATTATAGATTACTAGCTGTGATCACTGATTGATTCTACTGTATTTTCAATGTAAAAACCATATTCCAACCATTTCAATTAGTTCAGGACAATAACAAGCTAACTGAAAAAGTCTTAAGGTGGAGAAAAATGAGTAAACGTACCAGATGATTGAAAGGCTCATCAAGCAAAACCATGTGAGGTTTCTTGAAAGTTATCTTGATAAATACAACTCTGCTTTTCCGACCACCTATTTATATGGTCAAAGCACCATGTTACATGGGCAATAACAACCAAAAAGCCTCGGAGAAAATACATAGTAAACTGCAATTCACATTATAGATTAACTAACCTTTGGTAGAGCGTCACAACGTCTCATGAAATTTGCTTCAACAAAAAATTTACATATGCAACAGTAGTAGAGATGGAGGAGATGTATCGGACAAGGCATAGATTGGTTGAAGTGCAAGATTTCCAGTCACACCAAAGGAACCCAAGTGAGCACAAAGCTTTTGTTCCGAAACTCCATGTAGGAAGAATGCCACATAAGAAGGTATTTTAAGATAAAATAACATCATGTATGATGAAATAACATTCCACGGTAGAGTATGCATAAACTATTGATAGCCCAGAGGTCACTACTGACAATCCAAACATAGAGGCGGGCATCACATCATTACAATCTCAACCAAACAAGCATAAGTATATTGGCTAAAAATTTCTAGCAAGCTGATGATAATAGTCCCTAATCCAATAGAGATGAAGACCCAAACGGAAGGTGATTTATGGAATATCAATGTTGTCAATAATTGGAGTTGTATTGAAAGCTTGGAGCCAAATTTAATCCCAGATCGACTGCTTAATACTACGAAGGATCATCATCAACAAAAAGAATGTTTTCGATTCTAATGAAAATAATAGCAAAACAAACCGCATCCCCTTTCTTCACAATCATATCACAGCTTCCACATGACCAATCACGCTTTTAGTTTTCACTAGAAGAAAATATCAAACACATCAGTGCACCAAATAAAATCAAAAGCGTCTTTTTTTTTTTTTTCGAATTGTGAAATATGACACACGACATTGACAGAATTAGCCCTACCTCCATAGTATCACAATGGTATTTGCAAGTGATCCTTCCAAGAGATTTTGCCAATATAGATCACAATGGTATATGCAAAACAACCATAGTGAATGAGCTTAAGGGCACGAGAAAACGAATGTCGGGAAGAGAACATACAACAAGTGCTGAAAATGCAGGGAATTATGATTGCGGAACGCTATGATTCTTGGTGAGTCTCATGCAAAGCATCATGCATTTACACTCACAATTTGTATGGTGAGTTGATCAAGTGCAAAAATAAGCAGAGTTTTTGGGAATCACAAACAAAGTTCAAGACATATCATCGATACAACAAGAGGTAGCACTATGTGTTGGAGAAAACTCCTATTAGATTTTGAAGTTGACAAAACTTTTATATGTTTTTATTTTCATTCTGAGGAATACAAGACTTCTGTGGAATTCTTTCAAAGTCTATCTTACATAAGAAGTCTGCCCCACTCTAACGAAGATCCAAATTGAACTCATGTGGAGAACGAAGAAATAATCAGACTCAGGATTATTATTCTTCCTTCAAGGTTTTAGTACGAACTTGATATATCTGGCTTTCTGGTTGGAAATCTTACTTACTTTTTTGAATATTATTGATGAGATCAATCACGGAATGGTAAATTCAATTTGGAAGACAAGCTATTGGAAAGAATTTACTTATGGAAACCGAGATCCTGATTGTATGGGCGACCAGGATCATCGGACTTTCATTTCAATCTTCAAACGGCTCAAGATCTCATTGATTGATTCTGTCCAATGGGTTGATTGGAAGAATTCTTCTGCAAAGTGCCAATGGTCACAAAGGCATGAAGGAGTATTTAAGGAGATTTTTTTGAGTCATTCGAATGAGAGCAGGAAAGAAAAATTCCAAAGTCTGAAGCTTCTCAACTTACTTGTTCATCATCAATAGTGCTCAAACGTGTATTCGAAAAAGAGAAAAACACTAAAGAATGACTTAGTGAGAGCAGTAGAAACTCTTCACTGAGAAGTCAATGGTATAAGGCTGTAATACTCTTTTTCGATTCATAGTGAAAACCAGCCTGAAGGCTGTTAGCATGGGAGAGTAGACATAGGCTTAATCTAAGCCGAATCACTATGAATCTTGTGTTTATTTTCTCTTACCCGAACTCCTTTAATTAATTTACTGTGATACTTTTTTGAGTTTCGAAATATTTGTTTAAGTCTGAATCTTTATTCAAAGTCTGTTGTTTAATAGACTCAGTTTAAAAGTAAAGTATTTTTACTGCAATTTAAAAAACTTTGTTTTTACACCTATTCACCCCACTCTAGGTATTTATACTAGCATTTTCACTATGAACATTTCTCCTTACAGATGTCAATCTTTCACCTTCAGCGGCTGGTTTTTCGGAAATTTTTTGCGAAAAATCTCAATGAGGAAAATCAAATTTGTATTAAGCATAGAACTGAAGTAACAGAGAGCCGACATCAATGCATTCAAGATGAAAGGACTTACCCGAACCCTAGGAATCCGATCGTAGATGGAAGGGATGGATCGCGACAATTAGCAAATGAAAGCGAAAGTGGGTCAATTGCACTTGATCGAATATGAGAACCCAATCGATGTGGATGTCGAGGGTTTCTTGGATTTCCTGAAATTCTTGCGGAGCTTCTTCATGGGAAAGTATGGAATTTGTATCGAGCATTGAGTTGAGGAAGCAGAATGGAAATCAATGCCTTCAAAACCATAAACTTACCTAATCCCTAAGAAAACCTTACCATACATGGACGAATCAATTCACCAGATCTAATCACGATCAATGTAGATGTAGGGGATCTCTTGGATGAGGGGCCAATAGTCACCGGTGAGTTCTGAGCATCGATCTTTCCGAATCTCGCATCTTTTTATCCACAATGATTGGAGGGAGGGAGGGAGGGAGGGAGGCCATCCTTCGGCAAGTCCCTCAACTCCGGGCAATCTTTGAACCCTAAATATTGGAGAGATGAGAGATGGTGGCGAAGACCGCTTGATAGTCTTTCCACCTTCCTCATTCTTGATATCTCAAGAACGGTTAGAGAGGAAGAATAGAGAAGACTCCACGCATCCTCCTTGTCCTCATCCCCCGAAGGAAACTGCTCCTTCTCTCCTTCCCCTCCCATGCTGCTCCCGTCAATATATAGATGTGTGAGGGATGTGAGCATGGGTAAGCCCCATTCTCTCATTGGCTGCTTCATATTCTTGCACCCTTTTATCCAAAGGTGCCACAAATTGGGAGGCAAACCTCCTCCGGGGAAGCATTCGATATTTTCACAACTCGCAATTTCTAGCCAACGAAGGGATGTAAGGTGATGCCACTCGCCTGGTAGAGACTTTATCTTTGGACATTCAGTAAGATGAAGAGCCGATAGGGTGATGGGAAAGGGAGGGAAGTCCTCTATCTCTAATTACACCTCCTTATTTCCAAATGAGCGAGATGGGAGAATGTGTGAAGTAACCGTGGTAAGCTTACCAAATTCTTACATGTAGTTATAACCAAATAATTCAGCGATTCTGCAATGATCTCTTCGAGCAACTCCACCCCCTCACACCCTTGAATAGTAAGCTTCTTTAGAGAAGCAAGTCTACCCTTGTCAAATAGAAAGGATCTACGCCTGACGGGATCCGCCCCTTCCTTTATGCTAAGATATTTAAGTTGAGATATTGGGTTCTTGCTATTAGGGTTACCTTGAGGAATATTTAGTCCCATGATTTTTGGACAATTTTGAACGGTCAAATCTCTTAGTGTGTATATCTTGCTTGGAAACTTTTCTAAACTCGCGCAATTTCTTAATTCCATCTTTTCAAGGTTGTGGGATAGCTCCATCCTTCTCCAGCCACGAAAGATGTGAATTGAGGACAACTATTGATGACTACATTCTGAAGGCAAGTAAGATTTTGCATCTCATTTCCATCTTGCCACAAGTAGTTTAGCTTGTCATACTGTCCTATATAAAGTTCCTTTAGCTTAACCAAGTAGCTCGTAAACCCATTATCAAAGCAAACAAGCTCTGCAAGATTCTCAATTTTGAGCACAATCATTAAGGTATAACTCACAGAGAGATGGGAGACAGACCACACTGGTTGAGTTATTCAAATGCGGGCATGAGTGAATCTCAAGCTTCATGAGAAGATCAAATTGACCAGGCAATGCCCCGACCAACGAATGACATCTTTGGACAACAAGATGCTGAAGACAAGATAATGGACATCTTCTTCTTGATCCCCAACACAATAAGACCAATCCTTCCATGCCAACATCTATTCCAACTTCAAAGTAATTAGAGATGAAAAAGACCTTTTACCTTCGTAAAATCCAGGGCCTATCATGCTTACTGCATGTAGATCTTTAAGAGATAATTCTCTAAGTGAAGGTAATTGTCCAAGTGACAGAAGTGATTTGACTTTAGGACAGTTCCTCAAGCATAAAGAAATTATCTTTGAATAGAGGGACCATCTAACCATGGGGGGAATCTTGGACCAACATAGTACGAGATAGGGAGATGTTCAAGATTAGTGTGAGGTTGCAGAGAGTGAAGTACCCGTGCTTCGTGCCTCCCATCCCGCAAATTTCCAAAATTTTCACCCCAATGCAAGAATAAGTTGGTAAGGCCTCGCTTTCCAATTAAATTGGCATCAACCACATCTCTAACTTCTTCCACCTTTTGCAATTCTGATATGAACAATTCTCCTTGAAGATGTGGCAAGTCCTTTAACTCCTTCAACTGTGACCCTTTGTCTGGTCCTACCACAAACTTGGACAAGATTGTAAGATTCTTCAAATTACAGATCCTCAATGGCATGTCTTTTAGACTCAATGTATATCTAATATCAAGAAACTATAAGTTGACTAATTTTGTGATTCCTTGAGGCAACATAGAAAGATTATGACAACCTTTTAAAATCAAAGCTTGTAATTTGCACAAGCCACCAATTAACTTAGGTAGCCTTTCTATACTTATGTATGAAAAATTGAGATAGCGAAGATGTTTTAAGTCACCAACACAATTCGGTACCTCTCTAATGGAACAATGACATAAGGTGAAGCCCCTTAGGTACTTCAATTTTGTTAGCAAATCACGTAGCACTTTGTTGGAAATTTGGAAATGGTAAAGTTCATGAGGTTTATCAAGCAATAATATTAAACTTCTTAGTACCTTCATTTGATGATATGCTCTCATGCATTTTGATGTAACACCCCCGACGCAGTGAATGATGCATAACGAACTTTCTCAAGAGATACATCATCTTCATTACTTGCCATCTGAGACTCAGAGTTAAAGCATGTCCCACCCTCAATTGACTTTGCTAGATCATTCAAAAGATCATGCATTGAAAACTTAGATATGTCGACACTTGATTGTTGAAGAAATGATCTAGATACTAATTCATCAAAGTGAGTCCGTCCCCATTCCAAGATATTCTCCTTTGATCTTCCTCCATCTAAAAAACCCTCCACTATCCATAAGTGTACAAGTTCATCCTTCTCAATTTCATAATCCTTGGGAAATATTACACAATAAACGAAACATCTCTTCAAGCAAGAAGGAAGATGGTCATAACTCAATTTCAAAACTCGAATAACCTCATCATTTTCTCCCGTTGGAAGATCCCACGTTTTGTTCTTTAAGATAGCTTCCCATTGATCGGGATTCCCTTTATTACATAGGAAACCTCCTAATACCTTCGTTGCCAAAGGTGAACCTTCACATTTTTCAGCTATTTTCTTGCCTATTGTTTCAAGGTTTGGACGCCTCTCAAAATTTGTTGTTTTAAGAGCATGATAGGCCAATAAGCTTGTACAATTATCAAAGGACAACCCCTTCAAAGGATATGGCGGAGCTCCTATCATGGAAACAATAGTTTCGTTGCGAGTTGTGATGATGATCTTGCTTCCCTTAGCCCCAGCTTCAAATGGCTTTAAGAGGGCAGTCCATTCTCCGTACTTTTCATTCCAAACATCATCCAAAACCACAAGGAACTTTTTCCCCGATAGATTTTCCTTCAACTTAACTTGAAGCCTTTTAAGATCTTCACCCTCGTTGGACACCTCGGTGATCGATCGTAAAATAGTCTTGGTTATGTCGAGAACATTAAAAACATCAGAAACACAAAACTATGCTCTCCTTTCGAAGTACCTACTCACTCTGACATCATTACACAACCGTTGAGCCAAGGCCGTCTTTCTAACACCCCCATTCCCAACTATGGGGACTATACTTAATGTGGTATCAACATTTTCGGCTTCACCAATCAAGAGATCAAGTACTTCTGCTTCTTCCTTCTCCCTGCCAAAAAATCAAGGCTCTGGCAGAGAATTGCTGGGGAGCCTTTTGTCAATGTAGTTAG
The DNA here is from genome assembly GCA_014182565.1 of Eucalyptus marginata. NCBI lineage: Eukaryota > Viridiplantae > Streptophyta > Magnoliopsida > Myrtales > Myrtaceae > Eucalyptus > Eucalyptus marginata. Next base: position 12,623,008 of record CM024586.1, on the reverse strand, counting down.
ATCTGTTCATAGCATTCTCTATCAAGCTTAGATGAGCCTTCCTAGTGATAATCTCTTCCAACCTATTAGAGATCTTCTGTACCTCAGTTTGAGACACGAGTGAGTGTGGGTTTGCATTTTATACGGAGTATATATATTGGCAAACAAAAGGGAACTCCCATTTCACCAGACCTCCACTCATGCTAGATTCTACCTTCGACTTGGCTTGGGTGGCTTCAATGGCAAACTCGTCAGGCAAGTCTTCCATATCGTAAGCCAAGTCCCTAACATCATCTAGCCATAGCTTCAGTGGACCTTTATTGCTTAGTTGTTTGTCCTCTACATCACTTGGCATTGCATTGATTGTAACCAACATATTTTTCCACTTCTTAAGCAAGTCAATGCTAATTCTAGAGAAGGGTTGTGATCCCCCCCTTTGCGCATAGTTGAATCCCAGAGAAGCCAACTTCTCGAACAAGACTTGATGGAGGGCATTCAAAAGGATCTCCCCAATGACCATTGGTGAATTCGTAAACTATTGAGAACAACACGAGTTATGACGAAGCAAAGTGATAACGAGCTGAGGGAGAGAAAATGGGCGAATCAGTCACTGTAGAGAACAAGGGTCATAGCGAAGCAAAATGATAGTGAGTGAATGGAAAGAGAAAAACTAAAGTCCACAAAGACCAAGACTTTCACCCAGCAAAAACATTAACAAAGACTAAGACTTTCATGGATGCACATCAATGGTTAGAGAAATCAAAATAAAATACTTTTTGCCCATAATTTTTTGTCTCGTAATGTTTAAAAATTACCTTTGTCTGTTAAATAAGGAAAACAAAACTTGTGCTTTGGGCTAAACAAGAAAAAGGGTGGGTCAGGCACACCCACTAATCCACTTTGCAAGTTACTTTATTTGCTCTAAAAATAATGAACCAGTAAAAAATCACTAAATAACAATTTATAATCTAGAAAATTATACTTCACGCATCACACTGATGAACGGGAAAATTGTGTTCAATAGGATCACGATCCTCCTATATCCTCGATCATTTACTATTTCCTCAGCACTCTTCAGCAAATCATTACCGCCCATCTTGTTGCTAATTTTCAGCATTGTAACTTCCACTTAAAGCATACATTAATCAAATATGAAATAGGGGATCAAAGAGAAAAATATTTTAAAGAGTGTGCTCACCCAAAACACATGTGCTTTCCATTCAGTATTTTCCTTTTTTATCCACATCTTTTTTGCAGCAAGAAGGCATCTTCTTTTCATTAATCATCATGGGATCCGTAATCATTCAAAGATCATGTACTTTCCACCCATAACGCATGTGCTCTCCATTGAAGATTGGCCGTGGCAAGAGGGCATGCATCTAGAGATAAAGATTAGCTATTTTCTTTCTGTCCATGACGAACGTAAGCCAATGATATTGGCTTAACTTATAGAGAGGGAGGTCCATTGGAACGAGAAGAAATGCATTGCATTAGTCCAAGTAGCATTAACTTTTTTAATATTGGATTAATCAATAGACACTCGCCTAGGAAGACTTATTCAATAGACAGCATATTCGGGAATCGTTCAGAAACCATGTGCTCTCCATCCAGAAAGCATGTTCATTTCATCCAGCTTTTTCATTTGTTTATTTTGTTGAGAAAAGTTCTATTAGATTTTGAAGTTGACAAAAAATTTTTATTTCTATTCTTCTTCTTATTCTGAGGAATACTAGACTTCTGTGGAATTCTATTAAAGTCTATTTTACATAAGAAGTCTGCCCCACTCTGACGAAGATCTAGACTAAACTCAAGTGAAGAACGAAGAAATAATCAGACTCAGGATTATTGATCTTTCAACAAAGATTTAGTACGAACACGATATATCTGGCTTTCTAGTTGAAAATCTCACTTACCTTTTGAAAATTATTGATGAAATCAATCACGGATTGGTAAAATCAATTTAGAAGATAAGTTCTTTTTGGAAAGAATCTACTTATGGAAACCAAGATTCTGATTGTATGGGCGATTAGGATCATTGGATTTTCATCTCAATCTTCAAACGGCTACAGGATCTCTTTGATTGATTCTGTCCAACAGGTTGATTGGAAGAATTCCTTTGAATAGTGCCAACGGTCATAAAGGCATGGAGGAGTATTTAAGAAGGTTTTTCGGGCCATTTGCAGAAGAGCGTGAAAGCTAGAATTCCAAAGTCTGGAACTTCACAAATCACTTGTTCTTCGATAGTGTTCATATTCGTATTCGAGAGAGAGAAACACAAAGAAGTGACTTGGTGAGAGAAAAAGAAACTTTTTACTGAGTAATCAATATCATACTGTTGTAATTCTCTTTCAATTCATAGTGAAATTCAGCCAGAAGGCTGCTAGCGTGGGAGAGTGGACATGGACTTAATCTAAGCTAAACCACTATAAATCTTATGTTCAATATTCTCTTCCCTTAACTCCTTTAATTTATTCGTTCAAATATTTTTCTGAGTTTCGCTATATTTTAAAACATCTTATTTGAGTTTGAATCTGTATCAGAAGTCTATTGTCTAACACACTCAGTTTGAAGAAAAATACTTTTATTGCATCTTTAAATCAATCTGTTTTTACACGTATTTACCCCCCTCTAGGTGTTAATACTAGCTCTTTCAAATGGTATCAGAGCCTCGGTGCTTACTTTATTGAAATGTTTTTACTTTTAAGTTAAAGATCTTCTATGGCTAATATTTTAGCTCCAAGATTGATTGAAGGACAAAGTAAGACCAGACCACCTTATTTCGATGGAAAGGAGTATAATGTGTGGAAGAACAAAATGAAGGCATTCCTTAGATCCAGAGATCCCCTAGAATGAGATGTTGTTGAAAAAGGAATCAATCCAAAGGCAACATCAGCTTTAGACAAAGGGAAAGAAGTGATAAAAAAAGATGCTGATGAATCCACACAAGTTGAAATTACCAAGAGATAGGCTCTTGATGCAAAAGCTATTTATTCCTTATGTTATACCTTGTCTCCCATTGAATACAATAGAATCTCCTCCTATAAAACAGCAAAGGAAGTTTGGAACAGACTTCATGTCACTTATGAGGGGACTGATCGTGTGAAGGAGACAAAGATAAATATTCTACTTGGACAATATGAGTCCTTTAGAATGAAGCCTAGAGAGTCCATTTGTGACATGTTCAGTCGCTTTATAGAAATTGTGAATGGCCTGGCTTATCAAGGTCAACCAATTTCTGGACCAATGAAAGTCAACAAACTATTACGTGGACTTTCAAAGGATTGGAATCATGTGAAGACTTCAATCAGAGAAACTTAAAGGATCATGCCTCTATCTATTGATGAACTAATAGGCATGCTTCAATTGTACGAAGTGGAGCGAGATCAATAATGAGGAAGACCCAAAAGGTAAGAAATCAATTGCATTAAAGTCTAATGTTAATTTTGATGATACAGACTCGGACGATGGCATGGACGACGTGGAGCTGGCCCTAATGATAAAGAAATTCAGAAAATTGAATAGAAAATGAAGAAGGTTAAATTGGAAGAAGCAAAGCATGCAAAATTCCCAGAAGAGACCCATGGAAGACGTTGAAATGAGCAAATACGTAATATGTTTCGAGTGTAAGAAAAAGGGGTACATCGAGACCAAACTGTTCCTTGTTGAAAAGAAGAAAGGGAAGTGTAAAAAGTACAAGAAAGCTCTTAAATTAGAAACCTAGAGTGATACCGAATGCGAGCAAAGCGAAGAGAAATTTGCAAACATATGTCGATGGCTCACTTAGAATCAGACTCAGAATCAGAATCAGATACATACTTAGATTCTGACAAAAAAATCGAAATAAGTCACTCAGAAATTCCTGTTAAAGTCTCTATGTATATAGATGAACTTTGCCTCAATCTTAAATCCTCTTTTAAAATGATTTCCAAATTGAAAAAGGAAAATTTTAAGCTTAGGCAACAGGAAGTCTCTTGGAAAGAAAAGTTTGAAAATCTGAAAAGAAGCTTTAATGATTTGAAAGAAAATTATGATTCTCTTTCAAGGGAAAATGTCTGTTTAAAAAGGGAGATTTCAGATATTTCCAAAAAGTTTTCCAAAGGATCAGAAAAATTAGAGAAAATTCTTACAGCTCAAATATCTTATTTTAACAAGATGAAGCAAATCTATGGCATCAAAAGCTTGGTCATGTGAATATGAAACAGATTGCCAAACTTTCTTCTAAGAAGCTGGTTCGAGGGCTTCCTAATATGGCTTATCAAAAGTCTGAATCTTGTACTCCCTGTATCTTGGGAAAACAGGTCGGAAGTTCCTTTAAACCAGTATATCAGGTTTCTACCAATCATGTTTTGAAGCTTCTTCATATGGATCTTTTTAGACCAACAAGAACTCAGAGTATTGGTGGAAAGAAATACTTTCTAGTAATTGTGGATGATTATTTACGTTTCTCTTGGGTATTCTTTTTGGCAAATAAGTCTGAAACTTTCTCTTATTTTTCAAAGTTTGCCAAGAAAGTTCATAACAAGAAAGGTTATGTTATCTTAAGCATAAAAATATATAATGGAGGTGAGTTTGAAAATCAAGACTTTGCAAACTTCTGTGATGAATATGATTTTCAACATGTTTTCTCCTCTCTATATACTCTAGAATAGAATGGAGTTGTGGAAAGGAAAAACAGATATTTACAGGAGATGGCTAGGACTCTATTGATAGAAAGCAAAATCCATTCTCGATTTTGGGCAGAAGCAGTCTCTATTGCCTGCAATATAATCAACATGGTGTTTTTAAGGCGTATCCTAGAGAAGACTCTCTATAAAGTATATAAAGTGAAGAAGTCTAACATCTCTTACTTTCATATTTTTGGCTGTAAGTGCTTTATCTTGAAGAATGCAAATGATCGATCTGGAAAATTTGAAGAAAGATCGGATGAAGAAATTTTTCTTGGCTATTCAATGTCAAGTAAAGCTTACAGGGTCTTTAACAAGAAGACTCAAACTGTAGAAGAATCAATGAACGTTAGATTTTAGGAAAATATGTATAATCAACCAGATCAGGTTCAACTTGAAGAGTCTAAACCAATTCCAAACTCAATAAAGTCTAATTCCCCCGGAGAACTTCAATCTTCTGGAGAACATCATCAAGCAAAACTAGAAGAATCAAAGGAAACATATGATCAATTTATCTCAAAAGAAAACGACAAATCAAATAGCAAGCGGAAGCAAAAATCAAGTTATCCCAAAGATCTCATCATTGGCAATTTAGATAAAGGAATCCGCACCAGATCCAAGGGAAAAGAAGATTTCGGTGAAATAGCACTTATTTCATAAATAGAACCAAAAAGAGTAGAGGAAGCATTGTCTAACGAAAGCTGGATAGAAGCCATGCAAGAAGAACTCAGACGATTCAGTGTTAATCATGTCTGGGAGATAATTCCTAAACCCAAAGGTAAATCTGTAATTGGAACGAAGTGTGTATTCAGAAACAAGATGGATGAGAAAGGTAAAGTAACCAGAAATAAAGCAAGGCTTATGGCAAAAGGTTATACACAAGAAGAAGGGATAGACTACGATGAGACTTATGCACTAGTAGCAAGGTTAGAAGCAATTAGACTATTACTTGCATTTGCCTGTTTTAAAAAATTCAGGTTATTCCAGATGGATGTCAAAAGCGCTTTCCTTAATGGATTCATATAAGAAGAAGTTTATGTGGAATAACCACTAGGATTTGAAGATCCCAGAAAACTAGACTTTGTCTACAGACTAAAGAAGGCGTTGTATGGTCTAAAGCAGGCACCTCGAGCTTGATATGGAAGGTTAAGTAAATTTTTAATAAATAATGGCTTTGAGAAAGGAAAAGTTGACACAACCTTGTTTATAAAAAGGGAAGCAAAAGATTTTCTACTAGTACAAATTTATGTAGATGATATAATCTTTGGATCGTCTAACGAAAATCTGTGTAAGAAATTTTCAAGATCTATGTAGGAAGAATTTGAAATGAGCATGATGGGTGAATTGACTTTCTTTTTGGGTTTGCAAGTTAAACAATCAAATAAAGGAACATTCATTCACCAGGAGAAATACGCCAATGATGTTATCAAGAAGTTTGGAATTGAGAACTGCTAAAAAATAGAAACTCCCATGTCAAGCTCATCAAAGCTCGACAAAGACGAAGGAGGAAAGAACATTGATCAAAAGCTATACGAAGGATGATTGGTTCTCTTCTTTATGTCACTGCCCCTCGACTTGACATTCTTTTTAGTGTTTGCATGTATGCTAGATTTCAATATGATCCCAAAGAATCACATCTTAGTGTTGTTAAGCGTATTATCAGATATATTGCGACTTATCCGAAGTTAGGTCTGTGGTATCCAAAGGGAGGAGACTTTACTTTACTTGGTTATTCTGATGCTGATCAAGGTGGTTGTAGAGTCGACAGAAAAAGTACATCAAGAACATGTCAATTGTTGGGACAAATGTTGATATCATAGTTCTCAAGAAAGCAAAGTACTGTGGCACTCTCTACAACAGAAGTAGAATATGTTGCTCTTAGAAGTTGCTGCTCATAAATTCTGTGGATTAGACAACAACTACGAGACTTTGGAATAGAAGAATTTTGCGCAGAAATTAGATACGACAACACAAGTGCTATCAACTTTACCAAAAATCCCATTCTTCACTCAAGAGCAAAGCACATCGAGATTCGTCATCATTTCATAAGAGATCATGTACACAATGGCAAGATTAATGTTCAATTTATTGATTTGAAGAACCAACTGGCGGATATTTTTACCAAACAGTTGGAAAAGAGATTATTTGAGTCAATTCGTAGTAAGTTGAATATCATCCTTCCTTCAGACTAAAGTCTAAGGTTGATCAGACTCAATAACTCAACATATGGAAGTTACTTCAGTCTGGAAGTCTTCCTAATCCAGGTAGTTTAAATTATTTTTGGTGCGTAAGTACTGAACAAGTATGTTTATCTCTAAATCATTGCTTGCCTTTCTTTCTTTTTTTTTGGAAATTATAATTTTATTGCTGATTTTTTCGGAATTTATTTCAAAATTATTGGCAGTTACCTTTTTAAAATTTTTTTTTCGAAAAGGCATTTTTCTTTGTGTCGATTCATTTGCCTTATTTCGATTTCTTTAAATTCTTCAGATTATTTCTTACAAGCACAATGTTTTTCAAACCCTAACTCTCAAACTCTCGTCTATCTCGATTTCTCTCGCAAACTCTCTGCAAATTTCTTTCTCTCTTCTACACGAGCATGTCGTCGAAGTCTTCCAAATCTGCCACAATGTCGTTCCAAATGAAATCTTCTCACATTGCTAGTCGCGGCCCTCGGAATATGCCTGAAGGACCGACTCACTTTGATTTGACCGGTGAAGATTCTCCCCAGAGTTCTCCTCATCACTCTGCAGATGAGGAAGTTACATAGGAGACGACCCCCATCTCAGTAAAGAGGCCTAAGGTACTGTTCAAACATTATAAGTTTTTGAAACGGGATGGAAATCTTATGGATTTCATCACTAACTTTCTGAAAGAGAATGGCTACGGAAACGAAACTTTGTTTTTAAGAACCATGGAAAAGTTAGGATTGAGAGAAAGGAACAACAAAAGAAGGAATTTTTGAACTTTCCTTTTGATCCTCGTTTTGGGTCGAAAATTAGCTCGTGATGATGAGAGAATCTTTAAAAATTTCCAACCGAAGATGAATGTGGCGGCTGAGATTACTAGAGAAAGAACGAAACTGTTTTGTTCAAAAGAGCATAAAAAGGTTTATACTCAAATGTTGAACAGAGGGGTCATCAACCCTCGAACAGTGGACTTTGACTTTCTGGATACTATCAAGGTTAACTTGTGGGAGAAGTTAGCCAAACTTCAACTTGAGAATTTTTGTGCAGAGACATCTGAAGCATATCCTGAATTAACGGCATACTTTTACTCGAATTTGTCTTTTCGGATCCAACTCATATACAATTTAATGTATGTGATAGAGTGTTTGATGTAGATGTGGATCTCCTGGCTGACATTTTGGGTGTAGAACGGAGTGGCTTTTTTCCCATAAGAGTGTCTATTACACAAGCCACTAAGTTTCTCGTGAAAGACAGATTACCGAGCGGGAGTATCACTTACTCTTGAATGCCGGCTTCAAATTTCCTGCTGCATAAGATAGTGATCAGTTGCATCAGACCCAAAGCTACCTCTAAGACTGATGTTTCGAGATTTGAGGCAATGTTAATGTGGGTAATATGCAATGGAGTCGCTTTTCACTCCCGCATACTATCTTTTTGTACTTGTACAGAACAGTGATGAAGGGAAAATGGCAACTGCCCTACTCTGCTTTGATAACAAGACTATTCAGGCACTTTCAGATTCAGCCCCCATCTCAACTTCAATCAAGGAATCTTTCTCCTATGGAAATAGGAATGAAAATGATTTGCAAGATGAGGCTGAAAGATCTTTCTAAAGCCCTGGATCTTCCAAAGAAGGAATCATCTAGCAAAATCAAGGAAGAATCTATTGCTGCAAAGAAGCGAAAAGGGAAGGATGTTGTCCAAAGACATCAAAGAAGAAGAAATCTATCCTTCTGCAGGATGAAGAGGAGGAAGATGATGATTTGACAATCTCTGCCATTACTTTGTGCAATCTTCAAGGTTTTGCTGATTCTGAGGAAGAAGAAGAAGGACAATCTCTGCCATTACTTTGTGCAATCTTCAAGGTTTTGCTGATTCTGAGGAAGAAGAAGAAGAAGAAGAAGGACAATCTCTGCCATTACTTTGTGCAATCTTCAAGGTTTTGCTGATTCTGAGGAAGAAGAAGAAGAAGAAGAAGAAGAAGAAGAAGAAGAAGAAGAAGAAGAAGAATCTATTGCTGCAAAGAAGCAGAAGTGAAAAGGGAAGGATGTTGTCCAAAGACATCAAAGAAGAAGAAATTTATCCTTCTGCAGGATGAAGAGGAGGAAGATGATGATTTGACAATCTCTGCCATTACTTTGTGCAATCTTCAAGAAGAAGAAGAAGAAGATGCAAACTATCCACGAATAGTAGAATTCCTACTAGAGAAGAAGAAGAAGAAGAAGAAGATGCAAACTATCCACGAATAGTAGAATTCCTACTGGAGAAGAAGAAGAAGAAGATGCAAACTATCCACGAATAGTAAAATTCCTATTGGAGATAAAGGCACATCAATATGCGAGGGAGTTTGAGATTCAGAAAGTTACATGCTGCGCAGACTGTAGCAAAAGTGGATCAAACGCTGAATCAATAGTCTTCACATACTGTAGCAAAAGTGGAGAATGTCTATCATCAGTGCCTACATAAGCTTGAGGAGACCGTGTAGTCATTGGAGGATTTCTGACTTGATCATATTCCAAAACAGCCCTAATCATCTTCTCAATTGCTCTTTTTATTCTTAACTGACTTTTATCTTTTTGTTGATGACAAAAAGGGGGGGAGAGAGAGAGCAGATTTAAAGTTCTTGTTCTTGATATTGTTTGAACTTTGTGATGTTTGAACTTTTGAACTTGTGGTTTGAACTTTTGTAGTGTTTGAACTCTAATTGGCATTGTTGCAGGATTGTTAAGACTAATGTGTTTTGTGGTTGCAGACTCTATGATTATTCAGTTTTATAATGATTTGTTCTTATTACAGACTATCATGAACTACTAAGGGGTGCATGACAAAATTTCTGTTCAGAAATAGTTTACGGAAGGAAATAGATTTTTTATTTTTATTTTAGAAGAGTTTCTAAGCAAAAATAACTTAGTTTGATAACGACGCAAAATTTCTACTCTAAAAATAGAAATTCGTTTGATAACGACACAAAATTTCTTCCTTTCGGACGGCGGCAAATGACCGGTGACCTTTAATATAAAAAATAAAAATAAAAATGATTTATTAACAAAAATAAATAAATAAATCATAAAAATAAAATAAGAATATCATTTTATTTTAAAATAAAAATATCCTTAAAAATAATTTTATTTTATTTATTCTATTTTATTTTATTTTACGAATAAATTTATTTTAAAATGAATAAAAAAATAAAAAAAATATTTGGCAAAATACTCAAGACAAATAAAAATAATTTTATTTTAATAAAAATAATTTATTTTTAATAAATTTATTTTTAATAAAGTAAAAATAAAATGATAAATAAAAATAATTTATTTATTTTTAATCTATTTTAATAAATTTATTTTTATTTTTAAATGAATAAAATGAATATATTTATTTTTAATAAAATGATATTTAATTAAATTTATTTTTAATAAATAAATTTATTTCGATTAAATTTATTTATTAAAAATAAAAATAATATTTATAATAAAAATAAAAAATAAAAATGAATAAATTATATTTTTATAATAATTTTTATTTTTATTTATTCATTTTTAAGGATTTTTAAATTTATTCGTAAAAATAAAAATAAATATCATTTTATTTATTCGAATAAATTTCATTTTAAAATTAGGGTTGGGAGAAATAGAAATTGATTTCTCCTCCATTTCTATTTCGGAATAAAACCATTCAGAAATAGAAAATTTGATAAGCGTTATCAAACAGTTTCATTTAAATTGGTGCGGAATAGAAAAATCATTTTAACGTAAATTTTGGTTATCATGCACCCCTAAAGTGTTATTTTACAAGATATAATGTTTAAATCTGCATGAAAGTTTTGTCACTATAAAAAATGGGGAGATTGTTGAGAAAACTCCTATTAGATTTTGAAGTTGACAAAAATTTTCTAGTTCTATTACTATTCTTATTCTAAGGAATACTAGACTTCTGTGGAATTATGTCAAAGTCTATTTTACATTAGAAGTCCGCCCCACTCTGACGAAGATCCAGACTGAACTCAAGTGAAGAACGAAGAAAGAATCAGACTCAAGATTATTGATCTTCTAATAAGGATTCAGTACAAACACGATATATCGGCTTTCTGGTTGCCAATCTCACTTACCTTTTGAAAATTATTGATGAAATCAATCACGGATTGGTAAAATCAATTTAGAACACAAATTCTTTTTGGAAAGAATCTACTTATGTAAACCAAGATTCTGATTGTATGGGCGATCAGAATCATCGGACTTTCATCTCAATCTTCAACTAACTACAAGATCTCTTTGATTAATTCTATCCAACAGGTTGATTGGAAGAATTCCTCTGGATAGTGCCAACGGTCATAAAGGCATGGAGGAGTATTTAATGAGGTTTTTCGGGCCATTTGCAGAAGAGCGTGAAAGCTAGAATTCCAAAGTCTGAAACTTCTCAAATAACTTGTTCTTCTTCAATAGTGCTCATATCTGTATTCAAGAGAGAGAAATATAAAGAAGCGACTTAGTGAGAAAAAAAGAAACTCTTTATTGAGAATCAGTATTATACTGTTGTAATTCTCTTTCGATTCATAGTGAAATCTAGCTAGAAGGCTGCCAGCGTGGGAGAATTGACGTAGGCTTAATCTAAACTGAACCACTATAAATCTTGTGTTCAATATTCTCTTCCCTTAACTCCTTTAATTTATTCACTGTGATATTTTTTTGAGTTTCACTATATTTTAAAACATCTTATTTGAGTCTGAATCTCTATCATAAGTCTATTGTCTAACAGACTCAGTTTGAAGAAAAATATTTTTACTGCGTCTTTAGATTAGTCTGTTTCTACGCCTATTCACCCCCCTTTAGGTGTTAATACTAGCTCTTTCATTTTTATGTTTTTACAGCAGAGGAATGCATTCATTAAACATTTTGTATTTGGAATCGTTTGGAAGTATGTGCACTTCACGCAGAATTCACGTGCTCTTCATCATAGGCAACGTTGATATGATGATTCCGATCAATAGAAAGAAGAGACAAGGAGATTGCTTCCAGCAATGTTTTTCCTATTTACCTTGGGTGAAAGCAAATGTTTCTCTTTTCTTTTGGTCTTTCATTGATCTATGATAAAGAAAAAATGATGAGTTTTCCACAATTTGATAACATCATAATGAAAAATTCACAAAGAGGTTATAGTCACATTTATCTGTTTAACAATATGAATTTTTTTGGAGTTTGAGCATTTCACTTCTTTTAGGTCGTGACTTTGTATTTTTTCCCCCATTTGGTGCTCTCTGTCATATCTTTTACATTTTCATAGTGGGCATCCATAATGATAAATATTTACCTTTCATTCACACTTTTTTTTTTATGAATTATTTGTAGAACATGTAGGAAACCCTTAAATGCAGTATTGGTCCCCCCACCCTTAAATGGTCCCCCCCACCCCCTCCTTCTTTTTCTCTCCTTTATTCTCTCCGTGGGGGCTTAAAGGAAAGAAAAAAAAGATAGAGCAGAAATCAATGGAGTGATGTGTTCTTGACTTCACAGCCCAAATTGATTGTATATCATAAATTTATCTTTTGGACGCCTGCAAAAATTAAAAATAAAAATGACCGACTTTAGGAGTGTACAACAGAAAATGACAACTTGGACTTTTTAGGGTTGAACAATATGCGAAATATGTTTGATACTAGATTAATGTGCATTATAAAAGATGAAAAATCTCGAAAGCTTTTCTGATGTAAAAATACCATTTTTTTTTTCTGTTTTTAACAAAACACGAGTCTATGTGTCTTATTTTTCTAATAAAGCACAATTTTGATTTTCTAATTCAAAAATTCTTTATCGCAAACAACGACACATTTTTCTTTATCTCCAAAGAAAATACATGGATTAATTTCCTACACTGAACTATCATTGGTAAAACAAGTCGTCCCCTTATAACACCCTTGGGACTTCGGCAAGAACCACTTCACAAGAAGTTTGAATTGTCGCCATATGGACTAGACAGGATTGATTACCATCGCACCTCAAAATAACACTAAATCTCAAACACCTTATTAATTCATCTTATCCCTTTTGGTTGATGGTAAATCCACCATATCTATATAATAAGGACTTTTTATTATAAGAGCAAATATGTGAAAAGACACAACAAAAGTTATTAATTTTGTTTGGCACCGCCAAATCGTGACTTTCCCGTGAATCTTTGCTAGAGGAATGAAGCTATTTTCTTATGATATTTATTGTTGCTTACTCAATTTCATGAACTAAAAATCCTGTACATTGACGAGCAGGAATAAATACCGATTCCATTATAAATGAATACTTCAATCTCGGGGACTGCTAATTGTGTAAAATCATATCACGTCAGTGTGCATTTAGTAAAAAGAACCATAATAGAGAGATTAAAAATTGATCTTAATGTCATAATATTACTATCTAACAAAAATTAGAATAACTACTTTTTGTTATTAAACTTGACATCAACTTTAATTGGGATTATAGACAGGCATGAAACCGGCTTAAGAACCAAAATATTGTTGTTGTTGCATCAGTTTGAGGGAAAAAGAGAGAAAGTAGATAGATGTCTTTTACCTATTTGGAGTAGACTTCTTGGAGCAGATCGGTGAATGAAATTAGATCGATCACAGCAATCCAGCAAGCGTGAGCGCTTGGTTCGGACGAGCAGGAAGAGAATACTATCGAGCAGGAGGACAAGCACAAGGTTATGGTGAAGCTAAGTGATGATGAGGTAATGGAGAGAGAAAACTATAAAGATCGGGAAGACCAAGACTTTTCACCTACCAAAAATATAAACAAAGATCAAGGCTTTTAAGAATTCTCAATCATTGGTTAGAGGAATCAAAATAAAATACCTTTCATCCACGAGTGCTGATCTAGTAATGTTTAGAGATTATCCTCAAATATTTATAGTTTCCCTGATCATATATTGTTCTTGTTTACAAATCATAAACTCAGGAAGACCAAGACTTTTCATTACACACCTACAAGACATCAGAGATGGCTAACGTTGTCTATTCAATAAGGGAAAAGCTAATTTTGTCTATTTGTCCACATTGAAGGAGGAATCGAGGAACTTCCTATATTTTCATCATATAGTCAAATTATTTCAGTAAATTATTTTCTTAAACATATGCGAATCTTTGCTCTTTAGCACTATAACTGCCACGTGAAAGTCTACATTGATCACATGTTCACCAACAAAGAAGAAATTAATGAAACCACAAGAATGTTGAGAACATATAGAGAAAATATGCGTGCACTCGAAATTGATTATTTAAAAAAATTACCTCTTATCCTCTATTTTGGATGGCCACAAAAAAAAAGGGTACTCTATTTCAAATAGAAGCCAATATTATCGTTAAAAATGTATTACTCATGAGTGATTTGTTAGCTTTTTTGCAGTCTGTACATTCTCAATAACCTTATTGTTTCAATGTCTTTGTTTTTTGCATCATTGGTGAATATGCGATCAATGTAGGCTTTTACAAGGTGATTACGTGCTGAAAATTCACAGCAAGATGGACAATAATGATCTAGTTGAAGGGTATTGAGGTAGTATTTGATGATAGAGAACTACTTGATAGGAGAATCGTGGTCCTTTGCACAATTTCCCATTCATAAGTGTAATGCCTAGATTATACATCGTTATTTGGTGATGCCTAACCCTTTTTCTTATCTAGCGATGAATGAAACTGACTATAATTAATAGGACTAACAAATAAGTATATTTGCGCAACTTGCACCTAGTAAAATACATGTTTTGTGACCTAAAATATTTAGGATATGCCTAATAGAGTCATCAAAGACAGCTAACTTTGTCTCTTCAATAAGAAAAATATAAACATGTGCTTTGGGCTAAACAAGAAAAAGAGTTAGGCACACCAACTTGTCCATGAAGCAAGTTGCTTTATTTTACTCTGAAAATAGTGAATACATCACAAATCTCTAACTAATCCATTAATCAAGTTGTTTTGGGCTACCTTGATCTGTTCAAAGTATAACGATTCTCCTTAAAAGCAACTCACGATCAACAACTACTTCAGTCCATTGCCGCCATCTAGTTACGAATTTTTAACACCATAGTTGCCACATAAAAGCTTATAACTGACAAAAAAATGATTGGATGTGAGAGAAAAAAAAAAAGCTCTTCACCTCAGTTGCCGGCGTGCTTTTTTTAAATTCTCGTTCTCTCCTCTCCCTTCACACGTCTGAACAAGAGGAGTGACGCAAGCAAGGACGTACGCCAAGCGAAGCAGCTCGGCACGGGGGAATTTCGACATGATTCCAGAAACGCTGAGCTGGTGTTGGAATCGGTTTTTCGTCAGATGGGCACACAGCTGACGAGGAGAGAGAGGAGAGAAGCGGTTAGGGGGCAATGGCCCAGAGGAGCTCATCCAAAGGAAAAGAAAAAAAAAAATTGGCTCTCTCGGAAATTTTTTTTTTGTTGGGAGAAACGATTTTCATCTTCATTTTCTCTAAACATCACTATTTACTGACCATAGAAGCTGTGATGCATCCTCCATCTTCTTCCATTACAAAATCCCTACCGCTTAAACAGAGGTTAACAGAGAGCCGAAAAGACAGAGGGGAAAGAAAAATCGCAGAGAGAAGGGAAAATGGAGAGAAGACCTTACAAAATGTGATCCTCTTTATTCGATAAAATTGTTTAAAAAATTCTAAACTTATCGCACTTTTACCAATTCAGTTTTTAAGCCTTTTAATTTTGCCAATTGAATTTTTAAACTTTTTCACATTTTATCAATTGAATCAATCCGATCAATTTTGACCGAAATTAGTTGATATCGTCACCGACCATCTTATGTGGCACGGTTGACGCTGCGTGGATAATTTTAATAATATTTTAATATTTTTCTTAATATTTTTATTAATTTTAATTTTTTTTTTTTTCTTGTTGACGGTGGTCACCGGCAACCCTCGTTTCTCAGTCCCTCCATCCGCAGGCAAGGGTTGCAACGTTGTGAGTCGAGCTCGAGTTCATGTGGTCATGAGCTTGAATCTCAAGTGTCCATGGCCACCAGCTCCAGATCTCGTGTCCATGCCTTAAGCTCTCACGGTCGCTGCCACTAGCTTGAAGCTCGAGCAGCATGTGAGGCCGGGCGAGGGTCGTGGCGTCATGAGTACTCGAGCCCAAGTAGCCATGGCCAAGAGCTCAAGATCTGGCAGTCGAGTGGCCAGCCACGGTAGTCGTTGTCTTTGCCGTCACAGCATCAGAGATTCGCAAAAAACAGAGGCTTCTTTTTAGGTCGATAAACAGAGGGTTCAAAATGGAAAATTTTCCACGGTTGCAGCTCTTTTGCCATCACGGACTTGGAGTAACGTTTGTCGGTTGAGGGATTTCGTTAGTGAAGCGAGCGATGGCGGAAGCAATGAGATACACAAGCCAAAAGTCTCCATCTAAAACAGATTCCAAAAGGTGGTTTTTCGTCATAGGATCAACTTCGAATGTACGCAGATTATCGTTAAAAGTTTATCACTTACGAGAGTTTTGTTATCTATTTTTTTTTTTTTTTATAATTCGTATCCGTATATTCTTAGTAATCTTATGATTTCAAAGTCTTTATTTTATGCATTATTGATCAATATAACGTCAATGCAGGCTTTTATGCGACAGTTACATGCTAAAAATTTACAGCAAGATGGGCAGCAAGATTCGATGGACAGTGTTGAGGTAGTAGTTGCCGATCAGGAACTGCTTGATACAAGAATTGTAGTCCTTTGCATGATTTTCCTGTTCATAAGTATGATGCCTAGATTATAATTTCTAGTAGATTATACGTTGTTAATTGGTGATGCCTAATCATTTGTCTTGTTTAGTGATGAATGAGGCTGACCATAATTAATTAGACCGACTAAAATAAATGTTTTGGAACCTAAAATATTGAGGATTCTTGCTTTTTGTCATACATCTACAAGTAATGAAAGACAGCTAATTTCGATGGTTTGATGAGGAGAACAGAAACACGTCCTTTGAGCAAAACAAGAAAAAGAGTCAGGCACACCAACTAATCCATGGAGCAAGTTGCTTTATTTAACTTTCGGAAATAGCAAACGAGTCACAAATCATCAACTAATCCATTAGGCAAGTTGCTTTGGGCTAACTTTTTCTGTTGAAAATATCACGATTCCTCTATCAAAGCAATTCATGATCATCAACAACTACAACACCCTTCAGTAGGTCATTGCCGCCCATCTTCATCCATTACAGAATTCTCAGAACTTAGAGGAAGGTTAACAGAGAGCAAAACAGGACGAGAGGGAAAAGAAAAAATCACAGTGGAGAGAGAACCTTACGAAAATCTGATCCTCGTCACTCTTAGTGATTCCCACGCTGTTCGCTGTTGTTCTCGCTGTAAACCATCCTCGATAGCTGCTCCCACGTCACCCTTGTTCGGCTCTGTTTTTGGCCGAGAAGGTCTGAAGAGTCCAAATCTCGTTTGAATCTACTCTGCTAATTCTAGCTTCAATCATGGACGATCGTGAAAGCTTCAATCATTAACTCGTATGCTTTTTGCTCTCCTGGCACAGGTGACAAACCAGGGAACCTCAGTTTCTGAACTGCACTGTTTTGACGAGATTAAAGGCCGAACCATGTCAAATGTTGCCGAATCATTTAAGTTATGAGTTGTTTCACGATGATTGGTACTGATTTTGTTGTGCTCGTAGTAGTTTCATATAAAAATCAACTCGATACCGTGTCTGGTCCATACCAGCAATGCCCATAACACGTTCAATATTAGATATTGTTGTGAAATAGTCCTTGCGATTGGTCAATCTAAACAAGTATCGATGCATCTTATATGTTACAATTTATGTTGTCAGTTACTAGGTGAGAATTTTAATATGTTCCATAGTCACCAAGAACATTTCTGAATAGTCTCTTGTTTTCTTTTCTAGTTGCGCAAGCCAGTGATCCACAATGGTGTTCGTTGTATCGAGATGATGGTGCCGAATGCATGGCCTGAGTCTTAATCTATGTCCATTTACACTGGCTAGCTCATCCCATCTCTTATCGTCTGTGTGCTTTGATTGTCTTGTGGTCGGAAGATATTAGTGGTAAAAAAAAATGGCTGAAGATGGCAGCAATAGCGGCCTGGGAACGAATTGAGATAGGCGACGGTAGGCGGGGATATATTCGTTATAAGGTTGGAAGGTTTTTTGGTTCACTGAAGTTTTAGATGTCTTTAAATTGTTAGCCTTCAGGCGTTCAAGGATAGAGAATGAGAAGATGGGCTTTATATTGGAAATTAGAATTAATGTGGATTTAGGGCTTAATCCATCTATAATAGAAATTGGGCTTAAGTAAGGCTTGATGTGGTAAAAAAATGGGCTTAGTGCATTAATCCTTGAAGATGGGCTTGACAGGAGTGTATCTGAAATTGGGCTTTGAAAAGTTCTTTTTAAATTGAAGTGGGCTTGATATAAGAGCCCAGTGATGTTGCAAACTTATGATCCAAAACCAATGAGACTATAAATGTGGCCCAAACTCCAACCGGCCGAGGGACCCGAGTTCCCATTTACCAGAAATAAATATATATACAATTCGAGAAAATGAAAAATTGAAGAATTTTTAGAAAATAGGTCTTGATTAGGTTATTAGATTTAGCTTAGTTTCATTTAGTTAGTATACATATAACAAAGGGATTTTATTGAGTACATTTGATTTAGTTTAGGTTTAGATAGAGTAGTCTTTGAGAAAAGAAATAGAATTAGATTGAAATTTAGCTCATGGGTTGCTATCTGGGGATTTAATAGCAATGCCATGTTATATTTTTGACCAACTCATATTAAATTATTCTCTATCGTTTAATTGTTCTTTTATTATTGTTATAATAAGTCAGTTGTAATTTTGTTATGTCTCTTTTGTGCCATGATTGGCTCATTCTAGCTAAATGTTTAGGTTACATTTTTAAGATCTTGATAAATACCAAAAAGCATTGCAATGGACATCTAGTAGATAAAAATTTAGGACTTATAATTTGATAAAAAGACTTCATGGATAATCGGTTAGCAAATCAATCAAATTAGGGTATCCATAGGGCATCAATTTGAATAACAAGAGCAATAAAGTCCATGATCCTAAATCTTTGATTGCATAGGAATTGAGTTAATCTCTTGTACCTCATTTAATTTCTAGCCAACTCCAATATGCTAGTGGCAATTTCTTCACATGACAGAATTTTCACAAGTCAATCAATCGAAATGAATTTTCCAATATAGCGTAAGATAAGCATTTAGGAGAACCTGTACCAATTAAGAATTGTTGGTCCCCAACTCGACATTATCTCTAAATCCGTCATTTTGTACCAAAATACTGAACAAAAAATATTTTCATTGTCCACGAAATAGGTTAGACATAAATTATCGTGGAAAAAGAAAATATTTTTTTAATTAAATATTTTAAATGATATAAGCGATATTTTTAGAAAAATATTTTCCTTACAATTCATTTTCTTGGAAACATTGTCCCTAAATTTTCAGTGCTATGGGATCATGGAGCGATCCTTCATAGACGTGGGTGTAACTGCCTGCTTATAGCCCACGTCTCGCCTCTCTTGCACAGGCCCGGAGACTAAGATCTGGGTGGGCCGTTGTGGTGGGCTCATCAATGCACCCTAAGATAAGGCTTATTGAAGTGGGTTGGGTGTGAATAACATATTTGTACTTAATGGAAATGAGTGAAAATGAGTGAAAGAGTCAATTTGGTTTACTTTCGTGTATAACCTATGCTCGATACGATCTACTCTTCTGCCAAGTATACATGACCTAAACTTTAATGAATATATTGCATGAAAGTGATGACGTGGAGTATTATCCCCACCAATTACCTTTTTACGTGTGTTGTAAATCTTATCATACTTGATTTTCTCGTATGAATATATCTCAATTTTGATTAATCAGTTACATCACGTGTATTCGACCTGTCAATACAAGACAGACATCATTGGTGTCACGCCCCGATCCTCGGGCACGCACATATCCTTCTACTTGGTCGATTTTATAATGCGATATCCCAGGACTAAGTGTCGCCGACTCTTTCATTCTTAATAGCACATGCGGAAGCAATTATAAATCCCCAGACAATAAAATGATGGGATAGAAAAGCAATGCCATATTTTTCATATTGAAATCCACAACCATACTTTTATACATAGCATAATTCGAAGAGCTTCACAAAACTATTCACAACTTTTTAGTTTCATTCTATCCACACATATTCAGGGTTCACAAAAGAGGATGGGATCTCAATCCTCATCCGGATCGTACTCAAGATCAAACTGATCCTCCTTCGATTCTTCTCCACTCAGCTCGTTTCTTTTAAACTCTTCATCATCTTCTTTAAGCTCATCCTCGGCTCCAGATGCCGGCCCATCTTCACATGATCTAGGGGCCTGAAATATTATCCTACAACCGGGATGAGACTATGTTTCAGCAAGTTCTACCCTCTAAGACCCGATTAGTAAACTAATACACCTTAGGGTTGCCTATGCACAACACAAGTCAAATGACTTACCTTGGCCTCAGATTCCGCCCTGCATATTAGCACAATACAAATAGGCACCCAAACAATCTCAATAGATCGAAGCATCGATCAAATCGACCTAGGCAATTTGATTTCCACAAGACCACTTCCGGTCATTTCTACTATTCCAACTCAACTCCCAAATATGAATCACGGTTCTTATGACACAACTTATTTATAGGTGGTAATCACGGCCCCACCAAGCAACTTTCTTAGATTTAGTGGCTTTACGGTCCCACTCGACCCTTCCAAGATTCAATGGCTTTACAATCCCACCCGACCCTTCCAAGATTTAATGGCTTTACGGTCCAACCCGACCCTTTCAAGATTTAATGGCTTTATGGTCTCACCCGACCCTTTCAAGATCCAATTTAGGAATGAATCTTAAAATCACTCATAAATTACTTTAACACCAAATAAAGCTAAAATAAATAAACGGACTACTCCACGACAATCAGTACAAAATCCCGATCACCGACCATCCCGATTGAATTTCCAGAAAAATAAATAATTAAATAATTAATTTCAAAAATTCAATAAATAAATATTAAAAATCCAATTTAGGCTCGTATCGCCTGATTGGAAGCCAGAACGGACCCGAAAAATTACTGAGACCCGTTCAATAAATAATCGAACCTTTCTACTTGCTAATGACTAGGTCTAACCGTCTAACATGCATCAATAAGTCACTAATTTAATTAATTTACACTAATCTAACCACCTAATTGCACTTAATTAAATCTAACCAACCCTAAGCATAATTAGCAAACTAAGAAAGCATTAGTAAGCAAAACTCACTTGGTTAAAAGCGAAGGCCGGGACACCGCGATGGCGATGCGACGGCGGCCGAATTCCAAAATTTCAGCGGCGTCGATGGACCCTCGGGCCGGGCCCAAAGACCTTGCCTCGCGGGCTTGGGCTTCAAAAGAACTTGCTGGACTTCACTGGATTATGGGCTAAATCAAGTGGACCGAAATGCAACTTCAATGGACTGAGAATGGGCTGAATTTGCTGGCTTCAAAACTGGGCTTGAAGATTACATTCACTTGGGTTGGCTTGAGTTGATGGGCCAAAGACTTGGGCTGTTGCAATCTTTCTTGGGCTTCAAATGGCCCAACTGCTGGGCCGAACAAGGGAATCAGCAAGGGACGCTGGGTTGCTCGAGCGTGGACTTAAGACACGCGACTGGATGGACTGTGGGCGTCGTGCGGATGGAAGGCTGGCGTCGAATGGAGAAGCAGCTTCGTCCAAGCTGCAGCAGACACGTGGTAGCTAGCAGGCGATCTTCCTCTTCACTGAACGTTGACCGGAGATGAAGAGAAATGGACGTGTGGCATGCAGCTTCGGTGGAATTGATGCTGGACGAGAGAAGATGGGCCTCGGTTGGGCTGCTCCTTTTGTTGACTGAAGAAAGCTAAGAAGTTGGCAGGTGGCAGCGGATAGCTGCAGCTTGAAGAATCCTCATCGATGGAGCCAACACGGCTGCTGCAAACGGGGCTTCGATCAGCAAGGCTTCGTGGGGGCTTTGAAGCCGAGTGGAAGAAGACACGGCAGAGCTTGCAAGGAAATTGGTGGCCGACCAAAGATGGTGCAGGCGGCATTGCTTGCTTCGACTAGGTCTTCGAACGTGCAGCAGAGGAGAGAGATTAGATCAAGGCTGCTTCGTGCGAAAGAGAAATGAAAGCAGAGGCAAAAACAACGAGTGGATGAGGGAGTGAGCGTGAGGGAGAAGCCAAGGAGGGACCCAAAGTCAGAAATTCTTATCTCTTCCATTAACTCAATGTCCCCCATTACTTTCCACAAGTAAATCCCACTATAAGCCAATTTAAATGCAAATGTTGCACCCCCCTTTGCCCTAGCTCCGAATTTGACACATTGGAGCTTCAACTCCTCCAACAACTTCCCCAATTAAGATCCAATTTTGACGAAGAAAATCCCTTACAATTTTCTGTAAGTCCTTGACACTCAAAGGCTCCGTTTAGAAATCCCAATTGCCATTGACTTAGCCCGTTTGGATTTTGCTAATCTTCCGCAACGTCCAAACCAATTTTCCATAAAAATCTCAAAATCTCTGAAAAATCTTTTGAGACTGAGTCGTGGGTTCTAGAATTTATTGTGACATGACAGAATCTTCAATTTCTGAAATTGGATTCGAATTGACGGTTAATTTCAACTTGGCGCGTTTTTAGCGTGACCTAGATTACCGGTTAACCTTCAGATATTTTTAAGTGCAAACAACCCGTGGTCGATTTTCTTCAAACCACTATGAACCCACTTGACTCATTGGCGACTCTCGGTTGTCGTGAAAATCTCGAGGATTCAAATACGGACACAGGGTACCAAAATAATAAGAAAATCAGTCTAGGGCCGATCAACGAAAATTTTCTAATTTAGTGGTGTCACCCACGATTAGCCACACATCTCTGTCAAACCATTCTATCTCTGATTTCAAATTGATTTTTAACTGTGCCGTAATGGCCTCTAAAGATGAACACGGTCGAGAAGCCGATTCATGATCGAATTCTCAAGTTTATTTGCCTTAAAATTTCTTACTGGCTTCCCTAGATAGTCTAGTTATCTTGAGAGTGATCGGCTATGAGAATAACCCTATAGGTGCATCAATGAAATGCCCGATTCATTCAGATGAAAACAGAGTTGAAAATTTGGGATGTCACAACTCTTCCCCTCTTATAAAAATTTCGTCCTCAAAATTTAAACCTTACACACTTAAACAAAAAGGTGGGGGTACAATTCTCTCATCGACTCTTCGGTCTCCAAAGTCACTCCTTCAGTACCGTGGTGTTGCCAAACCACTTTGACCAACGGGATGGTCTTTGTACGCAGAACTTGCTCTTTACAATCAACGATTTGGACCGGGCTTTCAACGTATGACACACGGTCATCCACGTCCAATTCCTCGAAATTGAGTACATGGGTTGGATTAGGCTCAAACTTCCTCAACATCGACACGTGAAAGACATCATGCACTTGCGCCAATCTTGGCGGCAATGCAAGACAATATGCTAGGTTCCCAATTCTTTCAAGAATCTCAAACGGACCTACATACCTCGAACTCAATTTGCCTTTCTTACCAAAGCGCGAAGTTCCCCTCATTGGTGATATTTTCAGAAAAACATGATCAAATGCTTCAAATGGAGCCATCTAGATGCTCTGCTGATAATTGTTATTGTAGGCGAATTCCACCAAATGAAGCTGATCTTCCCAACTTCCTTTGAAGTCTATTACACAAGCTCTCAGCATGTCTTCAAGAGTCTAAATTGTCCTTTCAGATTGGCCATCCGTCTAAGGATGATATGCCATACTATACTGAAGCTTTGTACCTAAAGCACTTTGCAAGCTCTTCCAAAAAGCAGCAATAAATCTCGGAGTCTCTGTCTAAGGTTATCGTAATCGGCACTCCATGCATTCGAACCACCTTACGCACATACAAGTCTACATGTCTATCCAGACTCAAGTCCTTTCGAACTGCAATGAAGTGAGCCAATTTCGTCAATCTGTCGACTACTACCCAAATTGAATCATTACCTCTTTGACTCCTTGGTAGTCTAGTCACGAAATCCATCGTGATATGCTCCCACTTCCATTCTGGGATCGCGAGAGGTTGCAAAAGTCCTCCCGGCTTGCAATGCTAGGCTTTTACTTGCTGACATGTCAAACACTTGGCCACATGCTTGGCGATGTCCACCTTCATACTTGACCACCAATAGTGTTGACACAGGTTCTGATACATCTTGGTACTTCCAGGATGAACGCTATAGCTGCTACGATGTGCTTCAGATAAAATATCCTCTCTAAGCTCTACATCGTCAAATACAACCAAACGCCCATGGAACCTCAGTACTCCATCATCAAAAACCTGAAAATTAGCCTTTCTTTTATCGGGGTCCTCTTGAATTATCTTCTATACATCTGAATATGTCGGTTGGAAGTAGCTTGATTCTAACTTGAACATCCGGTTCAATTCTGAGGGTGACCATAAGACTTGAAATGTAGCCTACCTCAAATTTGAATACCGAATCTCGAGCCCTCTCGATTAAGTTCCATTCCTTAATCAATATATGAGCAACTGAAGACTTTCAACTCAAAGCATCAGTGACTTTATTCGCCTTCCCCGGGTGATATAGAATATCACAGTCGTAATCCTTCAACAACTCCGTCCATCGGCAGCGCTGTCTCATTTCAACTCATTTTAAGAGAACAGATACTTGAGACTTTGATGGTCGTGAAGATCTGGAACTTTTCCCCACATAGATAATGTCTCCAAATCTTTAGGGCAAAGATAATCGCCACGAGCTCTAAGTCATGCATCGAATAATTCTGCTCATGGGGCCTCAACTGACGGGACGTGTATGCAACCACTCTACCATGTTGCATCAACACGCAACCCAGTCCCTTGAATGACGCATCACTATAGATCTTGAATCCTCTAGGACCAAATGGAATCGTCAGTACCGGTGCGATAGTCAGCTTTTCTTTAAGCTCTTGAAAACTACGCTCGCACTTGTCCATCCATATAAATTTCTCTTCTTTCTTTGTAAGCTTTGTCAGAGGCAATGCTAATTATGAGAATCCTTCCACAAACCGTTTGTAATAACTTGCTAAACCCAAAAACTTCAGATCTCTGTCACTATTGTCGATCTTGGCCACTTGATTACGGCTTCTATCTTGCTCGGGTCGACAGAGATTCCTTCTCCTAAAATCACATGACCTAAGAATGCAACACGAGTCAACCAAAACTCGCATTTGCTAAACTTAGCATATAGCTGGTGAGTTCTTAAGGTCTGAAGTACTAATCTCAGATGATTCTCACGCTCTTCATCACTTCTCGAATAGACCAAGATATCATCAATGAACACGATCATAAACTGATCCAGGTATTCCTTAAACACTCCGTTCATCATATCCATGAAGGTAGCTGGAGCATTCGTCAACCCGAATGGCATCACTGTAAACTCATAGTGACCATACCGAGTACAAAATGCTGACTTAGGAATATCCTCTTTCCTAATTCTTAGCTGATGATATCCTGTCCTTAAGTCTATCTTCGAGAATATTGACACTCATTGTAACTGATCGAACAGGTCATCAATCCTTGGCAGTGGATACTTGTTCTTGATCGTTACCTGATTGAGTTGTCGATAGTTGATGCACAAACGCAACGAACCATCTTTCTTCTTTACAAATAGAACCGGTGCTCCCCAAGGTGATGCACTAGGGCGAATAAATCCCTTATCCAGTAACTCTTGCATCTGCACCTTCAGTTCCTTCAACTCAGATAACGCCATCCGGTAAGGTGCCTTTGAAATCGGTTCTGTCCCTGGTGCTAATTCAATTACAAATTCAATCTCTCTTTCTAGTGGTAACCCTAGCAATTCCTTTGGAAAAGACATCTGGAAACTCCTATACCACTGAAATATCTTCCATTTTCAGTTCCTCAACTGTTGTATCCACGACAGTTGCCAGGTACCCTCGACAACCCTCGTCTAATAGATGAGTTGTCTCTTGCGACGAGATCAGGACAATCGAGAGTCCTCCTTGATTCCCGACAAACTTGAAACTCTTACCCCCTAACGGGTCAAACCGAATCACTTTATGATAGCAGTCCATTTTAGCTCGTTCCTTGGTGAGCCAGTCCATGCCAATTATTAAATCAAAATCATACATGGCTAGGACTAACAAGTCAATTTTCCCCACTCGCTTACCAATCTCTAACTTGCACCCCGAACATCCCAAAGCAGCAATAACTTTATCTTTTAAGGGTGTAGATATGCAAACTGCCAACTCTAATAATACAGGACTCAACCCAAGCATCCTAATATATTGCTCGGCAATGAAGGAATGGGTTGCTCCCGAATCAAACAAAGCATAAGCAGGTTGGTCGTTGAGCGAGACTGTACCTGTGATCACGTCAGGCGCAGCTTCTGCCTGACCCTGTGTAATCGCATACATGGTACCCTGAACTAGAGGCCTCAGCTGTCCTCCCTGTGGCATGTTCTGAGGGGCATACCCTCCAATCTATCCTCGTGGCGATGGCGGTGGTAGCTGCGGTTGTCCCATTGGCTTCTTGGGACAATGTCTAGTTATGTGGCCCTGTTGGCCACATTCGTAACACGCACCCATCCTAGTTGGACACAGTGCTGACCCATGTCGTCTCCCACAAAAGCGACACGGTCCCATCCTGTCGGCCATCAATCTACCAAATCCACCCTTCTTGCTAGGTAGACCTTGGAATCTGTTCCTTGACATCGGCCTCTTCCCTTGCCTGATCGCTTCCCGATTAACACCAAATCTTGACCCCGACGAGGCAACTTGCTCATTTAATCCTCGCTCTATCACCTGAGCTCGACGATAGACCTCTCTGTAATCTTTCAAGTCCCATGGTAGCAAAGGTTGCTTCAATTCAGCACGAAGACCACTTGTGAATTTCCGAGCTTTCTCTTCAGGGTCTTCTATCAATTTAGGAACATATTGTGACAATTCTGCGGACTTGACCCCATACTGGTCAACTGTCATGCTCCCCTGGTGAAGACGATGGAACTCTTCTAACTTTTGTTCCCGAGCAGTACTCGAAAAGTACTGATCATTAAAGGCTCTGATGAAGGTGTCCCATACTTGGACCACACCTTCCAGGGAACACAGTGTCCTTGGTGGCTCTCCACCAAATATTGGCATTACCTTGAAGTTGGTACATAGCTAGTAACACCTTTTCCTCCTCATTGCACATCAGAAGTGCAAATGCCTTCTCCAAATCCTGTACCCACAGAGACGCAGCCTCAGGGTCTCTGGTACCAATGAATCTCGGCGGATTCAGCTTTAAGAATTGTTCCACTAACTGGTGAATTGGCCTCCCAGCGGCCACAACTCCTGGTAGTATTTCAGCAGGGGCGATGGCAGGTGCAACTGCAGGTGCGGCGACAGGGGCGACTTGAGCAGTGGCGACAGTTGCAACAGTGGCGGCGGCTTCAACTGTAGCGGCTTGCTGATCCATTCTCGTACCCATCGCTTCCAGAACACGCAAGATTCCATCCAACCTGGGATCATTAAGAGCTGCTACCCCGGCATCTACAACAGGTGGAATCACTCCACTCGCGCTAGCTATAGCTGGCGCTTTACCACGGCATCCTCGGGCACCGACCCTAGTCGGCGTCCTACCCCGAGTCACGGCCCTACTGGTCCTCTTAGCAGGAGTTCTAGGCTCCTGATCGCTCATGGTGTCGCTTTAATCTACTAACACCTGCTTCCAATTCAACACCGAATTAGAAAAAGAGCGATCCAAACAATAAGCAATTCTAGCATCCAGCTAACACCGATATGCACCAGCATGAATTTAAAGGCCTTTCTTATTACTATCCCAAGACTCATCACTCCTTATCACTCCAATCTTGAACTTCGCTCTAATACCACAAAAAGGGGATGTCACGCCCCGATCCTCGGGCACGCACACATCCTTCTACTTGATCGATTTTATAATGCGATATCCCAGGACTAAGTATCATCGACTCTTTCATTCTTAATAGCACATGCGGAAGCAGTTATAAATCCCCAGACAATAAAACAATGGGATAGAAAAGCAAGACCATATTTTTCATATTGAAATCCACAATCATACTTTTATACAGAGCATAATTCGAAGAGCTTCACAAAACTATTCACAACTTTTTAGTTTCATCTATCCACACATATACAGGGTTCGCAAAAGAGGATGGGATCTTAGTCCTCATCCGGATCGTACTCAAGATCAAACTGATCCTCCTTCGATTCTTCTCCACTCAGCTCGTTTCTTTTAAACTCTTCATCATCTTCTTTAAGCTCATCCTCGGCTCTAGATGCCGGCTCATCTTCACGTGATCTAGGGGCCTGAAATATTATCCCACAACCGAGATGAGACTATGTCTCAGTAAGTTCTACCCTCTAAGACCCGATTAGTAAACTAATACATCTTAGGGCTGCCTACGCACAATACAAGTTAGATGACTTACCTTGACCTCAGATTCCGCCCTGCATATTAGCATAGTTCAAATAGGCACCCAAACAATCTCAACAGATCAAAGCATCGATCAAATCGACCTAGTCAATTTGATTTCCACAAGACCACTTCCGGTCATTTCTACTATTCCAACTCAACTCCCAAATATGAATCACGGTTCTTATGACACAACTTATTTATAGGTGGTAATCACGGCCCCACCAAGCAACTTTCTTAGATTTAGTGGCTTTACGGTCCCACTCGACCCTTCCAAGATTCAATGGCTTTACGGTCCCACCCGACCCTTCCAAGATTCAATGGCTTTACGGTCCCACCCGACCCTTTCAAGATTCAATGGCTTTATGATCCCACCCGACGCTTTCAATATCCAATTTAGGAATGAATCTTGAAATCACTCATAAATTACTTTAACACCAAATAAAGCTAAAATAAATAAACGGACTACTCCACGACAATCGCACGAAATTCCGGTCACCTAGGCCATCTCGATTGAATTTTCGGAAAAATAAATAATTAAATAATTAATTTCTAAAAATAAATAAATAAATATTAAAAATCCAATTTAGGCCCGTATCGCCTGATTGGAAGCCGGAACGGACCCGGAAAATTACCGAGACCCATTCAATAAATAATCGAACCTTTCTACTTGCTAATGACTAGGTCTAACTGCCTAACATGCATCAATAAGTCACTAATTTAATTAATTTACACTAATCTAACCACCTAATTGCACTTAATTAAATCTAACCAACCCTTAGCATAATTAGCAAACTAAGAAAGCATTAGTAAGCAAAACTCACTTGGTTAAAAGCAAAGGCCGGGACACCGCGACGGCGATGCGACGGCGGCCGAATTCCAAAATTTCGGCGGCGTCGATGGACCCTTAGGCCGGGCCCAAAGACCTTGCCTCGCGAGCTTGGGCTTCAAAAGAACTTGCTGGACTTCACTGGATTATGGGTTGAATCAAGTGGGCCGAAATGCAACTTCAATGGACTGAGAATGGGCTGAATTTGCCGGCTTCAAAACTGGGCTTGAAGATTACATTCACTTGGGCTGGCTTGAGTTGATGGGCTAAACACTTGGGCTGTTGCAATCTTTCTTGGGCTTAAAATGGCCCAACTGCTGGGCCAAACAAGGGAATTAGCAAGGGATGCTAGGCTGCTTGACCATGGACTGAAGACACGCGACTGGATGGCCTGCGGGCTTCATGCGGATGGAAGGCTGGCGTTGAATGGAGAAGCAGCTTCGTCCGAGCTGCGGCAGACGCGCGGCAGCTAACAGGCGGTCTTCCTCTTCACTGAACGTTGACCGGAGATGAAGAGAAACGGACGTGTGGCATGCAACTTCGGTGGAATTGATGCTGGACGAGAGAAGATGGGCGTTCGGTTGGGCTGCTCCTTTTGTTGACTGAAGAAAGCTAAGAAGTTGGCGGGTGGCAGCGGACAGCTGCAGCTTGAAAAATCCTCGTCGATGAAGCCAACACGTGCTGCTGCAAACGGGGCTTTGATCAGCAAGGCTTCGTGGGGGCTTTGAAGTCGAGTGGAAGAAGACACAGCAGCAGCTTGCAGGGAAATTGGTGGCCGACCAAAGATGGTGCAAGCGGCATTGCTTGCTTCGGCTAGGTCTTCGAACGTGCAATAGAGGAGAGAGATTGGATCGGGGCTGCTTCGTGCGAAAGAGAAATGAAAGCAAAGGCAGAAACAATGAGTGGATGAGGGAGTGAGCATGAGGGAGAAGCCAAGGAGGGACCCAAAGTCAGAAATTCTTATCTCTTCCATTAACTCAATGTCCCCCATTACTTTCCACATGTAAATCCCAATATAAGCCAATTTAAATGTAAATGTTGCACCCCGCTTTGCCCTAGCTCCGAATTTGACACATTAGAGCTTCAATTCCTCTAACAACTTCCCCAATTGAGATCCAATTTTAACGAAGAAAATCCCTTACAATTTTCTGTAAGTCCCTGACACTCAAAGGCTCCGTTTAGAAATCCCAATTGCCATTGATTTAGCCTGTTTGAATTTCCGCTAATCTTCCGCAGCGTCCGAACCGATTTTCCGTAAAAATCTCGAAATCTCTGAAAAATCTTCTGAGACTGAGTCGTGGGTCCTATAATTTATTGTGATATGACAGAATCTTCAATTTCTGAAACCGGACTCGAATTGACGGTTAATTTCAACTTGGTGCGTTTTTAGCGTGACCTAGATTACTGGATAACCTTCAGATATTTTTAAGTACAAAGGACCCGTGGTCGATTTTCTTCGAACCACTATGGACCCACTCAACTCATTAGCGACTCTCGGTTGTTGTGAAAATCTCGAGGATTCAAATACGGACACAGGGTACCAAAACAATAAGAAAATCAATCTAGGGCCGGTCAACGAGAATTTTCTAATTTAGTGGTGTCACCTATGATTAGCCACACATCTTTGTCGAACCAGTCTATCTCTGATTTCAAATTGATTTTTAACTGTGTCGTAATGGGCTCTAAAGATGGACACGGTCGAGAAGCCGATTCTTGATCGAATTCTCAAGTCTATTTGCCTTAAAATTTCTTACTGGCTTCCCTAGATAGTCTAGTTATCTCGAGAGTGATCGGCTCTGAGAATAACCCTATAGGTGCGTCAATGAAATGTCCGATTCATTAGAAGAAAATAGAGTTGAAAATTTGGGATGTCACAATTGGTGACGTCAATATCGCGGCATCCACAAACTAGTCGTCCACTCAAAACTCGCCAAGCTCGCCTCGCCTAATATTGCTCCTCTGCAGATCATGGTTGAGATTGGCTTGTGAAATTGGTTGGTGAGTGGTCATCTTCTTCTCTCTACACTGGTAGAGGTGTCTCTCCCATAGATGGAGCTTTTCCCTATCCCCAAAGGGTGATAGTCTTTCCAAACCCTAAATCTAAGATGTCCAGCCTTCATTCCTCCCACAATGGTGAACCCATCTTGTCAAATCCCTGGAAAATGAAAACCCACAACCCATAAAATCGAAAACCCTTTATCTAAACCCTAAAATATGAAAACCCCTCAAATCGACTGCCATTGATGCTTCCTTTCATCTTCTTCTACTGAGATCTCGATCTTTGTTTGAATGGAAGCACGCATTGCCTCACTCCTCAAAGTGGCTAAGCTTCCCTTCATCTTCCAACTGGAGCTCCCTTCAATCGGACCTCAAGAACACATCCAAATCAGGTACGAATTCCCCATGATATGATTATGCACCAGCAAGTTTGAAAATGGAGAGTAATGAGGAAAACCAGATTCGTGTAGCTGCTCTATGCAAGAGTTTAGGGCATTTTTGGTCAGAAGATGATGTGGTTGCTGTAAGGGAGGAAGTTCCAACAAATAAACTCATCGAATGTAAACACACTCTCTTTGGAAAGCTATTATCGAAGCCGAATGTAAATTTCCAAGCATTTTGTAACACAATGAAGAAGGCATGGAAACTAGAAGTAGTGGAAATTTCTCAAAAAGAACTTGGGTTTTTCTCTTTTGTCTTTGAATAAGAAGTAGACAAAGAACGGGTACTAAAATCTGGTCCTTGGTCATTTGCAAGTAATCTACTTGTTCTAAAACAATGTTTACCTGACATTCCCGAACACTACTATGACTTCTCGCATTATGATTTTTGGATCCATATTGTTGGCTTGCCTCCTCGATGGATTCTGGAAGAAGTATATACTGATGTGGCTGGAAAAGTGGGAAAAGTGTTCAGTTAGATAATAGAGGAAATGTGCTCTATAAAACAGGGAAAGCAAGAGTTGAACTTGAACTTTCGGCTCCTCTAGGGGCTCTAGTGAAGATTGGTGAAAAAAAGCTATGAGTGGAGTTTAAATATGAACGCCTCCCTCATTTCTACTATTCCTATGGAAAGTTGGGGCACTACACCTCTAATTATGAATAAATGCCCTATGAAAAAACATAATGGGTAGAAAACAGGGTAGGGAAATATGGGCCTTGGCTTAAAGCGGAGGTAAGGGAAAGGAGCCCTCATCGGGCATCTTTTTATGGAAAAATAATATCTACCTAGAGGAAGAGGAATACGTACTTGAAACTCCCATCCAGTCTAATCTTGAGATTGTGAGCTGCAATGGACAAGAGACTGCTGCTAGGCCTAATCGAAGCAAAAAAAGGGCAGAAAATCCATCATCGAATGAACACAGAGCAGAAGATACAAGGGATACAACAGCTAAAACAGGAATAAGGAAACAACCATTGTACTTGCTAGGCTCGACTAATACAGGGCTAACTGAAAAATGAGGCATTAATAGGAAGGGGTCAAAGCTTCTAAGAGCAAAAAAACAGAAGAAGATTGAGGGATCAAGTTTGTTAATAATAGATGAGATGGAGTTACTAGAGACACCTATCCAAGCTGGTGAAAGAGGGGAATGATTGGGCTTTGGTGGCTAGCCCTAATAAGCCACCGGTGATATCATGAGGATTTTGAGCTGGAATTGTCAAAGGCTAGGCAACCCCCTGACATTCCAGGAGCTTCGAGCCTTAGTGGCTCTTGAAAGGCCTAATGTGATTTTCTTGATGGAAACCAAAAACAAGGAAATGATGGTGGAAAGGGTAAGAATGAGACTTAACTATCAAAAGTCATTTTTGTGCAGCCAACGGGAATTGCCGGGGGATTGGCACTCATGTGGAATGAAGAGGTTTAAGTGAAAGTGCACTGCAGCTCAAATAATTTAATAGATACGGAATGTGAAGATCCCATTAGTGGCTAACTTATGAGGATTACCTTCCTCCATGCTCCAACAAATTTCCAGGAGAGAATCCAGTTATTGCAACAACTACGATGTTTTCATGCATCTAATCGACTATCGTGGCTTTGTATGGGGGACTTTAATGACACTCTGTATAATTGGGAGAAGGAAGGCAAAAGGGAGACTGATTATTACCGAATTGCAACCTTTCGAGATATGCTCAATGAATGTTCCTTAATGGATATTGATAGTAAAGGTTGTATGTATGCGTAGACTAACAATAGAGAATGGGAAGAATTGGTGAAAAAGTGGTTAGACAGAGCCGTATGTACAATGGAATGACGAGTTACCTTTTCAAATGCTAAAGTTTTGGCTTTACCAGCGGTTGGGTCGGATCACAACCCCTTCTCTCCTTATATCCTGTCCATGGCAAAAGGAAAAGAGAGTTAGATTTGAAGTATATTTGTTAGACGAAAAAGAATGCAGGGATGTTGTTATGGACATTTGGGCTGAGAATTATTAAGACCACAGAAGTTTGCCATAGAAAATTCACCAAATAACGGAGGAATTAGTTAAATGGAGCAAAAAGAAATTTTCTAATGCATCATATCAAATAAAGGAACTCAAAAAGCAACTAACGGATGTTACAAATAGCAATTCCCGAGAATCCAACAAAGAAGAAATTCAGAACTTAAAGCCAAACATTGATCAACTATGGAGGCAAAAAGAGATGTATTGAGGACTAAGGTCCCGAATTAATTGGCTCCAATGGGGAGATAAAAATATTAAGTATTTCCATGCCACTACAATTCAAAGGAGGCAACGCAACAAAATAACAATGCTGAAGGTAGATGAACAAAATTGGAGTAGGGATCCCAAGATGCTCAAACAACACATTATGGACTACTATCGATCTCTCTATGACTTGGTGGGACCAAGGAATCTCCAGCCCATACTAAATCAATGCCAAAAAGTAGTTTCTACGGAGATGAATGAACTCTTGATGGCTGATATATCTGAGGATGAGGTGAAAGGAGTTGTTTTCCAACTAGGCTCCCTAAAGGCTCCAAGACCAGATGGCTTAAACGGACAGTTCTACTAGCATTTTTGGGAAGATATAAAAATGGATGTCATGCTTATGGTCCAGAAATTTTTTGAGTCAGGTAATCTTGATCCCATCCTCAACAAGACACATATTACTCTTATACCAAAAGTTAAAAACCCAGAGAGCATAAGCCAATTTAGACCAATCAGCTTATGTAATTTCAACTACAAAATCATATCGAAGGTATTGGCAAATAGATTAAAACCATGGCTTCCACAGATCATTTCACATGAACAAAGTGCTTTTATTCAAGGTCGACAAATCCAAGACAATATCCTAATTGTTCAAGAAGTGATGCATCAAAGGAGGATTAAGAAGAGGAAAAAGAAATTTCAGGCAATATTGAAACTAGACATGCAAAAAGTATATGATAGAGTGGAATGAGACTTTCTTCGAATGAGCATGTTAAAGATGGGCTTTTGTGATCAGTGGGTTCATTTAATCATGCAATGTGTGTCAACGGTTTCTTTTAATGTGAAAGTCAATGGAGAGCCAACGGAGTATTTTTCACCTACTCGAGGGATTCGACAAAGAGATCCCCTATCCCCCTACTTATTCATATTGACAGCCTAATGTACTCTCATGGATGCTGCACAAAGCCATGGAGGATGGAAGTATTAAAGGGATCAAACTAAACAGGTATTGTCTTACGCTCTCCCACTTGCTGTTTGTTGATGATGCTATTTTCTTTATGGATGGGACTGTTAAAGAATGTCAAAGCTTGGCGGCTGTTCTAAATCAATATTGCTACACGACGGGTCAAGCGATTAATCTGAATAAGTCAAGCATGTTCTTCAGCAATGGCTGTCCATCGGAGTTGAAGGGGAATATGGCCCAAGAAATGCGAGTGCCAAGCATTGACAGGACTGGAAAATACCTTGGAATACCATTCGACTGGGCTG
The DNA here is from genome assembly GCA_014182565.1 of Eucalyptus marginata. Taxonomy (NCBI): domain Eukaryota; kingdom Viridiplantae; phylum Streptophyta; class Magnoliopsida; order Myrtales; family Myrtaceae; genus Eucalyptus; species Eucalyptus marginata. The sequence continues at coordinate 12,587,919 of CM024586.1, read as the reverse complement.
AAACGAAAAAAGAGATGTTTGCATGGATATTGGCAGGAGTAAATGTGAAGCTAGCGGGATGGAAAGAAAAATACTTGTCTAAAGCTGGGAAAGAAATCTTGATCAAAACTGTTGTGCAAGCATTGCCGCAATATGCAATGTCAATCTTCAAGATACCTGTCTCGGTTTGTCGAGCTATTGAACAAAGAATTGCAGCATTCTGGTGGAAGCAAAAAGAAGCCAAAAAGGAATGCACTGGAAGAAATGGGAGGTTCTAAAGGCCAAGAAAGATAGGGGAGGCTTAGGTTTTAAAGATTTAATTACTTTCAACAAAACATTGTTGGGAAAGCAGGCGTGGCGATTATCCCAATCACCTTCAGCTTTATGGAGCCAAATCCTAAGAGGCATATACTTCCTTAATGGAAACTTATGGAAAGCAAAAAGAAGTCAAAGACCATCTTGGGATGGCAGAGCATTCTAATGGGACGGGAAGCCATTGAACCAGAACTAAGATGGGTTGTGGGAGATGGGAAATCCATTAACATCCGTCAAGATCACTAGCTGCCACAAGGAGTGCTAGGAGGCCCCGAAAACAAGGAAGATCCTCAAATGGTGGCTGAATTAATTCACGAGGAAAGAAAGGAGGGGAAAGAACCGGTGTTGAACCGATGTTTGAAAGGAGAATTGTAAACGAAATCCTGTCTATCCCTATTGCTATGCAGCCAAAGGCAGATCAATTGATTTGGACAGGCAACAAGAACGGGAATTCATACCTAGGGGTGACGGGTTCCGCTTGGAACTGGAACCTACCCTCGAGTGGGTTCCTCATTTTGGAACCTCTGGAACCTACCCGTTAAAAAAGTGGTTATAACCGTCACGTGTTCACCAAATCCGTGTTCCAACAGTTTTTTTTTTTTTTTAACAAAAAAAGAAAATGAATGCAGCAATAATAAACAAACTTGTCATTGGGAGTCTATCCGGAGTGACCATGGGATGCAACAAGGGCTGAAAAACCGTAAAAAGAAAAAAAGACAATTCAATACTCTAGATACTCTATGTATTCACACTTCCAACAGAAAAAAAAAAAAAAAAAAAACAAAGTTCACTGTTTATCAAGAACTTTTTTTTTCCTATTTATCCTCTTTTTTTGTTTTCCAAGAGGGCATATTGAAAAAAGAATGCCCATAGGTCAACCAAATCGAACTAAACTTCCACACAACAGCAGTATCATGTCCACTATTAAGGAATATAGCACCAGCAATGGATTCAACAATATCGCCAAGAACTTTTGGTGCTTTACAATCCCCTAAACCAAAAGAGTTGAAACCCTTTCGACAATTCATCCCGAACTTCCTTTACGAAATCCCTAACTGGAATAAAAAGCCAAAAGACCTAATAGTCATTACCCTCATAGACAAGTCAAACAATATTGTTTACAGGTCATGTTATGTATCAAACAACCACAAAAGAAATTTAATGATGATACAATGTCACGAGCAAGAAAGAAAGAAATGAAAAACCTACTTCTCCAAGGCACTGGACCCATGCCGAAGGTGTAAATGGAGCTTGTGTTTAACCGTGACACGTGCAAAGTTCTCATTGTTTACAGCAGCGAGCTCTTAAAGTCAAGCGGCTAGGTGGAAGATCGGTATAAGTGAAGAACAAATGTCTTGTAATAAGATGATCCAGTTGAAGATGGTCGTGAAGCATGAGTAATAGCTTCTATCAAGAGGCCTCTGTCTTTAAACTTCAAATTAAGGGCAGATTCTAAAGCATCAAAGACCACCTTAGGCTTTCCATGTTGGTTGTTCTGAAACTCCACAGAGACCCGGTTGTCCCTCTTCTTGCGAAGCAATCCAGGTTGGCTCTTATCAACAGAATCCGGATTAAATTCACCTGCACATCACGTACCATCCAAGTCAAACAACTAATCAAGCTAACAATAATACTAGCACGGTCCCCGCATCCAAAAAAGACTTCGGAGGTAGAGGATCTAACAACTTCTTGCGTAAACTTGACTAGTTCTACTTCAATAAGGAGACCCCATCACTTGAAGTTGGAGAAAACTTCCTTATTTGTTTTGAAGCTAACAAAACGTTTCCACTTGGAAGACCGAAGGAAGGGCCGAGGCCGATGTCGCACCAGCTCGAAGACGGGAGTGATGCTCGGTTCGTCCTCTTTGCTCACGCTGGCGAAAGCCCCGCTTTGCGGGGCGCCATGCTCGATTCAAGATTTAAAGTGACATTTCGGTTGCCCTCATTGACGCGGTTACCCGGAACCAGCTCACCCCTACTCATACGCAGGTCAGACCGAGCGGAGGTCGCAAAGCGAAGAAGTCTTATCTAGAATCGAGTATTTCTTTAAGGATTTGATTCGAGCGGTTGAAGAAGATCTCAGACTCAAGATTTAAAGTCTGCCCTCATTGACGGTTTCCAAACCGTCAAAGAGATAGCATCTTAAGATCTATTATTCATTTTGAATTTAATGTGCGTAATTTGGATTCATTGATTGGCAAAGTATACTTGGAAGGTTCTACTTATGGAAACCTAAATTCTGATTGTATGGGCAAGCAGGATTGGTGGGCTATCATCACATTCTTTAATTAACTCGAGATCTCCCTAATTGATTCTATCCAACGGGTAAATTGGAAGAACTCATTTGGAAGATGCCAACGGTTATGAAGGCATGAAAGAGTATATAAGGAAGATTCTACGATTATTTGAGTGGGTGCGTGATAGATAAATTCCAAAGTCTGAAGCTCCTTGTTCTTTGTTGATTCAATTGTTAAGCGTAAACTTGTACTCCAAAGAGAGTTCATACATTTGTGAAGCCTTGAGGAAGTTTAACAGAGTCTCTACACTGTGGAATCAAGGAAGTGATACTGTAACAACTCTTTTGATTCATAGTGGAATCCAGCCGGTGGGCTGTCAGTGCGGGAGAGTGAACGTAGGCTTGGATTAAGCCGAACCACTATAAACCTTGTGGTCTTATTCTCTTCTCAAACTCATTTACTTTGCTCGTAACTTTATTTAACTGTTAGAATCTCATTTCCTTTTCAAGTCTATTGTTAAACAGATTCAGGTCAAAAGTAAAGTTTTACACTATTCTCTACAAAAATTTATTTTCGCATCTATTCACCCCCTCTAGTGCTCATACTAGCATTTACAATTGGTATCAGAGCCTGTGTACTCATTTAAATTGAAGTGTTCTTACTTCAGAGTTAACGATCCATGGCTAGTATGTTGGCTCCAGGTCTAGTTGAAGGGCAAAGCAACACAAGACCATCTTATTTTGATGGAAAGGAATACAGCATATGGAAAAATAAAATGAAGGCATTCCTAAGATCAAAAGATCCTCTGGAATGGGACGTGGTAGACAAAGGAATCATTTCTAAACCTACAACAGTCTCAAAGAGGAAAAGAAGCTGTTGAGTCCAGCGAGATGACTCAAGAAGAGATAACCAAGAGACAAGCTCTCGATGCAAAAGCAATTTATTCCTTATATTGTGCATTATCTCCTACTGAATATAACAAAATATCTTCTTGTGAAACAGCTAAAGAAGTCTGGGATAGGTTGCACATCGCCTATGAAGGAACCGATCTAGTGAAAGAAACCAGAATTAATATTCTGCTCGGTCAATACGAAGCCTTCAAGATGAAACTAGGAGAATCTATCACTAACATTTTTAGTCATTTTACAGAAATCGTGAATGGTCTTGAGTATCAAGTTCAACCAATCTTTGGACCCATGAAGGTTAACAAACTACTGCGTGGACTTTCCAAAGATTGGAATCATGTAAAGACCTCAATAAGGGAGACACAAAGGATCATGCCACTTTTCGTTGACGAATTGGTTGGCACTCTTCAGTCTTATGAAGTGGAGCAAATCAATGAAGAAGAAGATCCCAAAGGTAAAAAATCTATTGCTCTAAAATCTAACAATGATTCTGATATTACAGATTCTGAAGACGATATGGACGATGAAGAACTTGCTCTCATGATAAGAAAGTTCAAAAACTGAACAAAAGGGGAAGAAGATTCAATTGGAATAAACAAAGTTCTCAAAAGTCTCAAAACAAATCAGCAAAGGGTGATGAATCCAATAAAGATGTGATTTGTTTTAAATGCAAGAAAAAGGGACACATCAGATCCAACTGTCCCTTACTAAAGAAAAAGAAAGAAAAGCTAAGAAATACAGAAAGGCTCTCAAAGCATAAACTTGGAGTGACACCGAATGCGAAGAGAGTGATGATGATTATGCCAATATTTGTCTAATGGCACAATCAGAATCAAATTCAGACTTTGAGACAAACTCATACTCAAACTCAAACAGTGAAATCAAGGTAAGTAATTTAAAAATTCCTACTAAAGTTTCTAAATATATTGATGAACTGTGTCTTAGTCTCAAAACCTCTCAAAAGGAATTTCGAACTAAAAAGGGAAAATTCTGCACTGAAGAAACATGAGATTGTTTGGAAAGAAAAGGTCGAAAATTTATATAAAAGTGTTATTACCTTGAAAGAAAATGCAGACTCTCTTTCTAAAGAAAATGTACTTTTGAAAAATGATATTTCAAGCATCTCAAAAAGGTTTTCTATAGGATCTGAGAAATTGGAAAAGATTCTTTCAGCGCAAAGACCTTACTTTAACAAATCAGGCTTAGGAATGATTGCTGAAACCATTCCTCTAATTGATTTTCCAAAAGTAAAGGAAAGAATCAAACAAAGAGCTACAAAAGATTTCTATAGAAATTATTTTCAAAAAGTCTTTATAAAACCTGTAGGTTGTAGTGCTCTTAAATGTTCTAAGTGTAATAGCTCAGAACATTTTGAGAAAGAATGTCCTATGGTTTGGAAACCTGTTAAGAAGGCTTGGGCAAAGACCATATATTGCACTAACTCCATTGGACCCAAGAAAGTATGGATACCAAAGAAAGCTTGAGTTTCCTTTTTAAATGCTAGTCACTATCAAGAAAAAGGTCAAATGGTATTTGGATAGTGGATGCTCAAGACATATGACAGAAGACTCAAGTTGTTTCATAAAGCTTATGCAAGTTAATGGTGGAAAAGTTTCATTTGGAGGAAATAGTAAAGGCAGAATTGTCGGATGCGAAACAATAAAGATTGGAAGTCTCACAATTAGCAACGTTTCCTTAGTGGAAGGACTCAACTACAATTTGCTGAGTATCAATCAATTGTGCGACACAGGTTTCAAAATCAACTTTCAAGAAGGAATATGTTCAGGAACCAATAAAGACTCCTCTCAGACTTTCACGGAGACGAAGACATGGGAACATCTATCTTCTGGACATCAAACCAGAAAAATCCCAATGTCTAATTTCAATTCAAGAGGAAGCTAATCTCTGGCATAAAAAACTTGGCCACATCAACATGAAGCAAATAGCCAAGATCTCTACAAAGAAGCTTGTTCGTGGACTACCCAACCTGACATACCAAAAATCCGATCTATGCACTCCATGCGTGTTGGGAAAACAAGTTAGAAGTTCTTTCAAACCAATAAATCAAGTTTCCACTAATCGTGTGATGCAGCTCTTGCATTTGGATCTCTTTGGACAAACTAGAACCCAGAGCATTGGTGGTAAGAAATATTGCCTAGTAATAGTGAATAATTATTCACAATTTACTTGGGTATATTTCTTGGCAAGTAAGTCTGAAACTTTTTCTTATTTCATAAAGTTTGCTAAAAAAGTACAGAATGAGAAAGGGTATGTTATTTCATGTATATGGACAGATCATGGAGGTGAGTTTGAAAATTAAGATTTTGCTAAATTCTGTGATGAATCTGGTTTTCAACATGTGTTCTCCTCTCCATACACCAGAACAGAATGGAGTTGTGGAAAGGAAGAATAGATTGTTGCAAGAAATGGCTAGAACTCTTTTAATGAAAGCAACATCTCTTCTCGTTTTTGGGCTGAAGCAGTTTCTATAGCATGTTATATTATTAATAGTCTTCTTAAGGCCTATTATGGAGAAAACTCCTTATGAGTTGTTCAAAGGAAAGAAGCCAATTGTTTCCTATTTTCATGTGTTTGGATGCAAATGTTTTATATTGAAAAATGCAAATGATCGAATTGGTAAATTTGAAGAAAAATCAGACGAAGGTATCTTCCTTGGATATTCAACCACCAGCAAAGCTTACAGAGTTTACAACAAAAAGACTCAATCGATGGAGGAATCAATGAATGTCAAATTTCAAGACTTCATACAAATTCAATCGATCCAGACTCAACATGAAAAATCTAAACCTGCTCCAGACTCTACAAAGTCTAAATCCCCAGAAGCAGCTCAAACTTCAGAAGACTCAACAACGAACAATCGATGAAGAATCAAATGAAGAAAAAGATCAGTTTGTTAGACCAACCTGCAACTGGAAGCACAAGTCTAGTCATCCCAAAGAACTCATTATTGGCAACATTGATGAAGGGATTCGTACAAGATCTAAAAGACATGAAGAGTCTAGCGCCGTGGCTCTTATTTCTGAAATAGAACCCAAGAACATAGAAGAAGCTTTAACTGATGAAAGCTGGATTGAAGCTATGCAAGAAGAACTCAAGCAATTCAATATTAACGATGTCTGGGAATTGACTCCTAAACCAAAAGGTAAATTTGTTATTAGAGCCAAATGGGTTTTCAAGAACAAGATGGATGAAAAAGGAAAAGTTATAAGGAACAAAGCAAGACTCGTGGCCAAAGGATATACGCAAGAAAAAGGGATAGACTATGATGAGACGTACGCACCAATAGCAAGGTTAGAAACAATTAGATTATTACTTGCTTTTGCTTGTTATAAAAATTTCAGGTTATTCCAAATGGACGTCAAAAGTGCATTCCTAAATGGATTTATCCAAGAGGAAGTTTATGTGGAACAACCTCATGGTTTTGAAGACCCAAGGAAACCAGACTCTGTATTTAGACTGAAAAAGGCGCTATATGGTTTAAAACAAGCAACTCGAGCTTGGTATGACAGGTTAAATAAGTTTTTAATCCAAAATGGCTTTGTTAAAGGTAAAGTAGACACTACCTTGTTTATTAAAAGAAAAAGTAAAAACTTTTTACTTGTACAAATCTATGTTGATGATATTATTTTTGGATCATCTAACAAAAATCTGTGTAAGAAATTATCTAAGTCTATGCGGGATGAATTCGAGATGAGCATGATGGGTGAACTATCCTTCTTTCTTGGACTACAAGTAAAACAATTGAAGAAAGGGACTTTCATTCACCAAGAAAAATATGCTAAAGAACTTGTTAAAAAGTTTGGTTTGGAGAATTGCAAAAAGATTGATATACCAATGTCATGTTCTTTGAAGTTGGACAAAGATGAAGGAGGAAAGAAAGTTGACCAGAAGCTATACCAAAGTATCATTAGTTCACTTTTTTATCTTACTGCCTCTAGACCTGACATTTTATTTAGTGTTTGCATTTGTGCAAGATTTCAATCAGACCCCAAAGAATCTCATCTAAGTGCTACAAAACGCATTATCAAATACGTTGCAACATCCTCTGATTTGGGTCTTTGGTATCCTAAAGAATGAGACTTTACCCTCTTTGGATACTCAAACGCAGACCTAGCAGGATGCAGAGTTGATAGAAAGAGCACCTCAGGCACTTGTCAATTGCTTAGTAACAGGACAGTATCTTGGTTTTTGAGGAGGCAAAGCACTATAGCTCTTTCAACAGCAAAAGCAAAGTATTTGGCTCTTGAAAGTTGTTCTCAAATCTTATGGATAAAACAACAGCTAAGAGACTTTGGAATCAAAGATTCATGCACTGAGATCAAATGTGACAACACCAGCGCGATTAATGTCACCAAGAATCCAATTCTTCATTCAAGAGCAAAGCATATAGAGATTCGACATCATTTTATTAGAGACCATGTTCAAAATGGAGAAGTATTGATTCAATTCATAGACTCAAAGAATCAGCTGGTGGATATTTTTACAAAGCCACTGGAGAAAAATCAATTTGAGTCTATTCGATCCAAACTTAATATCTTAAAGTCTGAAGAAGTTCAGACTCAGGGATAAAAGTCTAAAGATGCTCAGACTCTGGAGATCAAGATTCACCACTGTAAGTTATTTCTGTTTTAGAAATCTATCTTTCGGATAAAATCTCGAAAAGGTACGTTCATCTATTAATCTGTAATTGATTGATGTTATCTTCTCAAGTTTTCGTAATTATAGTAATCATTCCTTTTCGAAAAAGAAGTTATCTTTTTGGCAGTTATCTATTTTTCAAAAAGGCAGTTATTTTTTGAAAAAATGTATTTTCTATTTTTCCTTTTACGGCGATTCGTATACCCCGTTTCGATCGCCTTATATACTGATCATCTTCTTCACAAACCCTAGAAGCACTGAATATCACTTTCTTACTTTTACTCTCTAGTTTAATCCTCAAAGTTTTCATCTTTCTCGCGAATCGAGTTTGGAATCTCTCAAAGACTGTGATAATGGCTTCCCAAAGAAAGTCTTCAAGGATCGCAAGCAAGAGACCACAGCATATGCGTGAGGGTCCTACACATTTTGACCTCACCGAGGAAGAAGAATCTCCAAAGCAACAGCAAAGCCCACAACATTCTCAACCGCATCATTCTCCTCAGGCTAGATCACAGAATGTTTAGCAACAACAAGCGGAGGAAGAAATCATTGAGGATGCCGAACCTGTAAGGACTCTAAAGCCTGCCTTTGTCTTCAAACTCTACTCTGCCTTAAAGGAAGGAGGTTCTGCATTGAACTTTATTGATGAATTTTTAAAGAAAAATGGTACAGAAATGAAACCCACTTTTTGCGAACAATGGAACGTTTGGGAATCGCTCTTGCGGGCTCGGTAGAAAGAGCTTTTGCAAATATCCCAAGTGATCCACGTGTTGGAGGAATTAGTCAACCTGATGGAAATGATGATGAAAAGTTGTTCACTCATTTTAAGTCTAGAATGGGTGTTGCCGCGAATATTTGAAGCAAAAGGACAAATCTATTTCGTTCTAAGGAACACAAACGACTTTATTCTAAGTTGCTGAAGCGAGGGTGATGAACCCAAGGAGTGTGGACTTTGATTTTCTCAACTCTCTGAACGTGAAGTTGTGAGAGAAATTCACTTTACTTCAACTTGAACAATTTTGCTCTGAGACGACAGTGGCTCATCCAGAACTTACTGCGTATTTCTATTCAAATCTGAGCTTTTTGGATGCGAATAGATTCTCTTTCAGTGTTAGAGATCAGAACTATGTACTTGATATGGACACTCTGGCTGATGTGATTGGAGTAGAAAGAGGAGAGTTCCAATCAATTGGTGTGTCTATTGGTCGTGCAACGGTAGAGCTTGTTCGGGATGGAATGGCAGAAGGTCGAATTTCATACTTGAGGATGAATGCCTCAAATGTCTTGCTTCACAAGATTGTGATCAATTGTCTTAGACCCAAATCAACTTCGAAGACTGACATTTCTAATTCAAAAGCAAAGCTGATGTATGCTATCAACGATGGCAAAAAGTTTTCTTTGCCACATACTATCATGTTTCACATGTATAGATCGATGGTGAAGGACAAGGGCCAACTTCCTTATTCATCATTTATTTCTAAGCTGTTTAGACATCTTAATATTCAGCCTCCCAAAATTCTATGCGTTTGAACCTGTGATCAAATGGTGGTGGGACTGAAGATGGTTTCCAAAATGCGTCTCAAGGAGCTGAACAAGGCTTTGGAGCGATTTAAGGAGAAAACCCTTGTCAAGACTCACCAAGTCTCTATGGCTGCAAAAAGGAAAGGGAAGGAGCCCATGACAACTCCATCCAAGAAAAGAAGAGCACTCATCTTGGAGGATGAAGAAGATGAGGAAGATGTCACCATATCAACTCTTGCTTTAAGGAACCTTCAGCATTTTGTTCTAGAGACAGAGGAAAGAGAGGATCAAGACAGAGAAGAGACACAGTAGAGGAATGAAGAAAGGGAATCGATGAGGAAAGAAGCAGAGGAAGAAAGAACTCCAGAAGAAGAGGGCAGAGGAGAACAAGAAGAGATGGAGCATAAAGAGTACTTCTCTCCTCCCGAAGGCACTGAAACAAGGGGAAGCGCTGAGAAAAGATGTACTTCTTCAATTGCTTTTACTAGTGAAGATGTTAGCCGTTCACCTGCAGATCTAGAAGATGTATATGCCTCTCAATTTCCTGAGGAATGTCATGAGGTTTCATCTCCGAATCTAGGTGTTCATGCTGAAATGCCATCATCTGCAAATACTCCTCAAACTGATCATGCTTAAGCAAGCACTTAGACTAACAACTCGGCAGACTTTCGTAGGGTGCTTGATGTTCTTATGGAGATGTGAGGACAAATTTATGCCCTATGATGCGAATTTCAGAATATGCAGAATGCTAGTCAAGCCTCTTAGTTTCTTTGCATGATCAAATTCAGGCCCTTAATCTTCAAGTTCAAGCAACTGCCAAAGGTGAAGAAGTGGCGCAACTGAAGGAGGATTTGAAAAAGCTAGAAGAGACTGTCCAATCGATGGGAGATTTCCAGCTTGTTCACATTCCAAAACAATCATTTTATTCTCTTTTCATCTCTACCTTTTTAATGTTGACAAAAAGGGGGAGAAGCTGGGTGCAGATTTGACTTCTGTTTGATTTTTTGTTTGACTTTACTTTTGTTTTGGTTGTTTGGTTGTGACTGGTTTTGGATTGTTTAATGCTTGCTTGCAATATTTTAAGCGTTGATGGTATTCATGGCAAAGATAGTTGTTTTTACAAGACTAACTCATTTCCTGTGGATGCAAATTCGATACTATCTTTATCCTAATCCATTTATCTTTTATGAGATATCCATGTCTGCTTAAGTATTGTCTTGCAGATCATAAGTATCCAAATCTGCTGGAAAGTTTTGTCACCATCAAAAAGGGGGAGATTGTTGGAGAAAACTTCCTTATTTGTTTTGAAGCTGACAAAACGTTTCCATCAATCTAGTCTAAAGACTTGTAGACTTTGTCGTCAAAGTCTGAAGACCGCCAGACCATCGGACTCAAGATTTAAAGTCTGCCCTCATTGACAGTTTCTAGACCGTTGAAGAAGTCTTATCTAGAATCAAGTATTTCTTTAAGGTTTTGATTCGAGCGGTTGAAGAAGATCTCACGGTTGGAGATAGCATCTTAAGATCTATTATTCGTTTTGAATTTAATGCAGGTAATTTGGATTCATTGATTGGCAAAGTATACTTGGAATGTTCTACTTATGGAAACCTAAATCCTGATTGTATGGGCGAGCAGGATTGGTGGGCTATCATCACATTCTTTAAGTAACTCGAGATCTCCCTAATTGATTTTGTCCAATGGGTAGATTAGAAGAACTCCTTTGGAATGTGCCAATGGTTATGAATGCATGGAGGAGTATATAAGGAAGATTCTCTGGTTATTTGAGTGTGTGAGTGATAGATAAATTCCAAAGTTCCTTGTTCTTTGTTGATTCAATTGTTGAGCGTAAACTTGTACTCAAAAGAGAGTTCATACATTTGTGAAGCCTTGAGGAAGTTTAGCAGAGTCTCTACACTGTGGAATCAAGGAAGTGATACTGTAACAACTCTTTTGATTCATAGTGGAATCCAGCCGGTGGGCTGTCAGTGCGGGAGAGTGGACGTAGACTTGGATTAAGTCGAACCACTATAAACCTTGTGTTCTTATTCTCTTCTCAAACTCATTTACTTTGCTCGTAACTTTATTTAACTGTTAGAATCTCATTTCCTTTTCAAAGTCTATTGTTAAACAAATTCAGGTCAAAAGTAAAGTTTTACACTATTCTCTACAAAAATTTATTTTCGCACCTATTCACCCCCTCTAGGTGCTCATACTAGCATTTACACCATCCACCCCGAGTCCTATGGACAAGAATATGGCACCTATCAATCCCCCTCAAATTGAAAATCTTTCTGTGGAGCCTATGCTAGGATGTAGTACCAACAAAAGAAAAACTCTACCAGAGAAACATCTTACTTGACCCGCTATGCCCTCTCTGTTCCAAATACCCTGAGACAGTCGAGCACATATTCTTTTTCTGTAAAATAGTCCAGAGAATATGGTCAAATCCACGATTAAACCTTAGCCACAGTACACAAACGGTCACTAGAATGGATAAATGGTTGGAGGAATTTTTCGAAGCAAAGCTATACTCACCCGATGAAGAACTAGTTGCGGAGGTGCTTTGGCAGATCTAGAAAAACAAGAATAATCAAGTCTTCCAGGATAGGAAGCCACAACCAGAGGCGATAATTGAAATAGCCCTCGCACAAAATTGTAGTTATCAGCGATGGAATCCAAGCAAGAAAAAAGAGACGACAGCAACGGTGAACTCACCTGCGAACTGGACAGCACCGGAAGACCGAGATCTAAAGTGGAACGTTGACTGCTCGTGGGTGGAAGGAGAATCGCCAAGCTCAATTGCTAGTATTCTACGAGACTCCAATGGCATCATTGTTAATGGCTTCGCCAAAGAAATATATGCTTGTACATCCTTGCAGGCAGAAACCCTAGCCTGCTCCATGGACTGCTCCTGCTGAAACAGAGGGAAGTAAATCATGTGGGGAAAGTACACGAACAGAGAAGGAGTTGCTTTGCGAAAGTGACTGTCGCACGCTAGTTGAATCTGTTCTGGGCAGGGAAGAAGCGCCATGGGCTGTGAAGGACCAAGTACAGGAGTGTAAACAGAGTTTGGCCCAACTGACCAATGCAAGTGTTGCATACTGCTCAAGAGAAGCCAATCACGCCGTAGACTGGGTTGCAAAAGCATTCCGCCTCAAAATCCTCCCCTCAACATGGAAGCGCGAACCCCCCCCAATCCCCTTTGGACTATTTTGTGTTCTGATTCCAACTTATCTTTTCCATGTAAAACCCATGTTTAAAGAATGAATGAAAGCACTATTATCGACCAAAAAAAAAAAAAAATGGTTGGTGAAGATTTTTCTTGCAACTGTTGTCGGTCCATGCGTTTTGTCGTTTCAGAGCTGGACAAGCTACTGAATCTTTGTGTGGCTTAATAATTGTTTGAAACATTCTTCTTGCTTGCCCAAGGTTTCTATGTAATTAGTGAGCAAATATGCAAATTGTCAGATCCAAAATAAACAGTTTGAGACAATTTTCGAAAAAAAAAAATCATCCCCATTTGCTCCTCTTGGCCGAGGCATCACCACCTTCACACAATCAACTCTATGTTTGGCCTTCCAATATCTCACAAAAATAAAGCAAAGTTACAACTGGTCTCTACTAACCTTAAATTCAATTTTTCCTTTAAATCTCCTCACAACTAACCTTCAAGCCAATCCAATTGAGTAACTAGAATTTTCTTTTTAGTTTCACCTATCAAGTGGTTACAAGGTAAGTTCACGGGCTTCATTTTTTTTTTTTTTTTTTAACAAACTAGTTTTGTTTTTAATGAAAAAGAGTTGCCTTTAAGGTGATTAAAAGCTTTGTTTGTTTAAGATTCTACTCAAGGTGAGCGAAAATTCTATGAACTAAATTAGATCGATCTACTTGTTAATGCCCGAACTAGATTGGCTCAAAATTTCTAGGTTTGAATTAGGTTGGGGTTGATTTCATGCCTTATTCTAAATTCCATTTTCAATTGGTCTGCATTACTCAACCTGAGATAAAAAAATTTAAAAAAAAAAAAAAAAAAAAAAAAAAAAGAGCACATTTAGAGAAAAAAATATAAAGATAAAAAAATGTAAAAATAAACCAATCATTATATAAAGACACCAAACCATAAAAATACAAAATGAATGATCAAATATAAATGAGCCGGAAATGAGATGGTGCTAGGGACATATGAGATACGACATCATCCACAAGTCATGATTGTTTAGTTTTTATTTTGCCAAACTATAGCGAGCACAAGAGTTATCTTAAGGCAAAATGCCATGCATACAGTACTTTGAGAATCTAAGACAAGGACAGATATCAAATTGGAGTTGACCCAATTTGCAACAGTTGTACACATCCGCCGGTCAAAAGCAAGTGAGGATGTTAGCTCCACTCCGCACCAACAATTCCCAATTGGCTTTGTGTGTTTGACTTACAATTTGTTATAACTTGGCCGTGGTGGGAAAATTAGGGGAAATCTGGGTCCGATGAAAAACCTCAATTTTATGGAGTACAAACTACACTAGTGGCCCCAAGAATTATTTTGCGACTTCCACCATGATCCTTACCTTCCCAAGTGTATTATTAAAGTGGATTTTCGCAAAGCTTACGACTCTGTTGATTGGACTTTCATTGAGCATACGCTACTTGCATTTGGGTTTCCCCCCTTCTTTGTGAAGTGTATTATGGAATGCATCAAGACTCCCAAGTTTTCGATTGCTCTTAATGGTGAATTACATGGATTCTTCCCTAGTGGCAGAGGGATCCGTCAAGGAGACCCGATGTCGCCTTATATTTTTACCTTGATTATGGAAGTCTTCTCTGGTATCCTCCATGCCCAAACAAACTTGCGGGAGTTCCAATTCTATTGGCGTTGCAAGCAGACCAGGCTTTCTCACTTATTCTTTGCAGACGATGTCCTCCTTTTCTCTGAAGCCAATCTGACGTCCTTGCAACTTTTATTGGATGGGATTCACGACTTTGCAAATTGGTCTGGTCTCTCCCCGAATCACAACAAAAGTGAAATCTTCATCTCGGGAGGCTCCGACGATTTGAAGACGGCCCTGGTGAGTGCCTCTGGCTTCCAGCTGGGTTCTCTTCCTTTTAGGTATTTGGGTGTTCCTATTATATCGTCCAGACTCGGTAAGGAGGACTGTGTTTCCTTAGTTAATTCTATCACCTCGAGAGTCCAATCCTGGACCAATCGGTTCCTATCATTAGCGGGCAGACTACAGTTAATCAGATCGGTTTTACATGCTATCCAGGTTTATTGGTCTAATGTTTTTATCCTCCCCACGTCTGTCCTTAATCGGATCGACCAGATTTTTAGACAATTCCTTTGGCGAGGCCCCACCATGGGCCCGGGGGGCGCCAAGGTTGCCTGGGATGATGTCTGTTTACCTAAAAAGGAAGGTGGCTTGGGTATTAGATCCCTTAGAGTGAGCAACATAGCTTCTATGTTGAAACACATTTGGTTCTTATTCTCGGATAAAGAATCGCTTTGGTGCAAATGGATCCACTCG
The DNA here is from genome assembly GCA_014182565.1 of Eucalyptus marginata. NCBI lineage: Eukaryota > Viridiplantae > Streptophyta > Magnoliopsida > Myrtales > Myrtaceae > Eucalyptus > Eucalyptus marginata. The sequence goes on along the minus strand of CM024586.1, from coordinate 12,572,785 downwards.
GTATTTCTAAAGAGAAAGAACTTTTGGGTTGTTCCGGCCCCTACTTTTGCTTCTTCGCCATGGAAGAAATTGCTAGGCTTTAGACCTTTGGTTCGGACTTACTTTAAATGGCGCATAGGCAATGGACAGCAAGTCTCCTTTTGGTTCGATCATTGGCATGCTAAGGGACCGCTCTATAAGCTCTTCTCCGATCGAGATATCTATTATTCGGCTATCCCCGTAATGCCTCTCGTTGCCGATGTTATCTCCAAGTTGCCTCTTCCCCCGTCTAATGTGTCCACCGCCATGGCGAGCCGGACGAGATGCTTTGCCCCTTCTTGCGATTCCCGGATCAGTTTCTTTGGCGTCCCCGGGCCTCGGTACCTTCTCCTCGGCGTGCCACGGAATCTCTCTTCGCCCGAGAGGAGCCGTTGCCCCCAGGCGAATTTCATTTGGGACCCCGGCCTGCCCCTCGGTATCGAGACCCATTTATGGCTCACCGCTCGTAATCGACTACCGACCCGAGGTATTCTTATTAGCTTATAATCGTATTGAGGATTCAAAGCGTGCTTCTCGCTCCTTGAGGCCGGATTCTATTGATCACCTTTACTTTGGCTGTTCCACTTGGTATACTTGCTTTGTTTTGGGCTGATAAATGTAATATCTCCTGGAGGAACTGTGATTGGAAAGCAAATTTAGCTTGGGTGAGCACGCACCTTTGTAATCCTTCTTTCCAAAGCATGCACTTCCTCGGTTTGCCTTTGCGGCTTTGTGCTATCTTATTTGGAAGGCTAGGAATAATATTATTTTCCGCAACCACAAGTTATTCCTCCCCTCGCTCAAGGAACACCCGTATAAGGCGGTTAAGGACTGGGCCCTCACATGCTCAGGGGTCCCTGATAATCCTCATAACCGAAGACTTCAACTCAATTGGGGAATCCATGAGTCAATCTTTCTTTGAGTTGCTGCTGTTCTGCTAGTGTGAATTATGGGTCGACCCTGTTCCCTCAGCATCTCACACAGTTTGTGCGTTCTTCCTCTCGCCCGTGCGGTTCGGTGCTTTCACTTCGCCTTTTGGAGTGCCCTTCGGTTTCTACAGGATGCCCTTCCTCTTCTGGTTTACGAGGGTTGTCCCGTTGAAGCTGCCGTCCTTCCTGCTCGTGCCAGCCTCGCTTTCGACCTTCTTCCTCTTTGGTGGAAGCTTGCTGCTGTTTTCGTGCTCCTCCTCTTAGCTTTGCTTTGTTCAAAAAAAAAAACTACACTAGTGGCGTTCCTACCTCCAAAGGACGGTGACTACCGCATCAACTTCGCCTGAGATGGCAATGAGACCGATGCCCGATCCCATTCGGCAACAACTGATCGTGTCCCAACTAGAGAGAACCAAGGCAAGCGACTACGTGATGGTCGCAACTCAAGTGAGATGGTCGCTTTAGGAAGGCAATGACCTCACGCGGGGAGGGAAGGAGCATCGGGCAATCACCATTCGGCGGTTATCATGAATCTGAATTTTAGCATCCTCTTGCTCATGCTCTCATTTTGTTGATTATTTTAAACTAATAATAAGTTGATGAAGTTATAGATTTGATTTATTAATTAGCTAGATTTTTAAATATATTATTTTCAAAGTTATCTAAATTTTTTCACAACACCAAAGAGGTTCAACGAAGGCATCAAGGCACTTACACTAGTAGATGTGAAGTACCAGTTGTAGTGATTTAATCAATGCACTCCAAGTGGATTATCTGAGTATGTTGGGTTCGATTAGGTATAAATTTGGTCGAGTATGAAATGCGTGTTTTCTATCCACTGAGTGAATATAAATTAGTGGGTCAATTTGATCCACATTTATATAAAACTTATGCCCGACACAATCCACTCATTCGCCATAAATACATGACCCAGATCTAAATCAGGAGAGGACGAAGTTCCTGGGATCGTCGCAACCCATCAATGTTTCCATATCTTTTGGCGTATCACCAGTACTACCATAGATGTGAGCTTAGCAACAAGAGTCAATCTCCAAGAGGTAATCGAGCGTCTCTTTGATATTGAATTCAGTTTACGTCCCCTTTATCAAGAAGAAGGAGTAAACTTCGTGTAAAGAATAAATCATTTGTTGATAATGACATGGTATATTACCCAATCATTGCGATGATTATATGTTATGAATCTTATCATACTTGGCATCATATATGTATACATCTCAATTTTGATTAGTCGGTTACATCATATATCGTTGTAATGAGGTGTCCGTCATACAATACGCCTTCTTTGCCTGGATAGACACAAAAGAAGGCATAATCTTTCAGATTAATCTAATGTGTTCAACTTATAAAAACAAGTTTCGGATATTCAACAGCTTTACACCAGGTTCGGATGCGACAGCACCGATGAGATAAGCGGTGACCATGAATTATAGCTGTTCCAGGGCCTCGCTACGGTCCTCCCGCCCTAGGTCCGCTCGAACCTCGCCGGCCTTAGCTGAAGAGGCAAAGATGCCTTCGTGCTTGCCCTCGGCTACTTATCCACCCCACGTGCTACCAAAAGCTCCAGACGCCACCACCCGTCCTCACCTACGTCGCAGTCTTTTGACCTGAAAATGCCCGTGACGGTCGTTGGATTGGGCCTGGGCGAGGACGAGAAGTAGCCGGTCTTCCCGGCGTGCGCGCGGAAGGGTTTGAACCACGCGGAGTTCTTCGAGGAGTGCTGTCCACCTGCTTGTCACTTTGTCGCTGACGATTACGGCCACATGGATGGACAAACTCGATGATGACACGGAGGGGTTGAAAGGGGCGGCCACGTACTGCATGTGCAAGAACGGGAGCTCCAGAGAGCCCATGAGGACGCTCGTGGGAGGGGCGGTTGTCGCGTTCTTGAGGGCCTTTCTCCTATTTGGAAGGGGACGATCGGGACTTGATGGCTCTAAAGGACACGCCCGACATTGCTCCTGCAAAGACCAGAGTGCCGATTCGCTTGTAAAATTTGGTTGGTGAATGATACACACACATTTCTCTTGCCAAAGGTTTTTGCATACTTTTTTAAGAAATATGAATTGTCTGATCCAAAATGATGGAAAGGCGCCACCTTGCCTCAAGAAACTACCCAGAGCTCGTCCATGCATCCAGTTATTAGATGCTCATCATGACTAACCTGCAAATCAAGGTGAAAAGAGGGCTATTAACCGTGAAGACGATTCATTATTGGCCAAATTGAAGTTTTTGGCAAGAAAATCAATCTCACCATCAGAATTTCTCCTTGGAACAAGACCAGACCTTGGATGAGCACCTCAACCGCATCCAAATCCAACAGCCGGGAATAGTAAAAAACGCAGAATCATACTCATCTATCCTTAGACAAGAAACTAACAATCTACAAATATAACACTTTAGTAGTCATGGTCATTAAAGCAAAACTTAATGTCCACATTTATAAACAAAGAGAATTCCACATTAATTATGTGCAAATCTAAGTACTGCCTATAGGCACAGATATCAGAAATACTTGTTATTATAGATTACTAGTATACAAACACTGATCAGGCTAGCATAACTATTCTATTCGCAATATTTCGCAAGTTGGAACAATTACATTGGTTTCTATTCCAGTGTAAGTTAGATGTATGATGATAGAGGCTCCCTTTAGCTGTGATCACTGATTGATTCTACTGTATTTTCAATGTAAAAACCATATTCCAACAATTTCAATTAGTTCAAGACAATAACAAGCTAACTGAAAAAGTAATCTAAGTGTTAAGGTGGAGAAAAATGAGTAAACGTACCAGATGATTGAAAGGCTCATCAAGCAAAACCATGTCAGGTTTCTTGAAAGTTATCTTGATAAATGCAACTTTGCTTTTCTGACCACCTATTTGTATGGTCAAAGCACCATGTTACATGGGCAATAACAACCGAAAAGCCTCGGAAAAAATACACAATAAATTGCAATTCACATTATAACTAACCTTTGATAGAGCTTCACAACGTCATGAAATTTGCTTCAACAAAACATTTACATATGCAACAGTAGCAGAGATGGAGGAGATGTATCGGACAAGGCATACATTGGTTGAAGTGCAAGATTTCCAGTTACACCAAAGGAACCCAAGTGAGCTCGAAACTTTTGTTCCGAAACTCCCTGCGGGAAGAATGCCACATAAAAGGGATTTTCAGATAAAATAACATCATGTACGATGGAATGTTATTCCTCAGTAGAGTATACATAAACAATTGATACTTTAAAGAACTGGATAGGTTTGCCCCAAAGGTCACTGCTGACAATCCAAACATAGAGGCAGGCAGCACATCATTACAATCTCAACCAAACAAGCATAAATATATTGGCTAAAAATGTCTAGCAAGCTTATGGTAATAGTTCCTAATCTACCAGAGATGAAGACCAAAAGAAGGTGATTTATGGAATATCGATGTTGTCAAGAATTGCAGTTGTATTGAAAGCTTGGAGCCAGAATTTAAACCCAGATCAACTGCTTAATACTACGAAGGATCATCATCAACAAAAAGAATATTCTCGATTCTAACGAAAACAATAACAAGAAAAAGCGCATCCCCTTTCTTCACAATCATATCACAGCTTCCTCATGACTAATCACGCTTTTAGTTTTCACTAGAAGAAAATATCAAACACATCAGTGCACCAAATAAAATCAAAAGCGTCTTTCTTTTTTTTTTTTTCCCCGAATTGTGAAATATGACACACGGCATTGACAGAATTAGCCCTACCTCCATAGTATCACAATGGTATTTGCAAGTGATCCTTCCAAGAGATTTTGCCAATATAGATCACAATGGTATCTGCAAAACAACCACAGTGAATGAGCTTAAGGGCACAAGAAAACAGATGTTGGGAAGAGAAAATACAACAAGTGCTGAAAATGTAGGGGAATATGATTGCGGAACGCTATGATTCTCGGTGAGTCTCATGCGAAGCATCGTGCATTTACATTCACAATTTGTATGGTGAGTCGATCAAGCGCAAAAATAAGCAGAGTTTCTGAGAATCACAAGCAAAGTTCAAGACATGTCATCGATACAGCAAGAGGTAGCACTGTGAACATTTCTCCTTACAGATGTCAATCTTTCACCTTCAGCGGCTGGTTTTTCAGAAATTTATTTGAAAAATCTCAATGAGGAAAATCAGATTCGTATTAAGCATCGAACTAAAGTAACAGAGAGCCGAAATCGATGCATTCAAGACAAAAGGACTTACCCGAACCCTAGAAATCCGACCGTAGATGGAAGGATGGATCGCGGCAGTTAGCAAATGAAAGCGAAAGTGGGTCGATTGCACTTGATCGGACCTGAGAACCCAATCGATGCGGATGTCGAGGGTTTCTTGGATTTCCCGAAATTCATGCGGAGCTTCTTCATGGGAAAGTATGGAATTTGTGTCGAGCATCGAGTTGAGTTCAAAACCATAAACCTACCCAAACCCTAAGAAAACCTGACCATACATGGACAAATCAATTCACCAGATAATGTCATCATCAATCATGATGCGTGGGATATCTTGGATGAGGGGCCAATAGTCGCCGGTGGGTTTTGAGCATCGATCTTTCAGAATCTCGCATCCTCGTATCTCCAACCATTGGAGGGAGGGAGGGAGGCCATCCTCTGGCAAGTCCCTCAACTTGGGGCAATCGACAATCGATAACAGTTCGAGAGAGGAGAGATGGTGGCGAAGACCACTTGATAGTCTTTCCACCTTCCTCATTCCTTCTATGTTAAGAACGGTTAGAGAGGAAGGACAGAGAAGACTCCAGGCATCCTCCTTGTCCTCGTCCCCCGAAGGAAACCACACCTTTTCTTCCTCTCCTCCCATGTTGCTCCCGTCAATAAATAGATGCGTGAGGGATGTGAGCAAGGGTAAGCCCCATTCTCTCATTGGCTGCTTCATATTCTCGCTCCCTGTTATCCAAATGTGCTGCAAATTGGGAGGTAAACCTCCTTCGGGGAAGCATTCGATATTTTCACACCTCACAATTTCTAGCCACCGAAGGGACGTAAGGTGATGCCACTCGTCTGGTAGAGACTTTATCTTTGGACAATCAATAAGCTGAAGAGTCAATAGGGTGATGGGAAGGGGAGGGAAGTCCTCTATCTCCAATTTTGGACACTCCCGTATTTCCAAATAAGTGAGATGGGAGAGCATGTGAAGGAACCGTGATATTTTTACCAAATTCTCACATGTACTTATAGCCAAATAATTCAGCGATTCTGCGATGATCTCTTCAAGCGACTCCACCCCCTCACACGCAATAATAGTAAGCTTCTTCAGAGAAGCAAGTCTACCCTTGTTAACCAAAAAGGATTTCGAAGAATCACATTTACTTATGCTAAGATATTTAAGTTGAGATATCGGGTTATTGCTGTTGGGGTTATCTTGAGGAATATTTAGTCTCATGATTTTTGGACAATTATGAACGGTCAAATCTCTTAATGTGTACATCTTGCTTGGAAGCTTTTCTAAACTAGCACAATTACTCAATTCCATCTTTTCAAGTTTGCATGGCAGCTCTATTTCTGTTTCTCCCGCCACGAATGATGTGAACTGAGGACAGCTTTTGATGGTTAATTCCTGGAGGCAAGTAAGATTTAGCATTTCATTTCCATCTTGCCACAAGTAGTTTAGCTTGTCACACCGTCCTATATAAAGCTCCTTCAACTTAACCAAGTAGCTCATAAACCTATTATCAAAGCAAACAAGCTCCACAAGATTCTCAATTTTGAGAACAATCAATGAAGTTAGGTTGACCAAGGTTTTTAAGATCTCAATGTTACAATCATTAAGGTATAACTCACGGAGAGATGGGAGATAGACCACACTGGTTGAGTTATTCAATTGTGGGCATGAATGAATTTCAAGCTTCATGAGAAAATCAAGTTGACCAGGCAATGCCCCAACCAACGAATGACATCTTCGGACAACAAGATGCTGAAGACAAGAGAACGGGACATCTTCTTCTCGACCCCCAACAGGATGAGACCAATCCTTCCATGCCAACATCTCTTCCAACGTCAAAGTTGTTAAGGATGAAAAAGGGCTTTTACCTCCGTAAAATCTAGGGCCTACCATGCTTACTGCATGTAGACCTTTAAGAGATAATTCTCTAAGTGAAGGTAGTTGTCCAAGTGACGGAAGCGATGTGACGTTAGGACAATCCTGTAAGCATAAAGAAATTATCTTTGAATAAGAGGGACTATCTAACCATGAGGGGAATCTTGGACCAACATAGTATGAGATAGAGAGATGTTCAAGATTAGTGTGAGGTTGTAGAGAGTGAAGCACCCCTGCTTCGCGCATCCCATTCCGCAAATTTCCAAAATTTTCACCCCAATGCAAGAATAAGTTGGTAAGGCCTCGCTTTCCAATTAAATTGGCATCCACCGCATCTCTAACCTCTTTCACCTTTTGCAATTCTGATATGAATAATTCTCCTTGAAGATGTGGCAAGTTCTTTAACTCTTTTAACTGTGACCCTTTGTCTGGTCCTACCAAAAACTTGGACAAGATCGTAAGATTCTTCAAATTACAGATACTCGATGGCATCTCTTTTAGACTCATTGTATCTCTAATATCGAGAAACTGTAAGCTCACCAATTTTGTGATTCCTTGAGGCAACATCGAAAGCCTTTGACAACCTTTTAAAATCAAAGCTTGTAATTTGCACAAGCCGCCAATTGACTCGGGTAGCCTTTCTATATTTGTGTACGAGAAATTGAGATAGCGAAGATGTTTTAAATCACCAACACAATTCGGTACCTCTATGATGGAATAATGACATAAGGAGAACCCCCTTAAGTACTTCAATTTTGTTAGCAAGTCATGTAGAACTTTATTGGACATGTGAAATTGGCAATATTTGTGAGATCTATAAGGCAATAATATTAAACTTCTTAGTACCTTCATTCGATGATATACTCTCATGCATTTTGATGTAACACTCCACAATGAGGTGAATGATGCATAACGAACTTTCTCAAGAGATACATCATCTTCGTTACCGGCCAATTGAGACTCAGAGTTAAAGCATATCCCACCCGCAATTGACTTTGCTAGATCATTCAAAAGATCATGCATTGAAAACTTAGATGCGTCAACACTTGATTGTTGAAGAAATGATCTAGATACTAACTCATTGAAGTGAGTCCGTCCCCATTCCAAGGTATTCTCCTTTGATCTTCCTCCATCTAAAAAACCCTCCGCGATCCATAAGTGTACAATCTCATCCCTCTCAATTTCGTAATCCTTGGGAAATACTGCACAATAAAGAAAACATCTCTTCAAGTAAGAAGGAAGATGGACATAGCTCAATTTCAAAACTCGAATAACCTCATCATTTTCTCCCATTGGAAGATCCCACATTTTGTTCTTTAAGATAGCTTCCCATTGATCAGGATTCCCTTTATTACGTAGGAGACCTCCCAATACCTTCGCTGCCAAAGGTGAACCTTTACATTTTTCAGCTATTTTCTTGCCTATTGTTTCAAGATTTGGATGCCTCTCAAAATTTGTTGTTTTAAGAGCATGAAAGGCTAATAAGCTTGTACAATTATCAAGGGACAACTCCTTCAAAGGATACGGCGAAGCTCCTGTTATGGAAACAACAGTATCATTGCGAGTTGTGATGATGATCTTGCTTCCCTTAGCCCCAGCTTCAAATGGCTTTAAGAGGGCAGTCCATTCTCCATAGTTTTCATTCCAAACATCATCTAAAACCACAAGAAACTTTTTCCCCGATAGAGTGTCCTTCAACTTAACTTGAAGCCCGTTAAGATCTTCACCCTCGTTGGACACCTTAGTGATCGACCGCAAAATAGTCTCGGTTATGTCAAGAACGTTAAAAACATCTGAAACACAAACCCATGCTCTCATTTCGAAGTACCTACTCACTCTGACATCATTATATAACCATTGAGCCAAGGCCGTTTTTCCAATACCGCCCATCCCAATTATAGGGACAATGCTCAATGTTGTATCAACATTTTCAGCTTCACCAATCAAGAGATCAAGCAATTCTGCTTCTTCCTTCTCCCTACCAAAAAATTGAGGCTCTGGCAGAGAACTGCTGGGGAGCCTTTTGTCGGTGTAGTCAGATCTGTTCACAACATTCTCTATCAAGCTTAGATGAGCCTTCCTAGTGATAATCTCTTCCAACCTATTAGAGATCTTTTGTACCTCAGTTTGAGACACGAGTGAGCGCGGGTTTGGATTTGATATGGAGGATATATGTTGGCTAACAAAAGGGAACTTCCATTTCACTAGACCTCCACTCGTGCTGGATTCTGCCTTCGACTTGGCTTGTGTGGCTTCAATGGTGAACTCATCAAGAAAGTCTTCCATGTCGTAGGCCAAGTCCCTAACATCATCTAGCCATAGCTTCACTGGACCTTTGTTGCTCACTTGCTTGTCCTCTGCATCACCCAGAACTGAATTGATTACAACTAGCATCTTCGTCCACTTATTGAGCAAGTCAATGCTAATTCCAGAGAAGGGCGGCGCTCCTCCCCTTTTCTCATAGTCCAAGCCCAGAGAAGCTAACTTCTCGAACAGGACTTGAAGGAAGGTACTCAAAATGATCTCCCCAATAGCCATTGGTGAATTCATAAACTGTAGAGAACAACATGGGTTATGGCGAAGCAGAGTGATAACGAGCTAATGGAGAGAGAAAATGGGTGAATCAGTCACTGTGGAGAACAAGGGTCATAGCGAAGCAAAATGATAGTGAGCAAATGGAAACAGAAAAAACGGAAGTTCACAAAGACCAAGACTTTCACCCAGCAAAAACATTAAACAAAGACCAAGCCTTTCATGGATGCACATCAATGGTTAGAGAAATCAAAATAAAATACTTTTTACCCATAAGTTTTTGTCTCGTAATGTTTAAAAATTACCTTTGTCTGTTAAATAAGGAAAACAAAACTTGTGCTTTGGGCTAAACAAGAAAAAGGGTGGGTCAGGCACACCCACTAATCCGTTAGGCAAGTTGCTTTATTTGCTCTAGAAATAGTGAACCAGTCAAAAGTCACTAAATAACAATATATAATCTAGAAAATTATACTTCACGCATCACACTATTGAATGGGAAAATTGTGTTCAAAAGGATCACGGTTCTCCTATATCCCCAATCATTTACTATTTCCTCAGCACCCTTTAGCAAATCATTACCGCCCATCTTGTTGCTAATTTTCAGCATTGTAACTACCACTTAAAGCATACATTAATCAAATACGAAATAGGGGATCAAAGTGCATAATCTTTTAAAGAGCGTGTGCTCACCCGAAACACATGTGCTTTCCATCCAGTCTTTTCATTTTTTATCTACATATGTTTTGCAGCAAGAAGGCATCTTCTTTTCATTAATCATCATGGGATCCGTAATCGTTCAAAGAGCACGTGCTTTCCACACATAACGTATGTGCTCTCCATCGAAGATTGGCCTTGGCAAGAGGGCGCGCATCTAGAGATAAAGATTAGCTATTTTCTTTCTGTCCATGACGGACGTAACCCAATGATATTGGCTTGACTTATAGAGGGCGAGGTCCATTGGAACGAGAAGAAATGCATTGCATCAGTCCAAGTTACATTAACTTTTTAATATTGGATTAATCAATAGACACTCGCCTAGGAAGACTGATTCATTAGACAGTGTATTCGGGAATCGTTCAGAAACAATGTGCTCTCCATCCAGAAAGCATGTTCATTTCATCTAAGCCTTTTCATTTGTTTATTTATGTTTTTACAGCAGAGGAACGCATTCATTAAATTTTGTATTCGGAATCGTTTAGAAATATGTGCACTTCACGCAGAATTCACGTGCTCTTCCTCATAGGCAATGGTGATCTGATGATTCTGATCAATAGAAAGAAGAGAGAAGGAGGTTGCTTCCAGCAATGTTTTTCCTATTTACCTTGGGTGAAAGCAAATGTTCCTCTTTTCTTTTGGTCTTTCATTGATCTATGATAAAGAAAAAATAACGAGTTTTCCACAATTTGATAATATCATAATGAAAAATTCACAAAGAGGTTATAGCCACAATTATCTGTTTAGCAATATGAATTTTTTGGGAGTTTGAGCATTTCGCTTCTTTTAGGTGGTGACTTTGTAGTTTTTCACCTCTTGGTTCTCTCTATCATATCTTTTACTTTTTCATAGTGGGCATCCACGATGATAAATATTTACTTTTCATTCACACTTTTTTTTTTATGAATTATTTGTAAAACATGTAGGAAACCCTTAATTCGCCCATTAAATGCAGTATTGATCCCCCCCCCCCCAACCCTTCTTTTTCTCTCCTTTCTTCTCTCTGTCGGGCTTAAAGGAAAGAAAAAAGATAGAGCAGAAATAAATGGAGTGATGTGTTCTTGACTTCACAGCCCAATTGATTGTATATCATAAATTTATCTTTTGGACGCCTGCAAAAATTAAAATTAAAAACGACCGACTTTAGGAGTGTACAATAGAAAATGACAACTTGGGCCTTTTAGGGTTGAACAATATGCGAAATATGTTTGATACTAGATTAATGTGCATTATAAAAGATGAAAAATCTCGAAAACTTTTCTGATGTAGAAATACCATTTTTTTTTATTTTTTAACAAAACACGAGTCTATGTGTCTTATTTTTCTAATAAAGCACAATTTTGATTTTCTAATTAAAAATTTTTTTATCGCAAACAACGACACATTTTTCTTTATCTCCAAAGAAAACACATGGATTAATTTCCTGCACTGAACTATCATTGGTAAAACAAATACACTTGGGACTTCGGCAAAATCTTCAAACACCTTATTATTCATTCATCATCCTTTTCGGTTGATGGTAAATCCACCATATCTATATAATAAGGACATTTTATTATAAGAGCAAATATGTGAAAAGACACAACAAAAGTTATTAATTTTGCTAGAGGAATGAAGCTATTATGATATTTATTGTTGCTTACTCAATTTCATGAACTAAAATTCCTATAAATTCACGGTGTAAAATAATTAATTTACGAGCAGGAATAATTACCGATTCCATTATAAATGAATACTTTGATCTCCGAGACTGCTAATTGTGTAAAATCATATCACGTCAGTGTGCATTTAGTAAAAAGAACCATAACAGAGAGATTAAAAGTTGATCTTAATGTCCTAATATTACTATCTAACAAAAATTAGAATAACAACTTTTTGTTATTAAACTTGACATCAACTTTAATTGGGATTATAGACAGGCAGGAAACCGGCTTAAGAACCAAAATATTGTTGTTGTTACATTAGTTTGAGGGAAAAAGAGAGAAAGTAGATAGATGTCTTTTACCTATTCCGAGTAGACTTCTTGGAGCAGATCAGTGAATGAAATTAGATCAATCACAGCAATCCAGCAAGCACGAGCGTTAGGTTTGGACGAGCAAGAAGAGAACACTATTGAGCAGGAGGACAAGCACAAGGTTATGGTGAAGCTAAGTGATGATGAGTTAATGGAGAGAGAAAACTATAAAGACCGGGAAGACCAAGACTTTTGAGCAACGAAAAAATATTAAATAAAGTCCAAGACTTTCGAGAATGCTCATTAGTAGTTGGAGGCAGAATAAAATACTTTATCCACAAGTGTTGGTCTAGTAACGATTAGAGATTATGAATGGAATATAGATGGTGTTGCCGAAAGTAATATTATGAATATTTTAAATAACATGGTAATGCTTGTCAATGCCTACAAAACACAGCAAGATGTTTTTGATCATGCTGTTGCTAATCTTTTAGTAGCCGGATTTATTGGACAACTAAAAGGTTGGTGTTTCCACTGTGATGTGACTGTGAGGATCAAAGTTTCCCCAATCATATGTTGTTCTTGCATATAAATCATAAACTCAGGAAGACCAAGACTTCTCGTTATACACCTACAAGTCATTAGAGATGGTTAACATTGTTTATTCAATAAGAGAAAAGCTAATTTTGTCTATTCATCCACATTGAAGGAGGAATCGAGGAACTTCCTATATTTCCATAATTATTTCAGTAAATTATTTTCTTAGACATATGTGAATCTTTAGTCTTTTGTACTATAACTGTCACGTGAAAGCCTACATTGATCACATATTCACCAATAAAGAAGAAAATAATGAAATCACAAGAATATTGATAATATATGGAGAAAAAATGTGCGCAGTCGAAATCGATCATTGAAAAAATTTCCTCTTATCCTCTATTTTGGATGGCCACAAGAAAAGGTATAGAAGCCAAAAGTCTTGATCTAAAACAGAGGTTAAAAGGTGATTTTTCATCATATGACCAACTTAGAGTGCATGTAGATTATCGTTAAGAATTTATTACTCACGAGTGTTTTGTTAGCTTTTTTGCTGTCGTACATTCTCAATAACCTTATTGTTTCAATATCTTTGCTTTTCACATCATTGGTGAATATGGAATCAATGTGGGCTTTTACGAGGAGGTTATGTGCTGAAAATTCGTAGAAAGATGGGCAGTAATGATCTAGTTGAAGGGTGTTGAGTTAATATTTGATGGTTGAGAACTGTTTGACAGGAGAATCGTGGTCCTTTACATGATTTTCCTGTTCATAAGTGTAATGCCTAGATTATACATTATTAATTGGTAATGCCTAACCTTCTTTCTTGTCTAGTGATGTGTTGTACTTTAGCTGGTACGTCCATGATGGGGTGCGATTGGAACGCACTGTTTCAACTTGAAACGTTATAATGGAAAGACACTAATGGAGAAGTACGAAAGGAGATGTATATAAGCCTCCCGAACACAACCGTTGGAAGGGTTGGTAGAGCATACGATCAGAAAATCCTCTCATTTGTTCGTTCCATTTCCATCAAAGGGATAAGGCGTTCCATTTCAGTTTTGCAAGAACAATTTGCATTTACGCCGTGGAAATCGAGTGCTTTCCTCGTGATCGCATCCAAACCAACGTGAGGTAATATTGTTCGTGATTTCATCGGCAATTCAACGTTCGTTCCGGGGCTATTTGTTGTTTGCCCATTGGAATCAGGTAAGTCGTCTTCCGCCGACTTGAATTCCAACATTGGTATCAGAGCCCGGTCGTGATTTCTGCCTTGTTTTTCATTGAATTTTCTCGTTTACCTTTTGATATTGAGATCAAGAGTATGAAATCTACACTGTTTGGATGTCTAATGGTCGGAATTGCCATCTGAAAAACTCGAAATCGAACCAAAGCGAAGAACGGACTCGGGGTCGCGTACACCCGTACGGTTTTGGCCATTTTTCGAAATAATTTTTTGGCCAAAATTAATTTTTGAATATACAGGGTGAAAGAGCTCGTCGAGATGAGTTCGGCGATGGGTTGAGCGCCGCCGGACAACGCCGGACGCGCCCACACGAGCGGCGAAGCCGCGCGCGTGGGCGCCACGCGCCCAAGTGCTGGGCAAAGCCGGCGCGTGCGCCACACGCGTAAGCGGTAAGCGAACCGGCAGGTGCGCGTCACACGCTAGTCGGCGAACCGATGCGTGATGACATCACTATGACGTCACCCAACGGTCGATAACCGCTGGGATGACGTCATCGATGATGTCAGCGCTGGCTGTAGTTGGCCGGCCGATCACCGGCCGACGACCCAACCCGACCAGCAACCCGACCCGTTGACCCGACCGACCCGACCCATTGACCGTTGACCCGACCCATTGACCGTTGACTATTGACCCGACCCATTGACCGTTGACCGGTCAACCGTCGGACCGGTCAGCAATCGAACCAGTCAACAGTCGGACCGATCGAACCGGCCAGGAGCCTTTAGGCTTGCTAGCGCGTGCGCCACACGCACCGCGCACTCAGGCGGCGCGTTGGGGCACGTGCGAGCTCCGATTGGAGCGTGGTCGGTGGCGTTTGGTTCATATGGATGTCCTCTACACTGTGGTATAATTATTTTTCATTTTTGGATTTTATAAATGTATGAAAATGTGTAGGGAACCCTATGTACACGTATTTTTTGGGGTTTAATGCATAGTTTATTCATTTGTAGCTTGTATTTTCTTGTGGTTTAGGAAATACAGTAGCTAGCTTGTGTGCAAATGATGTCATATATGTTGTGTAGAGCTTGGTTTGATGATATCATGTATATAGTTTAATATACTTGCAATTTTCAAGTTGCTAGAAAATTCGAACAATGGTAGGAAATCCATTACATGTTGAATTGTGGTTTTTTATTTGAGTTGCTGCATGATTGTTATTTGTACATTGGTTTACATCATGCTATGCTTTTGTGTTAATGGAAAAAAGTAGACATTACATGAGGTCATGTAATTATTTTTCCTAGTGGGAGTTCGTAGGTTGGTAGAATTCGAAGGAGTTCTCACCTAGAACTCAAAATTTGTGCAAATTAAACTAATTAATGATAATAGAACAATCGTACATAGAAGTTGATTGGGAACATAGTGAACTTTTGTTTCTGTGTTTTTGTTGAATTATCATTATTTTAGTTTGTTTTTGCTGCAAATTAAATATGTGTGTTACTCTAAAAAATGTGCTAGTATTGATTCTGCGTCTATTATGTCAATGTGATATAGCAATTGATTATAGCATCGACATCCAAGACCATTGTGGCTAACCTCCATAAGGGTGAGAAGCTAAACGGTGACAATTATGATATTTGGCACCGAAAGGTTCAGTACATCCTTGAGGAGCAAGAGGTTTTGGAGACCCTCAACCACACCATGGATGAACCTAAGCATGGAACTTCAGCTCAACACGTAGAGAGATCTAGAAGCTTATCAAGCTTGGAAAAAGAAGAATAACATTGCTCGCATTACGTTGTTGAGCTGTATGCAAGATGATCTCATGTGTGAGTTTGAAAGTTATGATAAAGCTCAGACAATGTGGGTTGCCTTGAAAGATAAGTTTGGGGGTACATCTGCCATTAAGCTGAGGAGACTCACCATCAAGTTTGACACATACCAAAAGCGCCCAAATATAACGATGAGGCAGCATCTTCGGGAGATGTCAAATATGATTCGTGAGCTGAAGTCGGCAGGTCACTCCCTTACTAATGAATAGTAGGTTCAGGCTGTTATAAGGTCTCTTCCTGACAATTGGGAGCATATGAAGATCAATATGACGCATAATGAGAATATTGTCACTTTTGATGATATAGCGCGTCATTTGGAATTAGAGGATGAGCGCCTAGAGGCTGCGAGATCCTCTACTCATGCTTATGTTGCTGAATCGAGTTCGCGCAAAGCTTCGGGCTTCAAGCGCAAAAGGAATTCTCAATTCAACAACAAAGGGAAGAAGACCGATCGAGGCACCTAAAAGGGCTAAGACCTTCCAACGCAAGAAGCGTGGTGGGAAGAAGGACAAGGCCAAGATGAAGTGCTACAATTGTGGCAAGATGGGTCACTTTGCTCGTGAATGCACTGAGCCGAAAGAGGTACCCTATTACTCCATTACTTTAAGTAATGCTTTTGTTTCTAGTACTGTAATGCTTACTGAATCTCATCCAATGTGGACTGTAGACTCGGGAGCAACAGACCACGTAGCTAGAGATCGAGAAGCATTTGTGGAGTATCGTCTGATACAACCTGGAAGAAGATGGATATATGTTGGAAATAACTCAAGAGTTGAAGTGAAGGGTATCAACACATGTAAATTAATTTTACGTGGTGGTCGAAGCCTATTCCTACATGATGTTCTCTATACTCTGGATATTCAACGAAACTTTGTCTCCGTAGTTGTTCTTCTTAGCCTAGGTTATATATTAAATTTTCATGGTGATTGTGTTGACATTTTGTATGGAACAGTTTATTATGGTTCAGGTCATGTATCGAATGGTTTTATGGTGTTAGACATTGACTATGATCAGTACAATGTTAATGTTAATGGTTGTTTTTCTTTAATTGCATCTTCTAGTAATGTTGAGATTGATGCAAGTATTTGGCATGCTAGATTAGGTCACATTGGGTTGCAAAGAATGCAAAGATTAGCTAGAGAAGGCCTTTTAGGGTCACTTACTAATGTTGATATACCCGTATGTGAACATTGTCTAGCGGGAAAAGCAACTAGAAAACCATTCAATAAAGGGACTAGAGCTGAATTTCCATTGCAACTCATACATTCTAACATTTGTGGTTCGTTGAATGTGAGGGCAAGGCATGGAGCCTCATATTTCATTACTTTCATAGATGACTTCACGCGTTTCGGTTATGTCTTTCTGATCTCCCATAAGTCAGAAGCATTAGACTGCTTTAGACGATATATAACAATGGTAGAGAATCAGTTAAACAAAACGATAAAGGCATTGAGAACCGATCGCGGACGTGAGTATCTATCGGAGCAATTCAAGGTTCTTTGTGATGAAAAGGGAATTGTACGACAATTGACTATTCCTAGTACTCCACAACAAAATGGGATAGCTGAGAGAAGGAATAGAATCCTATTGGAAATGGTTAGATCTATGATGGCGCAAGCAAATTTACCTATCTCTTTTTGGGGAGATGCATTATTGACTGCTGCCTATGTACTTAATCGAGTGCCCTCAAAATCGGTCACTTCCACCCCTTATGAATTATGGACTAGTAGAAAACCAGACTTAAGTAGTCTACGTCCATGGGGATGTGCAGCTTGTGTTCATGAATCTTCCCATAAATATGGCAAATAGGCCCTAGAGGGAAGAAATGTATCTTTATAAGATATTCTGAACACTCCAAAGGGTACGTGTTCATAGGTGAATAAGCTAATGAGAGTGTGACCGAAAAGGAGTCACGAGATGTCACGTTCTTGGAGAATGATTTTCCTAGTAGAGGTGAGATTGATAAGGATTTCCAATTATATGAGATGGAAGATCCTAATAACACACCCACTAATGTTATGGAGGGAAATAAAAATTTACCTCAACATGAAAGACCTAGTGGGAGTGTTGCATCGTCTAGCGAATTGAATTCAAGAGAAATTCAATTGCGTACAAGTAATCGTAAAAGTATTCCTCATCGTCGTTTTGAGATTGAAGGGGAAGCATTTATGATTGTTCATAAAGATGATGCCGAGCCTAAGACTGTTCAAGAGGCTCTCTCATCCTCTGATAAGGAAGAATGTAGAAAAGTTTTGGGAGATGAGATGGAGTCAATGAGGACAAATCATGTCTGGGACTTGGTTGATCTACCACCCAATCGTAAGACCATTGGAAACAAATGGTTCTTTAAGATTAAGCAAAGGGCGGATGGATCCATTGAAAAGTATAAGGCTCGTCTTGTGGCGAAAGGTTATACTCAACAAGAGGGTATAGATTATGAGGAAACCTTTTCACCAGTTGTAAGGTTTACCTCAATATACCTTATTCTAGTCATCGTTGCACATTTGAACCTTGAATTACATCAAATGGATGTAAAGACGGTATTTCTCAATGGAGAACTAGATGAGGAAATTTATATGAAACAACCAATAGGTTTCATAACTAAAGGTGAAGAGCATAAAGTTTGTAAACTTCATCGCTCAATATATGGCCTTCAGCAATCATCTAGACAGTGGTATCTTCGTTTTCATCGAGCCATAACAACTTTTGGTTTCACGATGATCGAAGAAGATCACTGTGTATATGTCAAGTGGTCCGAAGATAAATTTGTGATTTTATCACTTTATGTGGACGATATTCTGTTAGTTGGAAATGACAACGTTATGGTAATCACCATAAAAGAATGGTTGTCCTCCAATTTTGAAATGAAGGACATGGGAGAAGCTGCTTATATATTAAGAGTTAAGATCGAAAGAGATCGATCAAGGAAACTCCTTACTTTATCATAAGAGTCTTATATTATGAAGATTCTTGATCGTTTCAATATGCAGCACTGTAATCCCATTGATACCCCTGTCATGCAAGGTGAAGGCCTAAGTACTGAGATGTGTCCTAAGACTCCAGAAGAAATTAAAATGATGAAAACCGTTCCTTACGCTAGTGCAATCGGAAGTTTGATGTATGCTATGATGTGTACTCGACCCGACATATGTTATGCCGTGGGATTGGTGAGCCGATATCAATCAAATCCCGGTCAAGCACACCGGAAAGCAAAGTGAAGAGGATCCTGAGATACTTGAAGGGCACTATGAACTATCGACTTTGTTACCAAGGGAATTATTTACGCTATTAGGTTATTCAGATGCTGATTGGGGTGGAGACCGGATGAGCGTAAATCGACTGGATATGCGTTCTTGCTCAATGGAGGTGCAATTTCTTGGAATAGCAAGAAACAGACATGTATAGCCTTGTCTACTATGGAAGCTGAATTTATTGCGTGTTCTCGCCGCAAAGTGCAAGAAGCAGTATGGCTAAAACGTTTCTTTGAAAATTTAGCCACTGTCACTGAAGTTCCAAGACCGGTGACAGTTTATTGCGATAATCAAGCAGTCATTGCCTATGTGAAAAATCTCAAGTATCATGGAAGGACAAAGCACATTGACATAAAGAACAACTTCATCAGAGATATTATAGTGCAAAAAGAAGTGATCCTACAATACATTTCAACCAATAGAATGGTTGCTGATCCATTTACGAAGGCTATTCCTAGAGACATATTCTTGACCCACAGGATGTCACTAGGTTTGCGTAGAATGTGATATGTGTTATTGTAGAGGATCATTGTTTTATGTATTTGTGGACATATGTATTATACTTGTTTGTTTATTAATGACTTGATGTTTTATCAAGAAGTACAAATCCATTATGAGACTAGTACAAGCACACATATATTATTTGAAAGTATGTCAACAGGCAATGATTGGCTCACTCACACGAGCAATCGCCTCAAGTGCTATAGTTAGCACGTTGAGATGAGACGTTATGTACAAATAAATGCTGAAGAACAAATTTGGTACACAAAATATGTCGCCTTGATTGGAGTCAATATGAGGTCTGTGATTTGTTTATAATAAGACCGAACATGATATTCCCACAATCATGTATGCCTGTAAGATGCCGGATGCGAGTACTTAATTAGGCGTTATAGAAAGCGAGTTGATATAGCACTCAAGCTAAACATGAGTACATGAGAAGCACGTGACTATGTTTAGGCTAAGATTCGTATAGTGGATATATTTAAGAAATGACATACACTCTTATAGAAAGAAAAATCCACTATAGCATGTAATTCATACTACATGTGCATTATTCGACTGACAAGGGAATGTGAGTAAAATTATCCCTATTTACTCATCGTGTGAGCCCTTGAGGTAATTTATAATTTACCTCTTTTTTGTGCCCCATGTTACTTCTGACTATGTTCTCGAAGTGAAAGATCAATGTTGCTACTTTAGCATGTTACGGGCGGTCATGAATAGATATGGCCTATGGGATGTGTCTAGGAAAGCGGTTGTTCTGAAATGGAGAGAGACATGAGTGTGAAGGAAGACTATTGTTGTTTTACATCTATCACATGTATTTACTGGTCGACCGATTATATCGCCTTATGTGGTTACGGATATAATTGTAAATACATGGTGTTTTGAGGATAATCAAGTATAGCCTTTAAGGGATAAGTATATTTGAATTGATGTAACAAAATATGTCTGTGGCACTGTGAGACATCGATTGTTTATTTCTTTTCGGAGTTGTAGCCATTATGTCATCCCTAACAGATGCATAATTTGAGCTCCCAAGTGCAGGTGTATTCACTAGTCGCACGGCTTACTTGCCAGTATAAATTGTTCAGTAAAGTTGATGAATGTTGAACGCCTTGCCTTATATTCTTGATAGAGCGCTATCAAGCCCATCATGTCCGAGTGGGAGATGTTGTACTTTAGCCGGTACGTCCATGATGGGGTGCGATTGGAACGCACCGTTTCAACTTGAAACGTTACAATGGAAAGACACTAATGGAGGGGTACGAAAGGAGATGTATATAAGCCTCCCGAACACAACCGTTGGAAGGGTTGGCAGAGTATACGATCAGAAAATCCTCTCGTTTGTTCGTTCCATTTCCATCAAAGGGATAAGGCGTTCCATTTCAGTTTTGCAAGAACAATTTGCATTTACGCTGTGGAAATCGGGTGCTTTCCTCGTGATCGCATCCAGACCAACGTGAAGTAATATTGTTCGTGATTTCATCAGCAATTCAACGTTTGTTCCGGGGCTATTTGTTGTTTGCGCATCGGAATCAGGTAAGTCGTCTTCCGCCAACTTGAATTCCAACACGATGAATAAAGCTGACCATAATTAATAGGACTAACAAATAAGTATCTTTGTGCAACTTGCACCGAGTAAAATTTAGTTTTGAGACCTAAAATATTGAGGATACATCCAATAGAGTTTTCAAAGACAACTAACTTTGTCTCTTCGATAAGGAGAATATAAACAGGTGCTTTGGACTAAACAAGAAAAAGAGTAAGGCACACCAACCAGTCCATGAAGCAAGTTGCTTTAGTTTACTCTGGAAATAGTGAATGGGTCACAAATCGCCAACTAATCCATTAATCAACTTGCTTTGGGCTACCTTGATCCGTTTAAAGTATGGTGATTCTCCTGACAAACAATTCACGATCAACAACTACTTCAGTGCCCTTCAACGGTCCATTGCTGCCATCTAGTTGCGAATTTTTAGCACTATGGTTGCCACATAAAAGCCTATGATTTAAAAAAGTATGATTGGATGTGAGAGAAAAAAAAAATTTGCTCTTCACGTCAGTTGCCGAGTGCCTTTTTGAAATTCTCGTTCTCTCCATTCTCTCCCTTCATACGACTGAACAAGAGGAAGTGACGCGAGCAAATTTCGACATAATTCCAGAAACGCTGAGCTGGTGTTGGAGAGCAGAATCGGCTTTTCGTCACATGGGCACGCAGCTGACGAGGAGAGAGAGGAGAGAAGCGGCTAGGGGCAACGGCCAGAGGAGCTCATCCGAAGGAAAAGAAAAAAATTGGGAGAAACGATTGTCATCTTCATTTTCTCTAAATATCAGTATTTTCTGACCATAGAAGCTGTGATGCATCCTCCATCTTCATCCATTATAGAATCCCTACAGCTTAGACGGAGGTTAACAGAAAGCCGGAAAGACAAGAGAGAAGAAAAATTGCAGAGATAACGGAAAATGGAGAGAGAACCTTACAAAATATAATCCTCTTTATTCACAAAAATTGTTCAAATAATCCTAGATCTATCGTACTTCTGCCAATTCAGTTCTACATATATTTAATTTTGTCAATTAAACTTTGAACTTTTTCATGTTTTGCCAATTAAGTTCATTTGATCAATTTTGGTCAAAATTCGCTGATATGATCACGGCCATCCTACATGGCATAGCCAATGTTTATGAGGACAATTTTTAATAATATTTTAATTTTTTTTTTTCAAATTTTTATTTTCCTTTTTTTTCTTTGCTTTTCTTTTTCTGTACTTTTTTTCTTCTTTTGCCAGTAGGCGACCTTACAGATTCTCAGCCCTGCCGTCCGCAGGCAAGGGTCACGACGTCGTGAGTAGAGCTAGAGCTCATGCAGTCATGAGCTTGAAGCTCAAGTGTATGTAGCCACAAGCTCCAGATCTCGTATCCATGCCTTAAGCTCTCACGATCGCTGCCACAAGCTTGAAGCTCGAGCAGCAGGCGAGGCGAGTTGAGGGTCACAGCGTCATGAGTACTCGAACTCAAGCGGCCATGGCCAAGAGCTCAAGATCTGGCAGTCGAGTGGCCAGCCACACCCGTCGTTGTCTTTGCCGTCACAGCATTAGAGATTCGCGAAAAACAAAGGCCTCTTTTTAGGTCGATAAATAGAGGGTTCAAAATGGAAAATTTTCCACTGTTGCAGTTCTTTTGGCTTCGCGTACTTCGAGTAACGTTTATCAGTTGAGGGATTTCGTTAGTGGAGCGAGCGATGGCGGAAGCAATGAAATATTGCGTGATGACGGTGACACTAGGATCTTTTAGAGAGCGAGTGCTCACCCCCCAGAAAGCATGTACTTTCCATCGAGTCTTTTCGTCTGTTCATCTACACCTTTTTGTGTAGCAAGAAGGCATCTTCTCTTCATTAATCATCATGGATTCGTAATCTTTCAAAGAGCACATGCTCTCCACCCATAATGCATGTGCTGTCCATCGAAGATTGGCCTTGGCAAGACAGCACGCATCTAGAGATACAGGTTAGCCATTTTTCTTTCTATCCATGACGGACACAACCCAATTATATTGTCTGGACTTAAAAGGCATGGTCAAACAAGAAGGTTGCTCAGTCAGCAACCCACTGACATTGGCTGAACGAGAAGAAATGCATTGCACTGCTCTAAAGTCACATTAACTTTTAACGTCGGATTAATCGATAGGCACTTGCCTAGGAAGACTTGTTCATTAGACAGTGTATCTGGGAATTGTTCAGAAACCATGTGCCCTCCCCTAGAAAGCATGTTCTCTCCATCCAACCATTTCATTTGTTTATCTTAGATCTTTTTGTACAGCAGAGGAACGCATTCATTAAACATTTTGTATTCGGAATCATGTGCACTTCACCTAGAAATCACATACTCCCCATCATAGACAATGGTGATACAATGAATCTGATTGGTACAAAGAACAAACAAGAAGGTTGCTTCCGGCAATGTTTTTCTTAATTACCTTGGGTGAAAGCAAATGTTTCTCCTTTCTTTTTGTCTTTCATTGATCTACAATTAAGGAAAAATGACGAGTTCAATTTGATAACATCATAATGAAAAATTCACAAGGAGGTTAGAGCCACATTTACCTATTTAACAATATGACCTTTGCTTTTGGGGAAGCGTGTGTGTGTGCAAGTGTGTATGTGTGAAATATGGGTGGATATAAGTGGACTACAACACCTAGGGAGTATGGGTAAAAAAAACAGGACTTTTATTAGGATAGTTGGTATTACAGAGGAAGGAGTATTTCTAGTTTTTCTGCTGCTTGGAACAGACACCACAACTCCTATTTATAGGCGTGAGTCACCGCCTTCCTCCACCAACATTGAGTACAAAAATTAATATAAAATTACAAGCTTGCTTCTTTGTCTCCTGCTTGTGCAGCTTCTTCCAGATCTTTTGGTGGTTTCTCCATTATTCTTTATTTTTCTATTCTCTGCAGCTCCACAACTTTTGTTGACTTTTGTTGACTTTTCTTTTGCCTTTTTGCTGCCCAAGTGGTCTTGTTGCCCACGTCGTACTTGAAGCTTCTCCAACATATGAGAGTCTTCACTTTTGGCTTGTACAAGTTGTTGCCGTCACTTGTTCTTTCTCCATTAAGCATGAATAGTCTAGTGTGTTCTAGCACTTTCCAAAAATGGATCACATTTTAACACTCCTCCTTGATCCATTTTTGTGATACTCCGAGCATGCTTCTCAATGTCTCAAATTTTGCTGTTGGTAGTGCTTTAGTGAATATGTCCGCAATTTGGTCTTCAATCTTACAATACTTTAGCTCGATTTCTCCTTTGTTTTGCACTTCACGAATGAAGTAATATTTTATGTCAATATGTTTGGTTCTTCCATGGAATACCGGATTCTTTGATATAGTGATTGTGGACTTATTGTCACAAAGTATCAGAGTTGATTCCATCTGTGCTTCTCCAATGTCTTCTAGAATTCTTCGAAGCCATATTGCCTAACTGGCAATCGTAGCAGTTGCGATGTATTCAGCTTCTGCAGTGGACTGTGCCACTGAGTCTTGTTTTTTGGATGCCCATGAGAATATTCCAAAACCCAGTGTGAATGCATAGCCAGTAGTACTTCTCTTATCATCAGCTAAACCTGCCCAGGCGCTATCAATGTAGCCAATGAGCTTGGCATTTGTACTTGGCTGATACCAAATGCCGTAATCTATAGTTCCTCGTAAATATTGAGAATTCTCTTAGCAGCTCCAAGGTGAATTTGACTCAAACTTTGCATGAATCGTGATAGTAGACTTGTCGCATACATAATATCCGGTCGTGTAGTAGTGAGATATAGTAGACTGCCATTCAGATTTCTATAGAGGGAGGCATCAGCTTTTTCTGCTCCATCTTCTTTCAATAGTTTTTCATTTGTCATGAGCGGAGTTGATACTGCTTTGCAATAGTTCATCTTGAATTTCTTCAAGAGATTCTCAGTATATTTCTTCTGCGAGATAAACACTCCTTCATTTTGGTCGATCTTAATGCCAAGGAAGTAATGCATCAAGCTCAAGTCCGACATCTCAAATGTCTTCATCATTTCTTCTTTGAATTCTTGGATCATTGTCTCATTGTTTCTTGTATATATGAGATCATCTACATATAGAGAGACAATGAGAGTGTCGAACTTACCTTGGGTCTTGATGTAGAGTGTTGGCTCACTCACACTCCTCCTGAATCCTTGCTTGATGAAGTACTCATCGATTCTACTATACCACGCTCGTGGTGCTTGCTTTAATCCATACAAGGCTTTCTTGAGTTTGAAAACTTTTTCTTCTTGGCCTTTGAGGATAAAACCTTGCGGTTGTTCTATGTATATTTCTTCTTGAAGATATCCATTTAAGAATGCCAACTTCACATCTAGTTGATGGATCTTCCATTCTTTTTGTGCTACTAGGGCTATGAGTGTTCGAATAGTATCGAGGCGAGTGACGGGGGAAAAAGTTTATGTATAGTCGATACCTGGTTGTTGCAAGTATCCTTTCGCCACAATCCTTGCTTTATGCTTCTGGATTGATCCATCCACATTGAGCTTCGTCTTGTAAACCCACTTGACGCCAATGATCTCTTTGTCTTTGGGTCTATCGACAAGCTCCCAAGTTTCATTTTTCTCGATCATCTTGATCTCTTCCTCCATGGCTTTTATCCAGACTTCTTCTTTGCATGCTTGTTCGTAGTTTTCTAGTTCCAAAACAGCAAAGTTGCATGTGTCGTAAATTCTTCTAAGGGTTTTTACCCTTAATACTGGAGACTCTGGAGTAGAATCTTCTTGCGTCACTCTTGGAGAGCTTGGTGGAGTTATGTCATGAGTGGTAGAATCCGGTACTTCTCATTCTTCTTGTGATGTTGACTCCTCTTGAGCAGGTGGTATGTCTAGCAAGGTGATGTACTTCTTCTCGATCTTTTCGTCCTCCCAATTCCAGGTAGCATTCTCGTCGAACTCGACGTCTCGACTAATCATAAGCTTCTTAGTTCTTAGGTTGTAAATCCAATAGCTTTTTGATTGGTCACTGTAGCCGAGGAATATTCCCTTTTTCTATCTTTTCATCTAGCTTACTCCTCTTTTGAGCAGGGATGTGGATGTAGCATATGCATCCGAACACCTTGAGGTGCTTTGCTAAAGGCTTCCGTCCACTCCATGCTTCGACTAGAGTTTTATTTTGGACTACTTTAGTTGGACACCTATTTAAGATGTATACGGCCGTGTAGACTGCTTCTGCCCAAAACGAGTTACGAAGTCCTTTTTTCCTTTAGCATAAACCTTGCCATCTCCATGACGGTTCTATTTTTTCTTTCAGCTACTCCATTTTGCTCTGGGGCATAGCCAACAGTTAGTTGATGATGGACTCCTTCATCTTCACAAAATTTATTAAACTCCTTTGAATTGTACTATGTGCCTCTGTCACTCCTTAGGACTTTGATTCTTTGGCCACTTTGATTCTCGACATGGCTCTTGAATTTTCTGAAGATAGAGAAAACCTCTGATCTTTCTCGAAGAAAGTATACCCACGTCATTCTTGTGTAATTGTCAATGAATAGGATGAAATATTTATTCTGATTGAGTGTGGGGATTCTCATTGGCCCACATACGTTCGTATGGACTAGCTCTAATGGCTTCTTAGCTCTCCATGCACCTCTAGATGGGAAGGACTGTCTCTGTTGCTTTCCAAGAAGACAGCCTTCACAAACATCTGAAATTTCTGTAATGGCTGGAAAGTCTCTCATCATATTTTTCTGATGTAGAGTTTTTAGCCCAGCAAAGTTGAAGTGGCCAAATCTTCGATGTCATAGCCATGAATCATCAAGTTGAGCTTTCATGGCTATATCTTTGACATATTTCCATCAAATAGGAAAATTCTTATTTTCCATCTTAACAGAGACAATGACATTTTTATATTTATCATCGATAATGCAGGCATCTCCACTAAAATATAGAGAATACCCACTTTGTATCATTTGGCCCACACTCAATCAGAATAAATATTTCCTCTCCACTATGTATTTTTTTCCTCTCCATTTTGTCAGTCATATTTTTATTTTCTCACAATGGGCATCCACGATGATAAACATTTACATTTCATTCACACCATTTTTTAATGAATTATTTGAAAAACATGTACTAAACCCTCAATTCGCGGATTACTTTCTCATATTGGGCATTACCGAGGTAATAGTTGATGATTGAGAACTGCTTGATAGGAGAATCATGATCCTTTGCACAATTTCCTATCCATAAGTGTGATGCCTAGATCATATATTTTTTGTTGGTGATGCCTGACTCTTTTTCTTGTCTAGCGATGAATGAAGTTGACCACTATTTTTTTTTTTTTTTTTTTGGTAAGGATGAAGTTGACCACTATTAATAGGACAAACAAACAAGAATCTTTCTGCAACTTGCATCGAGTAAAATAAATGTTTTGAGGTCTAAAATATCGAGGATACATCCAACATACTCATCAAAGAGAGTTTACTTTGCCTTTTTGATAAGGAGAATAGAAACGCGTTCTTTGGGCTGAACAAGTAAAAAAGTCGGGCACATCAACCTGTCCATGAAGCGAGTTGCTTTATTTTGCTCTAGAAATAGTGAATGGGTCACAAATCACCAACTAATCCATTAATCAAGTTGCTTTGGACTACCTTGATTTGTTCAAAGTATCATGATTCTCCTAACAAGCAATTCACGATCAACAACTACTTCAATGCCCTTCAGTTCATTGCCACCGTCTAGTTATGAATTTTTAGCACTATAGTCACCACGTAAAAGCCTATAACTAAAAAAAATGATTGGATGTGAGAAAAAAAAAAAAAAGCTTTTCACATCAGTTGCCGGCGTGCTTTTTTAAACCAAAAAGTTTCAAAACATTTATTTTGGTTGGTCCAATTAATTATGGCCAGCATCATTCATCGCTAGACAAGAGAAAGGGTCAAGCATCATCAATTAATAATGTATAATCTACTAGAAATATTGAAACTTAAAATATTGAGGATTCTTGCTTTCTGTCATACATCTACAAGTCATCAAAGATAGTTAGTTTTGATGGTTTGATGAAGAGAACAGAAACACGTGCTTTGAGCAAAACAAGAAAAAGTCATCAAAGATAGTTAATTTTGACGGTTTGATGAAGAGAATAGAAATATGTGCTTTAAGCAAAACAAGATAAAGAGTCGGGCAGTCCAACTAATCCATGGAGCAAGTTGCTTTATTTTACTTCGGAAATAGCGAATGAGTCACAAATCACCAACTAATCCATTAGGCAAGTTGCTTTGGGCTAACTTTTCCTATTCAAAAGATCATGATTCCTCTATCAAAGCAATTCACGATCATCAACAACTACAGCACAAGATCATTGCCGCCCATCTTCATCCATCACAGAATTCCCAGAACTTAGAGGGAGGTTAACGGAGAGCAAAAAGTACGAGAGGGAAAAGAAAAAAATCACAGAGAGAAGGGAAAATGGAGAGAGAACCTTACGAAAATCTGATCCTCGTTACTCTTTCGTGATTCCCGCGCCGTTCGCCATTGTTCTCGCTGTAAACCACCGTCGATAGCTGCTCCCGCGTCACCCTTGTTCGGCTCTGTTTTTGGCCAGAAAGGTCTGAAGAGTCCAAATCTCGTCTGAATCTGATCTGCTAATTCTAGTTTCGATCATGGACGATCGTGAAAGCTTCAATCATTAGCTCGTATGCTTGTTGCTCTCCTGGCATAGGTGACAAACCAGGGAACCTCGGTTTCTGAACTGCGCCGTTTTGACGAGATTAAAGGCCGAAACCATGTCAATGTTGCTGAATCATTTAAGTTCTGAGTTGTTTCACGATGATTGGTATTGATTTTGTTGTGTTCGCAGTAGTTTCGTATAAAAATCAACTCGATACCGTGTCTGGTTCCATACCAGCAATGCCCGTAACGTGTTCAATTTAGATATTGTTGTGAAATAGTCCTTACCATTGGTCAATCTGAACAAGTATTCATGCATCTTATACGTTACAATTTATGTTGTCAGTCATTATGTGAGAATTTTAATATGTTCCATAGTCACCAAGAACATTTCTGGATAGTCTCTTGTTTTCTTTTCTATTTGTGTAAGCCGGTGATCGACAATGTTGTTCGTCGTGTCGAGATGATGGTGCTGAATTCATGGCCTGAGTGTTAATCTATATCCATTTACTCTGGCTAGTTCATTCCATCTCTTATTGTCCGTGTGCTTTGATTGTCTTGTGGTCGGAAGATATTAGTGGTCAAAAATGATGGCTGAAGGCGGCCGAAATAGCGGTCCGGGAACGAATTGAGATAGGCGACGGTAGGCAGGGATATTTTCGTTATAAGGTTGGAAGATTTTTTGGTTCATTGAAGTTTTAGATGTCTTTAAATTGTTGGCTTTCAAACGATCAAGGACATCAGACCAAAAAGGAAAAAAAAAACGATCAAGGACAGAGAATAAGAAGATGGTCTTTATATTGGAAATTAGAATAAATCTATAACAGAAATTGGGCTTAAGGTAGGCTTGATGTGGTCAAAAATGGGCTTAGTGCATTAATCCTTCAAGATGGGCTTAAGAGGAGTGTATCTGAAATTGGGCTTTGAAAAGTTATTTTTAAATTGAAGTGGGCTTGATATATGAGCCCAGCGATGTCACAAACTTAAGATCCAGAACCAATGAGACCATAAATGTGGCCCAAGTTCCAACCGGGCCCAGGGACCCGAGTCCCCATTTACCAGAAATAAATATATAAACAATTTGAAAAATTGAAAAATTGAAGAATGTTTAGAAAATAGGTCTTGATTGGGTTATTAGATTTCGCTTAGTTTCATTTAGTTAGTATACATATACCAAAGGGATTTCATTGAGTACCTTTGATTTAGTTTAGGTTTAGATAGAGTAGTCTCTGAGAAAAGAAATAGGATTAGATTGAAATTTAGCTCATGGGTTGCTATCTGGGGATTTAATAGCAACGCCATGTTATATTTTTGACCAACTCATACTAAATTATTCTCTATCTTTTAATTGTTCTTTTATTATTGTTCTAATAAGTTGGTTGTAATTATGTTATGTCTCTTTTGTGACGTGATTGGCTCGTTCCAGCTAATTGTTTAGGCTACATTTTTAAGATCACAATAAATACCAAAAAGCATTGCAATGGACATCTAGCGGATAAAAATTTAGGACTTCTAATTTGATAAAAAAAAACTTCATGGATAATCAATTAACAAATCAATCAAATTAGGGTATCGATAGGGCATTAGTTTGAATGGCGCGAGTAATAAAATCCATGATCCTATATCTCTAATTGCATAGGAATTGAGTTAATCTCTTGTACCTCATTTAATTTCTAGTTAACCCCAATAAGCTAATGGCAATTCCTTCACATGATAGAATTTCCATAAGCTAATCAATGGAAATGAATTTTCCAACATAGCGTAAGATAAGTGTTAGGGAGAACTTGTACCAATTGAGAATTGTGGTCCCCAACTTGACATTATCTCTAAACCCGTCTTTTTGATCCTTGCCGGAGGGTCACAACAGCCCTGTAACAATCGGAGCTCAATGGAGTATGAAGCGAAAGCATCTCCCAAGCACGAGTGCGACCTCGATTTCGAGAGAGAATTGAGTGTTTGAGTGTGCTCAAGCTGGGTCCAAAAGTATTATGTTAATTTGGTTCTTCTTAAATGATTCAAAAATGGATTTTGTGAAAAGTCATTAAAGACCCAATCTTATTAATCTATATTATTTTAGACCCACTTTCACCCGTCATTCAAATGTTAAACAATCCATATATAACTCGGTCTTAAAAATGTGAGGTAGAAATCGGGCTCACGGCTCATGAGTCATGACCCATTTTGACACCTTTAAGTCTAACAACTTTTATTATTGTTCATTATAAAGAAATGGAGTGGGAAGAGTATAGTGATTCTTATTTTTGTTTTGTTAGAAAATTTGCGGAACGAAAAGAAATGGCATCGAAATGTTTAAAACTTCCTCAAAATATGTACTGTTTGAGGAAAAAGTAGCGGGTACGAAATAACTGTGCGCAATGAGCCTCTTCACATTTTGTTAAGGAATGGCCATTTCCCTTGTTTAGTGGAGAGCTCATTCTTCTTTTTTTTTTTTTTTTTTTTCTTTTTTTTTCTTTTTTGAAGAAACAAATCGAGGAAACGGAATGGCACGATTTGACCCCATTTTTCACAACAACAAAAAAAAAAAAAAAAAAAATCTTTTCAATAAAATATCAAGTCTCTATCGAAAAGAAAGAAATTTATTATTCCGATCTATATATAAGGACTGCCCCTAACAAGAAAATTGAAGCATTTTTTACCCATGAAATAGAGAGATATTCAATCCTCACCATACTAGTACTACTTCTGTAGGCATGACCCGTTTGAATAAGAGTTAGGCCGCTAACCCTTTACCGATCCAAATCCCAAATGAATGATAGCTCCTTACCACGAAAACCGGTGCGGTGCAATTTCTTTTAGCCCATTCACTTTTCACAAACTAAAAGAGGGGAAAATTCAAAAAGCAACGTGAGATTTTCTATAGTATAGAAAAGGGATAAGTGTTATAGAAATCCTAAAACTTATCACGAAAATACAATTGGATCCTAAAACTTGCAAAAAGCACAATCAAATCCTAAAACTTGTTAAATTATTTCGATCGAGTCCTAAAGTTAACGTCATCAACTTTTTTAACGGAAAATGCTGACGTGGCATTTAAAATTAATTTTTATTTTCCATGTGGATTTTTTTAATTTTTTTAATTTAAATTAGATTTAAACATTTAGAAAGAAAAGTTAAAAATAAATTCAAAAAAAAAAAAAAAAAAGAAAAAAATGGCAGCCGCCACCCATTGTCGAAGGGGCCGGCGACCGTCGTCGCCCCTCCGGCAATGGCGGCGGTAGGGCGGCGGCGGTGGCGAGGGAGGAGCCTTTTTTTTTTTTTTTTAACAATTTTTAAAAATAAATTTTAACTTTTCTTTTTAGTTTTTAAATCTAATTTTTTAAAAAATTGAATAAAAAATAATTAAAAAAAGCCACATGGGAAATGAAAATTAATTTTAAATGCCACGTCAGCATTTTCCATTAAAAAAGTCAACAGCGTTAACTTTAGGATTCGATTGAAACAATTTGATAAGTTTCAAGTTTAAGACTCAATTACATTTTTGTGACAAGTTTTAAAACTTCTGTAGTACTTATCTCTATAGAAAAAGAAAGAAAATCACTGCTGGGTAACTTGGGTCCCATTGAAGGACATCGACAGAATAGTGGGACTCGAACATTTGAGAATTTCTCAGGAACTTATACAAATTTTGGTGGGGGTGGGTATGTGTTATCGAGAAGAAGAATAAGAAATTAGAATGCATATGGTGACTTTTTTCTGCAAAACGGTCACGGATCTTCAAGGGGGCTTGAATAGCTAAAAGGAGTCTGTGTCTGGATCTCGATTTGGTGAAGCAGGAGGCCATTTCCTCTCGTGCATCCATTATTCTGGCGTGGGCCGCCACCATTCACTTTGGAGGCTGGTGCGATGGAGGGCGATTGGACTATGAGGAGAAAGGTTCCAAAAAAGTACAGAACCAGAAAGTAGGGATTGATATTGTTCACTAGGCAAGGCGGATGGGACTTTTACTTTTAATGTTTTGAGTTCTTTAGGAAAGCGACACGGTCGGATACACAAGATTTTACGATGTAATATATAAGGTAAGATTGGTTCTCAAATGGTAACCAATTTATGTGGTCACCTTGAATACTCTGTTAATTTTTGTGGCGGGGAAGGGGGGAGGTTAGTTCTCATGAAATGAGCTAGTAGTTAAAGATGGTATTAGAGTTGAACCTCCTTCAATAGATGTATTTCTAACAGTCTTGATAATGTTGGGAATACAAGAGCTGGGAGCTTCTCAAGTAAAGATCCACCTCCAACATCATTGAGTACTCTTTCCAAGGGCTTAGTTCAAATGAACTGGTTAAGTGATTACACAAACACTTTAGTGCAACTTAGAAACTTTGGTCAAGGATTGTCCCAAGTAGGCCTTGGAACTAGATTGAACTGTCCCTACCCGATCAATTCTGATTCGATTCCCTATTCCAACAGCTATTGCTATTTTTGGTTTGGTTCCTGAGGGTGAAATTGGACCAAACTAGAGAACTGGATCAAGATAATCGTAATTTTCTCCTTTTACTCTTGCATTGCATCTTATTGCAGCCTTTGGTTCCTTGCTTGTCTTGTCAAGGAATTTCACAGTTGCTTTGTCATGACCCGACAACAGAGTTATAGAAATCTTTGGTTAAATAATTGAAGTTACGATGGCCAAAAATAGGGGAAGTTGTTGAGAAATGCGAAGACTTTGCCAAAAGGATGTTTATTTGTGGGAGACATGTAGTTGCTTAGTGGGGCTCGCATTTTTCTAACTTGTTTAGTAGACAAAACAATGTGTTAACAATGGAATATTGAAGCATTGAGATCATGTTGGCCACCTGTCATCATCAGATTAACTTCATAGGTGAATTTTTTAAAGAGGAGTGAAACCAAAAATAAAAATGGAATCGGCTAATTTTTGAGTTGACATTTAAACTAAACTGGACCAACCTGATTGCCTGATCAAATAAGAACATTTGTTTATTTATTTTTTCCACTGATGAGCGATACATTTGTTCTCACAAACATGGGGACTCATTAATTTGGTAAGTATCCGATTGCATTTGGACAAAAAAAGGGCGCCGTGATCCCATCGAATTAGTTGGATCGCGTACCAAAACCTCCATGCCCATCATTTTTCCATTTCAATTTAACTAAAAGCTGGAAATTAATCCTTTTTTTATTTCCTGCCAAAATACAGAATATTACTCAAATCTTAGGAAATCGTAAATAAAAAAATATATACATAAAAATTTATGTGTCGATTTTAGACAATTTGCGAAATCCCATGAATCTCCACTCCCTTCCCTTGCTGCAATAATTCCCCTGCAAAGGGACACAGCAAAAAGAAAACGTCCTTTCTGGAGCTAACCAATGCACAAAATCATTAATCGATTGAGAAAAGGGCGTACTACAGTACACAAGAAAGGAAGGGAAAAGGAGGAAACATGCCGAGACGTACTTCTTCATCGCCATCTCCGGTCGGGCGCAGCGATACAGAGAAAGTCAAATACCGTAGGAGAGACGGAGACTGAGAATGCTGTCGTATCTTTCAACAGTTGCAGCATATATTATTGCGATTATCGTTACCGTGGCGAGAAATAACAGAAGAAAAAAAGTAGAATCGCAGGTGATTGATCAGGCGTCAGAGAGACAGACGGGTGTCCTTTTTTCTTGCTACATTTAAGGCTTCTCCGAGCACGAGACACGGGAACGGGAAGGATGGAAACCCCACCTTCTTGGTTCACATGCTCTGTTTCCATCGCTTCTGCGATTATGTACGGCCCTCAAGATCCTGTTCCCTCTCTCATTGCCCATCCGCCATGTTCCTCTGCCATGTTCATGGTATCCGGTTCTAGAGAGAGAGAGAGAGAGAGAGAGAGAGAGAGAAGGAAAGGAAATTCATTGACAATTTTGATAAGAAAAAGGGAATATGTTGAATGCATAGATACCAGAAGTACTGAATTATCTAAAGGACGAGGTGCTATTTCTTTTTCCTGTTGTAGCCCTCCTCGGATAAAATTCGAAAGTCATTTATCTGATCACTAGACGACACTTATACTTCACATGGGTTCTTCGAAACTTTTTCAACTGCAATTTGATTAAGTGAGATTAGAGCCCCCATTAACCTATTATAAGGCCTATTGAGAGAGAGAGAGAGAGGAATTCTTTGACAATTTTGATAAGAAAATGGGAATATGTTTTGAAAGCATATTTACTGGAAGTGTGGTCTCTAACTCGAGTTAACGATTTATGCACTAGGATATTGGCAAATCAATTGAGTGTTATTTCTTTTTCTTATTTGGTTGTCGTGACCCTCCAGAGATGAAATTCAATGTGGTATAAGAAATTGTTAGCCAAGCGCAAGTGACCAACCTGATCACTAGGTGACATTTAGAATTTACATGGGTTCTCTTAGACTTTTTCTACCACAATTTGACCTCTCATCATTGATTAAATGAGATTAGAGCCCCAACCAACATATTACAAGGCCTGTTAGAGCTGAGTAACCAAAGATTTTAAATAACCTTAGAAGTCTAATTGCATGATACTTCAAAATTGCCAATAAGTCTCTTTAATGACATGATAATATTTGTTCTATATATAATTCTTTTGGGATTAAATATCAAGAAATCTAGTCCCAACTTTTAGGAAACTCTAAATGCCTAAACAATATGAACCAGTTCCAAATGAAAAATATGCAGAATTGACCTGGCCAAAAAATTTAGGTATCAACATTAGTCTAATTAAGCTTCTTAGTAATTTCCTTATGTTGAGAAAATTATTTCTTTCATATTATTCCGCTTATAATGACATGAAAAGAAACATCTCTTCTTAATTATATCATTACATTCTTTTTCATCTGTATGTCATACCTTATATATGATGAAAAGTTTATCGAAAAAGATTCCGGATAGACAAAGAAACATTTATTCAGTTCGTGGTCCCAAGACAGGTCGCTCTCAATTTGACATTTTGTCCCCGACTCTGTTGGCCAATTTTTGTAATTAGGAAATCACGATGTCTTCATTAAATGAAGATGAATAACTAGCTTGCCTTGGCTTTGGTAACTTTTGAAAGAAAAAAGATTTAAATATGAACAACGGTATTTGTATAATTATTGATTTTAGTACTTGTGAATTATTAATATTTTTCACCATGAAAAAATATCACAGAGATGAAGGATAATTACGAATCAAGTTATTTATTTTAGGTTCTTATTCCTCTTGTCATATTCCAATCATTCTATTCTCACCGACAACAAGTGGGTCCCAATTTATGTAAGAAGAAGTGACTTGGGATGGATGGATCCGTATATAAATTCAATCATAAATGTTAGAGATATCTTTGAGATTCTTCATTATTCTCCATTAATTGTATATACCATCCATTGATCATAATTGATTATAATCCTTATTGTAATTATCAATATTGTAATATCTTATTTCCTTGGATAATGAATTTGTGAAAGCCTACAAATAGTGCTTTTCATTATAAAATATACATAAATTATACAATTGTTTTTTGCATATTCTTATCTACAAATATCACACTAAATAAAACTACATTCACAAATAATTGAAACATTATAAAAAAAAAAAATACTCCATACCAATACCACACTCAAATTTTTGAGACACTTGTGAATGCAGCTCCAGACTTTCATGGTGGATTTAACGAAGCACAAGGTCGAGGGACAATTTGTCTCAAGCCATCCCTGCGTAATTTCCGACATTAATGCGAGTCGGAGAAAACCCGCAATAAATAAACAAGGAAAATAGCAAAATTCCTAGGAATCAATGCAGGTGAAAAGAAGGAAAGCCCAAAAACAAGTGTCGTCTGAGGAAATCTTTGCATTCCCAATATGTTCCCCTGTCCCGACCAAAAATCAACGTTCTCACAAAATTCTAAAAGATAAATATATTTAATTATAAATTCCAGATAGTTTACACTACCCTACACTGCACAAAAAATAAAAATAAAATAAGAAATAAATAAAAAACTTCACTTCTTTTTTCCTTTTTTCTTGGGTGCCTCTGTTTCAGGGCATGAACAGCTTGTTCCCGCACTTGCATCGCCAGGCCTCCGGATGGTACTCAGGCGGCGTGTCCAGACCGGGCGGGACCGGCACGTGAACCGGCTCGCAAGGCAAGCAGTCCCCGCACCTCGATCTGCACGACGGCGGCGCCGACCCGGGCCCCACCAGCCACCTCCGCCTCCGAGGAGCCGCGCCGGCCGCCCCCGACCACGACCCACTTGTTCTTCCGCCGGAGAGTCCCTCGCGCATTACCGGGACGCTGTCTCGGGCGAGAGGCCTTGCCGACGCCGGCGCGAGGAGGAGGAGGAAGAAGAGCGCCAGCGCGAGGGCGAGGGCGGCGACGGTCGGCCGCCGCCGCGCCTGGCGGTCCCGGCTGCGGCGCGACGTGGCCATCGCTGCGGTGTCGAGGAAGCAAAGGGAGGGAAAGTGATGACGGGGCTTGGTGGGGCGCTTTGAAAAGTCTCTCTCAGCTCACTCTCTCTCACTCTCACTCTCAGGGAAGAGGAGACTGAATGACTGTGTCTCCCTGTGTGTCTCTCTGCGAGAGAGAGAGAGAGAAATGGTTTGATTTTCAGTTGATATTATTGAAGGGTTCTTATTATTTCTCTCTCTCTCTCTCTCTCTCTCTCTCTCGCTTTTGGGTGTGAGCATGCGGGAGTCAAAGTCAAAGACAGAGACCAAAAGATTAGAGAGAAGTGGGGTGTGATGGAGAAAATATTGGCCGCACCTCTGACTGGATGTCGGGCGACATGTGTCACCCGGTGAATGGACTCGGAGGAAGCCATGTTGGAGCTACAGCCAATATTTTCTTGGTGTGATGTGGTGATTTGTTTTATCGTTTGCCTTAGGAGGGGCCTACTTCTGCATCTGGTTGATTGGGATCGATCATTGAGGGGTGTGTGTGTTGGAATGTTTGGTGGATCCTATGTTACTCTCACTTTACCGGTCTACTCTCTTATTAGGTGATTATTGGGGAGGAGAAATTAAGGTGTTAGCATAGGGGAGTTATTGCAATGTGGTAGGAATTAATTCGGAATAAATTGAAGTTGAAATAATGCGGAAATTAGTTGCGAGGAGAGAAAATTGCAACTGATTCAATGCAAGTGTCAACACTTGCTTTGCGAGGAGAGTTGGTCATAAGGAAATTAATTGTGAATTCAACTAATACAAAATTTAGATGATGCATGAAGTATTTATAAGTTCTTAAGAAGATTATAGAAGATACTCGATATCAAATCAAAAGGGTGAATTATCAAAAAAGTCTTAAACGTATTAAAATTGTACTAGTTCAATTCTAAACATTTTACAATTGCATTAATTTAGTCCAGCTAGCCCATCTTGGCCAGCCACACTAACATGGACAATGGTCGTCTAATGGACCAAATGAACAATTTTTAATAATATTTTTCTTTTTATTTTTTTTCCATCTTTCCTTGTTTTCCCCCAACTAGCAAGGGGGAAAACAAAGAAGAAATAAAAGTAAAATAAAATAAAAAATTAATAAAATTAATAAAACGTTCATAAGGTATAAAATGTTATTAAAAATTGTCCATGGCAACTTTAGCCGAATGGTCAGTGTTTACATCAATGTCGATCGGCTAAAATTGGCTAAATGAACTAAACCAGCACAATTGTAAAATATTTATGATTTTTTTATAACTCTCCCCAAATCATGATGCTATTTTACTAGTGTTTGGCAACTAGAGGCTATTAGCAGCACAATCATTTAAAGCGAAAACCATGTTTACCCTCAAGGTCAAAGAGGCTATTACCATAACTCCATAAACACAACTAGAGGCTATTAGCAGCACAATCATTTAAAGCAAAAACCATGTTTACCCTCAAGGTCTACGAGGCTATTACCATAACTCCATAAACACAACTAGAGGCTATTAGCAGCACAATCATTTAAAGGGAAAACCATGTTTACCCTCAAGGTCCATGAGGCTATTACAATAACTCCATAAAAAGATTAGGGTTAATATCCTGAAAAACCCCAAATTGATACATTTATGACAAATTTATCCCAAACTATATATATATACTTAGGGAACCTCCATGCGCCGCTTCGCGGAGGAGTAAACCCTAGAGGAGCAGTAGAGTCACCACCACCCTTGCTGCCCTGGGTAAGTCGCTTGACGATGCCGCGAGTCGAACACAAGACCTCTCCCGAAAGGAACCGGTGCTCAACCAACTATGCCGCCACCACGGGTGGTTTCCAAACTATTTTTTTGACCATGAAAAACCCCAAACTGGTACACCTGTGACAAATTTACCCCGACTGATCATAAAAAACCATAAATTAGTACATTTATAACAAATTTATATCAAACTAATTTATCGACCGCAAAAAACCACGAACTGGTAAATTTGTGACAAATATATCCTTCGCTAAATTGGATTAATACCACAAAAAAATCACAAAAATTATAAACTATGACAAATGGAGCGTAAAATTCCAAATTGGTATACCCGTCAATTGTCATGTATCATTTAACTTAATAATTTAACAGTAAAATTTAACGAAAACTAACAGAGGGTAAATTTATCACAAGTGTACCGGTTTTGAGTTTTTGGTGGTAAAAAAAATAGTTTGGGGTAAATTTGTCACAGATGTACCAGTTTGGGGTTTTTCAGAGTATTAACCCA
This sequence comes from Eucalyptus marginata, assembly GCA_014182565.1. Classification (NCBI taxonomy): domain Eukaryota; kingdom Viridiplantae; phylum Streptophyta; class Magnoliopsida; order Myrtales; family Myrtaceae; genus Eucalyptus; species Eucalyptus marginata. Next base: position 12,533,383 of record CM024586.1, on the reverse strand, counting down.
AAAGATTACGATATATATATATTAGGGAGCTGGTGTTTTTACTAAAATCAAAGATATATAATTCTTGCGCGATTAAAAATTTGATGTGGTTATTATTGGAAAATTTAATATAGATGATGCTTGTTCATCGGCAAGACCAGTCTTTTGCCCCCATAAATTTCTTGTGAATAATCTTATAGGCTAGTCTATGCAAGATTATGGGCGCTAAATATTGTGATTGAAGTGGTTTTAACTTAAGCCTTTTTTTTCCTTAAGTAAGTAGAGCAAATTAGCCTCAAAAGTGCATTATGCTCTTTTCCATTTGTTTTTGGCTTGTTCCTTATAAAGTGAAAAGGAAAAAAAAAAAAAAAAAAAAAGAACAAGGTAGCCACGAATTAGACATACGCCAACATTCGGAAAAAAAGATTATATATATAACAAAAATTTTCGATTTAAAAGGTCGTATATGAAACCGTTTAAGGACTGCAAATAGGCTAGCTTTATATTTTTCCTTTGTTTTGCTCCAATTTTGGTGAATATATAAATTGCTATTTGAGTTTAATTAGTGCCCGGATTTTTACAATATGACAATAATTTTAAAGACATGGAAGAATTTCGATGAAGATCCCTCCATCCTGTGGAGATCTTTTGGTTTAGTGTTCTAGACGATATTCGCTAAATTCATTAGTTACACATCAGATTTATTCATATCTTACAAAGTAAATTCATGTTTAACCCAACTTTACTCTGCTTTTAATAAATAAATTTGCTTGATACTTACTGAAAGTTGAAAAACAGAGACTAGAAAAAATCAAGTTCTTTTATTTGATCATGCCTTATTTATATATCGGTCCCCTATTTTCTTATTTATTATTTTTGTTTGATTCTCTAGACATAACTCATGACATATGAAGTCCTGGTGATCTTCTCTATTTAATAAATGGAGAGTCCGCCTTGAAATCATCCGCCAAGCATCAAAGTGCCACCACATGTACCCATTTTTTCAGTAAAATTTAATTGAATAAATTTTTAGTGCTTGTAGCATTAATCTCTTTTATATTAGTTAAGAAAATATTTGCCATCTTTATTAGGAGTATCGATTTTAGGGTAGGCAACTTTCAAACAACAAATCCGGTTTGCAACTTATCCTATTAGGCTACATTTGGTCGTCCAGATTTCTAACCATAATAGGACTGGATAGGATAGGATATAAAATCCTAGGATTTTTTTATATCCTATCTACTGTTTAGTGAATCGCAGTATTAAAGTCGGATATATTCACATCATATTATGTATATTTTTTAATATAAATGTCATATCATTGTAAATGAACCTAAAGTTCATAAAATGGAGATGGTGAAAATCTCTTGTGACACTATTCTTTAATTTATTTTTATTTTTATTTTATTTTTCCTCTTTTAAAATTATTTTCTTTATTATTTCTTTTTTCCCCTTTCATCATTCTTTAATAAAATTTTATCAAATGCTAAACCGTAATAACATACCTAAAATAAAAAAAAATACCTAAAATATATAATAATTTATAGATTGAATATTTATTATAAGATAGAATTAAAGTTGAATATATAAATTAAAATAAGATTAAATTAAAAATAATTTTTAATTTCTTAAATTAGAATTCAAATATTATTTATATTGAAATATAATTTTAATTTTGATAATTTAATAAGTTTGTTATTCGAGAAAAATAACTTTCCTATTATAGACATTATAAATCTTATCCATCTTTATCCCACCTCCCTCATGGAATAATTTTATCCGGCCTATATTCCCCTTATATCCGACTTTATTCTATCCTGAGCAAGTACCAAACGTAGGATATGATAAATCATATTTTATCCCGAATTTTATCCTGACTGCCAAACGCAACCTTAGAATTAGGCATTGTTTGGTAACCATCCAAACAGTACTTGATTCTGATTTTTTGTTCCCGGGATCAATTTGGGAACAGAATCGCATTTGGTAAAATTTTTGTTCCCGGGAACAGATTTAGAGTAGAATCAAGAATAATAATAATAAAATAATTATTGTTCCGGGAACAAAAAAAAGAATCAAAACCAACTATTCTTCTTCTCTTTTCTTCTTCTTCATCGATCGCCATCTTGCGGTTGCCGTCCGCCGCCGCCTGCCGCTGCCGGTCGCCGGCAACTAGTCCGGCGAGCTCGCCGGAGGCCAGGCGGGCCTCGTCCAGCCTCGGCGAGGCTCGCCTGGCCCTGCCGGTGGCTAGGCAGGCCTTGCCTAGCCCTGGCGAGGTCGACTTGGCCACCGGCGAGGCTCGGCCAACGAGGGCCGGCCTCGCCGAGGGCTGGCGATGCTCTAGTGAGGTCGCCGACCACAAGAAGAAGAAGAAGAATAGGAGAAAAAGGAAAAAAAAAGAAAAGAAAAGAAAAAGGAAAAAGTAAAAAAATTATTTAAAAATTAAAAGAAATTGATTTGGAACAGAATTGATGAAAGCGCGGTCAAACGCAATTTATTCCGAATCGAATTTTTTTTTTTTTGGTGACCTAGGGAACTCAGACAACCGATAGCCAAAGAAACCCAGGGTGATGCCAAGGAAACCACCACCCTTACGCCACAGGTAAGTCCACAAATGATGATGCTGGAATTCGAACTTGTCCCTGTCGTGAGGAGGACAAAGCCCAAACCAACGCCGCCACTACATGGGATGGTTAGAATCAAAAATTTTTGACAATTATCAAACGGCTTAAAATGCTTAGAAATTGTTCCCAGGAATAGAATAAAAAAGAATCATTTCTAATCAGAATCTGTTCCCGGGAACAGAATCGTTACCAAACACGTCCTTAGTTTCTGATTTTTCGAACCAAAAACTGAGTCAATTCTTTCAAGAACTAGCTTGATGTCTAACTGATTAGTTTCATGGTTAACGAAGGCTGAGTCCTCAATTTATTCAAGGACCTACCTGACCACGTATGGACTAGCCTCGAATCGATCAAGCCAAACCGATCCGGTTCACTTTCCGGATTGAACCGGACCGGTGCTCAATCTCTACTCTTCTAGCAAAATGGAGAATATTTTTTTTTTTTCAATTATTGGGCCAAAGATTTTATCTATTCTTGAGGAAATTGCTCACCACAAAACACTAGTGAAAATCCAAGCACACACGTGGCAGGCGAGGACACGACTAAAGGTTGATTTTATTCCCGGAGAGGTCGAGGAACACACACGATGGGCGAGGCCCGTCCTCGTCCCTCCCTATAAAACCACGTCCATGTTGCTCCTCCTTCCTCGAGTTTCCTGCGGCCCTGTTCGCGAGCGAGTCCTTCGAAGCCGGTTCCCAGTTCAGCAATGGCGATCGAGGTGAGCTTCGAATACTCAAATTCGTGTTCGGATTTAGGGGCGAGTGCGATTCCGACTGAAACTTCGTGGGAAAAATCCTGGAGCAGGCGTGGTTCATGGACGAGAGCGACGGCGACCAGAGGCTCCCTCACCACCGCAGCCCCCCCGAGTTCGTCTCTCTGGACCACTTGGCAGGTCCTCTTTCTTTCCTACGAATTCGTTGACGTTGTTGTTGATGGGATGATTGAGCCGGAGAGCTTTTTTGGGTCGTTGCAGATGCGGGAGTTCTGTACTGGAAGCTGAACCCGAGCGACTACGAGAACGATGAGGAGCTGCGCAAGATCAGAGAGGCCAGAGGGTACAATTACATGGTACGTTCGTACTCATTTTTAGCTCTTATACTTGAAGAGTCTTTGAGAGAAATCTCTTTGTAAATGAGTTTGAGGAAGCCCTGTAGTTCGCATTCTGTGAAAGCATTATCTCTAGATGCGCCAGTTCCTTAGTTGTCGTAATATGGCAGAGCCGATTGCATTGTTCGCGCGTGATGTCAATCTCAACCTATCTTCAAGTTTTGAAATTTGGCTTGCTTCTCCTCCTCCACTTGTTGCTGCGCTGCGGTGTGAGTTGATGTGCAGATACCTTCTCGCTTTGAGAGATTGTTCGGTGCGTGGTCGCGTGATCTTAATTTGCACGTGTAATGAGGATTGAATCCATCATAACACTTTTCTGGTAATTGGATTAGAAGCTGAGACTCTTAGATGACCGGATCAAAGCATGAGCTGGAAGCTTGGATTTAGAATGAAGTATAGAGCTGTTTAGGAGGGTTGCAAGGTGTAAATAGAGATTATGATCCGGCGGATGAACTGAGGGAGGCCGCAGATTCGACTTGTATAGGTACAGATGCGATGAGAAGCAGACTAAGTTTAGTGTAGATGGAGACGACCGACCAAATAATGTGCCGGGGGTAACCTTCTACTTGAGCATTGATTTACTTAGATAAGGAGTGAATCGGGACAACAGCGGAGTCATTTCCTGTGGTTGCCGAAAGTTGTCGTGTTACCTTTTACTTCCGAAGATGCCGATCGGTCTCCGACCCTTTGGCCTATACCCTTTTGTCGGAATGTTCTCAGGATCTGCTGGATTTGTGCCCGGAGAAAGTGGACAACTACGAGCAGAAGCTCAAGAACTTCTACACGGAGCACATACACGGGGACGAGGAGATACGCTACTGCTTGGAAGGGAGCGGATACTTCGACGTCCGAGACAAGGAGGACCGCTGGATTAGGGTCTGGATCAAACCTGGCGACCTCATTGTTTTGCCTGCCGGAATCTACCACCGGTTCACTCTCGACACCAGTAACTACATCAAGGTATTGGAATCTTTGTCCGCCATGGCGATTTGATCTTGTAAATGCATTAGTTCTATGTTCGAGTGAGACCATTTGGAGTTGACACAATGCATCGAGATTCACTGCTGTATGATGTCGTTGATGTGCAGTTGATGAGGCTGTTTGTCGGCGAACCGGTGTGGACGGCCTTCAATCGCCCCCAGGAAGAACACCCGGCAAGGAAGCAATACGCGAGGAGCCTGACCGATAAAGTGGGCGTCGCCCTTGCAGCTCATTGATTCTCAAGAGTTTCGAGGAATGACCGGTCGTGCTTTTGGAATGTACACTAGCACTACAGAAGCATTTGGTTCGAATGTCGCCTCTCTATGTATACTCTGTACTTTGTGGATCGAAAACTGTTGTCTGATATACAATCTCCCCTTAGTCCCAGTTCTGGATGGAAAACTGATGTCTGAGATGCTTCCACGGTCCGTGCCGGGCCACCATGGCGCGGTCGGATCTTGGAATGAAATATTCCTGGCTCGATCGAGCATCGCCTAGCTAATCCTGTTGGATTGCGCCGATGGAAATCATAATCATATGAGAATAATGTAGTTCGTATAAAGAAATCAACGGTTAGGATACGCAACTGCTTTTTAAGAAAGTGGATCATGAAAAGCAAACGGCTGTGATATGCAAATGTATTTTCTGAGGAATCAGAATCGCTGACCGTACGTAAAGCTTTGAGTATTTAATTATCAAGTGATTGGACCTTCGTAATCTAGGAAAATCCAAAGTTTTTGTGTCCATACAGCTTGGCAGACTCACAACCAACCACGTGGACTCATCTGGTCCAGATCGATATTCCAAATGTGCACCGTCGCACCTTGTGTATGATTTTTGCAAAGCAATGGCCCTCAAATGAAAATCTAATCGAAAATTTGGCATTAATAATTTCTGAACTTTGATTCAACGTATAATATTATTTTGAGTTATTAATTTATTCATAAATGTTTTATTTATTCCCTCGGCTTTGTTAAATCAATCACTCGGTACTATTAAAATGTTCTCATAACCACACCAGTGCCCATGTTTTAGAATACATTTCCTAAACAAAAAACACTCTATTTATTTTTATCTTTTTACTTTTTGGTCTTTATAAATGTTACAATAGTTTCACTTAACTTTATTTTATTTTTCTTTGTGATCTCAATAACAAAAAAAAAAAAATATTCTAAAATCTAGGTAATAATGTAATTATAAAAACTTATTAATAATACCAATAGACTAATTTGACTTTTTTGGGGTTCAAAGATTGATTTGACTTTGTGAGGGAATAATTCAACAATTTAGAAATAGTTTAAAAATCATATTGAACAAATTAATAGTCCAAGCATCACATTGTACATTAAGTCAAAATTTAGGGACTATTGATATAATTTTTCCTAATTTAATCACTTGACAAGTACCTTGAAGGCACCATTTAACAATCATTTAGTTGTGTTTGGTAGTATAAATTTGAGTATGAATAGGATGATGTTATCCTATTTAGTGTTTGGTGTCGTTCTCCAGACAAGATGGACCTGAATATATTTGGATAAAATACTAAATAACAAACTTGAGACAGGGAATAGATAAACCTGGATTGAATAACAAATTTTGAACTTTTTGAATATTACTTTGCCTGCCGGCCATCGCGCAAGAACCATCATCACCAGGATTGAATAAATTTTTTTAAACATTTTGAATATTACTTTGCCAGCCATCGCGCAAGAACCACCACCGCCCAATCATTGTCATTCTTCTTCTTCTTGGTATGAGCGTTGTGAGGATGCATTAACATGTGGACTAGAGTTTCTGATACTTGTTCTTCTTATTCGAATGAGTGTTGTGAGGATGCATTAATATATGTGGACCAGAGTTTCTTATACTTGGTGGCTTTCACTCCCCAGTAGCCTCCTTTTGATACCCTCAAATCGATTCCTTCATCGTTTTGCCGTAAAATCAATTTCTCTTGTGATTTTACTTCCAGTATTGAGATCGATTTGTGATGATAAAACAATATTATCTCTTATCTGGATCACAAAAGCAAAAGAATACCACAGTTTCACTTATTTTTCATATATTTTTTTTTTTTTTTTCTAGGCACTCTTGCTTTGACCTCGATAGTGAAGATACTCTTTTGTGAGTACTTTAGCGACACCCAAGTGAAACACTAGATTGCAAACCAAAGGGCAACCTGAATCGACCCTTTCGAGCTTTACTCTCCATCTTTAAGACATAAAGACAGGGGTCGCGACCCACGCACGAGATTTGCATAGAATGGCGACCGATAGGGCCATGGATGGGGCATCAGACTCAAGGCACTACGAGGAGTATCGAAAGTGACAGGGTGAGGGCGAAATAGCTAATACGACAGAGGATTTTTAGAAAATCTTAATCCTATATAAGGTTGCATCAAACATATTATGTTATTTTCTATTATCCCGAGAAATTCTAATTTTACCTTACGATATCCTATATCGGTTTGGATTTGAACAACTAGACACAGCTTTCAAGAAGATCTATGTCCGCTTCTCTTTTAACTTTTCGTATATTATTCATCATCAGAAACGGTCATAAATAGACTATCTTGACGATTCCCAATTTTTTTACTTCCAAATTGGTCATAGTAAAAAATCGCCAACAAAACAAAAACTCGAGTTTCACCCAAAACACGTTACCGGAATGTCCGTGTGAACTTTGTCCTAAAAATCGGAATGCCGGGAGCTGATCCGCCATCGCTCCCCTCCCGGTCCAATTAACCTGGACGCAAAAGCTTTGTCCTTTCTCCGGAGTTTTCTACCCGAAAAATTTCCCGAGTCGGATTTCTCTCTCTCCACCGTTTGACCCACTTAAATTTTTCCTTAAGAAAGGGTATTAAATATCGGTTCTTCCATGTTAAATGCGCAGCTGGCTTCTTCGCTCCTCGCTCTATCTCGTCGCCTAGAAAGCTACCGATTGCCCCACCTGCGACATCGACGAAAATGGCCGTCTCCGACAAGGTGTTCGCTTCGACTTTGGGTTGCGGTCTTATGAATTGCTTGTCTTTAGAGTCGTTTGGTCGAGAGAGGAGGGAAGGTCTGAATTCAAGTCGAGCGAAATAAGGTCACCCAGTGTTCTTTGAGTTTGATGTTGCTGGGCTTCTGGGTTTTGGGTAAGCTGCTGTTACAGTGGAAACCCATAATTTTTTGAGCCGAGTTAGGATTTGTTGGCCGCAGTTTTGGGATTCTTGGAACGGGGAACTTGAACCCTCGAACCGATATGATCCTCTGCGGTAGGTGCTGAAGAAGAATTGAGAAGCATCCCGAAGAGAAGTCTCAAAAGAAGAAAAATGCCGATGTGAATTACTTGCTGGAGCCATCTCGAGGCTTACTGCTAATTGAACTTAGTTTGGCTTGATGCCCTTCCACCTTGGATTCAAATAGTATGTCACACGACGCCACCCTTTGGCCATGGTATATTAGATGAGTATGAGATCCACGGGCAAAAATTGCTGGGATAGATAGCTTAAAACTTTTGAAACAAGTGGTTGTTGAGGATCTCAAGTGGACTCGTGAGAAGCAATCTGTTGAGTCTTGGTAACCAACTGGAAAAAGTGCAGCCAATACCTTAATTAAGCAAGCTAAGTAAAAAAGTAACCATTAATATGGTACAAAGAAGGTGTGGAAGTCTAGTTGACTTAAGAGCTGATTGCCTCTTTTCTGGCGGATGCCATTGCCTCTTTACATGTTGCCAATGTTAGAGCTTGTACTGTGGACAGAGGCATAGTTTTACTAGGAAAGGATTAATATATTGCAGTCCACTTTTAGGTCCTTATTTTCAATTCAGAATGTAGGATACTTGTTTCTCTTAGATAATTTTTAAAGATGTATCCGTTCCAGGTCCTTATAGTCAATGCAGAATATAGGGTACTTGTTTCTCTCAGATAATTTTATAGATGTATCTGTTTCACTTCTTTTTGAACTTGTCCTTGGGTTTTCACGGCATGTTGATTGTCTCTGTCACGTATGCATCTGCACCTAACAGCGTGCACCGGTTTGCATATTCTGAAGATCAATTCGCTATATGCGGTATTCATTAGCATGTATTTCAGTTAATTTAGAGTATCTGATGAATTGGTTTGGTAGCCAAGGGTTATTTTGATGATGGATTCTGTATTAGTGGTCATGATCTAAGCATGAGAACAAGGAAACTATAAAAGCCTTATCCACCAATAAAATTTAGGCAGGAAAACAATTTTTGGATAGAACCGTTCAGTCGTTGAGGATGGAAGAGGGTGGTCAAATTTTTGTTGTGAATGTTGTTATATAGTGTGGGTCCTTTAATGCCTGTTCTGCATTTGGGGTAATGCTTTCAAACTTTGTGCTGGGTAGGATCCTGGAGAGGAATTCATTCAAGCATGTTATATGGATGACAGCAATGAAGACCAAAGACTTCCGCATCACCGTGAACCTGAGGAATTTGTTTCCTTGGAGCAGCAGCTTGAAGGTATGCATTCTGAGGAAGCACTATTGTGAGACACAATGAAATAATTCTGTTTCCCCAATTCATTAGGGGCTATCATGCTCTTGCAGAATTCCGCTACTTCAGTTTTCTATGGGATTCTGACAACTATGAAATAGATGAGGAAGAATTGAAGAAAATCTGTGTGGAGGGTGGATTCTGCTATATGGTATGTGGTGATTCATCTAATTCAATTCAGAATATTATGCCGCATAATCATCGGCCTTGGTGGTTTATAGTTGCTTCAGGATAATATACATACAAACATATATATACACATTCTTTTCGTGTTTGCCCATGTTGTGGAACTAGACCTGGGTCATGATCATATGTTCCGTTGCTTGTTTAACTTATCCTTTGGTGAATGATCTTGTTTGAAAATTAATCAGACAATGTACTTGCATCGTTTACGTGTTCTAAAATGACTGATGTCTATTTTCTGCCTGATAATCCCACTGGCGACCTTGGTCCCTCTTAAGCTGCTCTACACTTCCAATGTCAAAGCTTGTTTGCTAAGTCTGACGGTCAACACCTGCTACTGCTAGCGACACTTCTAATGTACGAGGATGTAGGTCTGTCGGAGGCATATTAATGAGCATAACCCAATCTACTTGCCGTCCTCTACATTCACTAGATGCGCAGGGGGCCCGACCCGATCTATGCCGGGCGGTCGCACGACATGACTAATGCGATCGAATATCATGAGGAAAAAAAGAGTTGGCCTCAGATTCACGAGCTGCCGTGGCATGGGTGGCTTGCTAGAGCAAAATATACCTTGCTTGATCGAGCTTTCCATAGTTGAGGTCGAGCCAAAAAAAAAAAAAAGTGATAAAAATAGGACAAATTAAGAAACGGAAAGAAGAGTTTATTTAACTTAAAAAAACCCAGGGCGAAAAATCGATGGTCATTTAAGAATAAGGTAGGTCTTACAAAGAAATCAGCGGTTAGGATACGCAACTATTTTTTTTTCTTTTTTCTTTTTTAAATGGGGACATAAAAAAACAAATGGCTATGATATGCAAGTAGCTTTTTGGTGGAATCAGAATCGTTGTCCGTACGTTAAGCTTTGAGTATTTAATTATGGAAAAATGACACAATGTGCAATATAATTTTTAAACTTTTAATGTTCAAACAATGTTGTTCCAAAAATTTTAAATTATTTAATGTAATATATGTTCAATTTACCTCTTGGACTATATGAAAATATTTAACGTTGTTGAATGTGATCTATGGACTCAACTTTGAATAATAAAATAAAATCAGTCATTCTTCGTTTGTTAGTTGGTACTATATAGGAGTTTTCATAATCATACCATCTCCATATTTAAGAATATCCCTTAATTTCAATCCATTTCCTAAACAAAATTTTTTTTTTTATTTTGACTTTTTTTTTTTTTTTAAATTTTTTGATCTTTATAAATGTTACAATAGTTCCACTTAAATATTTACTTTTCAAAACTTTATGATCTCTATAACAAAAGAAGTACAAACCTCATTTAGAGTTTAGTTTTATATTCTTGCTATTTTAAGAATAAGTGTTTTGATTTTAAGAATAAGTGTTTTGATTGGAACCATTGTAATTTATCTATAAATAATCATACTTATATCAATCTAAATGTTGTTCTCAATTTTTTTAAGATAGATGAAATTTGCAAGCTTTAATCTTTTCGTGTTTTCCAATTTAAATTTCGCTAAATCCGTCAACTAAGAAATCGAAATAGCAAGAATATCAACTCGATAAACTCTACCTGGCCGGTCAACCTAAGATGCAAGACTTACCAAGAAACTAATAAAATAGTGGATTGACTTGCGAAAGCCTATCATTTAAATTTTCTTCCTACTAATTGGGTCTCACACCCCCCTTATGCTCTGCTAGATCTACTTTACACAGATGCTTTTGATGTAATTTCCAAGAAATCGGCAAATTAATATATACCAGCCGTTATTTCGACCAAAAAAAAAAAAAAACTCTACTTGGCCGGCAATCCGTGGGCCGGCCTCGCCATCGCTCGGAAGGTCGCATGAGGCTGTACAAAAAACTCATGTTTGTCACCCAAATCACGTTGTCATCCCCGTCTGGTGTGAACTTAGTCCTCAAAATCGGCATTCCGTGAGCTGACCCGCCATCGTTCTCTTCCCGTTCCATGAATCTGGACACAAAATGCATTGTTTTTCTCTGGAGTTTTCTACCCGGGAATAAAAATTCCTGAGTCAGAATTTCTTTCCCTTTCCACCGCTTGACCCTCTTAATTTTTTTGCCTAAAAAAGAGTATAAGAATCGTTTTTGGCATTATAAAACGCGCAACTTGCTCCTCCGCTCCTCGCTTTTTCGTGTCGCCTGGAAAGCTACCGATTGCCCCACCTGCGATATCGACGAAAATGGTCGTCCCAGACAAGGTAATTGGCTTCCACTCCGCGTTCTTGTCTTATGGATTGCTTTTCTTTAGGCCTCGATCGGTCGGGAGAGGAGGGAAGGTCTGAATTCGAGCGATATTAGGTCGCCCGGTTTTGTTTTATTCGGGGTTTTTTAGAGTTGGTTCTGTTTTTTTGCGTTTCTCGATGCTGCTGGGCTTCTGGGTTTTGGGTGAGCTGTTGTTACGGTGGAAACCCATGATTTTTTTGGCCGAGTTAGGATTTGTTTGCCGTGGTTTTGGGATTCTTGGAACGGGGGACTTGAACCCTTGAACGGATATGATCTCTGTGGGAGGTGCTAAGGAAGAATTGAGCAGCATCCCGAAGAGAAGTCTCAAAAGAAGAAAAGTTTCCAGTATGAATTATGTGAAGGGGCCGGCTTGAGGGCTTACTTGGTCCTAATTGAACTAGTTTGGCTTGATGTCTTTCCATCTTGGATTCACGTGGATGTCACGCCACCCTATGGCCATGGTGTATTGGATGGGTATTGAGATCCACAGGCAAAAATTGTTGGGATGGATTGTTTTGCACACGCTCTGACAGCTTAAAACTTTTGAAACAAGTGTTTGTTGAGGATCTCGAGTGGGTTAGCAAGAAGCTGTCCTCTTCAACGGACATGAAGGTTGAGTCTTGGTAACGGGCTGGAAAAAGTGCAGCCTTTACCTTATATAATGTAGCAAGCTGAGTCAAAAAGAAACCATTAATGTGATAGAAAGAAGGTGTGGAGGTCTAGTTGACTTAAGATCTGATTGCCACTTTTCTGGCGGATGTCATTGCCTCTTTATATGGTGCCAAAGTTAGAGCTTGTACTGTGGACAGAGGCATAATTGTACTAGGAGAGAATTATTATATTGCAGCCCACTTTGAGGTCCTTAGAGTCAATGCAGAATATAGGATACTTGTTTGTCTTACATTAATTTTAAAGATGTATCTGTTTTAGGTCCTTATAGTCAATGTAGAATATAGGGTACTTCTTTCTCTTAATTGTTCTTAAAGATGTATTTGTTTCACTTTGTGAACTTGTTCTTGGGTTTTCACGGCATGTTGATTGTCTGTGTCACATATCCATCTGCACCTAAGGGCACGCACTGGTTTGCGTATTCTGAAGATCAATTTGCTATACTTGGTGTTGATTAGCTTGTATTTTGGTTAATTTAGAGTATCTAATAAATTGTTTTGATAGCCCAGTGTTATTTAAATGATGGATTCTGTATCAGTGGTCATGATCTAAGCATGAGAACTAGGAAACTATAAAAGTCTTTTCCACCCATAAAACCTAGGTAGGAAAATTTTTTTTGGATAGAAGCATTATCATCCTTCCTTGAGCATGGAAGAGGGTGGTTAAATTTATGTCGTGAATCTTGTGATATACTGTGGATCCTTCAATGCCTGTCCTGCATTTGGGGTAATGCTTTCAAACTTTGGGCTGGGTAGGATCCGAGAGAGGAAGTCCTTCAAGCATGGTATATGGATGACAGCAATGAAGACCAAAGACTTCCACATCACCGTGAACCTAAGGAATTTGTTTCCTTGAAGCAGCTTGAAGGTATGCATTCTGAGGAAGCACTCTTTTAAGATACAATAAAATAATTCTGTTTTCCAATTCATTAGGAGCTATCGTGTTCTTGCAGAACTTGGTGTTCTCAGCTGGCGATTGGATGCTGACAACTATGAAACTGATGAGGATTTGAAGAAAATCCGTGAGGAACGTGGATACTCCTACATGGTATGTAACTTCATAATATTATAACGCATTTTCACTGGCCTTGGTAGTTTGTAGTTGCTTCAGGATAATATTAACATTCGTATTTGTCCATGTCGTGGAACTAGACCTGGATCATGATCATATGTTCCCTGCTTGTTTAACTTATCTTTTGGTGAATGATCGAGTTTGAAAATTAATCAGATAATGTACTTGCATTGTTAAGGAATGATGCTCACACGTTTTGAAAAGACTGATGTCTTTTTTCTGCCTAATATGATGATCCCCCCGAGGACCTTGGTCCCTCTTAATCTGCTGGACACTTCCAATGTCAAGCTTGTTTGCTAAGTCTGATGGCATGAAACTTCTTTTATTTTTGCCCAGGATTTCTGTGAAGTTTCCCCAGAGAAGCTGCCAAATTATGAAGAGAAGATCAAGCACTTCTTTGAGGAGCATCTCCACACTGATGAGGAGATTCGTTACGCTGTGGCTGGAAGTGGTAAGTCCCTGATTTTCTTCTCTCAGCTTTCTATATTCTGCTTTCCATTGAATTCTCTAAACTTTGTCTTGTCGTCTAGGTTATTTTGACGTTAGGGACAAGAATGACGGTTGGATTCGTGTGTGGGTAAAGAAAGGTGGAATGATTGTTTTACCAGCTGGAATGTACCATCGCTTCACCCTCGATTCGGATAATTACATTAAGGTATTTACAATACATGCATACTTCACTTCTTTGATCCAGCACACATGGAAGACACAAAACGCACACACAGACACACATGAAGAGAATGAGAGAACTAGATTTGGGCCTTCTAAACTTGTTGCAGCTGTTTTATAATCGGTGGAAGAATGAATTTTCTAATCAGCAGAAAGAATTTTTGTTCACTCTCTGCTAAGTGATCTTTTATATAGGCTATGCGACTGTTCGTTGGTGATCCAATTTGGACCCCATTCAATCGTCCCCATGACCATTTACCAGCGAGGTATTGATCCATCCTTTCCTTCTAGTCGCTCACATCTCCAGTTTCTCTGATGTTTCACATACACCATGTTGCTCCCGAGTCTTAGAGAATCATTTCTTCCTTGCAGGAAACAGTACGTTGAAGCTTTTGTGCAGAAGGAATGCAATGATCATGCTGTCAATGCTGCAGCATAATGTGTGTACCCCTGTTGGGCTTTCATGAGATATGAACACTCGAGGATATGCCTTGGTCTGTAATATGTGGCTTCTCAGCTTGAATTATCAATTTGCCCTGACTTGGCTTATATAGCACTGGATTGTTATGCTTATAGTTATGTGGTTTCGGATCTGTATCCGGGACATTGGCTGGTCCTTGTGGATAGACAAACGAATAAAAGCTGTTGTGCCGCCTTATGCTTTGGGCCTGTTGTCTATTTCAACGATCTTCTAGTGGGCGATTTGTCCCTCGGTTATCTTCATGTTTTTGGGGGCATAAACTCAGTATGAAATGAATATCGTGTTCCGCCGGAGGTTTAGTGAAGATGTTGCCATGAAATGGGAAGTCTTTTATTTGAATGAGGATGTCTTTTAATCAGACTTTGAACACTCCGAGTGCTCCAGTTCGATTCGAGTTTTCGCATGCTTAAATTTAGGTTAGATTTTGTCGACGGGCTCAAACTCTAAATGTAATCTTCAACACTAATTGCGTGCCAAAATAGGATTTTGTAGGATAATCAACCCAACTCATGATATTATTCTGAACTCAAAAAAAAAAAGTTCTCAACCCACTTCAAAATAGGCATTTTCTTTATCAACCCAATATCGCATTTGACTTGCAAATTGATCAACCCACTTCTAGACATTTTCTTTAATACATTGACTTACAGATTCTGGATTCGAATCTTGAGATTGATTGTGTATACTTGTTCCCATTTTAACTTCCTACTGGTATTTAGGAGCCAGTTTCCACACACTAGATTAAGTCGGCACATTGGGTTCGATAGAAAAGAATACTATATCCAAGCCACGGATCAGGGTAGACAATTGGCATTTCTTCTCGGCCGACTTAAATCCCAAGAATCTTCGTTGAGCTAGATTTGAATTTGAGACCTTTTGGGGTTCACCAATTGATTTTACCAACTATATCGAACCGGTTTTCAACGATATGTAGAGCCAGTTTTGACACACTAAATTAAGTCGACATGTCGGGGCTGATCATAAGGAATACTGTATCCATGCCACAGATCAGGTTAGATGCCCGACATTTCTTCCTGGCCGACTTAAATCCCAAGAACCTTCGTCAAGCAAGATTTGAATTCGAGACCTTTCGGGTTCACCGATTGGTTTCACCAACTCGGTCGGACCGTTTTCGATCTTGTATCGGGTCGGCCCACCTCTTCCCTTCACCCTAGTAAGTAGGCCCATCTCCAAATCACTTTCTCAAGGCCCAACCACAAAAACCAGGAGCTTCCCCTCCCAATTTCTTGAATCTCTCCGTCCGCCTCAGTCGCCTTCTCAGTTCCAGCTCTCCGTCGTCGCTGCTCTTCTCTACTGCCTTGTCCGGACCTGCAGGTATGTATGGCTTTTGACGCTCGTCTCGAGTCTTGCATGCGGGGCGTTCTTCTTGATCCGCCGCCATTTCTTGGGTTTGATACCAGTTCCTCCGGTCATGGAAATGCCAAGATTTTACCGGGGTTTCTGTTCCCAATTTGTCCATGCTGGTTCAGGGCTGGCTCGTCCCTTGATTTGGGTTCTTGGGTTAGTGTCGGCACGCGTTGGCGATTCCGTTTCGTTCTTTTAGGATGTAGTTCTTGTGCAGTTCCAGTTGGGGGGATGACGGTAAGGTGTTCGACCATATTCCTATGAGAGCCTTGGTGTTGTGCTTTTGCCCACTCGAGGGGGGAGAAAGGAGGGATGTAGAGGCTCGGGTTCTTAGGTTTGCGATGGCACAGTTCGAAGGTTCCGTTTCGAACAACATGGATGATTTTGCGTAGTTTTCCCATGGCCGGAACCAGTACCGTGGGCTTGCTACTCTTGCTACATTTTTCTAATCAATCTACCATTTTTGTCCCTAAATTTCATGGAAGGGAAGATTCTAGTCGTACAAAAAAGTGGAATGGTTTTCAGATGGGAGCTTGAAATTTTACTAACTCTAGTTGTTTTGTGTCTGGAAATGCGCACTATTTGCTTGAGGAGAGATGGGATCAAGAAAAGGACAATGAGCAAACATAATACAATGTTTGAGAGTATGTCCTATCCCACATCTCAAATAGGAAGAGACGCAGAAAGCATTTGGGCTTCTTGCTCCATATGCCTGCTTTAATCTTTGCCAGGCTAGAATGAGACATTGAATATTCAATCACCGAGCTGATCAAGCAGCATCTCAAGTTACTCTAAAATGGTTGAATTACTAGATTGAAGAATGCCATCTAAATGTTACTTTGCCTATTAATTTATTGTTAATTAAAAAATGTTTTACAGTGTCGCTTCTCATAGTCTTCTGCAAATAAATCTAACTGGTTCCTTCTGAAACTTTGCTAGTTTTTATTATTATTCATGTATATTAGTTCTGTTCTATAATTGATCATTGTGAAAAATCAAGGAGTAAGTGATTGGTGAGATGTTTGTTATTTGCCCAGTCGTGTAATAGTATCTTGCTATTCTTTGGCAGCATCTTTGTTTATTTTGTATGTGCGGGTGTGCTGTGTGTTCATTCTAGTTGTCCAAACACAGTTGTCTGGGGTTTGTCATGGAAAAAGCTAATTTTGATGTCCCCTTCAGTGTTGCTGAGAAAGGGAAAAGGATGAATGCCTTCAAAGCTTACAAGGCTTGCACGCCGATTGCATGGAGCCCCAACTTGTACATAACCTTGGTTAGGGGCATCCCTGGAACCAGAAGACTTCACCGGCGTACATTGGAGGCGCTGCGGCTTGGCAAGTGTAACCGAACTGTTATGAGATGGAACACCCCTACCGTTAGGGGAATGTTGCAACAAGTAATGATTAGTCAGTTACTGCATTTTAGTTTTGTTTATCAATGTTATTTGCTTACTTGAAGAATCTATTACATGATTAGGTAAAGCGGCTAGTCGTGATTGAAACAGAAGAGATGTTCAAAGCCCGTAAACAGAAGGAGGCAAACCACCGAGCTTTACGTCCTCCATTGGTCATAAGCCATGTGCCTGCCCCAGAATGCAGTTCTTAAAAGCAAACATTGTCCTCTTAGGTCAGATCCTTCTCCAATGTTGTTTCATCGGACAATACAGTTTCTAGATGTGTTATTGGATAGAAATCCATTGGCTGTACTAGTTCCGTCATGATTGGGTGGTTTACCGGAAGATATATTTTGCTGTGAGTTAATTAATCAATTGATTGCTACGTATCTGGTGGAAGTGAAATAAAGGGCAGAGTTCACAATCTGGGTCCCTGAAATTATACTATCGGCCTGTGGACAGTAAAAAAAGAAGAAAAGGCAGGCTGATATATTTCAGTGGGTGATTGCACTTTAACATTCTCCAGATATCTTGTTGCTGAGTTGGTGAATTTCCACCATTTTACTTGAAAGGGTTACCAACTGAAGGTCCATTCAGTTTTGTTTGCAAAATCTGTTGCTTTGAGAATTTGGAGCTCCTCTTCTAAGGAGGAGTCAAATTCACTCAATCCATCTTTATTAATATTGCTTAAGTTTATTTACTTTTGAAAAAGCTGAGATCCTTTCGATCTGTGTGGTCTTCATTCATCCATTGTCATCTGTGTCTCATCGTGATCTCCCTGGCAAAGGTGCTTGTGGCTTATTAGTCTGCAATTACCATCTCATACATTAAGCAAAGCTTCTTTACTCCCCACTTAGTACGAATAGATGTTTCTTCTCAATGAGGAAGTTTTCTTCGAAGTATATACTGCATGTTGAATAATCCATTGAAATATCCTTTGAGAGAATGATCTATGGTACGACAAACTCTAATTTGAGATCTAACCAACACGGTTTTGGGCACAGTGTTTGTATTAAGACAATGCTTCACTTTATATTATGCTTCTGAGGATTACATTCTGAACTACTTTCACTGAGTACATAACTCCAATTCCAAAACCCTACACAAGTGCTCCTCCCTTAACAAATTCGGTGAAGGCCAACGCAACTAGTCCCAACATCGCAAACCTTCCGTTCCACAACTCGGCATCGGAAGTCATCAACCCATCAGACTTTGACTCAACCGTGACTCCTTGAAGCAGCGGAACAAGAGATGCGACCGAGAGCAGAATGCTCGTCCCTATGAACCACGGGAAGCCACCTTCGCTGATCTGAGCGAACAAGTCCTGGCCTTTAGACAATTCAACCACAATGGCGGCCACGAAGCCAATCATCGCGAGTCTGCCATTGATTCTCTCTGGTGCCGGCCCACTGAATGCGAACACATCGGTAAAGCCGGTGCTCACCTGTCGACATGATAAACGTTAGTATATGCAAGGAGTGGTTACTAGCAGGAGTGACTTTCTCACTTGATCAAAACTCAAATCAGCATGAGCATCGCCAGTGCAATTTCTTTGACAACATTTATCCTTAGCAAACTTCAATCCTAAAGTTTAATCTCTTTAAGTAGGTAAAAGCTACGTGTGTAAGTGAGGCCTTCCCAAAACTCTTATTCATGTGCTAGGAGGCTCTCAAACATAAATATACCTTTGATTTCGGTTTTGGGGATGGGTTCAGATCCGGCTTGCTCTCCTGCAACATTCATCACGTAACAATGTTAATTCAATAAAGTTCCCAACATCACATCGTTGATGTTTTAGGCAAGATGGTTCGAAAATCTGCTACTTTACCTCGGCCATACACCTCACATGCAAGCCACCTCGAGGAGCCAATCTAGGACTATGGTTGGCAGGGAAGAACCCTCTCACAACAGATTTCCTGGAACTAATGTCGACCACGGTCCTAGGACTCGCAGGGACCGAGTGCATCAGGATTGTCGAGGCCATGATCTTCAAACGATGACCAAAAGTTTTGAACAACTAGGAGAACAATACTCAGCTCAAGGTGCGCAACTGAATCGACTCTGAGTAGGCTGTAGTGCTACTGTCTTGGACTATAGAGTGAGTGATATGAAGTACTATTTATATAGTGCCGGGGGAGAGAGAGAGAGAGAGAGAGGGAGAGACTGACGGATGGTGTTGGTTCCACGTGATGCATGTCTGTAGGGGGTTAAATGGTTTCACCTCGTCCGTTTAATGGGAAAGTGACGACGTGGGCCTTCAAATAGCCCCGAACAAAACAACGGACAAAATGGTTTGTAGGACTTCAGCTCTTGTTGGCTTCCGAACGTGAGGCCAAGAGAAGAGCGACGTAGTTCAAAGGTTTTCGAGTTTGGTAAAGAACCAATTGGACCAGACGAGAACTTTCAAGTACTACCGTCCATTGGCATGACCTTGATGAAGACAGCATGCCCCGACTTTGCAGCTTGAGCACGGCACAGTACTCTCTTCAAGTCTCTCTCTGCGTTTCAAAGGCGCATTCACAAGGAAGGATCTAGAGTTCTCTTGAGAAATTGAGCTTCAACATGAATTCCGGTTCATGAGCATTCGATGCATCTTGGTAGCTGGCTGTGATGAAGTTGACATTCGATCCCCTTATGAACCGCTAGACCAGTGGTTGAAATATGTGTTGAATTCATCTACTGTTGGGCAATCTCTATCGGCTAGTGAGTTCATAACTCGATAACTAAAGATTCTAATTGAAAGCAGAATTGGCTAGATACGTTAATTAGCTCTAACTTGGGTTTGCTTGTAGTCGCCTTCCAATGACGAAGGCATGAGACTTTTATTTTGCATCAAAATGAAGTCTCGCAGATCAGCACTGATATGCCGTGATTGAAGCACCTGAATTTCTGTTAGGTCCTGCAGATATATTAATGAGTTTATCTATATATTCTTTATCTCTCTCCTTACGATAAAGGTATTGAGCTTTTATTCCTCACAATGGAAAAATAAGTGCTCCGATTTTGAAGAGCATTAACTACACTTGCATCTCTGTCCCTACAATTCACATTTTTTGGACAAATTTTGATGCTGACGACATTTCATTGGAGAGGTCTTCATAGAGCATCTTGATAGGCATTGCAGGAGCTTACGCTATTGAACCAAACTTGCCTACAAACTAGGGAAATATACTCGTCTTGGCTAAGCTTAGGTGCCACTGATCTAATATTGTCTTCAAGGTTCTTGACTTTTCTGGTCCCTCATTGCAGCTGAAAGTTAAAGCTCGTTATAGATATCACAACATCGACAACTGCCTGATTTGACATACCTCACCTCATTTTGTGAAAATCGAAGACTAGTGGCATGGTAACACTAAATCTACTATTATGTGACTCAGCGTTTGCTGAAATTGTTACTTGGTATTGGAACAACGCGTGGTGAAGATGCCACGCTATGGCCAGTTGAGGAGCGTTGCAACCAGGCTTTGCGGTGAGGTGAGCAAATTTTCAATATATAACTTTGTTCTTGTGGAAGTTATCTCTAGTGAATCTTGGATGCATAGCCTTTCACATAACAATAGAGAATTAACATAGAAACATATTTGCCACTGATACATCACCAGGAAATCCAAAAAAAAAAATTTCTAAGGAAATAAACTGTCGTCTGCATAATCCCACTGTCCCTGTGTCCTCTGATTCAATCCTCCCGCAAATTAAGAGGTTGGTTAGAGAAAGTAGTTTTTGGAATGTGAAGTGAAAAGTGTTCTAAGATAGGCATTAGATGTTGTGCTGTAACTGGGCACTTCTAGTTTGGGTCTCTTAGTTGCTGTTTGTTCAGCATGTAGCAGGATTGCTCGCCCTGCTTGTTGTTTTTTATACTAATAAATTCTGAATATTCAAAAAAATGAAAAAAACCTAGTTTGGATTGTCACATAATTTGAATTCTCTTGCCAATAGACTACTGATCAATATCATCACAATAAATTGCAAAAAACATACCGACTGGCTCTCCACCGGCAAGCTCTCAACGACTGCCTTCCTATAAAAGAACCCATGACCTAGAGGACTGGATGCTACTATCCCAATGCTGAGTTCTCCAAAATTGAAAGTCCTGTAAAAACTGCCACACATCTTGAGGATAATAGGAGTGGAGCTGCAAAATGGAATTAATTCATCCTCAATTTCGCGAGTCCACAGAGAATACTCCATCTGCACAGCTGTGTTTGGATGAATAGCATTAACTCTCTTTACTGTATCAATGCTAGCTTCTGACAAACCAATGTACTTCATCTTCCCTCCCTCCACCGGCTTCTTGAGTTCTCTCACCTATTGTTACCAATTGCAACTGATTTAGTTAAACCAATTTTTCGCATTGCGTGTGCTCATTCTAGTTGTTCATCCATTGCTGTCTGCGGTTTGTCATGGAAAAAGCTAGTTCTGATGTCCCCCCTTCCAGTGTCGCTGAGAAAGGGGGAGGCATGAATGCCTTCAAAACTTACAGGGCTTGCCTGCCGATCCCATGGAGCCCCAACTTGTACATAACACTGGTTAGGAGCATTCCTGAAGACCTCATCAGTGTACATAGGAGGGGTCGCGGTTTCGCAAGTGTAACTGAACTCTTATGAGATGGAACACCCCTACCGTTCGGGGAATGTTGCGACAGGTAATGATTAGTCAGTTACTGCATTTTGGTTTTGTTTATCAACGTCATTTGCTTACTTGAATAACCGATTACATGATTAGGTAAAGAGGCTAGTTGTAATTGAAAGAGGAGATGTTCAAAGCCTGCAAAGAGAAGGAGGCAAACCACCGAGCTTTATGTCTGCCAGTGGTCATAAGCCATCTGCCTGCCCTAGATTGCAGTTCTTAAAAGCAAACGTTGTCCTCTTAGGTCAGATCCTTCTCCGATGTTGTTTTGTTGGACAATGCAGTTTTTAGATGTGCTATTGGATGGAAATCCATTGGTTGTAATAGTTCCATCATGATTTGAGTGGTTTATCTGAGGATATATTTTGCTGTGGGTTAATTAATCGATCGATTGCTACATATCTGATGGAAGTGAAATAAATCTGGGTCCATGAAATCATACCATTGACCTCTGGACGGTCAAAAAAAGGAAAGGCAGAAAGAAGCTGTGATAAATATTCCAATAAGTGATTGCACCTAACATTCTCCAGATGTCTTGTTGCTGAGTTGGTCAATTTCCACCATTTTACTTGGAAGGGTACAAACCGAACTTTGGTTTAGTATTGTTTGCAAAATCTGTTGCTTTGAGAATTCTGAACTTCCTCATCTAAGGACGATCCAAATTCGCTCAATCCTTCTTTATTATTGTCACTTTGGTTTATTTACAACTGAAATGCCTGAGATCTTTCTGATTTAGGTATGTTCTTTGTTCACCCATTGTCATCTGAGTTTCATCCTAATCTCATTGGTAAAGGTATTTGTGTCTTATAAATCTGCAAATTGCCTTCTCATATATTAAGCGACGCTTCTTTACTTCCACTTCAAACGAATCGAGGTTTTTCTGAAGGAGGGAGTTTTCTTCAAAGTATACTCCATGTTGAATGATCCAATGAAATGTCCTTTGAGAGAATGATTTATAGCATAACAAACTCTAATTTGAGATTTAAACCAAGACGGTATGGGGCAAATTAATTTTTATTGAGACAATGCTTCACTTTATATTATGCTTCTGAGGATTACATCCTGAACTACTTACACGAGTGTATAATTCCAAAACCCTACACTAGTATTCCTCCCTTAACATATTCAGTGAAGGCCAACGCAACTAGTCCCAACATTGCAAACCTTCCGTTCCACAGCTCAGCATCAGAAGTCATCAACCCGTCAGACTTTGACTCGGCCGTGACTCCTTGAAGCAGCGGAACAAGAGATGCAACCGAGAGCAGAATGCTCGTCCCTATGAACCACGGGATACCACCTCCACTGATCTGAGCAGCCAAGTCCTGGCCTTTAGACAGTTCGACCGCAATGGCCGCCACAAAGCCTATCATTGCGAGTCTGCCATTGATCCTCTCTGGCGCCGGCCCACTGAATGCAAACACATCTGTGAAGTCGGTGCTAACCTGTCAACATGATCAACGTTAACATATGCAAGGAATGGTTACTAGAATGAGTGACTATCTTACTTCATCAAAATTTCATCAGCAGAGTATCGCCAGTTCAATTTCTTTGACAACACTTATCCTTCGGAAACTTCAATACTAATGTTTAATCTCTTTAAGTAAATAAAGGCTCCGTGCATAAGTAAGGCCTTTCCAAAACTCTTATTCATGTGCTAGGAGGCTCTCAAGCATATATATACCTTTGATTTCAATTTCGGGGATGGGTTCAGATCCGACTTGCTCTCCTGCAACATTCATCACGTAACAATGTTAATTCAATAAACTTCCCAACATCACATTGTTGATGTTTTAGGCAAGATTTTTCGGAAATCTGCTACTTTACCTTAGCCATACACCTCACATGCAAGCCACCTCGAGGAGACAATCTAGGACTATTGCTGGCAGGGAAGAGCCCTCTCACAACAGATTTCCTGGAACTAATGTCGACCACCGTCCTAGGACTCACAGGGACCGAGTGCATCAGGATTGTTGAGGCCATGATCTTAAAACGATGACCAAAACTTTTGGAATAACTAGGAGGACAATACTCAACTGAGCGTGTGCAGCTGAATGAACTTTGACTGGGCTGTTGTGCTACTTTCTTGGACTATGTAGTGAATAATATGAAGTGGTATTTATAAAGTGCCGCGGAAGAGAGAGAAAGAGAGAGAGAGAGAGAGAGAGGAGAGACTGGTGGATGGTATTGATTCCACGCGATGCATGTTTATTGGGGTTAAATGGTTTCACCTTGTCCGTTTAATGTGAAAGTGAAGACGTGGACCTTGAAATAGCCCTAAACAAACAACGGACAATGATCTGTGGGACTTTAGTTCTTGTTGGCTTTCGAACGTGAGGCCAAGAGAAGAATGACGTAGTTCGAGGTTTTCGAATTTGGTGAAGAACCGATTGGAGCGGACAGAGAACTTTCAACTACCGACATCCTTTGGTGCGATTCGATGAAGACAACATGCCCCGACTTCACAGCTCAAGCGCAACACGGCACTCTCTTCTAGTCTCTCTTTGTGTTTCAAGGCGCATTCACAAGGAAGAATCTAGAGATTTCTCAAGAAATTGAGCTTCAACAAGGATTCTGGTTCATGAGCACTCGATGCATCTGGGTCATTGGCTATGATGAAGTTGACATGTGATCCACTAATGCCCTGCTAGACCAGTGAACGAAATTCATGTCGAATTCGGCTACTGTTGGGCAATGTCCATCAGCTAGTGAGTTCATAACTAGTCAACCTAAGGTTCTGATTGAAAGCAGAATAGGCTGGATATGCCAATCAGCTCAAACTTGGGTTTGCTCTTTGTGGTTTTCCAATGATGAAGGCATGAGACTTTTATCGTGCATGACTGAGGCACCTTAATTTCTGTTAGGTCCCTGCAGATCTTGTAACGAGTTTATGTATATATTTTATCTCTCTCCTTATAATAAAGGTATCGAGCTTTTATTGCTTACAGCAGAGGAATAACTAGTCCGATTTTGAAAAACATTAACTACACTTTATATCTCAATCCCTACGATTCACATTTTTTGGACAAATATTGATTCTGACTACGTTTCATTGGAGAGGTCTTTATAGAGCACCTTCAAAGGCAATGCAGGAGCTAATGCTATTGAACCAAACTTGCCTACAAAGTAGGGGAAAATACTCGTCTTGGCTAAGCTTGATGCCTCTGATCTAATATTGTCTTCAAGGTTCTCGACTTTTCTGGTCCCTATATCATCGCAGCTGAGAGGTAAGGCTCGTTGTAGACATCGCAACATCAACAACTGCCTGATTTGACATACCTCTCCTCATTTTGCAA
This sequence comes from Eucalyptus marginata, assembly GCA_014182565.1. Classification (NCBI taxonomy): domain Eukaryota; kingdom Viridiplantae; phylum Streptophyta; class Magnoliopsida; order Myrtales; family Myrtaceae; genus Eucalyptus; species Eucalyptus marginata. Next base: position 12,508,227 of record CM024586.1, on the reverse strand, counting down.
AAATCGACGACTAATGGCGTGTTAACACTAAATCTACTATTATGTGACTCAGTGTTTGCCCAAAAGTGTTACCTGGTATTGGGATAGCGTGTGATGAAGAAGCCACGCTATGGCCAGTTGATGAGCATTGCAACCATGCTTCACAGTGAGGTCAACAAATTTTTGATATATAACTTTGTTCTTCTCTAAGTTCTCTCCAGTGAATCTTGGATGCTTAGCCTATCACATAACAATAGAGAATTAACATAGAAGAATATCTGCTCCCGATAATATCACCACGAAATCCGAAAATTTTGTTTTTTAGGAAATAAACTGTTGTCTGCGAAATGCCATTCTCCCTGTGTGCTCTGGTTCAATACTCTCGCAAATTAAGAGGTTGGTTAGAGAAAGACTTGGTACTCGTTTGATTGTGAAGAAAAAAGTGTCCTAAGATAGGCATTAGATGTTGTGCTGTAATTGTGGACTTCTAGTTTGGGTCTCTTAGTTGCTGTTTGTTTGAGGTAGTAGTAGGATAGCTCACCCTGCTTTCCGTTGTCGATGCTAATAAATTCTGAATACCAACAAAAAGTAATTTGTCAATTTTGGATGGTCCCATAATCTGGATTCTTCTGCCAATGGACTAATGATTGATATTGCCAAAATAAATTGCTGAGACATACCAAATGTCTCTCCGGGGGCAAGCTCTCGATGACTGCCTTCCCACCAAAGAATCCACGACCTATCCGAATGCCAAGTTCTCTGAAAGACACCTACCTTACCACTTGCAACTGATTTAGTCAAGGCACTATTTCGCATTTCGTGTGTTCGTTCTAGTTGTCCATTCATCGCTGTCTGGGGTTTGTCATAAAAAAAGCTAATTCTGATGTTCCCCCCTTCCAGTGTCACTGAGAAAGGGGGAAGCATGAATGCCTTCAAAGCTTACAAGGCTTGCTTGCTGATCGCATGGAGCCCCAACTTGTACAAAACACTGGTTAGGGACATTCCTGGAATCAGAAGACTCCACCGGCGTACATTGGAGGCATTGTGGCTTTGCAAGTGTAACTGAACTGTTATAAGATGGAACACCACTCTCAGTTACTGCATTTTGGTTTTGTTTATGAACGTCATTGCTTACTTGAAGAAGGGTGTTACATGATTAGGTAAAGAGCTAGTCCTGATAGAAATAGAAGAGATGTTCAATGCCCGTAAAGAGGAGGCAAACCACTGAACTTTACATCCGCCATTAAGTCATGAGCCATCTGCCTCCCCAAGATTGCAGTTTTAAAAGCAAACATTCTAATCTTAGTTCAGATCCTTCTCCAATGTTCTTTGGTCAGACAATACAGTTTCTAAATGTGTCATCGCATACTAATCCATTGGTTGTAATAGTTCCATCATGATTGGGTGCCTTTTTTGAAGATACATTTTGCTGTGAGTTATTTATCAATTTTTTCTACATATCCGATGGAAGATATTTCAATGGTTGATAGCAACATTCTCCAGAAACGTTGTTGACGAGTTGGTGAATTTCACCCATTTTTGGAAGAGGTAAATTTGAAGTTTGATCTAGTTTTAGTTGCAAAATCGCTTGCTCTGAGAGATCCTCTGATAATCCACTCATCCAATGAATGATCAGAACTCGCTTCATTCATCCTTTTTATCGTTGCGTTAATTAATTTACTTACGAAAAGTTTCATACCCTTCTGATTCAAGTGTGTTCTTCATGCACCTTTTAGTCATCTGGGTGAAATCATTGGCAGAGGTGCTTGGGGCTTAGTAGTTTGCAAGTACCATCTCAGATATTAATCAAGGTATGTCCTTTAGACATTTTCTTTACAGAAGAATTTTATTTCAAAGTATACTCCATGTTGATTAATACCTTGACATATTCTTTGATAGAACGAACTACAGTATGAATACCGTAAATTGAAATCTAATCAATAAGGCATTATGCACAACATTTGCGCTCAAGTACTAGTTCACTCTATTTGCTTTGGAGGATTACATTCTGATTTACTCTTTTCCAATTATGCAACCTCAATTCCAAAACCCTACACAAGTGTCCCTCCCTTGACATATTCGGTGAAGGCCAACGCGACCAGTCCCAACATCGCCAACCTTCCATTCCACAGCTCAGCATCGGAAGTCATCAACCCGTCTGACTTCGACTCGGCTGTGACTCCTTGAAACAGTGGAACCAGAGATGCAACCGACAGCAGAACACTCGTTCCCACGAACCACGGGATGCCACCATCACTGATCTGAGCAAACAAGTCCTGACCTTTGGACAGTTCGACCGCAATAGCCGCCACAAAGCCAATCATCGCCAGTCTGCCATTGATCCTCTCCGGTGCCGGCCCGCTGAATGCAAACACATCTCTGAAGCTGGTGCTCACCTGTCAATATGATTAGCTACGTTAGCACTAGATGCATTTTCTATCGCACAGTTATCATCCAACTAACTTGTCAGCATAGTGTCACCAGTTCGATTTTTATAACCACACTTATCATTAGGAAACTCCAACCCAACAGTTAAACTTTTCGAGTAGATAACGCAATAAGGAACGCCTCCTTAAACTTTTAAGCATAAATATACCTTCGGCTTCGGCTTCGGCTTCGGGGATGGGGTCGGTGTAGGCGGTGAAGAGGGAATTTCAGAAGCTGGCGTCTCCGTGCTACCTTCTGGCTTGATCTCCTGCAATATTCACCAAGCACCAATGCGTATTCAATCAACATCCCAGCATCATATTACAGACGCATTAATCGAAGAGCAATGTCGTGCTACTTTACCTCAGTCATACACTTCACGCGTAAGCCACCTCGGGAAGCCGTCCTAGGAACATGGTAGGCAGGGAAAAGCCCTCTCGAGACAGATTTCCTGGACCTTATCTCGAACGCGGCACTAGGACTCGTGGGGATTGTGCGCATCAGGATTGCTGAGGCCATGATCTTCGAACAATGACAAAAGTTAACACTCAAAGTGCTGCAATTGAATCGAATTTAACTAGTTTGAAGCGCTGTTGTGTTTGGACTATGGAGTGAGTGGAATGGTACTGTACTTAAATAGAGAGAGAGAGAGAGAGACTGGTGGACGATGTTGGCTCCACGTGATGCGTGTTCGCGAAGGTTAAATGGTTTCACCTTGTCCGTTCAACGTGAAAGTGACGACGTGGACCTTCAAATAGCCCCGAACAAACAAAGGACAAATGACTTGATGGGTCCTTAGTCTTCCTTGTCGGCTTTCGAACGTGAGGCCAAGAGGGGAGTAACGTAGTTCCAGGTTTTTCACGGTGGAGAAACGCGCCGGACCTGCAATTCAACTTCCTTGGCGTGACATTGATGAAAACGACGTGCCCTGACTTTGCAGATCAATCGTGATACGCCACTACTCTCTTCCTATAGGAAGGATCTAGAGCCCTCTTGAGAATTTGAATTGCAACAGGAAAATTCGGTGCATGAGCACCAGTTTATCTGGATTGTCCATTATTATTGCTGCTGGTTTAGTTGATTTACTTCTGGAAAATTCTGAGATAATTATGTCCTTCTTCCACTATGAGTCTCGTCATCATCTCATTGGTTAGTGTGTGATTATCTTCTCGTAAATACATCGACGTTTCTTTGCTTCCGCTTCAAAAGAATTGATGCTACTTCTTACGGAACGAGTTTTCTTAGAAGTATAATACACCAAAATATGCTTTGAGAGAATGATCTATAGTATGTTAACTACTGCAATGTGAAATCTATCCAAGAAGGTATAGTGCCCAATCTTTGTATCGACTATGGTTCCCTTTATTGGCTTCTGAGGATTACATTCTGAACCCTACACAAGTGTTCCTCCCTTGACGTACTCAGTGAAGGCTAGTGCGACCAGTCCTAACATCGCCAACCTTCCATTCCACAACTCAGCATCGGAAGTCATCAACCCGTCCGATCTGGACTCGGCCGTGACACCTTGAAACAGCGGAACGAGAGATGCGACCGAGAGCAGAACGCTCGTCCCTATGAACCACGGGATACCACCTTCACTAATCTGAGCGAACAGGTCTTGGCCTTTGGACAGTTCAACCGTGATGGCCGCCACAAAGCCAATCATGGCGAGTCTGCCATTGATCCTCTCTGGCGCTGGCCCGCTGAATGCGAACACATCTCTGAAGTTGGTGCTAACCTATCAACATGATCAACGTTAGTATACGCAAGAAGTGGTTTTTATTCGGTGAAATTAATTAGTCAATGTAAAATGCCATATAGCTACAGTACTATTAGTCTGTCACAACAGTGTAACTATTCTATGTATTAGAGATAGTTACAAGAGGACTATGATTGGTAGACAAATAATCATGTCATTAGAATGAGTGACCATCTCCCTTAGTGCGAAATTCAATCGGCAGAGTATCATCAAAATTTAATTTCTTTGACAACACTTATCATTAGGACACTGCAATCCTAAAGTTTAATCTTTTTGAGTGGATAGAATCTACATGTATAAGTTAGGCCTTCCCAAAACTCTTATTCATGTGCTAGGAGACTCTCAAGCATCAATATACCTTTGATTTCGATTTCCAGGATGGGTTCAGATCCGGCTTGCTCTCCTGCAACATTCACCAAGTACCAATGTTAATTCAATAAACTTCCCAATATCACATTGTTGACGTCATAGGCAAGATCATTCGAAAATCTGCTACTTTACCTCAGTCATGCACCTCACACGGAAGCCACCTCGAGGAGCCAACCTAGGACTATGGTTGGCAGGGAAAAATCTTCTCGCAACAGATTTCCTGGAACTAAGTTCGATCGTGGTCGTAGGACTCACAGGGATCGAGTGCATCAGGATTGTTGAGGCCATGATCTTCAAACAATGACCAAAAGTTTTGGGAAAACTAGTAGCACAATACTGAAAGGATGCAATCGAATCGAATCCGACAAAATTGAAGTACTAGCGTCCTGGACTGTAGTAAACTGAGTGATCTGAAGGGGTATTTATAAAGTGCTGGAGAGAGAGAGAGACTGGTGGATGGTGTTGGCTCCACGTGATGCATGTACGTCGGGGTTAAATGGTTTCACCTTGTCCGTTTAATGTGAGTGACGACGTGGATCCTCAAATAGCCCTGAACAAAGGACAATGGTTTGAAGGACTTCGGTTCTCGTTGGCTTTCCAACGTATGGCCAAGAGGGGAGTAACGTAGTTCGAGGTTTTCATCGGTGGAGAAACCCACTGGACCTTCAACTACCATGCATCGACGTGTCCTCGACGTCATATTCCAAAATGTATAATAAATGGGATAATATTGTTAAAATATGTCTCGAGTTTAAGTCCAATGTGAAATTCCAAATATTCCGAATTGGATATGTTGCGGACATTTGAAATTGAGCAAAGAATATCCGAATATAAACTTTCCAAAGTTTGAATTTGCATTGGAGAATTTGGCCGCTAAAATAAGAAAGTTCAACTTTGACTTGGACTTGAATTTTGTTTAAAATATACAAAGATATGTTTTGGATAAAATCGAGCAAGATAGGAAACAAAATCCTATGAGAAGTTGGCAAAAAAAAAAAAAAAGTTTCACTTATATATATAGACTTGTGGCCGTGGATGGAAGAGGGTTGATTATGAAGAAGTATTTTTGAAGCGCTGTCTAGTCGTCGAGTGTTTGGGAGGGATTTTCTTTGTTGTTCTTGTCCATGAATTACATCTAAGAAAGATTAGTGTTTGTAGCCAATTTAAATATTGTGGTAAGATTTGTGTGTAATTCCTTCGTGAGATTGAGAGATTATTTCTTGAGGAATTTCGGGGCTAAACACTGCGTGCGTTGTTGGGTGTAGTTGGGGTTTGGGAAACACCGAGAGAGTGTTTGAGTGACTTGAGTGTGTAATCTCCTTGTATCGCTTGATCTATAGTGAAATTCGCTACCGATTTCCCCGTGAATGTAGGTCTTTACGACCGAACCACGTAAATCCGATATCCGATATATTTTCTTCTTTTGTCTATATTATTGTTCGATCGCTCGCCTTTTCGCAACAAACATGATAGTCTTTTCACACAAAAGATGGAGCTTCGAACATAACAACAACCTATTATCGACGTATATATTCATCACACCTTGAAAACTACAAGAAAGGAGGATGACACGGTGTTCTTCCGCACGAAAGACGTAGTTGCAGACATAACCACCCGTCCAATATCAACATGTATATCTCCAACTATATATATGTATATGTATGTGTGTGTGTGTGTGTCTATATATATACATATATATTGCTTCACAATATCTTGCATAACACGCTTAATAAACATTCATAAATAATCAAGGAGTAGTAACTACTTAATTCGACTTTTTACACAACAACAATGCCATTTTGTAATTCATACTATATATAATCCATAGCATTTTCGGAATATGAGTTTTACAAACTCGAAGAAAAAGTAGTACTACTCATCTTGAAATGCCTATGACCAAACAACATAGCTATACACACCAACAATCTCGTAATCCTAGCAATTAAATGAGAATTAACATCAAAACCAAGTAAAATATTATAACAATTACGAATTGGCTAAACAATGCTTAAACGCTTACAAAACAACTCATATGTACTAATAAATCGCACACCCCAAGCGCTTATCCAAGTCATTTGCCCTATGGAGCTCCCATGCAAACCTTAAAATGTTTACTACGACCAAACAATTGCTTTAAAACGACTCTCGTCAAGCCTTATGGCTCCACAATACCATAAACTACCATTTCCATGAAGTTCATAGAAATATATAGATAACATCTTCCTAGATATTAAGAGAGAAAATATCCTTTAGATATTTTTGTCTTTCTCTAGATAATTCTAGAGAAAATATATTCCTAGTTATTTCTACATTCTTCATTAAATAATCTTCATTAATATATTTAGATATTTAGTTATTTAGAAATAACCAAAATTCTTGAGAGAAGAAAGGAGGTGCATTTCTTCAACACTCTCCCTCATCGGCTACTTTTCTATCGGTGCAGATTGTGTTACAATGCAAAGTTGCTTTTTAAAATTCCCCAGCCGCCTTACCGTCTTCATTTAACCTTTTGTGCTCCCTTCATGACTTCTTCCATTTTCAATGCTAGCTGCCCCGATTTAACATTGTCCACTTTAGCTTCAATTGGCCATTTGACCGCATCTTTCAATCGGGCTTTGTGAAGCTCAATATTAAACAATGCCAATTTGGTTTGTGCTTTAGTTGCTTTTTTTCCTTCATCTCACCTAACTCGGCATTCATAATCGGCAACTCTTCTATAAGACCTTTGAGATTGCAACTTACGTGGCCAAGTCTTTCACTATCAATTTTCACTTTGTGCTTCAACTGATTCAATCCCTCGCAAAGCACTTCATCATAGATATCTTGGTCTTTTTTCATATAGGTCTTCTTCTTCTTACTCTTATTCCACCGATCCTTGCAACACAAGATGTAAGGTGGAATTTGGCTCTTGTTCTTTGGGCAACCTTTCATTTTCCTTGTCTCATGTTCTCTATTTTCCTTGAACTTTTGTAGTTTCTTGAGCTCACATTGGAGCTTCTCATGCTCTCTATCTTTCATTTTGAGCTCCTTATCCTTTTGTCTTAGCATCTCCCCTATCTTCACCCTCTTGATTCTCAACCTCTTCATTGTCTCATGCATCTTTGTAGCTCCATCTCAAGGTTGCATGCTAGCAGCACCACTTTTTTATTCGAGTTTGCCATCGGCTTGCTATTCTTCTTTGACAATGTGACAAAGTTTGTCATATTATATAACTTGGTGATAGAGGAGGCTATGAGCTCTTTTTTTTGCTCCTCTAGGACCTCTACTATTGTTGCTGGAAAGTCCCACTCCTTTTCACATCACCTTTGAGATAGAAGTTATGGTATTTCTTTCTATCTGCCTAAAGTAACAAACTCTAGTAAATAAAGTGTCCCCCTCTACGGAAGGGGAGGTTCGAGTTGCACATAGTGTGATAAGCGGAGCACCATGGGAGGTGGGTCACCGCAACAGTGCTCCCTAGGGGTTTACGCCGAGCGCTCGCTGTGAGGCGGTTCCTCCAATTTCAAAAAAATCAAAACAAAACAAAACAAAACAAAACAAAACAAACTCTAATAAAGTGTCCTACTTTGCCATAGATGTAGCATCATCCGCTACACCTTCCACTGCTTTCATCATCACAATCATCCTCAGTGAGCTCCCCCTAGCTAAGTGCTCCTCCCTGCTAATCGCTTTTACTATTCTCCATGATTATTCCTTTATTTACCATCTTTAATGCTTGCACCATTTCTCCTCTAACCCTTGAACCCTCTTTTATTATTGAAGAGACCTCTTGGTTGGTCAATACATTCTCCAACTCGGTTAGAGTTGGCTCTTTTGCCCATCCACAAGTGGCCTTAACGATATCATTATATTCTAACCTTAATCCGTGAATGATAATTCTCTCATCCTTGTCTAAGAGACGGTATTTTGAGAATTAAATTTTGAAATTTCTTCACAAATAGATTTAATTTTGGAGAAATATTGACTTGGCATCATATTTTGTGATGAAACCAACAATAGCTCGTTTTGCAACCTTTGCAACTAGGCAATATTCATCCTCACAAACAATGCCGCCATGTTATCACATGACACATTTGGGGTCTTTGTGCTATAACACCTCATTTTCAATAGTCACGACAAAAACGTATGGAGCCTTACCTACTTTGATATTCCACTTTATTAACTCGCCATCATTCATGGGTGGTGTGGTGTTGCCGCCACCCATGACATCCCACAAGTCTTGACCCAACAAATAAAACTACATGTGGGTACTCCAATTTTTGTAATGGGAGCTATTGAGCTTTTTGACGTTGTTCACCATACTTGAAATATCAACTTAGATATAATGCTCTACACTTTACCAAGTAAGCTTGATCCTAGATCAATAGATCACAATTTTGATTGTGCACTAGCAGAATTTCGACGTAATCCAGTCCCTCATCATTTGCTCAAGTACAATGGTCCCACTATTCCGACTACTTGCTTTGATACCAATTGCTGAATCGTAGAAGTGTAAATTTATAATGTGTATGTGCATGGGGACAAGACTTTGGCAAGTGATCGAGCGAAGGAGCAACTAGGGTAAGGAAGGGAAATGGTGTTTAATGGTTTAAGTGTATTACATGACATAGGAATTTTGGTCTCAACTCTTGATACCAAATGTTGAGTTGCGGAAGTGTGACTCAAATATCAATTATTGAGGAACACACACAAGTCTCACTTCAAGAAAACGCACTCTTATTAATAAAGGCACCCTCTTACAATGTTGATTGGGAGAACTCTTCTACACACTTGTGCGCCAAGCGCACACTCACTTATGGAAGCTAAGCTCCCTCGCACACTCTCAGAGGGATGCTAATTTCAAGCTCCACAAATAAGGGTGCTTGGTATTTTATTTTATTTTTTTTGGTCAGTCCCACGCTAATCCTACTCTAACACTCACTCTGACTTTTGCCCTCGCTAAATCGCGCAAGGAGTGGGAGTCGAAACCCACTCACGAAATGAAATCGTCCCCACCCCAATCCCCTCGAGAAGGTGGGGATTACCCCCAACCTCCCCTTCTAAAATGGAAAGGCGCACACGCGAACCCCCGTAATTGGGTGCTTGGTATTTACAGGCCTAAGGAGGTGACTATGCCCCCTAAAATATCTTCATAAAAGTATCCTACAAATATCCTTGATGTTTCTAGTCTACATAATGTCTCATTAGAAATATCTAAATAACATCTCCCTATATATTTATAGAGAAAATATCTTATAGTTATTCCTATCCTTCTCTAGATATTTCTAGTGAAAATATCTTCCTAGTTATTTCTACACTCTTCATTAAACATCTTTCAATAAAACTATCTAGATATTAAGGTAATATGGAAATATTTGAAATTCTTGAGAGAAGAGAGGCGATGCATTTCTTCAAAAGGATCTAGAGCTCTCTCGAGAAATTGAACAGCAACGAGAATTCGGAGCATAAGCACTCAGTGCATCAAGGCTGTCCATCATTATTACTGTTGCTTTAGTTAATTTACTTCTGGAAAATCCTGAGATAAGTGTGTTCTTCTTTCACCTTTTAGTCATATGAATCTCACCGTCGACTCATTCGCAAAGGTGCCTGCAGCTTATTAGTCTGCGATTTCCATCTTGTAAATTGATCGATGCTTATTTACTTTCGCTTCATATGAATCGATGTTTCTTCTTACGGAAGGAGTTATCTTGAAAGTATTCTTCACGTGGAATAGTACACTGACATGTCCTTTGAGAAAATGATCTATAGTATGATAACAAATCTAACCAAGAAGGTATCGTGCACAATCTTTGTATTAAGATAATGGTTCAATTTATTGGCTTCTGAGGATTACATTCTGAACCCTACACAAGCGTTCCTCCCTTGACATATTCGGTAAACGCTAGCGCGACCAGTCCCAACATCGCCAACCTTCCATTCCACAACTCAGCATCGGAAGTCATCAACCCATCTGACTTAGACTCGGCCGTGACTCCTTGAAACAGCGGAACAAGAGATGCGACCGAGAGCAGAACGCTCGTCCCTATGAACCACGGGATGCCACCTTCACTAATCTGAGCGAACAAGTCCTGGCCTTTGGATAGTTCAACTGCAATGGCTGCCACAAAGCCAATCATTGCGAGTCTACCATTGATCCTCTCAGGTGCCGGCCCGCTGAATGCGAACACATCTGTGAAGCCATTGCTCACCTGTCAACATGATTAACATTAGTTTATGCAAGGATTAGTTATGAATTTAATCAGCAGAATGTCACCAGTTAAATTTCTCTGAAAACACTTATCATTGGGAAACTTTTATCCTAACGTTTAAACTCTATAAATACAAAAAAGCGACTTGTATTAGGCCTCCCAAAACTCGTACTCATGTGCTAGGAAGCTCTCAAGCATTAAAATACCTTTGATTTCGATTTCTGGGATGGGTTCAGATCTGGCTTGCCCTCCTGCAATATTCACCAAGTCCCAAGGTTACTTCAATTAACTTCATAATATCACATTGTTCACATAGCAGGCAAGATCGATCAAAATTCTGCTACTTTACCTTAGTCATACACTTCACGCACAAGCCAACTTGGGGAGCCAACCTGGGACTATGGTTGACAGGGAAAAATCCTCTCACGATAGATTTCCTGGAACTAATTTCAATCACGGTCCTAGGACTTGCAGGGACTGAGTGCATCAGGATTGTTGATGCCATGATCTTCAAACAAGAACCAAAAGTCTATGGAAAACTAGAAGAAGGGCACTCAACTCAAAGGGTGCAACTGATTCGACTCTGACTAGACTGAAGTGCTACTATCTTGGCTATACAGGGGCTTATATGAAGCGGCATTGATATAGTGCCGGGGAAGAGAGAGAGATGGAGAGACTGGTGGATGGTGTTGGTTCCACGCGATGCATGTTTGTGCGGGGTTAAATGGTTTCACCTTGTCCGTTTAACGTGAAAGTAACGACGTGGACCTTCAAATAGCCTTGAACAAACAACGGACAAGTGATTCGTGGGACTTCAGTTCTTGTTGGCTTTCGAATGCCAGCCAAGAGGGAAGTGACGTAGTTCGAGGTTTTCGACGGTGGTAAACACATTGGACCTTCTACTACCATGCATCAGCGCGACCTTGATGAAAACGACATGTGGCAGCTTTGCAGTTGAAGCACGACACGCCACTCCCTTCGAGTTTCAAAAGCATATTCACTGGGAAGGAGCCGTAGCTCTCTTGAGAATTTGACCTGCAACGAGAATTCACTCGATGCATCTGGGTCGCGGGATATGATGAGTGTTTCATGCGATTCCCTTATGACCCCCTAGACCGGTGATCGGAAAATGCGTTCAATGTGGGGGAATGTCATATCAGCACAAACCTAAGAGCGTTTTACCAAAGCAGAAGGAATCCCAGTTCAAATAATTTCTGAGGTAGTGAGCTCATAACTCAATAGCTTAAGGTTCTATGTGAAGGCTGAGCCAAGTGGCTTTCCGATGATTGAGGCGTGATACTTCTGTAGTGCATCTTGATCAAAAATTAAGTCTCGCACATTATCACAGCGTTATTTAAGCACCCTAATATCTGTTAAATCCCTTTAGATAAGCCAGTTTAAATGCAAATTTGACCTCTCTACTCACGACAAAGATATCGAACTTCCGTTGCTTACACCCGTTCTCAATAGGAGGAATAAGGATTCCGATTTTGAAAAGCATTATCTACACGTATCAAAACTAATTATCAATCTCAGTCCCTTACATTCAAATTTTTCAGACAGATTTTGATTCTGACAATATAGAACCGAACTTACCTATAAACTAGGGGAAAGTACGCCTAAATTGATAACATATCAGAAATTCTTGCCGACCCACTTTGCCTGGTATCGGACATGCTTATCATTAGATATATCAAGCAGAGTTGTTCAAAGAACAGTTCGGGACAATTCACAAAAGCACTTCGAGAAAAATTTCAGCTAAGGAACATATTGCTCTCTGTAAGATGGAACAATTATTGAGTGTAGCAGACACTAATCTATATCCACAGAAAGATTAACCAGTGTCTCTAAGCAACAATTTTCATGCACCGAATATTATCTGTCTATGTGTCAGAAGCTCTTCGGAACAACTTATGATTTCTACCGCATCGTGCTCCATCAGCTGAACCTCACCATTCCACAACCGATGAAATATCACATCAAAATAAAGCGCAGGCAGAGCATCTCCACCTTAAAACATAACACCTCTGCTTGTCAAATCCAAAAGTTAAGGCATAAACTACAGTTTCTAACTCAACAAGCTCGTAGAATGGAATAACATAAATGTCTTTCACATCATTGATTCTCTGATTTCTCAGGCTCCCCATGATGAGACTGCAATGTGGATATCACAACCAACGACCTCAAGCTTTGACTAGAGTATTCTCCCTTAAAACAACTAGTGGAAAGAACGAGGGAGAAACACCTCCATCGAGCAAATCCATGGTCAATCTTTCAATTATGCCGTGCATTGTCTTGGTGGAGTATTTGCATTTTTCCACGAATACTTGGCAAATGATTCTAACTCTCTTTCCCCACTTACTTCATTCACAGCCACGACCTCACAAATTTCTCTCATCTGGTCTTGGCTAAGCTTAAGTGCCACTGAGCTAATATTGTCTTCAAGATTCTTGACTTTTGTGGTCCCTATATCATCAAAGTTAAAGTTTGTTATAAACATCACAAAATTAACAGCCGCCTGATTTGACATACTTCTCCTGATTTTGCAAAAATCGACAGCTAGTGGCATAGTAACACAAAATCTACTATTATGTGACTCAATGTTTGCCCAAAATTGTTACCTGGTATTGGGATAACGTCATCCCCCTGATGAAGAAGCCATGCTAGGGCCAGTTGAGGAGCAGTGCAACCATGCTTTGCAGCGAGGTCAGCAAATTTTTTATATATAACTTTGTTCTTCTCTAAGTTCTCTCCACTGAATCTTGGATGCATATTCTATCACAAAACAATAGAAAATTAATATAGAAACACATCTATCACTGATATATCACCAAGAAATCCGAAAATTTGGTTTCTAAGGCAGTAAACTGTTGTCTGCTGTATCTCTGATTTAATCCTCTCGCAAATTAAGAGGTTGATTAGAGCAAGACTTAGTAGTTGTTTGAATGAGAAGGGAAATGTGTCCTTGTCCTTAGATAGGCATTAGATGTTGTGCGGTAACTGAGGACTTCCATTTTGGGTCTTTCAGTTGCTGTTTGTTGGGCTTGTAGCAGGATTGCTCACCCTGCTTTCTGTTGTTGACGCTAATAAATTCTAAATACTAACAAAAAGTAATTTTTTAAAGTTCGGATGGTCACATAATCTGGATTGCCAATGGACTAATGATTAATATCATCAAAATAAATGGCGAAAAAACATACCAACACGCTCTCTGGGGGCAAGCTCTCAACAATTGCCTTCCCACCAAAGAATCCATGACCCAGAGGGCTATATGCGACTATCCCAATGCCAAGTTCTCTGAAATTGAAAGACGGGCAAAAACTGACTCATTTCCATGATATCTTGGGGGGAAACAGAAAACATCTTAAGGATAATAGCAGTAGACCTGCAAAGTGGAATTAATTCATCCTCAATGTCACGAGTCCACAGAGAATACTCCATTTGCACAGCTGTGATTGGATGAATGGCATGAGCTCTCTTTATCGTATCGATGCTAGCTTCTGACAGACCAATGTACTTTATCTTCCCTTCCTCCACCAGCTTCTTGAGTTCTCCCATCTATCTTACCAATTGCAATTGATTTAGTTAAACCAATTTTTCACATTGAAAATGTTGGAGAAAAATGATCATATGCTAGAAAGCAATGTGAAGAAACACCATGATTAGACAGTGCTTACAGTATCCTCTATCGCCACTGTGGTGTCCATCCTGTGCTGAAAGTACAAGTCTATGTAATCAACCCCGAGTCTCCTGAGACTACCTTCACAGCATTCTCTTACATAATCAGGAGTACCTCTGATGGCAGGTTGAGCCCCCGCCAACCTTGCTATGCCAAATTTCGTCGCTAACTGAACCTGCTCTCGCGGAAGCTCCTTCAGAGCCTGAGTGAGTAATTAATTTGGTCTCAGTAACAGGACAACCAGCAAACAAAATTAGGCATAGTTTCAGTCTCAAAACGTCCATTTCTCAAGAATCTTCAGGGTCAAACTTATCAAAGAGAGGTTAAATCTTGATGCGTGAAAGCTAATTAAAACAGGCATCACCTTTCCAATCATGATCTCATTGTCATGATCTTGACCATAGACATCTGCTGTATCGTAGAAGGTGATGCCCTTCTCAAATGCTCTCTTTATGAGTAAACATGCAGCTTCATGGGAAAGAGGAGTATTCAGGGCACCAGAGAGTCCTGCGCATCCAAAGCCTAGTCGAGAGACCTGCACAAGATGAGAGGACATCATTTTCAGTAGTCATCTCTTCAATATCCTATCTCAAATCTGGTGAAGATAAAAAATTTCTTCACTATCCTAAGAACAAGAGTCCTGAATAAATAGTTCCCCTACTCCCTTAAAATGACTTGAACATGCTAAGTGTCCATCTTCGCTTGCCCTTGCCAGGACAAAGAGCACACCCAAGCCAACCTACTCTTAAGCTGCTACAAGCCAACTCAATTCAACGTGAGCCTTTCAAGTTTGAGGCATACAAGTGTTGAATGGAATCGAATAGCTGAATATAAGATATCCCAATTAGAGTAATACATCTAAATACATAAGAAACACTTATTACGCTGTTTTCCAATATCATGATACTTTCAAAGCTCACTTAGCTCGACTTCCAGCTTAGCTCGCAGTCTCACATAGAGTTCTTGCTTTTGGACAGTCGATTTGAGCTTAAGCTAATTACCGAACACTTGACCGAGTCGAGCTCGAAGCTAAACTCAAGCTCGGTCGAGCTCGAGAAGTCAACGGGGGATGACTTGACTGTGATCACACCCGTTATCAAAAACCCAGATCACGCTCGTCAACTAATGCAAGGAGCCAAGGACTTTGGGCACGATGATGCAATCTAAAGCTTCTGAACAGTCCCTTGGTCAAATATCACAATAATCAGGCACCATCTTTAGGGTCTGAAACGAAAACTATTGATCTTGAAAACATGAAGACAAGAATTCAATAATCACCTGAATAGAGAAGGCTCAGAAGGACAAAAGGAAGCAAAGATTGTTACCTCCAATCCCTGACTGCCCAGTTTCACCATGGGAATCTGAAATCGCTTCTCCTCCTCCATTTTCCCTTCTCTATTTCTGCTTCTCTTTCTCTAACGAAGATGGGTTGAGGATGAAGAGGAACAGGTCAGATTCTTGAGTCCTGCCATGACCACTGTCGTTGAAAATGACAGCGGCAACTTTTTCTTTAGGATAATACGTCAACGTAAAAATTCTAATTTATTATACCTGTAGTCAACTTACCTCAATTTAATTTTTCCATCATAAATTTTTTTGATATATTTATAATAAATTTATATCAATTAATTTTCATTAGATTTATTAATATTATAAAAAATTACAAATTGATATATCTATTAGTTGTCACGTGTTATACAACTTAGTTTGGAGTTTTCCTTTTCTTTGTCTTTATTTCCGACGATAGGAGAATTTTGATTGGCTTGTGCAGAGAATAAGTTGAATAATGGTCAGGTTGTCCTGTTGAATCTTATACATGACGGTAATGGACTGCAGATCCGACTGATTCTTCCAGAGTTTTGCTAATTGCATAGGAATGAAAAACTGGAGTTGCGAGATCCTCTTCAATGCGACTAATTGCAATCGTTATATGTTAAATTAGAAGAGAGATTGGTAAAAAGGTCTGGGAGGCAACTGCGTCCAACTGCTCTATCGCCGGAATCTTGAGGAACTCCAGCGGAATGGTGGAAGGAGGCTTCGCGTGCGAAGTCCGAGCAGCATCCCCTCTTGAAGCCGAGACCCTTGCTGCTGTCAAAGGGCCTGCACTTTCTGAAGCAAATCCAAGGGAGTCACGTGGGGGCAAAGTCAAAAGAAAGATATAGATCTTCTCTGCGAAAGTGACAATGTTGGGGGTTGTGGAAAGTATAATGGGCCGGGAAGAAGCCCCTTGGGCCGTGAGGAACATAGTCAGTGAAGGGAAAATGATTCTAGCCCATTTTGGACAAGCAAAGATGACGCACTGCCTTTGAGATGGAAATCGCGCCGCCGATTGGATAGGAAAAGCCCATCGAACCAAAAAACTCCCTCTCAATTGGATGTCTTCTTTTTTTAACCACGAGATCCCCTTCAATGCGTGGAAGGGGGAGGTGGGGTTCAAATCCCCACCTTCTCCGAGGGGATGGAGTGGGGACGCGTAGTTTATATTAGATAAGAGTGAGTGTAGAGGAATTGAGACCAAAAAAAAAAAAAAAATTGGACGTCTTCCCATGGGAGCCTCTTAGGGATATCTTGTGTTCGGAAGTTTGTTTCCTTTTGTCTTGTAATTATCGTAAGAATGAATGAAAGAAATCACCCGTTTTTGACAAAAAAAAAAAAAAACATGAACCGAGTATCTCAAAGATTGTGGTATTTCTTTGGACTGGTGGTAATGAAATGGATGCGGGTTAGGGCGCGGGTTCTTGTTTTTCCTTTGCGTAAAGTGATTTTGAGTTTGATCTTCCGGTTCACCATACCCACTAGGAACATGCTCCATATGTTCCAACGTGACAAGAGTTTGTTATCGGTGATTGGTAATTTTTCATGTTCTAATTTGAGCAATGATCAAATAATTAACTGCTTAAACATATCGCACCTCATTTACACAACTATTGACCGTGACAAAATAAAAGTTTTTGTCTAGACTCAAATCTATCGAACGGAATTCATCACGACCCTCAATTTTGTGAATCCTACGAGTGCTAAAAACCCAATCTCCAGTTCGTTGTGGATGGGCAACATAGCAACTTGTAGCACTGAGATGGCGAACTTCCATGGAAAATCATCATTAATTCCCCCATGCCAATAGAAGCAACACTAGGATGATAGATTTGGAGAAAATTTTCAAATAAAGGTATGAAATGGGCTGTTTTCTTAATATATGGGTTAAAATAGATTTTATCTCAACTTAGTCTTAAGTAAGGGACTGAGCTCATCGGCCTACCAAATTTTCGCCTGTCAATTTGTACATAAGAATCATGCGCTTATTCTGTTAATTTTGTTGACAATTTTGCACTTTGACCAATTTGGGGAATCGCCAAATTCAAGCTAGGGTTGTTTGACAGTTTTTTTTGGGAGAATTATCAAAAAAAATTATAAACCTATTACAATTGTGTTAATTCAGTATTAATGTTTTTAAGCCAATTTAGTGCTAAACCTTTTACAATTGTGTCGGTTTAATCCATCCGACCAAAATTGGCCGGCCAATGCTGACATGGCCGCCGGTTGTCCAGCGAAAGCTAACATGGCAATTTTTTAATTTTTTTTTTGAATTTTTTAATTCTTTTTTTCTTTTTTTTTCCACCTTCTCCTTCCTCTGGCCGGCCGCCGGCCAAAGGTGAGGGCCGGCGAGGTCAACCTCGCCAACCAGTGGTGAGGCTCATCCCCGCCAGCCACTAGTTCAGCGACGGCAAGGTCAAGCCTCGCCAGGTCGACCCTCACCTTGGTTGGGTGAGGCGAAACCCGGGCGAGCTCGCCCTTGCCAAGGCGGCGATCGGCCTCACCGCCGGTGAGGCCACTATCACCATTTTGCGGCGATCTTCGACCTCATCCGGTGGCCGACAAGGCTATGGCGAGGTCGGCCTCGCTGGCGGGCAGGAAGGAAAGGTGGAAAAAAAAAAAAAAAAAATTCAAAAATTTTAGAGGAAAAAATATTTAAAAATATTTAAAAATTAGGAAAAAAAAAAAATTCGAAAAAAAATTAAAAATTTGTCATGTTAGCTTTCGTTGGACGGCCAGCGTCCACATAGCGCCAACCAACCAATTTTGGCCGGATGAACTAAACTGGCACAATTGTAAAAGGTTTAAGACTAAATTGGCAAAAAGAAAAAAAAAAATTTATGACTGAATTGGCATAATTGTAATAGGTTTAGAACTTTTTTGGTAATTCTCCCCAGTTTTTTCACAAGGCAATTTTCCTCCTAATATCACTAATATAACTTCTATTTAGGTCAGTTTTCCAAAATGGAGCTCAAATCATAACCCTAAATTTCCCAAATCCTCCAAATTCCTTTATTTCGATCGAGATCATTTTGCTAAATTAGTGCAAGTGATCTTTCCTTCGTCCGAGAGAAGATGTTTATCGCTTGTTGAAGCAACTTTTTTAACAAGTCGTGGTTATGTCATGGAATACCATACCGATGGCAGTGACGACAGCAATGATAAATGCACCCTCCTTCCATGCACTGTCGACTTCTATTTTCCATTTGGGTGAATCTCACAACCCACAAGAGCCAAATAAACACGGGTTAGTTCGAGTGTTGCGAATCAAGCAAAAGATTGAAGGAAATCGAGAACGGGATATGAGATTCACTCCCCCATTCAATTGCATTAAATTGTGGACACAAGCAGATGTTTGAGTGCAGGAATTACACGACAATCCACTCCTAGTGGCCACCAGTGATGAAGGCATGAGAGCGGGAAAATTCGCAAAAAGTCTAGCCTTCCTTCTATAGTTGTTCCTAAACCTTTTAACTTTGAATTAGTCTTAAACATTTTCACTTTTTGCCGATTCAGTCCATCCGGCTAATTTTGGCTGGAAAATCTGACGTGGACAATTTTAATAATATTTTAATATTTTTGAATTTTTTCTGTTTTTCCCCTTTTTTTCCTTTTCTTTTCTTTCTTTTCTTTTTGGCATTTTTCTTCCCTTTTTTAGCCACTGGCCAGCGGCCCATCGGGAGAGCCACAAGCGAGGCCCGATCGGTCGCTGGGCAAGGGTCGCCTAGGCGAGGCCGACCCTCGCCCAAGCCAGGGCAGCCTCGCCGGCGTATAATCACTCGACCGACGCTGGCTGGGCAGCCTTGGCAACTGGGCGAGGGTCGGCCTTGCCCGGCGACCCTCGCCGGGCCGCGCCTAGGTGAGGGCTCCCCTCGTCGGGGCTCCTCCTCGCCCGACCGGGCCTCGCCTCGTGGTGGGCAAGGCCTTAACCCCAAGTGGCGGTGGCTGGGCCACACCGTAAAAGGGAAGAAAAAAACCAAAAAGAAAAGGAAGAAAAGGAAAGGAAAGGAAAGGAAAATAAAGGGAAAAAACAGAAAAAAATAATAATAATTCAAAAATATTAAAATATTATTAAAAATTGTCCACGTCATTTGCCTGTCCTACGTGGCGAACCGTGATACATTTTTGCCAAAAGTGCAAGAATCGGTAGAAGTGAAAATCCACTCCTAGTGGCCACCAGTGACGAAGGCATGAGACTTCTACAATGCGTCCCAATGAAAAATGAAGTCTTGTTCATCATCACGGATATGCCATGAAGCACTCTAGTTTCCACCAGGTCTCTCTAGATTTGCAATGAGTTTAAATATATATTTGATCTCTTTTTGATGACGAAGGTATTGAACTTCTGTTGCTTACGCCATTCTCATTGATAGGAATACGGATTCTGACTTTGAAAAACATTAACTACACGTATCAAAACTAATTATCAAACTCAGTCCCTACAATTCACATTTTTCGGACAAATTTTGATTTTGACAATTCTCCATGGTATGAATCATCTTGATAAGAAACGCAGAAGCATGCTACAGCAAAGAACTTGCCAACAAAGTAGGGGAAAGCACTCCACAATTGATAACATGCTCGTTTGGCGTCGAACATCCTTATCATTAGAATGATCGAGTTGAGCTGTTCGAAAGAATGGTTCGGGACTATTCGCCAAAGCACTTTCCTAAAGGAACGTTTTTTTCTAGAAAGCTAAAGGAACGTTTTCTTTTAAAAAAAAAAAAAAAACTCAGGAAAAAGACACTAGAAATGCCATATTTTATATAATTTCTCGATCTTACTTTTTCCAGCAAAGCATATTAAAAATGCCCATTCTATTTTAAAAAAAAATGATCATTTAATTGTTAATTTTGTTAAAAAGTGATTCTTTTGGTGTAAAAAAAATCATGTCAAATAAAATTTTTAATTATAAATATCATGTAATTTCTCTAGCTGGAATTTCTTGGCAAAGCACCTAAAGTGATCATTTTTCCTTGATTTTGGTATTTAAATAAACTAGAGAAAACTTTTGATACTAAAGTGAGCACCGTATATATCTTATGACACTTCTTGTGTTTTTCTTCCCTTTTTCTTGGTTTTTATTTGTTGCTCTCTATAAGATGGAATGAATTTGAGTGCTGCAGGTGTTAACCAATGTCCGCAGAAAAATTAACGGGCGTCTCTAAGCAGCATTCTCCGTGCATCGAATATTATCTGTCCATGAATTTGGACCAACAAGGTATGGTCCCTATCCTGTTGCACAACTGAATTATTAGGTTGGAACAAAGCACAGGCAAAGCATCTTCACCTTAAAACAGAACACATCTGCTTGTTGAATCCCAGCATTCAGGCATACTCTACATTTTCTGCCACAAGCAGTCGAAGAACAACGAAGGGAAATTAATGTCTTTTACATCACCCATTCTCATGATTTTTAAGGCTCCTTATGATAAGACTGAAACATGGATATCACGACCACCGATCTCACACTTCCACTGCAATATTCTCCTTGCAACAAGTAGCGGAAATAACAAGGGAGAAACACTTCCATCGAGCGAATCCATGGTCAATCTTTTATCCGTCCCGCGCATTATCTTGGTGGGGTATCTGCATATCTCCATGAATACTTGGCCAACATTTCAAACTCTCTTTCCCCACTTACTTCATTCATGGTCACGACTTCACAGATTTCTCTCATGTCGTCTTGGCTAAACTTAATTGCCACTGATCCAATATTGTGTTCAAGGTTCTCGGCTTTTCTGGTCCCTATATGTCATCGCAACTGAAAGTTAAGAGTTTGAGATAAAACATGGGAAAATCAACAACTTCCTGATTTGACATACCTCTCCTAATTTTGCAAAAATCAACGGCTACTGCCACAGTAAAACTAAACCTACTACTATGTGACCCAATGTTTGCCCGAACTAGTTACCTGGTATAGGGATAACATCATCCCCCTGATGAAGAACCCATGCTAGGGCCAGTTGAGGAGCGGTGCAACCATGCTTTGCAGCAAGGTCAACAACTTTTTGATATATAACTTTGTTCTTCTCTAAGTTCTCCCCAGTGAATCTTGGATGCGTATTCTATCACATAACAATAGACATCAGCATAGAAGCACACACTAGAGATCCAAAAATTTGTTTTAAGGCAGTAAAAGGTCGTCTGCATAATCCCACTCTCTCTGTAAGGTCTAATTCAATCCTCTTGTGAATTAAGAGGTTAATTAGAGAAAGGCTTAGTTGTTGTTTGAATGTGAAAAGTGTCCTTAGATAGGCATAAGACGTGCTGTAACTGGGCACTTCTAGTTTGGGTCACTCAGTTGCTATTTAATGAGCCTGTAGGAGGATTGCCCTGCTGTTTGTTGATGCTAATAAATCAGTATGAATGGCCACATAATTGGATTCTCTAGCCAATAGACAAATGATTGATACTGTCAAAACAGATTGCAAGAAAACATACCAACAGGCTCTCCGTGGGCAAGCTCTCAACAACCGCCTTCCCACCAAAGAACCCATGACCTAGAGGGCTATATGCAACTATCCCGATGCCAAGTTCTCTGAAAGTGAAAGACATGTAAAAACTGGCTCATTTCCATGATACATTGAGGGGACAAAAACAGACGTCTTGAGGATGATAGGAGTAGACCTGCAAAGTGGAATTAATTCATCCTCAATTTCGCGAGTCCACAGAGAATACTCCATTTGCACAGCTGTGATTGGATGAATGGCATGAGCTCTCTTTATTGTATCGATGCTAGCTTCTGACAAACCAATGTACTTTATCTTCCCTTCCTCCACCAGCTTCTTGAGTTCTCCCACCTATCTTACAAATTGGGAATGATTTAATCAAATCAACCTTTTACGTTGTATGATGATCTGCTCAAAAGCAATGTGAAGAAACACCGTGATCAGACAGTGCTTACAGTATCCTCTATTGGCACTGTGGTGTCCACCCTGTGCTGATAGTACAAGTCTATGTAATCGATCCCAAGTCTCTTCAGACTACCTTCACAGCATTTTCTTACATGCTCAGGAGTACCTTTGATGGTAACTTGACCTTCCTCCTCTGCAAAGCCGAATTTCGTCGCTAACTGAATCTGCTCTCTTGGAAGCTCCTTCAGAGCCTGAGCAAGTAATCAATTCGGTCTCAGTTATAGGACAACCATGGGAAAAATAAAAAACTAAGAGGCAACTGAACACATTAATAAGAGGTATCGTCTGAGTCTCAAAATGTCCATCTCTTAACAATGTTCAGGGTTAAAAATTATCACAGAGAGATTAAAATCTTGAAGCATGAAAGCTAATTTAAACAGGCATCACCTTTCCGATCATAATCTCATTGTCATGATCATCACCATAGGCATCCGATGTATCGAAGAAGGTGATGCCCTTCTCGAATGCTCTCTTTATGACTAAACATCCAGCTTCATGGGGAACAGGAGCATTCCAGATACCAGAGAGTCCCCCGCATCCAAAGCCTAGTCTAGAGACCTGCACAAGATGAGAGGATGGCATGAATTCAGTATTCTTCTCTTCAAGTTATTTCAATGTCTTATCTCAGATCTGGAGACAGAAAGAAAAATTCACTACATTAAGAACAAGGATCCTGAGCTAAATGTTCCCCTACTTCTCCCTTGAAATGACTTGACCATGTTTCCTGTCCATCCTCGCTTGTGCTTGCCGGAGTTAAGCACACACACAAGGCAAGCTAATCTTGAGCTGCTACAAGCCTAACTCAAACTCAACTCAATCCTTTTAAGTTCAAGCCATTCAAGTACCGAGTGGAATCAAGAATGTGATCGAGCATAATTAGACTCGAATAGCTGAATTCCTATATCCTAGTTAGTATCACATCTAAATACATTAGAAACACGTATTACGTTGTTTTCCAATTTCATTATACTTTCAAATCTCCCTTAGCTCCAGCTTAGCATGCCACCTCATGTAAATTTTGTACTTTTGGACAGTATTTGAGCTCAAGCTTATTCCTGAACACTTTATCAAGTCAAGCTTGAGCTCAGATCAAGCTCAGTCGCGCTCAAGTAGTAAAATAAGATTGACTGGACTTTGATTACACCCTTTTTCAAAACCACAGATCACACTTTATCAACTAATGCACGGAGCCAAAAATCAGGTACAATCTCTGGAGTTTCCATGAGCACTATGGTGCCCTCTAAAGTTTGTAAACAGTCTCTGGGTGAAAGCTGTCATAAAAATCAGGTACACTCTCTGAAGTTCGAAAAGGAAACTGCTAATCATGAAAACATGGAGACAAGAATTCAACGATCACTTGAATAGAGACGGCTCGCAAAGACAAAAGAAAGCGAGATTGTTACCTCCAATCCCTGACTACCCAGCTTCACTCTGGGAATCTGAATTCGCTGCTTCTCCTCCATGTTCTCTCACTCTTTGCTTCTTCTTCTCTAGCGGAGAAAGATTGAATATGAAGAGGTAAAGGACATAGGCTTCGACACTGACAGTGACGCCTTTTTTGTTTCTCTTTATTTGGTGACCAGAAGATTCTAATCGACAAGCAGAAATAATAAACTGTACAAGACTTGAGCTGTACACCTAACGATAATGGAGTACTGACCCATATGCTTTCTTTTATAATCACGCCATCTGATTAGAAATGAAAAATCGGAATCGCAATGTCCTTGCCGATGTGATTGATTAACCATCATATTTAACTAGTGCACTAAATTTCGGAGATATTTATAGAGATATAAGGAAGAGGAAAGTGTTTGGAAAGTACTAAAACTTATCAAAAAGTGCAATTAAATGCTAAAACTTCTAAAAAAGTGTAATTAAGTCATAAAACTTTACACGAAATGCACCTAAAATTTTTAAAAAGTGCAATCAACCGAACGACTTAGTTGGACCAAATTGACAAGTTTAATTGCACTTTTTGAAAATTTTAGAACTCAATTGCTCTTTCTTGACAAGTTTTAGAATTTAATTATACGTTCGTGACAAGTTTAAAGATTTAATTTCATTATCTGAAATTTGTAGAACTCAATCTCACTTTTGTAATAAATTTTAGAACTTTCAATGCGCTCATCCTTATAAAACAAAAGAAAAAACTGACAAAAAGATCTAAAAGCCAAATTCAGCGTAAACTATATTATTTCATAGGGGTTGTGTTTCTTCGAGTTGGCAATAATAGAACGGATGCAGGTTCGGTTGTAAGTTCTTTTTTTTTTTTTTTTTGGTAAATGTAAGAATATATTGAGTTTTAAACCAAACTATATAAGAGGGTTCAATGCCAAAAACTTATACTCATAATGACAAGAAGTCAGAACGAGTGGAAGGGAGCTAAAGAAGACCGCAAAACAAGCGGACCAAAACAAACGAAGCAAAACAGCTTAAACCGCAGGCAAAAACACCCAGCAAAAGAATGACAGCTAGGGCAGCAAGAAGGCTGGAAAGATGCAGGAGCAAGCAACCGCAAGACCGCATCCGCCAGCACAAGTAAAACAACCAGCCAGTCGCCAAAAGGGAGGAGCCACCAAGGAGAACCGCAGCGGCCCAGAGCACACCAAATCAGGCCACCGACAACTACACCGCGTCCACCATGCAATGAGGCAAAATGCAGGCAGAACGGCCTCCAGGCATCCTGTAAACCAGCGAAACTACGGGCCTACGGAAGCAACAGAGTCTCTAGAAGAGAAGATGATCTCTACAAAAGTTGATCTCTACAAAAGTTCTTTTTTGTAGAGAAGATGATCTTTTCTGTAAGTTCTTTTTTTTTTTTAATCTTTTTTGTAAGTTCTTTTTTGATCTTTGAAGAGAAGATGATCTTATTTGTAAGTTCTTTTTTGATCTCTACAAAAGTTGAATTTTCGTGCTCCCAAGCGGAGCTTCTGGCTCGCCGTACCTACCAGAAACATGCTCCAAACAATCCGACACGCCGAGAGTTTGTCGGTGGTGGTCAGTAACTTTTCATCTTCTAACTCGAGCAAGAACCAAATAAATTGACAACTTAAACAAATCACACCTCATTTGCGACTATTAGCCATGACACAGTGAAAATTCTAGTCGAAGAACAACGAAGGGAAATTAATGTCTTTTACACCACCGATCTCACGCTTCCACTGCAATATTCTCCTCGCAACAAGTAGCGGAAATAACAAGGGAGAAACACTTCCATCGAGCGAATCCATGGTCAATCTTTTATCCATGCCGCGCATTATCTTGGTGGGGTATCTGCATATCTCCATGTATACTTGGTCAACATTTCAAACTCTCTTTCCCCACTTACTTCATTCATGGTCACCGACTTCACAGATTTCTCTCATCTCGTCTTGGCTAAGCTTAATTGCCATTGATCCAATATTGTGTTCAAGGTTCTCGGCTTTTCTGGTCCCTATATGTCATCGCAACTGAGAGTTAAAACTTTTGAGATTAAACATGGGAAAATCAACAACTTCCTGATTTGACATACCTCTCCTAATTTTGCAAAAAGCAACGGCTACTGCCATAGTAAACCTACTACTATGTGACCCAATGTTTGCCCGAACTAGTTACCTGGTATTGGGATAACATCATCCCCCTGATGAAGAGCCCATGCTAGGGCCAGTTGAGGAGCGGTGCAGCCATGCTTTGCAGCAAGGTCAACAACTTTTTGATATATAACTTTGTTCTTCTCTAAGTTCTCCCCAGTGAATCTTGGATGTGCATTCTATCACATAACAATAGACATCAGCATAGAAGCACACACTACCACTGCTATAAAACCAAGAGATCCAAAAATTTGTTTTGAGGCAGTAAAAGGTCGTCTGCATAATCCCCACTCTCTGTAAGCTCTAATTCAATCCTCTTGTGAATTAAGAGGTTACATAATCTGGATTGCCAATGGACTAATGATTAATATCATCAAAATAAATGGCGAAAAAACATACCAACAGGCTCTCTGGGGGCAAGCTCTCAACAATTGCCTTCCCACCAAAGAATCCATGACCTAGAGGGCCTATATGCGACTATCCCAATGCCAAGTTCTCTGAAATTGAAAGACAGGCAAAAACTGACTCATTTCCATGATATCTTGAGGGGAAACAGAAAACATCTTAAGGATCATAGGATTAGACCTGCAAAGTGGAATTAATTCATCCTCAATGTCACGAGTCCACAGAGAATACTCCATTTGCACAGCTGTGATTGGATGAATGGCATGAGCTCTCTTTATCGTATCAATGCTAGCTTCTGACAGACCAATGTACTTTATCTTCCCTTCCTCCACCAGCTTCTTGAGTTCTCCCACCTATCTTACAAATTGGGAATGATTTAATCAACTCAACTTTTCACGTTGAATGATGATCTGCTCGAAAGCAATGTGAAGAAACACCATGATCAGACAGTTCTTACAGTATCCTCTATCGGCACTGTGGTGTCCACCCTGTGCTGATAGTACAAGTCTATGTAATCGATCCCAAGTCTCTTCAGACTACCTTCACAGCATTTTCTTACATGCTCAGGAGTACCTCTGATGGCAACTCGACCTTCCTCCACTACAACGCCAAATTTCGTCGCTAACTGAATCTGCTCTCGTGGAAGCTCCTTCAGAGCCTGAGCGAGTAATCAATTCGGTCTCAGTTATAGTACAACAAGGGAAAAAAAAAAAACTAGGAGGCAACATAACGCACTAATAAGAGGTATCGTCTGAGTCTCAAAATGTCCATCTCATAACAATGTTCAGGGTTAAAAATTATCAGAGAGATTAGAATCTTGAAGCATGAAAGCTAATTTAAACAGGCATCACCTTTCCGATCATAATCTCATTGTCATGATCATCACCATAGGAATCCGATGTATCGAAGAAGGTGATGCCCTTCTCAAATGCTCTCTTTATGACTAAACATCCAGCTTCATGGGGAACAGGAGCATTCCAGAAACCAGAGAGTCCCCCGCATCCAAAGCCTAGTCTAGAGACCTGCACAAGATGAGAGGATGGCATGAATTCAGTATTCTTCTCTTCAAGTTATTTCAATGTCTTATCTCAGATCTGGAGACAAAAAAAAAATCACTATTTTAAGAACAAGGATCCTGAGCTAAATGTTCCTCTACTTCTCCCGTGAAATGACTCGACTTTGTTTCCTGTCCATCCTCGTTTGTGCTTGCCGGAGTCAAACCACACACACAAGGCAAGCTAATCTTGAGCTGCTACGAGCCTGACTCAAACTCGACTCAATCCTTTCAAGTTCAAGGCATTCGAGTACTGAGAGGAATCAAGAATGTGATCAAGCATACTTGAGGCCCTCTTTGGTTCAACTTTCCCAAAGCCCCTTGAGACCCAAAGCCCCTAGGGTAAAATATTTTGTATTTGGCAAATAATTTTGAAAGCTCATTGGTCAAATATCAACATTGAAAATGTTGAAAGCCCAATGCAGGTCCGAACCTACTTTAAGCATTGGGCATTTTGGAAATGCAACTTCTGTCACTGTTCATCTTCTTCCCCATTCGTCTTTGTCTTTCCCGCTGGAGAGTCGGGCTTCTCCATCAGGTGGCAGTCCACCGCCGCCTGGGGGTTGCATGTCCCCGATGACCACCGCCTGGGGTGGCGTGATCACCGCCTGGGGTGGCGCGCCCGGTCACCACCACATGGGTCCGTGTGACCTTAGGCTGCCAGATCTAGCCGTCTGGATGCCAAATATGGCTCCGCAACCTTAGGCCACTAGATTTGGCCGTCCAGTAGTTAGTCGGTGGTTAAGCGCCGCTGAATTTGATTTTTCAGACTTAAATAAATAAATAAATAGCAAAAGCCAATTATAAATATGAGTTTTGCCAAACGGTGTTTATGCTAAAGTTACTTTTCAATGCTATTTGACATTATGATTTACCAAACGGTGTAATATTTCGGAAAACTCCTTTACCTCAAAGATATTTGCATTTTTCTGAAGTCATTTCCCCAAAGTCGAACCAAACTCGAATAGCCAAATTCCTATATCCTAGTTAGTGTTACATCTAAATACATTAAAAACATGTATTACGTTGTTTTCCAGTTTCATTATACTTTCAAATCTCACTTAGCTCCAGCTTAGCTTGCAGCCTCATGTAAGGTTTGTACTTTTGGACAGACGATTTGAGCTCAAGCTTACTCCTGAACACTTTATCAAGTCGAGCTTGAGCTAAAATCAAGCTCGGTCGAGCTCAAGCAGTAAAATGAGATTGACTCAACTTTGATCACACCCTTATTCAAAACCACAGATCACACTTTATCAACTAATGCAAGGAGCCAAAAATCAGGTACAATCCCTGGAGTTTCTATGAGCACCACGGTGCACTTCAAAGTTTGTAAACAGCCTCTGGGTGAAAACTATCATAAAAATCAGGTACATTCTCTGAAGCTGGAAAAGGAAACTGCTAATCATGAAAACATGAAGACAAGAATTCAAAGATCACTTGAATAGAGATGGTTCACAAAGACAAAAGGAGGCAAGATTTTTACCTCCAATCCCTGACTGCCCAGCTTCACTCTGGGAATCTGAATTCGCTGCTTCTCCTCCATTTTCTCTCTGACTTTTTGCTTCTTCTCTAACGGAGATGGATTGAATATGAAGAGGTAAAGGACATACTTTATACAGGACTTGAGCCGGCATCGTGGACCGTCGAAAGTTGTGACTGAGAAGTAAAGAAGTAGAAAGAATAATTTATACAGGACTTGAGCTGACATCCTCTTTGTTTCCCTTTTTAGAGTGATTAGAAAGCTGTGACTGACAAGTAGAAAGAATAATTTATACAGGACTTGATCTGGCATCGTGAACCGTACACCAAACAATAAGGAAGTGTTGACCCATTTGCTTTTTTTTATAATCACGCTAACCGATTAGATAAGAACAATCGGAGTTGCATAGTGTTCCTGTCGATGTGATTGATTAATTATTATATGTAACCATTTGCAACCGAATTTCAAAGATATTTTCAAAAATAAAAAAGTATATAATATATATATATATATTAAAATTCTTAAAACTTATACTAAAAGTGTAATCAAATCATAAAACTTTCAAAAAATATAATTAGATCCTAAAACTTTTCACAAAGTATATTAAATTCTAAAACTTTAAAATAAGTGCAATTAACAAAAAAACTCGATTTGATTAATTTGACAAGTTGAGTTGCACATTTTAAAAGTTTTAAGACTCAATCACACATTTATAATAAATTTTAAGACTTGATTGCACTATTCAAAAGTTGTAGAATTCAATTACACTTTTGTGATAAATTTGAAAACTTTCAACACACTTATACAAAGAAAGGAGAAATTGACAATAATATCTAAAAGCCAAATTCAATATAAACTGTATTATTTCATAGAGGTCGTATTTCTCCGAGTTGGCAATAATAGAATGGATGTAGGCTCGGTTTTGAGTTCTTATTTGATCTCTACTAAAATTGAATTTTCGTGCTTCCAAGAGTGGAGCCCTGGCTCATCGGACCTACTAGAAACATGCTCCAAAAAATCCAACACGGCAAGAGTTTGTAGGTGGTGGTCGGTAACTTTTCATCTTCTTACTCGGGCAAGAACCAAATAAATTGACTACTTAGCCATGACACCCCATTTGTGACTATTAGCCATGACACGAAAAATTCTAGTATGGACCTGAATCTATTGGACAGAATTTATCATAACCCTCGATTTTGTGAATCCTGCGTGTGATTCCAACCTAACCTCCAAATTCATTGCAGATGAGCAACACAAGGATGACGGATTAGCAACTGGTGGATCTAAGATGGCGAACTCCGAAATTTATCGCCAAATAACAAACTATAAGAACTTCAAAAATGGCAAAATAGACACAATCTTAGTGAAGCCTGTTCAAAGTAATCGCCATGAAATAGGCATTATCCATGTCAGTTTCTCTATGTTCTGTACAGAAGAACTCCATAAAATTAGTCAAGGAAAACCTAAAGATGCTCACAATTAACACAGTCCAACATTTGAAGACGCATTTCTCAAAGAATCAATTCTCTAAAGAATCAACATCAATGGCAGTTTCGAGAACTTTCATCTTCTACTGGTATCAATTTCCAGTATATGATCTTCTGGCCGACAAAAGTAGTAAAGTGATGCCAAACAAATCAGTACATCAGTAAGAACGAGACCCGCCACATCAAATACAAACTTTGGTGCAAATAATCCCCATACCTGAAACCAAAGAAATCAATGCACAAGCTATGAACACAAGTTTAGTAATTGAGATGAAACATTGCATTCAAATGTGGCATGATTGTTACCATCAAATGTCTCCTTTGTATCATGACACAGAATATGGTTACCGTGACTGTAGCAGCCATAATGAGCCCAAACATCATATAAGCCTGAGAAGAGAGAGACCTCACATGTTTAGACAAAGCTAAGATGTTTAAGATACTTCATGAAACAAAAAAGGATAGACAAAACATGAATGGCTCATTCAATTGTTCACTTACTAGAGACAATTGCACAAGGAGTTCTTTCTGAGCAAACAACTTGCGACGTAAGACAAGGAATGGAAGTCCAAAAACCGGAATAATATGCGAAAACCCAAATGTCTCTATGGTAAGAAGAATTGCTTGGCGTATGAGGACAAACTCATCAAACCTGGAAAGAAAACAAGGAAATTTTAAATCATAAACTGGACCTCACAGAATGATTGCGACAGCAAAATTATACAATAAAGAAACAAATGATCGTGGATTGCGGATACACAATTTCGAGCTTATGGAAGTAAACAGCAACAATTCATGGCTGGGCCGTTGAAAAAAATACATCGAAATATTGAATCTCTAAAAAAATTCACGTATCTATGACTCACCCAATAAATGCGGCACCGTAGCGGAGGCCATCAAAGGCACACCTGAAGAAATACATTACCAGACATTAGAAATAAGAAATGATAATACCACATAGAGATTCACGAAGATACTACCAGAATATGGGATAGAGTCCTAGCAAACATAAAGAAAGGTCCTAAGTCAACCGAATTATAAGCACACAATAAAGAAAAGTACAACATAAGAAAAACCACCACCATCACCAGCACCTAGACTTTCCAGTAAGTCAAAATGGCTAAATAAACTTCAGTGTTCAACTAGACTTTATTTTAGACCAGTTAAACAGTGCATTACGTGGCAAAAATCTATACCAAGAGCACAAAAAGCAATCTTACCAATGACCAGTACAGAAGAACATAGAGAGAGCTAAAAGGCTCCATTCTGTTACTGAGAGAGGATTGACAACCGAAGGTTTGGCAGTTCCATCGCTCTCTTCTTCTATATTCTGCAACATCACTATGCAATATCCTGTAAAAACATATTTCCATTATCCCGAATTGTCTAATATGGAGCGTCAGAACTTAAAGGAGTATATTTAAAGTGCCAAGGGAATCCCTGAGAAAAATAAAGCACCTCCAAGAATGGATGCTAAAGTGATCAGAGGCCCCTGCTTTCCTGACAGGATAGTTACAGTTGGACTCCACGCAGATAACATGCTCACTGTTTTGCTAAATAAGCTTCTGTTATCGACTTTGCTTCCATTACAGAGCTGGCTAAAAGCCAGTAGTAACATCTGTCCAATTCCAATGGCATATATAATCCTGGGAATAAGATTCCTTGCAGCATTGATTTGAGCCAGGCCTAACATGTTACTTTCAGAGGCCCAATGCACTACTATAAGAACATAACTGGCAATAGTTCCCATAACAACAATCCGGCAAATCCTCTGAGAAGAGCCATCGGCGGTAGACTTGTACAAAAGATAGGCCAATCCAATTAGAGCAAGCATTGGCAAGAGTTGAAGAATGTAAACCAGAACAGGATGATTAAAGTCAATCCCAATCATCCATGAGGTACTAGAATGCAAAAATGCTGAAGTGGCAGCCTGCTTGGATAGCCCAATTTCGATGGTAAATCTCAGAAGGCAAATTAGGATGAGAAAGAGACAGGCCTAGATACATAAACACAATAGTCAGAAGCAGAAGTCACAGATTTTTAATTGTATAATCCTCAACATAATTTCATGCCAAAGATTACTAGAAGCCTCAAATATAAACAAAGTACCTACTTCAAAAATCATTTTCTTTTGATGATTGAATATCTGAACTTAGCAACCCCAGCCGTCGCCAAAAGAAAATTTGCCACTTTCCCTTCTTCCACTGACAAAAGGTTTGAGGAGAGAGGAAAAGAATATTGGCAGTGTCAGTAACAGAAGATGATGTGCTAACGTGAAATACAAGTATTTAGGGATATGAAACTTACAAATGTAACTATTTGATAGCAAACTGCATGCACGAATCACCACAATAAAGAAAGCATATATTAACCCAAAGGAAATTCCAGAATTCCCTGATGGATTAAAAGAACCATTTTGCAGCTCATTCACCATTTTGATAGCAAGAATGTGGACGAGAAGCGACACCAGCATCATCCCCAAACCAATACCCATAAAAGTTAAATTAAACTCAGTCCATTTTGATCGAGCTAGTTCAGCAACACTTGCTAAAAATTTGAAGTAGGCATTGATTTGGCGCTTCAGGGTAGATAACTTTATATGTTCGCTATTGTATGAAAGCGGATCCATCTTTTGAGCAAAAGTAGCTTCTGCTTCAGCATACAAGTTTGCTACATGTACCAGGTCATCTGAGGAAAACCCAATCAAAGATGAAGCTGAATAGATATCGATATACCTCTTCACCTACACAGTATCCACAAAAACAAGAAAAAAGGTAAGCTGAGAACAATGATGTGGTTGCTATTCATTTAAGAAAACAATTATTCAAGTTAATGCCTTGATTAGCATCTTGTCTAGTCATGACAAAGTACCGTAGATGACAAAGACCCAGTATTTTTCTCCAGTCAAAGATAAAAGAATCATAACTCTCAAGTTAATTTCAAACTTGACCATCATTACTCTGAGTTCTATGATAGAGCACCAGCCCTGAGAAGATCAAATTATAAGATGTAACTCAACAATACGCTTACAGAAAGTTAATTACCTGCCAAGCGTTGATGCATAGTACATTGACATAGTTATGCAACCATTCTGCAGACTTCAAATCATGTTCTGGCTTGTCCGCCTTGAGTTCCTCCATATTCCATGTCCCACCAGCTAAAGCATAGAGTTCAGGATTAACCCGCCCAATGCTGAAAAAGGTCAATCTCGTGCGTTCAGTCGAATATATTCACAGAAAACTCTCATCTTCTTTTGAGATGACTGAAGTGAATGATGTTCATTGGTCAGAAACAAGAGGACAGAAAAATTTACAGACCAAAGCACCAACAAAGGATAACTGAAAGCAGATGTAGCAAACAGGTACAAATATTTCAATGGACCAACATTTTTCACTCTTCTGACCCTGAGATTCTCAAGAGTATGACTAAATTAGAACCATAACATGATACAACTTAAATCTATTAATATTTGGGGTACTAACTATTGATAAACATGTGATTAAAAATTAGATCAAAATTCTATACTCACTGTATTAATTGTTATCTTTACAATTCAATATTCAAGTGAAATTTCTACTTTTCATTCAATATACGAATAGATATTCATTATGAATAGCTATTAAAGGATAATTCATATCAATATAAAATATCCAGGAGTTTAAAACCCAAGAATTGTTCCAAGTACACCATCTCACAACAAATATGCATGAAATTCACTAATAGAAGCTCGAACACAAATCACAACAGGGACATGTGGAATCTATATAAAATATAACACGAACTGAAATTAGTCAAATTTGCCCTAACTATATGACACCATAGTGCTTTCTCCTGAAATTACTTCCTTCAAATTAGAAACAGTGAAACAACCTCTGACCCATCTACTAACTTTTAATTAGTAAGAGAATTCTGATACAAAGATGATCAGAGGTCTAGCAGCGCCAGAGAGCTTACACTGCACCTTCCAAAAGGGAAGGGAATGCCCAGCAGTGCTGAAACTGTGACTGCAAAGTCAAGCTGCAGAAAAATATAAATCTAATTACACATGATAAAAGAATAAATCAAATTCTCAATCACTTGAAATTAAAATTTCTTAATTAGTTAGGCAAATAAGTTGGTAACCTGCTGGATGGAGCTGATGCAAAACCTTTCGTCCTGAAAAGTTTGAAAATGAGAGATTAAAAAGAGTAGAATATCCATCAGAGTTATTCAGGAAATTTAAAGTGGAACTACTCATCAGAGTTTAACTATCAAAAAATAAAACCGATTACAACCTAGATGAAAATAATAAAAGTAGCATACTCTTGCAAACTAATCCTCAGCTAAATTACTAGTTTTGAATCTGCACTCTCAATGTACTTTCTCTGTAATTATGCATTTAAATTTCACTCCACATGCCCATATTATTCTGCCTATGAAATCTTATTTTTGACCTTATGATTAAATGTATGCATCTTATGAACATCACTGAGGAAGAAAATCCTTAAAAAAAAAAAAAAAAAAACATAGAATGGAAAACTAATCGCACAAAATTTCCTAGAAGAACAGAATGAAGAAAGCTCAAAGAGATGAAGTACCAAGGTGTATTCACAAGATATGTCAAGTTCAGATGGTATGGCAGAAGGAGGCTTCTTAAAACTCATTGCAAAAATTGAAGTTTCAACCTACACAAAAGAATCCATATTAGAAATAACAATGGAATCAAAGACCAAATAAAGTTCAAAATGTTAGCAGTGACATACCTCTTCAGCGCTCCCTCCCCCATGATCACCATTTAAGGTTTGCCCATGGTCACCCAGCACAAGGAGAAACGTATTTTCATGCAAACCACCGGGTCCTGATTGGCTTTCCAGCACACTAATCACGTTCTGGAAATCTTACTATATTAGTTGACTTTTTGTATAGTTGGTTTAAAGCTCAATATATTCTTACATTTACCAAAAAAAAAAATACAAAAGACAGACAGATGACAACACTTCACTTAAAAACCCTAATGCAAGCATCAATAAATTTCAAATTGCTGAGCATATGAAGTGAGGATTAGTTATCTAACAAGAAAGCCACAATCAATAAAAACACGAAATGCAAATTCGTCCATCAATCAAGGAAAGTACCTCCAGAACAGTGTTATACTGTTCCAACTTCTCTATCATGGGAAGGGAATCGACCCCAAATATGTGCCCTGCATGATCCTAAACCAAGTAAAGACGATATATCAGATGCCATCTACTATTCCTAAGTGCAACAGCATTAGCAAATAACTGCAGACTACTTCATAGAGAAATGAAGTCAAAAGGTCCATATGAATACAACGCGTGTGCACACACAGAGAGAGAGAGAGAGAGAGAGGGAGAGGAATCTGTAAGGCAAAATGGATACAGATGCATCTCAAACAATCTGAAGACCAATAACTAGCAGCCTTCGCCACAAAGAGCATCAGCATGAGATAAGCCACTAATTCTTTCAAACTTGACACTTCTTTGAACACATCATAGTAGTATCATTTTTCAGGGTATAAGCGCGTGTGCACCAGAGAGAGAGAGAGAAATCTGTAAGGCAAAATGGATATAGATGCATTTCAAACAATCTGATGAACAAAATTTCCATAGCATGAAGACCAATAACTAGCAGCCTTTCACCGCAAAGAGCATTAGCATGAGATAAGCCACTACTTCTTTCAAACTTGAGACTTCTTTGAACACATCATAGCTGTACCATTTTTCAGGGTATAAGCGCTCATGAGCTATAATCTGATTTCCATTGATCAAAACAATTGTTTGCAGCTCCATTTCTGAGTTTTTTCACAATATGCAGCTCTTAGCATTTAACAAGATGCATTGAACTAGCAAATGATCGTTCAGCAGAATTGGCAGCTCTCTCTACTCATTTTTATATAGCATAAATCTGTCAAACTGTCAGGAGATAACAACATCTCTTTGATGAGAATTTATCTGCCAACTGGACAACATATATGCCTCAAAATAATCCATAAAGTTTATATCGGCTTGAACATGATTCACTACAACATAAGTCCGGAGATAAACTCACCACGCCTAGAAAATGTGCAATTAGAACATCCCAATCTTCTTGGTACAATGACGGAAGCAAGTTGTCAATGCATCCATTATCCACCTAGACAACGAAGGCCAACTTATCCAATTAAGAAGCTTACACAAGATGCTTAAACCATCAGGAAGAAACTATCTGGGATTTGCATGCAAAAGAATGTAAGCACTCACCGTATGAAGATCTTTTACATTAAAGGAAGGGAAAGGATAAGATCTTTTGAAATGATGAGGAAACAGCTGCACCCATGTATCATCCCCCATCATCAATACTCTCTTCCCATTTTGGACTAGCTACAGCAGATTGAGCATGTGTGGCAAGTGAGATTGTTCATGAATAATGATTGACATACCTAATATGGCTTATTAAGGTTTAGAGAATGAGCAAACCTGATTTATCAAATTATCTTCAGTGATTGCAGGTGCACCAAAGCTATTTCCTACGTCGACAAACGTTGGCAACCCACCCGTTGTCAAGCCCTGTGACCATTAAAAGAGTAACCAGTTGTCATCATATATCCCATATTATGTTTTATGTGCAACAGCTCATGCTTCACGGAGTTAACAAGTATGACCACAAAGTATGACCACAACATCTGCGTCAGCATATCTCTCTCATCAAATGACTTCAGAGGGTCTCATCAAATCACTTAACAAGTACAACCACAATATCTGTGTTACCACATTTCTCTCATTAAATGACTTTGCAAGGTGCAAAGCCTTTCCATAATTAAATAGTTATTGTACAAGCATAACGCTACTATAAGGTCTCCATGTAAAATACTACCAGCTTTATTAATTCTTTTCCTTTCATGACCAACAAACAATGGATTAAAGAACTAATAAACAAGAAATTCATTGAGTAGTCGATGGAATTAAACTTAGCGATAACAGAGACAAACTATGTTCAACAAAAAGAAGTTTTAGCAACAAAAAAATTCACAATGAACACTAAAAAGCACCAAGCTGGTTCAAAATTGCATGAGAACCCCAATAACCCTGGATGGCATTTTGGAATATAATCAGAAGTGAATGCTATCACCTTCAAACGCTGCAAACTCGTGGTAGGTGGATCAGCAATTGCTTTGAAAATCTTAGCAGATGATCCTTCTTTAAATGCCAGCTTTTGCAGCACTGGTAATCTATCCATCCATGGTTTTGTTTCTTTAAGGGAAAAAAAAAAAGTAATAGTTGGAATCACAATGCCTGCATTGCTGAGAAAAGTAACTGTAAATAAATAAGAGCCAAATGGCTCATTATCGACAAAAGCTCAATCACCACTTTTAGGCGTCTTAGACTAAGAGGCATGACAGATATCTATTCCCATGTAGACGGGTAAAAATGGAAACCCCACCATTCCCCATCATCCAAAAATGAAAAAAGGAACATATGTTTGCTCATTCATTCATTTACCAGAGTAAGACAGAACACCCGCACAAACCATGACTTGCGATTGAACAGCAAAAACATCCAAACACTAACCTTTAAATAACACACTGGGCGCAACAAAATCGAACCTGCAAGACCCAGCAACAACGAAGAGTCAAACCACAAACCCAGATGCCCCCCGACCTCCACAAACTCACAGCGCGTCTTTTTGTCAAACAGACGGCGCGCAGCATACCTGAGCGCGTCGAGGACGACGATGACGACCCTATCGACCGCGGGCTTAGTCCAGCACCGCTCCGAGCCGCCCGTCCCGTTCGAGCCCGCCGCTCCGGGACGAGGGGCGCACGGGGAGTCGGCGACGTCGGAGCAGCCGCTGTGGAAGGGGAGCTCGGTGCGGGTGAGGAGGAAGCCGCGAGTGAAAATGGCAATGGCGGCGACGTGGAGCGCCGTCGTCGCCCAGAAGACCCACGTCACCCTCCACTTCATCGTCGGAGGTTCGGGGCTTCGAACGTGGGATGGGATCGAACGAAGGGAACGCGCGATCTCTGTCGCGGGATCGGTCGGAGCTCGGTCGGTCAAGAACGCCAGGGAAAGTCCTGAGGAAAGGAAGAAATGGAGGACAAAATTACGCTTTGGCCCCTCGAGATTTTGATATTGTTGTAGCTTGCCCACTGAGAATTTTGAAAATTGTAATGTTCGCCGTGATCTCTCCAAATTTTTATAATCTCCCCCAAAGCATCTAGTCTGGCTAATTTTCGGCCGGGCCTCTCTGGTCACGTGCTTGTCGCGATGATTTGATCTAGATTTGAAGGTCGAATTCATCTAATAAATGAAAAACAAACAAGAGAGAGAGATTGCATATTATCATGATTGAGAAAGACCTCATATGCTTGCCTAGGGTTTTTAGAATGTTCTCGGGGACAAGCGAGACGATAATTGCGCCGAGATCTAGAACTCTCTCGGCATAAATGTCAAGAAGTTATTATGTCGAGAAATACAATTTCATCTACCGAATCAAAAGATGCAATCAGAGGGCCACTAACATAAGAAATGGGCCCTCGCCCTCGTTATATCCATCTCCATCTAAAATCTGAAATGTCTTCTCTTCTAAAGCTTCTTTCTCAAACTAGCTTAACTTAGGCCTCCAAACGATCTGCTACATGGTTTCGATCGTAAACGATCAGCCTGATCTAGGAAGCCTAGTTGCCGCATAGTTTCGATCCTAAATGATCGGTTGGTCCTTTCTCTAGTTTTCTCTCTAGAACTGGCTTAGCTTAGCCTCCAAACGATCCAAGAAGGCTAGTGGTTGCAAAGTTTGGATTCCAAACAATCGGCCGTGACAATAGCCTGATTGGCTATAATGACAATCCTTTATAAGTATATTGACTAAGAAATGCTTTGCCCTATTTATTTTTATGAAAAATAAATAATTTGAAAAAAAAATTCTGCCTCCATAAGAATGCCTTCGGCTGTTACACATCCAGATCCACAAGTCAGAAGGGCTTCTCCCTCGAGCATAAAAAGCTCATTGTGAAACTGTTAAAGATTTTGGCAGATCCACGAGTCAGATTCTGAAGACTTCTCCTCCAGCATTTAAAGCTCAGTGAAATACACATAAAACTATCTTCATCTTTAGAATGTATATAAAACAACCTTCATTTTTAGAACCAGAATTTGTATATTCTAAAAATCCTACTGAGGGATGGATCACCAAGCCCATATACCAGCATGTATGACCCATATATTTGAGTGGCATGTGAGCTATGACCAGTTCCAGTCAAGATTTCGTGGTAGTTGAGTCAATGTTACTTTATAGATTGCTTAACTTTCTCACCCTCCTGTTATTCTCTCTCTCTCTCTCTCTCTTTTTCCTTTTTTCATTATTATCTTTAAATTTTTAATACTACTTCTAGATGAGAATCTGAGTAGTTGTAAAAACAGAAATTAATGTTAAATAGTTAGTCTCTTCGCTCAAAACAAGTGTAAACTTCCCTCCACATGAAAGAAATGTGAATAAGCCAATGAAGGAAGTGTTTTTTCATCACTGCATTTTGGTAGGAATTGGAATGAGATAGTTTTGTGAAGGCTCAATAGAGAATTGGGTCAGATGAGCTTACAAGACCGAGAGGCTATTTCAGCTGAATAACCCCATTTGTTTTGAGGTAATCTAAAATTACTTCTGTTCTTTAACTCTCTGCACCAGCATTGTTTATGTTTAGTCCTCATGATATGAATTAGGTTAGCTGCTAATTGATAAAGTCAACTTTGTTCACCTATCTGCTTGTTTAATCTATAACGATCTCGTTTTGTTTGGTAAGGACTTTCACCATCGCCAGGACAAAGTCAGCCAACCATCATTTTCAGACCTTGTCAAGGAAAGATCTTCTGGTATGCATGCTAAACTCTGGATTGATCGTGTTTTCCAGGAAAAGTTCTTCCAATGGAAACATTTCTCGTCAGAAAGCAGCTTTCATTGGAACAATCCATCCTTTGTTTCCAGTCTGTCCTCGAATCAGAAAGCAACAGATAGGGACACCATCTCTTCGCAAGGGCTTTGTCGCCCACATTCACAGTTCATAATGAAGTTAGAAACCAAAGATTACCACAAGTCATTGTCTAACTCACGGACTATATGTTTAAGCCAAAATGCAGTGGATAAGATGAGGAGGCACATCTTTTCTTCTGCTACATCTCTCTAAACTCATCTATGACTGACTGTGACTTGATAATGAATAAAATCGTTACAGGCAACTCAGACTCGATTGTATCCCACTGATTTGCTGAAGAGCCGGCGGACGTATACAACTTGAAGAGTGCTTACACAAGCCAGCATAAGGTATTCAGCAACAGTGTAGTATATAACACGTTTCCTCGTGCTCTCATTTGCTGCAGCAGAACCAGCCATCCGACAGTAAGTGCCCCAAGAGAAACAAAACAGCAGTGTAGGAGCAAATAATGAAACAACCAATTAGCTTATACAACACTAAACCAAGTCAAAGTTTTTCCATGCAGAATTCTAAAGTAGATTGATAGTGATCTATCTCGATATACTGATAATTAAAGCAGAGCAGAATAATTTGTTTTGAACCCAAGGTGTGCAAGACCAAAATACTGGAAAGTCTGACAGCAAACATCGTACCATGCAAAGTTTAGTTGTAGTATATAAAAGTTGCACACTAGCATTCATAAACTGACTCTTCATGAAAATACTTTAAAAGATGGAGATTTCTGAGTTCATAGTCATTCACATAAATAGGAAATGAAGCAGCAAAAACCTTATTAAGCCAAAAATTACACATCATTGGCATATCCCACGTCAGATTCTGAAGCGCTTCTCCTCGAGCATTAACAGCTCAGAGTGAAAGTGTTAAGATTTTGGCCAACTACATATATATATTAATTACATAAGGCATAAAATATATTTGAATAAAAAATACCAAGCAGCGGAAGACATACAATGCAAGCACATGCCCTCCTTGGTTCAACCTCTCCATCAAATAAGAAATACACATAAAACATCCTTCATTTTTTAAACCAAGAATTTGTATATTCTAAAAATCCTACTGAACTGAGGGATGAATCACCAAGCCCATATGACAGCATGTATGACCCATATATGTGAGCTGCCTATGTGCTATGACAATTTCCAGTCAAGATTTTGTCGTAGTTGAGTCAAAGCTACTTTAAATGCATCCATTCATATCACTCACTTAGGCATGCCAATAAGGAAAACCAAGCACGACCAAAAAAAAAAAAGGAAAACCAAGAATCTTACTATGACGATGACGAGAATCCCGAGCTTTCAGGTACTTCTGCTCTAATGTGACAGACTCCAGTGCCTCTCTCAACTCGGCAATTTTAACATTTATAGGGTCCAGGTGCTCTGCATCATACACACCAAATAAGTCTTCCAAGCTTAAGGTTCTATCAAAGTACACATGGTAAGCAGAATAAATAATATAATCGGATGTCCACATTGAAGAAAAATATTAATAGAAC
Organism: Eucalyptus marginata; assembly: GCA_014182565.1. Taxonomy (NCBI): domain Eukaryota; kingdom Viridiplantae; phylum Streptophyta; class Magnoliopsida; order Myrtales; family Myrtaceae; genus Eucalyptus; species Eucalyptus marginata. Next base: position 12,466,147 of record CM024586.1, on the reverse strand, counting down.
AATAAGACAAACCATCTTTGGCCATATCATGCTCATTCAGAATATGTCCAGCATGGATGTTGAAAGAGACGGTCTCTGGTGTTGAATAGGGATTGTGAAAACAGAATTTGTACATTCCACTTCGTGGCGCCTTGAATTCGAACTTATCTCCAGATGTTCCCTTCAAAGTCTGTACAACATTACCTCCTGGAGATGTAACCTACAGAAGAGACATCAGATTCAGCAATTGAATGTGATTATACAAGCAGGTAGATGTTTGACAACATATTTGCAAAATATATACTTTTATCTCCAGAAAAAGCAAAAAAAGAAGAAAAAACCTCTGGGCAGAAAAATCCAAGGCCCCAACTCAATTCCTAGTGTCCTAAATTATGCCTCAACCATATACACAAAGTATCACATGCATAAATATCAAATGCACCAGGTATCAACCATTTTATTATGTTTAAACTTTAAAGACATCATCTGATCAAGGAGGAGAAGAAATAACAAGGGAAAAACTTCAATGGTGCATCAGCCTCAAGAGAAAAGGAAAGCACTTTAGCAATGTAAACTAAGTTTTTATGATAGTGGTGCTAAACTAGTGGTGAAATAATTTAAACCAGATCTTGATATAATTTAAACCAGATCCAATCCCAAGCAAACTGATTAGGTTCAAGCAGTTCATACAAGTTACAAAAGAAAACCCTGAATTGCCAACGATAAGAACAAAATGCTAGCATGGACATTCAGCCACTGCAACTGCCAAATGTGCAATGAAAAGCAAAATCAAGACTTCGTTACCTACATTTACTAAACCCTGCGAACAAGTCCAGGCAACCTAAATTCCCGAATATCACATTCCAGTCTCACTATAGCGCCCCCGACAGGAATTTATCAAAGAAAGAAATCGACCTCATCGAAACTGAAAATTTGCAAACGAAATTCAGGAGAACAAAAGCTTTCCGTGAAGAGAATACATTGACCATTAACATGGATCCTATCCAAATTTCCCCACTATATAAATCAATCAAGTTAATGAAAAACAAAAGGGTTGGAACAAAACAGCAAAAGGCCCGATATTTATCGAAAGCAAATCAAAATTCGTCCTATGTCCAACAACCCAGAAGCCGAAAACGAATTACAACAATTCTCAATACACAAACGAGTTCAAATCAAACACGAAAGAATCCCTAATCCCAAAGGCGATAAAAGAATCGACTCCAAACACGAGATCTCGACGCAACGCTCGATTATTTTCAAACCCACGAAAAGAAAGGAACAAAAAACCGAAAAAGGGCAAGGCAGGCTCACGGTGAAATCGATCCCGGGGTGATCGGAGCTCCAGAAGATGTCGTGGTCGACGACGACGAAGTTCCCGGACACGTTGTCGCCCTCGTAGAGCACGTACTCGTACACGCACTCGACGTCGTTGACCGTCACCGACAGCGACGACGCCGGCGACAGGGCGGAGGTGAGGACGAGGCCGATCAGCAGCAGCAGGTTCGCGCATCTGGGTCGCGGCGGCGTTCCCATGGCGGGTCGATCGATCGGCCGGTCGCTTCCGATTCAGGTCTGGCGGAGTAACGACGGCGAAGAGTGGCGGATTTCGTAATTTTCGGCAGTCGATCTCCGTCTTTATTATGAATTTAATCGGGTTGGACATTTGTGCTGGTGGTTCAATGCGGCACGTGATCTTGTCTTCCCCTCCTCGAGCCTCGTCACGTGATCAATGGGCTCTGCTTGTGCCATTCAAAGGGCTCCTATCCACAGCCCGATTCAGCGGGTGGGGTGGGGATAGTGTAGGCCCATGAGCCCAGAAAGCCCACCATGATACTCTACTTGTCAATGCGAGACTGTTTCTTGAAACGGGATAATGACATAAATGATTCCTGTCATTCCTAAACTTTTAATTTATTCAATTTGGTCTATGAATTTAAGTTCAATATATAATGTGGTTCTTGAACTTTCGATTTGTTCAATGTGATACATGAATTTTTGATGCGTATTCAATTTAATTTATGAATTATATGAAAATGGTCAATGTTGTATTTTCATTAATTGAAGTTTGGGGATAAAATCGAACATTTTCGGGAACCGGCCAACTTTTCTTTTTCATTTTATTACATACAATATGCAAATTAGCCCGTTGAGGTTTTCGACTTGTTTAACTCTTTTGGCAGTGAACCTGAGACCCTTTTGGCATTGGCTTAGAATTCAGCACCAATGATGGAAATGGAGCGCCGTGCCGATCAGGTAGTAATCTATTTGGAAGAAACAGTGACTACAAGAAGCAAGCTTCTGCAAATGAATTTTTCTTTTTCTTTTTTGTAGATATAGTATTCTCATTTATGGTTTCTCCAAGATGGGATGGATGAAGTTAGGTCGATCATCATTCACACTGAAGTCAGAAATATTTGCATTTTCTTTGAATATTTCTCATGTAGCAATATATAGCAGGTCGAGCTCAAGATAAGAACACCATAGCAGGATTGTGCCGCTTCGCGTGTCTCATCTCACCATTCGAACAATGAAAAGGCTGCCCATTATAGATTCCCTCCCTTGTAGTGGCAGCCATCCATATTGTCATTATACAAAGAGGAAAAGTCATGATGTGCTATTTGTTTGAATAACAATATCAAAACAAACGGCACCAACGTAATACCACCATCAAGAATTTCTAGAGGGCCTTAGCTCTTTTATAAGAAACAATATTTCTTAGGACCTATTTGATAACATTTCTATTTCTTTGTTTTTATGTTCTTTTATTCCACGAAACGAAAGAAGAACAGAAATCTGTTTATGCACATAGGTTAATTTTTTTTATTCTTTCCATAAATCAATGGCCAGGGAATAGCTTTAGAATAATAAAAAAGTAAAAAAAAAAAATCTATTTTTTTTTCTCGAGAATAAAAAGAGAAATAATGTCATTTTAAATAAAAAGCTCAATGTAACTTAATGCTCGTTTTTATTAAAAAATTTGATTTTCTTGGATAAAATAAAAATGGTATGTTTCTCGGGACTAAACTAGAATTGGCGATTCCTATGTTAGCAACTCTGATTCTTGATTCCTGGTTTTTGAAAGTTGGAATCAAGAGTCACGTCGAGGACTGATCACCCCTAGTTGGCGGTGTCCCACCACAAGGAATGTTAGAGAAGCCGCTTCTTTTATTGCCTTTAGAAGAAGAAGCACAAAGAATCCAAGGGACGGGAGAACAGAACCCAAGATTAGATCTCGTGGACATTGCACAAAGGTCAATGGTCGAGATTAGATCCCGTATATTTTTCTAGCCCGGGATCCCTGGCTATACCCAGACTTTCCTGGTGGTCAGAGCCTTTTAAGGACCTGCTCGGGTCCTAGATCTTGACCATTGACCTTTGTGCAATGTCCACGTGCCACGTCACCACCGGCATCCGGATAAGCTCTGGTACTTTTTTTTTTTTCCTAATAATCGGACGGTTTAAGATATAAAGACGGTTGTCAGACAAGATTTGCCGCGTGGCCCAATCACGGGGACTCGGACTGCGAGATTTAGTCAAAATTTATTTAATACCACAATTAAACTTTTTTCTTATTTTGGCATTTTTTCCAGCTGCCGCGTGTTTCTTTTTTGGGAGACCGGGTTACCCTCGTACACTTTTTTTTTTTATTACCGCGAAAATGGGAAAGGAAAGGAGGATACTACCTCCAAAAACTCTTATTTTAGATTTTCTTTTTGGTTTGTTTATTTTAGATTATAAAGTGTGAAAACAGTGAGTTTCCGTGATCTTGAAATTAAAGATGAGCATGGATCTAGATAAGATCGGGAATCTGGTGATAAGAATTAGTCCGATTTCAGGCTCTTGCGGTTACTATTCTGATTTTTTATTACAAAAAAATTTAAGCTGCTTCTATGAATATTTGGATAAGAATTGGATCGAAAACTGATATATCACAATTACATGTTTTGAATTTGTTATTATTTATTTACCTCATGCTTTCATCTTTTATGGATTATTATTATTGACAAATGTGAATTTTTGTTATTGCGTTCATATTCATTTTGCTTAACTAAAAATGAAAAAGCCTAAAACATTAAGTAGAATTTATTATTATTTGCGTGATTTAGCGTTTTATCGGCGCCACGGGGATAACAGCAAATGATAAACGAAATGGATAAACCAAAGCGGCGGAGCGCAATTAACGGAAAGGACGAGGGGCAGTTTCGAGAATTCTCCCGGCTCCATCGTCGTCTTCTTTAATCGCCACCACAGCACCTCACCATCTCTCCCTTGACACCCCCCACGCTCGCCATTGTCTGTCCAGTTCCATTCCACCATCTTTCTCTCTCTTCCCGTTGTCCGCTTCTCTCTCTTCCGCTTCCTCGTACCCAATTCGCCTTGCAATCCGACCGATCGACCGTCGCTGTCACCGTCATTGTCCAGTCAAGCAGCAACCGGGAGAGACGAAAGATGCTGGCGGTGTTCGTGGCGGCGTTCCCATGGCGGGTCGATCGGCCGATCGCTTCCAATTCAGGTTTGGCAGAGTAACGACGGAGAAGAGAACGAATACTGGAGGAGGAGGATTCCATGTTAATTGTTTATACCTTTTTGGACGCCATGAGGACTTCTCATAAAAACATTTTCCTCATTTGTAAATTATGACTATCGACGCCATAAAAGACATTAAAATTATAAGTTATTAAATAACAATGTAAAATTACTTGAACTCCTCACAAAATAGCTGTTTAATGTTATTGATGCATTTTATTTTAATATTTTCTCTATATAAAAAAATTATAAATAATATATTAGATATATATATTCGGGGTTGGTTTGGATTGGACCAACCCTAGGAACTCTCTAAACCGAGGACCGATCCGCACAGTCAGCCGATCCAAGCACTTAGGACCAAGGACCGATCCAGGTCTGCAGGAACCTGGACCAGACCCAAGAAGGTTCGGGCTGGCCCAAGGTTGACCCGGATCGATCTTTCATCCCTAATCGAAGCCCAATTTAGCAAGTGAGGTGGGGATAATGTAGGCCCATGAGCCCGAAAAGCCCACCATGATAATATAGTTTTCTTTGGGATATATTCATTAGAAGCCTTAAAAATTATCGCAAAAGTCTAATTAAGTCCTGAAACTTAAAAAAAGTATAATCAAGTTTTAAAACTCATTAAATTGGTACAATTGAGTTCTTTCGTTAACTTCATCTATTTAGACTAACGAAAAATATTGATGTGGCTTTTTTAAATAATTTATCTATCCTACATGGCGGTAACATGATTAAACATGTAAAACTAGGCTAAAACGATGACTTTTGGATCGAATTCTAAGTGTTTAGTCATAAGCTTAATTAAATAAAATAAAAATATTTAAGAAAAAACACAAAAAAGAGCAAAAGCAAGGGTAAAAGCCCTTGCTGTCGGTCACCCTATCACCAGAAAGGGTCGACGGGGTCATTGGGGCCTTAGCTAGCGCCGACGACCTTTGCCGACTGTAAGTGAGGGCCCGACGACCCTCACCCAACTATGGTGGCCCTCAATGAGGGTTCACCAACCCTAGGCATTATTCGGCAACCCTCGCTAAGGACCACCATAGCTTAGTGAAGGTTGCCAAGCCTTTGCCTACAATTGTGAGGGTCATTGGCCTTGGCTGAGGCTCCCAGCCCTAGCCGATGACGGGGGTGACTAGACTCGTTAAACGGGTGGGTAGAGTCGGATCATAAATGGTCCAATCAAAATCGATCAATTTAAACCGTTTATAACCCATTTATTGTAGTGCAAAATTTTTTACTCATATCGTACTCGACTTGTGCCCGACCCATTTAACGAAACATAAAAAAGCTTATATATATATTTAAAAAATGGTATTGCTAAAATGATTTTATACAACACAAATTTAACGGACAATTTTTATAATTTTTAAAATAATTATTTAAAAAAAATCGAATTTTAATTATTATTTTTTATTTTTAAGAATATAATTTTTATTTATTTATTTATTTTTCTTCTTCTTCTTCTTCTTTTTGGTGCCGGGCCACGACGACAACCGGTGACCGCCATAGGCCGCCCTCGAGCTTGCCCGACGCCGACGAGCTCAAGGCTCGCCAAATCCAGCGAGCTCGAGCTCGCCCGACGCCATGGAGGTGAGCTCGAGGCTTGCCTAGCCGTCGCCACCATCGTCGTGCCAGCCCATTAGGAAGAATTAAGAAGAAATAAAAAAAAAAGGAAAGAAAATTAAAATAAAAATAATTATAATTTCGATTTTTATAAAAAAATATTTTGTAAAGTTAAAGAGGGAAGAGGGAGATTGTGTAATTTTGGTTGAAAATGGGTTCTAACTTCTAAATCCAACCCATTTAAGACCCACTTAAGACCCACTCATCTTAAGTATTTAATTATTAAACTCATTTAACTAGTTTTTTCAAAAAAACAAGTGACCCATTTTGCCACCTCTAGGGGTGACGATGGTAAGAGCCTACCGTCCTTGCCTATAGCTAATTTTTTTGTTTTTTTTTAGTGTTTGTTGAAATAATTTTTAAATTTATTTAATTAATATTTTTGTTATTAAGCCACATCATTGCCATGAGGAAAGGAAAAATGTTGGATGGAGCTAATAGAAGGACTCGATTATATCAATTAGATAAGTTTAAAACTTGATCGCACTTTTTGTAAGTTTTATAATTGCACTTTTTGTGATCAATTTTAGGACTTTCAGTTCATATATTCATTCTCTTTTCAAAGCACCAACTGATTTTTTTTTTTTATGTGCAATAGAAGTGATAGCTCCTGAGTGAGGAGAACCGGCCCTCCGTAAATTAGAACCGAGAGCCGGATCCGTTGCCCTAGAATGGTTTGGCTTTTCTTTTTCCGTTTTGTCATATACAATATGTGAATAAGCCCGTTGAGGTTTTCAACTTGTTTTAACTCTTCTGGCAATGGACCCGAGACCGCTTTGGCACTAACTCAGAATTCAGCACCAGCGATCGAAATGGAGTGCTGTGCTGATCAGGTAGTTATCCATCTGGAAGAAATAGTGACAACAAGAAGCAAGTTTCTACAATTTTTTTTTTTTTTGTAGATATAGAATGATTTCTCCAATGGGATAGATGAAGTTAGGTTGATCATCATTCACACTGAAGATGGACATATTTGCATTTTCTTTAAATAATTCTCGTGTAACAATATATAGCGGGTCAAGCTCAGGATGAGAACACAAGAGCAGGATTGTCTTGCTTCCCGCGTCTCATCTCACCATTCAAAAAATGAAAAGTCTATCCATTATGGATTCCCTCCCTTGTAGTGGTCGCCATCCACATCGTCGTCATACAAAGAGGAAAAGTCGTGATGTGCTCTCTATTCAAATAACAATATCCAAACAAATGACACGAATGCAATACCACCATCAAGAATTCATAGAAGGACCTTAGCTTTTTTATAAGAAATAATATTTCTTAGGACTTATTTGGTAACATTTCTATTTCTTTTTATTCTTTTATTCCAGAATAGAAAAAAAAAAAACTATTTATGTACATTAGTTAATTTTTTTATTTTCCATAATAGATCAATGATTAGGGAATATGTTTAGAACAAAAACAAAAAGTAAAAAAAAAAAAATCTATCTTTTTGTTCTTGAGAATAAAAAGAGAAATAAGGTCATCTGAGATAAACAAGGTTAGCATAACCTAATGTTCATCTTTATTATAAAAATTTGATTTTTCTGGATAAAATAAAAATTGGACTGATTCTCCGGATTAGAGTGGAATTAGCAGTTCTGAAACTAGCAGCTCTGGCTCCTGGTTTTCAAAAAGTTGTAACCTAATATGCTCGAGAAGCTGCTTCCTTTTTATTTTTAGAAGAAGAAGCATTCCAAGGGACGGGAGAACAAAACCAAGATTAGATCTCGACCATTGACCTTTGTAAATGTCTCCCTCATTTTTCTTCTTTCTTAAGCTAAGATTTTTTTATTTTTTTTTTTTTTTTTTTTTTTTTTTTTTATAGTTTCTTTTTACCTTTGTCGCTCTCGTTTCACCATCAATTTTTTTTTTTAAATCGTTTTCTTTAATTTTCAAAAGGAATTTATTATTTAACTCATTTTCACGCCCACATTCAATGGACCGTTGCTGTTTTGCTGAGCATTTCACGCGAAGAACATGCTCGGTCGAAGTCCACGTGCCACGTCACCACCGTCATCCGGATAAGCTCTGGTAATTTTTTTTAATTTTTTTCTAATAATCGGACGGTTTAGGATATAAAGACAGTTGTCAGACAAGATTTGCCTCGTGGCCCAATCACGGGGACTCGGACTACGAGATTCGGTCAAAATTTATTTAATACCGCAATTAAACTTTTTCTTATTTTGGCATTTTCTCCAGCTGCAACGTGTCCATTTCTTTTTTGGGACCGGGTTACCCTCGTCTACTTTTTATTATTACCGCGAAAAAGGGGAAAGGAAAGGAGGATACTACCGCCAAAAACTCTTATTTTAGACTTTCTTTTTTATTTGTTTTTAGATTATAAAGTGTAATAACAGTCGGTTTCCGTGATCTTGAAATTAGAGATGAGCATGGATCTAGATAAGATCGGGAATCAGACCAAACTGGTGATAAGAATTAGTCCGATTTCAAGCTTTTGCAATTCTTATTCTAATTCCTGATTTCAAAAAAATTGAAACTGCTTTTGTGAATAATTGAATAAGAATCGGATTGAAAATTGATGTATCGCAATTGCATGTTTTGAATTTGTTATTATTTATTTACCTCATGGGTTCATCTTTTATGGATTATTATTATTGACAAATGAGAATTTTTGTTATTGCATTCATATTCATTTTGCTTAACTAAAAATAAAATAAAAATAAAAGAAAAATGAAAAAAATATAAATTGTTCATTTTTATTTTGATTAACTTAAAAAAAAAACATAAATTAATCGATTCCTGAATATATCTGGGAACTGGCACTGAAATCAATTTGTAAGGCACAGACTCACAGTGTGTCGAACGGGAACGTGGGGCGGCGAAAACATCAATTCGAATTTATTATTATTTGCGTAATTCAGCGTTTTATCGGCGCCACGTGGATAACAGCGAATGATAAACGAAATGGATAACCCAAAGCGGTGGAGCGCAATTAACGGAAAGGACAAGGGGCAGTTTCGAGAATTGACAAGTGGCAGTTTCGAGAATTCCCCGCCTCCATCGTCGTCTTCTTTAATCGCCACCACAACACCTTCTTCACACTCCCCACGTTCGCCATTGTCTGTGCAGTTCCATTCCACCATCTCCTCTCTCTCTTCTCTCTCTCTTCTCTTCCCGTTGTTCGCTTCTCTCTCTTCCGCTCCCTCGCACCCAATTCGCCCTGCGATCCGACCGACCGATCGATCGTCGCCGTCGTTGTTCCAGTCGAGCAGCAACCGGGGAGACACGAAAGATGCTGGCGGTGTTCGAGAAGTCGGTGGCGAAGGGCCCGGAGGCGCTGCAGAGCCCGCACTCCGGGGCGGCGCCGGCGCTCAAGGACGGCGCCCTCGGCCAGCACTTCGCCTCCGTCCACCCCGGCGCCGTCACCGTCAACCTCGGCCCGTCCGGCCTGCTGGCCTACTCCCTCGAGCGCCAGAACCCGCTTCTCCCCAGGTCTCGTTCCCCGTCATTGCCTCCGACCCATTTCATTCGTTCGCATTTCGGGATTCGGTTTCGCGTGCGTGCCCCGAAGATCTCCTTGATCCCAGTTTTGGAGGGTCCTTTGGGTCGTTTCTTTTTTCGATCGGATTTGAGATCGCGGGCGATCGTGGTCGCGGATCTTGGTGTTCTTGCTTCCTTTGATAGATCACACCCGGATCGATGATCTTGTTTCCCGCGATCGTTCAGCATCGTGTGCTTGGTCAATCGGAAACCACCACCACTTGTGCCCGATAATGGCGCTATTAGTTTTCGACTTGCTTTTTACAGAGTGGACTATCTGTGGGTTGCTGTGGGGGCGTGTGGAATATTATCCAAAAGCCCAAAGTTATATGCTTTGTTGTTGTTTTTTTTTTTTTTTGGGTAAAGTTTTGTTCTGTTTATAATGTGGTGTTGTGTTAGGACAAAACAGGATTGGTATCTTTCGTCTGAAAATTTGGTTTCCTTGTTAGGAGTGTTTGTCTTTTGTCTGAAAATTTGACCTTTTCGATCAGAAGGGTAGCCCAACCAAAGGATTCTTGGAGGGTGTTGGGTATGTAAAAAATATATAATGGTGGCTTACAGAAAAAAATAACAGACTTGTGGCTTCACTTTTTAGAGGGCAAATGTCGAATCAAACTGATTTTGGTGAGAATTTAGTGTGAAAGCATTGGAGGTTGAAAGTATCAGCCTAAAGGAGACAATGGTACTTGAGTCTTTGGTTCATTTCGAAAGCTGGAAAATGAAATTCATTGTATTGTTAGTTCATGGGAGTTTCGGTACCGCTCACCTCAATTGGGTCATCACGCATGGATATTTGACATGCCTTACCTGCTGTGGCAGATTGTTTGCAGTTGTCGATGACATCTTCTGCTTGTTTCAAGGGCACATAGAGAATGTTGCTCTTCTCAAGCAGCAATATGGATTGAACAAGACTGCCAATGAGGTCATTATCGTCATTGAAGCTTATAGAACTCTGAGGGATCGGGGGCCTTACCCTGCTGATCAAGTCGTGAAAGACATCAGTGGGAAGTTTGCTTTTGTGCTCTTCGACAGCTCTTGTAAAACCGTTTTTGTGGCCTCTGTAAGTAATAATGATTTTCATGGTTTCGTTCTGGGATATTGTTTGCATTCTCTCCCTCCCCTATGATCTGTCTAATCCTTTATGTTCTCTTAATCATGCAGGATGTTGATGGAAGTGTTCCTTTCTTCTGGGGAAATGATTCTGAAGGCAATCTCGTTCTCTCGGATGATACAGAAGTCGTGAAGAAGGGTTGTGGGAAATCTTTCGCACCATTCCCTAAAGGTAATTATTTTCACAGATTTTTTATGGTTTCACTGGAGTTTCCTCCATGCATTGGAATGTGAAATGTAAGGATGGATGAGCTCTGCTGATATTAAGCAGAGTTAACAGGAGAATGTTTTATTGTTGGGTAACAACATATGGGAAGACTTATAGAAAGGAAAGATGCACGAGGTTTGGCATGAGTTGGAAGGGGTTAAAATGGTATTCTTTGTCTGTATGCATGTTTTGACATGTGCATTTTCACCTACAACGTTGCTCTTTCAATGGTTTTCGAGCGCCAAATCATTCACCTTTTAATGTTGTGCTCTTCCTAATCGTTCATCTTTTAATGTTGCCTTCTTTTCCGACTCAGGATGCTTCTTTACTAGCTCTGGAGGTTTGAGGAGTTATGAACACCCAATGAATGAGGTGAAGCCAGTTCCTAGGGTGGACAGCTCTGGCCAAGTGTGCGGTGCTACGTTCAAAGTGGATGAGGAGACTAAGAAGGAGTCCAGCATGCCTAGAGTTGGGAGTGCTGCGAACTGGTCCTCAAACTATTGAGTCTTATGTTTTATGGCCCTTTTTAGGCCAGGCCATTAGTTATTATGGCCTTCCCTCGCTTATAACCCGTCACCCTTTCTCATACATTGACACCTTTTCAACTCTAATGCTCAGTTTCTCTATGGCGGGAGTTTGAGATGACATTGTTCTATGCAGCTGTATATGTTGCTTATAAAACCAAGCCTTTACAAAACCGAATATGGTTTGTGGTTTGGCACTTCATCTAGGCATCATGTAGAGTTGATCTAATGTTGTGTTTTTCTGCTTAGTTGTCTATTGTGTTACTGATATACTAGTACGTCGGACCAAAATAGCTTGGGAGCATGCTAGTTCCCATATGGAAATCAAGTTAGCACAATGCCTTATGAAGGGTCATCTGAGCTTTAGTAACAGACAATCATAGAATGTCTAACATAGACTTAACTAATGTCAACTTGTGGATAACAAAGGGGGCACTTCAATTGGCCTTATCGTTTCAGTCGCTGATACCTATTTAGTCCTTTGCATCAGGTATGTGTTAAATAATGTGTGCGGTATGAGAGAATCACGGACCATGACGCGCCCCTGTTGTGGGCTGTTTTGTGTTCTTTTTGCTTTTCCTAACCATTGATGTGTCACTTTGAATCATACATCAAATGGCAGCACTTGCTCAACAAAATAAGCTACTCCATCGGTAGCTTCTTTTTTATTGTAATTGTTTGGATACCTTTGGTCACTTGTGTTTTCCCTGCCTTTATTGAAAACATGGAATAGACCTCTTTTTGAAATTCTTTAATTGATCCCAATAATTCACTCTCGACTGTCGTATTGTAGGGCTTCACTCTCGACCGTTGTACTGTAGGGCAGTCTTAGGAATTCATTTTTCTTCCTAAAGTTAATTTTACTCACTCACGCTCACACTCACACTCAAAGGATTGTAGAGAGAAACTCTAGAAGAAGTTTTGGAATTGTATTACTTGTAAAACGGATCTAAATAAAGGGAGTAAGCTCTATAAATACAAGTACGTAGATCTCTCCTTAATCCGATGGTAAAATATATTTCCTCATCTATCCAACTATCCTCATTTGTTACAAGAGTGTCCAATTATAGTGTCATTGCCCGCTTGAGGAGTATTTTAGAATACTTAAGAAAACCTATTATGTAGGTATCGTCAGGTTTGTCTCGTTCATGGATTAGTTATAGACGTTGTTTAGAAGACGTGGGCCATGACATATGCCTTCATGTGTTATTTGAAGAATGTGTGTTTATTAAGTTAGGGTGCGTTTGGTAACATTTACGTTTAAAAATTGTTTCGGGAATAGAAATAAAAAAAAAGTGTTTTGTTCGGGAACAATTTTTGAACAAAAACACGCGTTTGATAAACTTGTTAGGGAATAGAAAATGAACAAAAACACGTTTGGTAAATTTGTATTCTTTTTTTTTTTATTTCTTTTAATTTTTTAATATTTTTATTTTATTTTTCTTTCTTTTTTTCTTCTTTTGGCGGTCGCCGGCCTCGGCCATGGCCGGCGACCGGCCGACAGGGGGCGGCCTCGCCAGATCCGGCGAGCCCGAGCTCGCCCGGCCAAGGCGAGGGCCGAGCATCGCTGGGGGCGGCGATGCTCGGCCTCGCTGGGCGGCGACGCCCGGCGAGGTCGCCGCCCTCGACGGCATCGCCCGGCCCTCTTTGGCCGGTCGCCGACCATGGCCGAGGCCGGTGACCGGCTAAAGAAAAAAAGAGAAAAAAAAAAAAAAGAGAAGAAAAAGAGAGGAGGAAGAAAATGTGTTTAATTTTTGTTCAAGAAATAAGAAACAAGTTTTCTGCTTTTGTTTCTTGTTTTTGTTTCCAAAAGTGTTAGAACGAACAAAAAATAGATTTGGAACAAAAACGCAAACAAACGCGTTTGTTCTTTTTTTTGTCCCCTGGAACAAAAAAACACAAAATTTGTTTAAAAATATAAAAAGAAGTAAAAACAAACGGGCCCTTAAACGCCCATGGAACAATTCTCGGTCTTGACACGGTGAGCGTCCTGGTGTTATCTGAAAAATGTGTGTTTGTTAAATGTCCATGGAACAAATCTCAGTATTGACATGGTGAATTTCCGGTAAAGTAAAATTTCTAGGGAAATTAAGTGATGGTATTAATAGTTGTGGATTCTATACGTAGTAGAGGTCATGCAGTACTAGTCTTGCTTAGAGGTATTCTCAATATCCAATTTTTTTATTTTTTTTTTTTAAATTCCTTTGCACAAGATTTTTCCAAGTAACGTCAAGTACACTGTAAGTATCTCTGCCCTTGTAAAATCAGATAGATCACAGATTTTTTCCAACTCAAACTCACTTATTCTCTACCCATGTCAGCCTTACTCGCTCAAAAGAGAAATTCAAAAGAAACTCTCTAAAATTTTATTGCTTGTGAGATAGATCCAAATGAGGAGAGGAGGCTCATATATATACAAGTAATAGTTCAACCGTAGCTGTACATCTTTGCTCAGTCCGACTGTAGAAATTATATCTCTTGTTTTCCTGGGCCACGACATATGCCTCCTGGTGTTATCTGAAAAACATGTGTTTGTCAAGTTCAACACCCACGGAACAAATCTCAGTCTTGACATGCGAGCCCTCGGTAAAGTAAAGTTCTTAAGAAAATTAAGTGATGGTATTAGAAGATGTGCGTTCTGTACATAGGACAGGCTATGCAGCTAACCTACCAATCCTGCTTAGAGGTATTTTCAATGTCCACTTTTTTAGCTTAATTCCTCTGCACAAGATTCGTATTCGACTTGTTCATGGATCTCCAAGGTATACTGCAAGTATCATGCGTAAAACCTGGTATCCACCTATCCATGTATGCTCTCTCAGATCTTGATCTAGCTTTCTAGATATCCGTTTGGTTTCCGCAGAATAATCCGGCAAATAGTGTATAGTTAGATGAAAATCCGGCGCAAAATGGATATTCAGGTCTAGAATATCTAGGTGGCCTTTGCAACATTACTTTCATTTGGTTTCTATCCGATTGCCTCTTCCATGGGCCTTGCGATTTCTGTTCGGCATCCCTGTGAAACTATGTCAGGCTCATGTTTTTGTCGGATTTTAAGACCCAACATCAAACGGTAAATAGTTTACAGTTACTCTGTCTATGTTGGGCTGTCTTTATAGGTGATGCATTTCATTAGCTTACTTTTTGTATGGAAGAAAGAAATAGGAGACCCTTCGTAGATTAGGAAGAATGGTTTTTTACTTTGAATGATAAATGGCTTTCCACAGCTTTTGGTGGTATGGAAATGACATTACTAATGTGCATTCTTTCTTATTCCTCATTAATAACATGAATTACGTTCATGATTTGTTTCTCACTGGATAGCATCCATTTGATGCCATTTTGCAAATATATATATTTATTTTTTCTCTTATCAAAAGAAAATCCCCAGCAAACTCAACGGAGATGATGTTTAGTAATTTACTTTAAAATACTGCAACTAGATTTCCTCTTGTGCCCACAAAAATCACGATATTGAAAAACTTAGGCAGCAAACCAAACTACTATTATGTATAGCTAAAAATATATTGCACTATATTATTTTTTGTGTTTTGCTTATAACAACATAACATGGTCAATAGTCTTCATTACTTTGGGAGTTATTTGATATGACTTCGAAATGTTTTTCTTTAGACTGGGGTGATTAGATCTCTTCTTCAGCCACCAAGTCCTATGACCTCTCAATTGCACATGCTCAACTGAGTTCCCAATAGCATTAGGGTTGTGTTGTTCAAATTCGATTGGCTTAACATAAATGGGAGCAGCAGGAAAGATACTTTCGGCCTTACCCTTGCAATATTTATTGTATTCGATACACAAAGGTGACAATGCAGATGACAAATCTTTTGGGTCACCATCACAGTTAGAGAAGGCATTTCATGTCGTTCATGAATGGCTTGTTGTCGAGCAAATGAAACTAAGGGACAAGCTATGACAAGGGTGACAAAGTGTCCATTGCAGAGAAAGGAAATGAACAAGTGATTAGAGCTCATCATATGCCTTTAGGATACTGCGATGTCATTAGAGGTGACATTGAAGGTGATTATGGATGGATGTCACCCTGCTTATCGAAGATTAGGATGCAAAAGACGATGGAAGAGATGACTTTCCTGGGAATGGCACTTTGGACTCTTATAAACTAGAAAGATTGTCTCTCTTCTTTTTCCAAAAAAGGACCCGTACAAGTTTTAAATTTTAATACATCAAGGTAGAGTAAGTTCTCAATGCTACTCTCGTTGCCTAATATCAGAAAGATCACTCATTGCTGGCATATGGAAAGTGTAATTATTTCCTATTCTAGATAATAAATACAACTATGTTGTTTAATTTTTCTTGAAAAAGATTGGATAACAATTTTTAATCTACTATGAGAATAATAATCTATTCTAAATCACAAAAAATCAAACAACAAATAATTATAAGTTGTTGTTGGACTTACTTGTTTCAAAATTTATGACTTATAATAAGCTGTTATTTTCATTAGCCCAAAGATCATTATGTTAGCAAAACCCAATTTTCTTTCCTTTAATTAAGCTATACATAGATACATACTTGATTTGTAGCTGGTCTTGTGAGGCAATTCTTTTCCCAAAGTAACAAAGAAGAAATGGAGATGGTAATATGGTTGTGGCAAGCTGGTGATGTCGATATCCTCTATTCTTCGTCCCTAAATAGTTGAATGATGTTGATGTTGGAGCAATCATAGACCTCAATGATGAATTCATCAGCTAAGCTCTTGCTTTTTTGATCTTTGCTCTAACTGGTTGTATAGGAGATGTTTGGGGCAAGGCTCATGTTGTGTTCCGAAACAATTTACTGGCTGGAACTACTCTAAGAGTTCATTGCAAATCTAAGGATGGCGATCTCAGAGTCCATAATATAACGAGCAGGTGGGAATTCTCATTCAAACCTAATTTATTTGGGACGACTTTGTTCTTTCGCGGCTTTGCATGTCCTGGTCAATTTCACTAATTTATATATATGCATGCAAATTAGAGATCTTTGCACCAAGTGTATTTGGGAATCTTGCCCGATGGTCCTTTTAGGCCAAATGGAGACACCGGAGAGTTTGATGAATGTTATGAATGGAATGATGCTGCAAAATTAGGGAGGAAACCTCTTATGTGAATCTATGAAAGAGAGATGATGTTGTGAACTAATTTATTACTGTTTCGGTGGAATAAGAATCATCTTATCTTTTAAATGAATGTGCATACGCATGTGTGTTTCTTCTATTATTCTCATCATTTCGATTTTGATTGCCATCTCTTTCTTTTCATGTTTTCTCTTCATATTTTTTAACTCCAGTTGAGTAATGGTTTGGAATCCGCTATTCGATTTTTTTTTCTTTTAGTGAGAAAATAGACTCTTGATTTATTTTTCTTTTCTTTTCTTTTCTTTTTTTTTAAGGTTTTATAAGAAACTTTTAAGAGTTTATAAGTTCCATTTTTATAAGGGGAAGAGACTAAATTTGGTTTGATTTTCTTTCTTTTGTGTCGAATGACCCAATTTGCTTCTGGTTGTTTTTCATATCGCCTCAATACCGCTCGATTTTAATTTCTCAAACAGAACCGAGTAAGGTTAAAACTGATATTATGATCAATTTTTTGTTGAACCATTGTTTCAAACTCACACTTTTGCAAAGAAAGTCATTTGATCATTTCAACGAAGGGTTGACGGATGTGGAGCACCTAGTCGGGAGGGTTTACAAGATAACATAAAGTTTTAACTTTTAATGCTTGAAATTTTGGGATTTTTAATTAATATTGAATCATTCCGCCTAAAATTTATAGAACGAGCAAACCAGTCTTAAAAGTTAAAACAATCAGTAATCTCTGGCACAGATTATCCTAAACAATTTATTATTTTGACATAATTCTTTTGGAATTATATATAACAAGAATATGTTTTTAACTGCCTGCGAATTACAAAATTCAATGTTTGGTTTTGATATGTTTCAACTTGTTTTTTACTAAACTTCATTATGAGTTCAAATCAGATTTTTCATGTATTATCACCATTTAGAAGACCACCGAGAGCTTTTAATTATTTGAATAAAATTTCTATTTTTTTTTTTCACGACCAGAAATGCAAATGCCAACGGAACAAAAACAAAACGCACGTTCGCTCTTCTTCGCGCCTTGCTTGTTCTTCTTACCGGCTTCTGCTGAAGTCAAAACTGATGCCGATGATGGTGCATTTACAGCGATCTTACCGTATATTTTTCGTTTTGGGGTCCTGTTTTTCCTCGTTACGTTGCACGTGAGCTGTTCGACGTCGCTCCTGAATGAGGCAATTTGATTTTCTTGGGCCTATTTCTTGAATTTGGAGCAAAGGCATTAGCATCTTGAGATGACCCGTCTTCAATTTGTTGTTAGAAACGTAGCCTAACCGAATGAATGGAGTGTGGCAAGAGAGTTTGGATGCATCGTCATCTTGCTGGTGCGTTCACCTACCTGGAGAAGAAACTCGAGTTTTGGCGAGATTTTACGTAACTGGTCGCAGCTCAGATTCATGACCAGCAAGAATAAGAGGGCGCATGATCTCGAAATCGCCGACGAGAAGCATAAAGTGGTGTCTAAGGTGTTGGTTCTGATGGAAATGTTGAAGAAGAAACTGAGATGATAATTCCTGTGAGGTTGATGGATCAATACCAGAAACCTATTAATTTGCCTGAGCCACAAAGTATAGTGGATTTTATTCGGAAGTCACCAAAACTTGAGTTATCTAAGGATCAGAAGGGTGTATTGTGGTGTGGAATGACTAAAGAAGGAAGAGGAGAGATTGATTAGGGAACACTCTGGCACGGCTGCTCAATAGGATGTTATTGATGTCGGTCGATACACAGCTTCCACTGGACAAATTGCTCATTTCAGGAGAGAGTTTGGCACGGCTATGTGGGTACATGAGTATCCGCAGCACCTCAAAGTGGTTAAATCTCCAGATGAAGTTGATTATCTCAAGCTCGTAGAGTGGAATCCTGGTTAGGCTATCACAGAGTTGGAGAAAGCTGTATTGGGGTATCAGATTCTGCCTCTCATACTCCAGGGTTGCTTTCCCTATCTTTCCCCTTGAAGTTTCCTGCCAGTTACAAGAAGGTGGATAGATATGGGGGAAGATTGAGCATGTAAAGAAAAGGTCTTACTTATCTTCTTACGCTGATGCACGTGGCCTCCAAGCTGGATCCAAAGAATTCGATAAGAGAGCCATTGCAGTGATGCATGAGTTACTTAGCTTCACAATGGAAAAGAGGTTGGTAACCCATTACCTCACCTACTTTGAACGAGAATTCACGATGCCTCAGATGCTGATGAGACTCCTGTTGAAGCATTTTGGCATTTTCTATGTCTCTCAGAGGAGGAAGAGGTTTAGTGTGTTCTTGACAGGAGCTTATGAAGGTGCGGAGCTGATTCAAAAATGTCTGCTGATTATTTGGAATGAAAAGGTCCTAAGCCTTATTGGTTATAAAGGGAGGAAGAAAAAGATAAAAGCTTTTATGGACTTATCGGATATGGAAGATAATGATTTTCTAGAGGGTAGCTCTGAGGATGGAGGCATTGCTATGCAGTTTGACCAAGATGAAGCCATCAGTGAATTGGAGGATATTGCAGGTAGAGACAGCTTCTTCATGAATATTATTGAAATTGATCATCCATTCTTGTTCAAGCTGTCAAGATAACTTGCCTTTTCAATCTTTTTCTTCACAAGTTTGAAGTTTTGAATACCTGTTGTATAGATTTAATTAGACAAACTCTGCTTATGTCTAGAAAACAAGTCAACCAATAGCAGACTTATCCATCTCATTCCTCGTTAGTCCTAAACATTGCCACCGAAACACCTGAAACTAATGATTCAGAAAGAATGTGCGGATAATGCTTTTGGCAATCCTCAGCTTGCCCTGGTGCCAGCAAAGACATCTAGAAGCAGTCTATGTATGGTGACCGGTTCATTCTTAGTTATTGGTTCAACTTAATGAGTGCTGCCATACTAATCTGCTATTCTGAAGATGAAGTTGCCACCTTGCATTTGAATCTCAATTGTTGGTCAATGACATGATTATTTAATAGCTATCATGGAGAACATACCCTCTGCCGCTATGATGATCGAAATTCTCTCTTGTTGTTACAAATTAGATGCTGAGCTCACTCTCCAGTAGTGCCTTGTTCATCACTGTGCATGGATATTCAGGTCCACATTATGTGCGACTGCCTTTTGCAACATGCTTTCGTTTGCTTTCTATCCGATTGCGTGTTCCATAGGTCTTGTAATTTCTGTTCAAAATCTCCATGAAACTATGGCGAACTTTTGTTTTTTGGGTTCTACTAGAGAACTTCCTTTTATTGGATTTTAAAACCCGACATCAAACAGTAAGTAGTTTTTGTTACTCCCTGTTTATGACATGTTGGGCTGCGCTTAAGGTTGATTCATTTCAGTAGCTTACTGTTTCGTTTTGAAGAAAGAAATAGGAGAGCCTCTGAAAATAGCAAGACTGGTTTTTTAATTTGAATGATAGATGGCTTTCCACAGCTTTTGGTTATGTATAAATGACATTACTAATGCGCATTCTTTCTAATATCTCATAGCATGAATTGCGTTTATGATTTGTTACATCGGCTAGCATCTGCTTGATGCCATTGTGCAATAAATTTCTTTTGCTTATCAAAAGAAAATTCTTAGCAAACTCACTGGAAATGATGTCGAGTAAGTTGCTTCCAAATGTTGCAACTAGATTTTTTCTCTCGCTCATAAAAACCATGATATCCAAAACTGTATGTGACAAATCAAATTGCCATTGTGTAGCTAAATATATTGCATTGCATCATTTTCTGGTTTTTTCTTTATAACAAAATCCAATGGTTGATAGATTTCATTTCTTTTGATTGCAGCGATTAGATCTCTTCTTAAGCCTGACAAAGTCCTACGACATCTCGATAGCATGCCATGCTCTTCTTAAGACTTACCGTTGAATATGAAAATTTAAAGGGAAAGGTCAAGCATCTTCATAGCTCCAACTAGAGCAACGACAGGAGTAATGTACTATGGAGGAGTAATATACTATGGAGGTTGAGCATCAACCCCATTTGGAGCACTACGAAGTTTTTCCAGATCTCATTCGATCAAGGAGCATCGATGTTTATCAGTTATAATCACTTTGCTAACATCTTCCGTCATGTGGCAAAAGTATGGCGTGCATTACAGGTCAATTCATATAAGATAGCGATATCTTTTTGTTTTAAGAAGGGATTGGAGCTTGCACCAATGTTTTTGAACTTGGGCTGAGCAGAGAACCAAGTTGGGCTGCCAGTTTGCTATCCAAGAAGTTGGACTATAGGTAAACCGATGATGATGTCATGAGCAAACGATTATAGGTATGTAATGTTGTTGATTGAACCCATGAATCATTCGGCCTATGTGGTAAAGTGAAATGCTGGTGATCCATGGAGTTGAGTGCTCAAGTTCCTCCATGTGCAACAGTAGCCAAAAGCCCAGTTCTGTACCCGTGAGATTCTAAACCCGAGTGGATCCAATTTGGAAAATCGTTATGTTTCGCTGGTTTAGCAAGTGAACTGGTGTTCAGACTGGTTCGATTTGATTTTTGCCAAACTATTTGCACATACTTTTTTAGTTTTGGGTGAACAGATCAAAGAGAAAAGTAATGGAATTGGCCAAGAAAAAGGGGCAAGAGCAATGCTTTATGGCAGAAAATCTAAAGGAAATCACCATTGAGAACTTTATGGTCTCTGAATGGGCCTGACATATAGCCACTACAATCTTTTTGACATATGGCATCTAAATATACTTAGGTATATTAGACACTATAATTGTCTAAGTCAACACTTCTTCTTTTTGCATCATCCAATCTATAAGGTGAGGGAACCCTAGTTGGCAAAATCATATAACATGGCAATTCATTTAACAAACGCCTCAAATTGAGTCAAATTGGAAAAAAAAATGAGGTACTTGATTAAAAAAAGAAAAATTTAGGTACTCGATTGTAAACTGAAGAAATGTTTGGATAATATCAATGTCATTATCTTCAACTTCTAAAAGAAAGATGTTATTTGTGAAGGCAACTGTAAGATGGTAAAGTTGGAAATAGTCACCATAGTGGCAGTGCTAACGGCAACAACACAAACATAGCCGTGCTTCAATGGTGCTCTATCCCGCCCCTTCCCTTTTTAACTTTTTGCCATTTCTTCTTTTTAGTTTTTCTCTTTGCTTTTTTTTTTTTTTGCTTTTATTGAACTCAAATTTGAAAAGATATAATAGAGATTAATGAATGAAAAAAACCCAAAATGTTTAAACCCAAAATGAGTTGGAGGAAAATTATGGTATTATTAATATTAAGCAAGACTTGTCATGCATGGAAATTTTACTAGCAATGGCAGGAAAGACATATTAAGTCTTGATGTTCCTGGCATCTATTAAAGTTTCTTTTCCACCAACAAAAGTTGTGTACCATCAAATGACGTGCAAAAATTTGATAGCTTCTTTCCCACCATCAAAAGACGTGCAAAGTCTTGGTCTTGTTGGAATTTATTAGTTTCTTTGCAAAGTCTTGAGTCTTCTTTTGGAATCTTTAGGCGTGAAGTCTTGGTCATTATAGCTTCTTTCCCACCATCAAAAGACGTTTCTTTCCCATCATCACTCTTTCATTTTTGCTTCATTTCTTTTTAAAAAAAAAAGAAAACGATATCTTCCCAGAATCTGTTATAATTTCTTTCCCACCATCATACGTGCAAAGTCTTGGTCTTGTTGGAATTTATTAGTGTCTTTTCCACTCATCACTCTTTCACTTTTGCTTCACTTTCTTAAAAAAAAAGATTATGATGTCTTTAGTCAGTGAAAGCCCTTGTCAGAAGATGATATCTTTAGTAGGTGAAAGGCTTGATCTTCTTGGACTTTATGGTTCTCTTTCCATTGCTCATCATCACTTTGCTTTGCCATAACTTCTACAGTGGACTGATTCGCTCATGACCATTGTGGAGATCTTTCTCGATTCCTTCTTTCGAGTTCTGTTCGACAAGCCATTGGACTATGTGCAAAGTGATGGAATCATCATCGCCTTGCTCAATATGTACATTAATAATTTTGTTATATTCTCTCGAGTATTTCGATATTAAATATTTGATTTTTTTGTCTTACAAAAAATTTTACCAAAAAATTCAAATCTTGATATGTTTCTCTCTTTCCACATAAACGTACATGAATACGATTTCCTCATATTGTATAAATAGCTTTTTATGAATTAATAATTTGAATTTTGCAAAATCTTTTGGGTGTTAATCTTTACATGCAACTAGTATGCACTTTTGCTTGTTTTGTTAAATAAAACTATCTTCTAATCCATTTATATCAAAATGATCTATGTTGTTCTTCCATTAATTTAAGTTTAGGGACAATCCAATGACTAAATTAAACATGTGCAAAAAGTTTATGGACCAAATTGAACAAATTAAAAGTCTAAGAACAACATTACACATCGAGCTAAAGTTCAAGGACTATATTGCACATTGAGCTGAATTTCAAAGACCATTTGCATCATTTTTTTAAGAAAATATAGCTAACATGTCTGCTAATGTGATATTCAACATTGTTATGACATGTTCCAACCTCTTGAGAGAGCACTCCAAGAAAGTGGTAATGACTTGGATTCGGCCATTAGTAGGAATCTGTTGATCATTGTTCTGAAAGCTGCCGTATCACTGCAACATCACATTTGTTTCATGAACTGCTCTAGAAAATAAACAGAAGCAACGTCATTACTTGACATATTTGGCGTGGCTTTGCTATAAGGAAGATCCTCCTCCATTGGAACAAAAGGTCACAGAATTAGGACAGCATCTGTTATCTTCCTTGTACCATTAGTAATGCGACATTCGTTGTTTCTTTCTACCAAGGTAAGGTATAGGAAATATGTTTCGCCAAGAGGTCCAGCATCGTTTCTTGCTTCATCTCAAAGGAAAGGTAATGTAAATAGAATGCACATCTACCGCCGAGGAACTTAGCCTTATCTGGTTGGGTTGCTTTTGGTGTGTAGATGAAAAGACTCCTTTCGCAATTCTAATGCAAAAAAGGGCGAAATTATTCCGAATTTCGGGTCTCCTTCCTTACCATCTCCATCTCCATCTCCGTCAAGCTTGCGCGCTTCACCTTTGTTTTGTTTTCTTCTTATCTCCTTCTGCTAATAATGGCAGACAAGGGACCCATTCCTTTTTCTAAAAGTTGTTCTACCGACATTAAAGCAAAGTGGGTTGATCAACAAAACTGTGTTTGTGGAGCCAAAGGGAAAAAAAGGAAGGCTTGAACTTTGTGGTCGTCGCTTAAAGCTGAGCCCTCGCTGAAATTTCCAATGACAAGTCGTTGATGAAGCTAACTCTTGTTCTAAATAAGATGGAACTAAGCAAAAAGATGGAAAAAATTCAATACGTTCTGGAAATTTTCAATTATTGCTTACCGAATTCCTAAAATGAAAGATTTAAAAGTAAATGCATGATGATTATATACCCATGGATAAATGGGTATCAATACATCCATATATATGTGTACTCATTAAGGAGCCCTATTAATTATTTCTTTTTCCTTTTTCCAAAATTTATGAATAAAAAACAGAAAAAGAATTAGTAAGTGAGTAAACATCTTGTTTATGATATCTAAAATATATTTGAATTCAACCCCAATTAATGAGGTCCTTTAATTATGAAATTCAAAATCTATGAAAATTACTAATGTCCCTGTCAGTGCTACGCACCGACCTAGACATATGAGTATTGTGCACATATTTTCATATCACATGTAATTCAAAATAAGGAATTAGCATAAAATGAACTGTTTCTATGGTTAATTGTTTTCAAACGTCACTCAAACCTCATAACTTGGCATGCTTGGACCAAACATAAGTGCCTACATAAAAAAATTAAAATTGACAAATGCACTAATCTAATTTGATATGTGGAGGCCTCAACTACAAGCAATATCGATTTTCAGTTTTTCTTTTTTCACAAAATAAAAAAATTATTGAATTCATGAAGTTATTGACTATTAAAAGAGAAGAAAATATATAAAATACTGACCATAATGCCAGTAAAGAGCACCAAACTTAATGGATGACAGAGTATTTCAATACCGTGGAAATATTTGTAAAACTTTACGAGTTTACAACTATCATTAACAGTTGCGTTGTATATATATAAAAAATATTTTTGGCTTAATTTGATTTTGCTTTATTTTAGGCATTTGGGATCTGGCTGAATAGGGAAAAAAGAAAGACACGAGGAGGCGCTTATTCAATTTTACATGCGAGTGGTTGAAGCAAAAACTCCTTAATAGGAACATCATCAATTTCATTCTACATCTATGGCTTCCAAAAATATTTATTACTGAAATAAAACCAGATCACCAGGTGCATGAAATTTCTTACCTATGTGCTGGCAATCAAGTGTCTAAAGTTTTTTTTTCATTCAATTAATTACCTCGACATTTCGAATATGGGTCAACACGAGACCTCCATTGAATTGCGAACAAAAAATGTCCGTATGACACCAACCCTATCAAGTATTTGTTAACTGTTTACGTTGGCCTCCAATATATTCTTTGTGGTATCAATTTTATCTCTTGCGGGTCAAACATGTGATGATAATCTTGTTAATATGATGTCCAACCGAAAGAAAATCAAGTAGAAAGAAGAATTTTTTCTTCAATCAAATGTTTGATAATCCACTACAAATGATCAGATGATTCAAGAAGAAAATCTAAAGGAATTTGACATTGAGAACTTTATAGCCTCCCAATGTGCTTGACATTTAGCCGCTGAAATCTTTTGGCGTGTGAAATTAACAAAACTATCTCCTATTTTCTTTCCCACGAAAGAATGAATAAACTCGTTGGGATAATGATATCGCAAGTACTTGAATTATTACCCCTTTCGCAATCAGTTCCTAAAGTTTTTTCATTCAATCAATTATCTCAATTTTTCACGCTGGGTCAACGTGAGGCCTTCGTTAATATTGCGGATGGAAAATGTTTACATGACGCTAACGCTATTAAATAGTTGTTAAATGTCCATATTGGTGTCCAATATAGCATCTTGAGGTGTTTCCAAGTCAATGGAGACATTGGATGCTAAGATTGTTTAAGCCAACACAAACTCTCTCCACATCACCCAATTCGCAAGGTAAGTGAATCATGTCAATAAAATCATTACCATGTGGCAATTTTTTAATGGATGCCTCAAATTGAGACAAATTTGAAAAAAGAAAAAATATTAGAAATTAATCCAGACATAACGCATGGAAGTTCTACTAGTAATGGAAAAAGGGACGTTCTCATGGGGATAGGTAAGGAGGGATGAGAAAAGTGAACCAACAAACTTCAATTTGCGTCCGGGAAAGTCTTGGTGAAATCTATTAAAGTTTCTTTCCCGTAACTCTTTTTCACTTTTGCTTTACTTTCCAGACAAAAAAGCACACGGTATCCAGTAAAATCTGGGATGTTCTCCGAATATCATGAAAGGAGCACTTGTGGACAAAGTACTTCATTTCCATTGCGCCACTGATGTGCATCTGAAAGGCACCCAAAATTGAATGATTGCCAGAGTGCTGTAGCCTTGTTCCCAAATAGCATCATTACTTCAATACATTTGACATATGGACATGACTATACGAAAAATCATTCAAAAATGCATAAATCTATTGTACATCCATTGATTCAACCCTAAACTTTTCTAAACCTTTAGAGGATTTGGCTGGAAATCGCTTAATTGGCGGTCAGCCATGTTAAAACTAAATTGGCTAAATTGAAAATTTAAGATTGAATTGACCAATATATAATAGGTTTATGAATTTTTGGACAATTATCTTGGCTTTACAACTATGTTAATGATCGACTTGTAGTAATCCATGATGAAGAAAATCAGGGAATATTTTTTGGCTCAAAAAAATGTACAAACTATTATTTACAAAAAAGACTAGTTAGGCAAGTTAGCTTTAATTGGTAGAACCGACAGATAAATAAGGAACATATAAATGTGCCAGTTTCTTCAATTGAATAAAAGAAAACTTAGTAAAGTTTTAAATTTTGTGTGCCTGAACGATTGCATGTGATAATAATATTATAGATTAACATAATGTCCATCCGACAGAAAATCAAGTACATAGAAAGAATCTATATTCAATCAAATGTTTGATAATCCACAAAAATATTTCGATGTCATTATCCTCAACTTCTAAACCATGCTAAGAAAAACATCTCAAGAAAAATGTTATCTATGGAGGCCACTATAAGGAGGTGAAGTTGGAAATAGTCATGGTAGTGGCAGTGCTAATGGCAACAACACGGCCATGGCCATGCTTCAATGGTGCTCTATCTTGCCCCTTTCCTTCTTTATTTCCTTTTTTAACAGTTTTGCTGTTTCTTCTTGTCAGTTTTTCTCTGCTTTCTTCTTTTCTTTTGTTGAACTCAAATTTGAAAAGATATACTAGAGATTAATGAATGAAAAAAAAATCCCAAAATGATTAAATCTGAAAAGAGTTGAAGGAAAATTATGGTATTGTTAATTTTAAGCAAGTTTTGTAATGCCTGGAAATTCTACTATAATGGCAAGAAAGTCATACAAAGTCTTGATCTTCCTGGCATCTATTGAAGTTTCTCTCCCATTAACGTAAAAATGTGCAAAAGGCTTGTTTTTCTTGAAATCTATTAAAGTTTCTTTCCCACCATCAAAAGATGTGCACAATCAAAAGACGTGCAAAGTCTTGGTCTTCCTGGAATCTATTAGTTTCTTTCCCACCATCACTCTTTCACTTTTGCTTCACTTTCCACAAGATAAAAAGAAGATGATATCTTTAGTAGGTGAAAGTCCTTCATCTGAAAATAATATTTTTAGTAGGTGAAAGTCCTAATCTTCTTGGACTTTATGGTTCTCTCTCCATTTGCTCATCATCACTTTGCTTCGCCATAACTTCTACAGTGGACAATTCGCTCTTGGCCATTAAAGAGATCTTTCTTGGTTCCTTCTTTCGGGTTCTGTTCAACAAAATTGAGTTCTCTGGCATTGGACTATGTGTAAAGTGATGGAATCAGCATCACCTTGCTCAATATGTACATCAAAAATTTTGTTATATTCTCTCGTGTAATTTGATCTTAAAATTTGAATTTGTTCTATCTTTTAAAAAATTTTATCAACATATTCAAATCTTGATATGTTTCTCTCTTTCCATGTAAACGTACATGGATACAATTTCCTCATATTGTATAAATAACTTTAAATGAATTAATAATTTGAATTTTGCAAAATCTTTGGATGTTAATCTTTAAACGCAACTAGTATGCACTTTTGCTAGTTTTATTAAATAAAACTATCTTCTAATCCATTTATATGAAAATGGTCAATGTCGTTCTTCCATTAATTCAAGTTTAGGGACAATCCAATGACTAAATTAAACATGTGCAAAAAATTTAGGGACTAAATTGAATAAATTAAAAGTTCAAATATGACACACATTGGGTTAAAGTTCAGAAACTACATTGCATGTTAGGCTAAACTTCATGCATCACTTTCTCAAGAAAATATAACTAACATGTCTACTAATATGACATTCAACATTGTTATGACATCTTCCAGCCTCTTGAGGGAGCACTCGAAGAAAGTGGTAATGACTTTGGATTCGGCCATCAGAAGATTGAATGAACAGCGCTTGGGATCTGCTGATCATCGTTGCTGAAATTTGCCGTATCACTGCAGCATCACATTTGTTTTGTGAACTGCTCTAGCAAATAAGCAGAAGCAACATCATTACTTGACATATTCGGTATAGCTTTGCTATAAGGAAGATCCTCCTCCATTGGAACAAAAGCTCACAGAATCAGGACAGCATCTGTTATCTTCCTCGTACCATTAGTAATGCGACATTCGTTGTTTCTTTCTACCGAGGTAAGGTACAGGAAATATGTTTCGCCAAGAGGTCCAGCATCGTTTCTTGCTTCATCTCAAAGGAAAGGTAATGTAAATACAATGCTGGCTCGGAAGCATCTACCGCCGAGGAACTTTAGCCTTTTTATCTGGTTGGGTTGCCTTTGGTGTGTAGATGGAAAGACCCCTTTCGCAATTCTAATGCAAAAAGGGCGAAATTATTCCAAATTTTGGGTCCCCTTCCTCACCATCTCCATCAAGCTTGCACGCTTCACCTTTATTTTGTTTCTTCTTATCTTCTTCTACCAATAATGGCAGACAAGAGGCCCCTTTCTTTTTCTAAATGATTTAAAGTTGTTCCAGCGACACTAAAGCAAAATGGGTTGATCGACAAAACTGCGTCTATGGAGTCAAAAGGGTAAAAAGAAAGGCTTGAACCTTGCGGTCGGCACTTGTGCTGCTAAAGTTGAGCCCCTCGCTGAAATTTCCAGTGACGAGCTCGAACGTTGTGAAATGCCCGCCGTTGATGAAGCTGACTTTTGCTAAATGAGATGGAACTAAGCGAAAAATAGAAAAAATTCAATAAGTTCTGGAAAATTTCAATTATTGCTCGTGAAGTCCTAAAATGGAAGATTTAATTAAAAAAGTACATACACAACGATTATAAGCCCATGCATAAATGGTATCAATACAAATATATATATACTAATTAACGAGCCCCATCAATTATTTCTTTTTCCTTTTTCCAAAATTTATGAATAAAAATAGAAACAGAATTAGCAAGTGAGTAAACATCTTGTTTATGAAATCTGAAGTATATTTGAATTTGACACCAATTAATGAGGTCCTTTAATTATGTAATTCAAAATCTGTGAAAATTACTCATGTCCATATATCCGTGCTTCGCACAGGCCTAGACATATGAGTATTGCGCACATATATTCAGATTACACGTAATTTAAAATAAGGAATTAGCATAAAATGAATTGTTTCTATGGTTGATTGTTTTCAAATCAAATGTCACTCAAACCTCATAATCTGGCACGATTGAACCAAATATAACTGCCTGCATAAAAAAAAAAAAATTGACAAATGCACTAATCTAATTTGGTACATGGAGGCCTCAACTGCAAGTAATATCGATTTTCCGTTTTTTTTTTCACCCAAAATAAAAGATCATTGAATCCGTGAAGTTATTGACTATTAAAAGAGAAGAAAACATATACAATACTGACCATAATGCCAGTGAAGAGCACCAAAATTAAACGGATGGTAGAGCATTTTAATACTGTTGACATATGTGTATAACTTTACAATTATCATTAACAACTGCCTCGTATAAAAAAAAAAATTGTCTATAATTTGATTTTTGCCTTAATTCAAGCATTTGGGATCTGGCTGAAAAAGGAAAAGAGAAAGACATTCAAGAGGAGGCGCTTATTCGATTTTAGATGCGACTAGTTGAAACAAAAACTCCATAAAAGAAACATCATCAATTTCATTCTATATCTATGGCAAAAATATTCAAATTGACTGAAATAAAACCATATCGCGAGGTGCATGAAATTTCTTACCTATGAACTCTCAATCAAGTATCTAAAGTTTTTTCATTCAATCTATTACCTCAACATTTCGAATGTGGATCAACGCGAGACCTCCACTGAATCGCAAACAAAAAATGTCTATATGACATCAATGCTATTAAGTAGCCGTTAACTGTTTACATTGGCGTCCAATATATTCTTTCTGGTATCAATTTTGTGTCTTGCAGGTCAGACCAACCATTCCAGATGATATCAATTAGTCTCTCGAAGAATTGGAACAAATTCTCTACAAAAAAATATTGTTTAGGGAAATTAGTTGCGATAGGTAAAGAAATCATAGTAAGGTTTTAAATTATATGTTCCCGCACAGTTACATGTGATGATAATATTATTAATATGATGTCCAACCGAAAGAAAATCAAGTACAAAGAAAAAGTTTTTTCTTCAATCAAATGTTTGATAATCCACTAAAAATGATCGAATGATTCCAAGAAGAAAATCTAAAGGAAATCGACATTGAGAACATTGTAGTCTCTCAATGTGCTTGACATTTAGCCATGGAAATCTTTTGGCGCGTGAAATTAGCAAAACTATCTCCTGTTTTCTTTTACGTGGAAGAATGAATAATCTTACAAAAGAAAACTATTAAAAGAGACCGAGTAACGAACCAAGAGGATGAGTTTGTAGAATAGATATCACGTAAACAAAAGTATGTTTGAGATTTGAGCCTAGACCAATGATTGTATAATAAACTCATTGGGACAATGACATCGCAAGTACTTGAATTATTACCCTGTCGCAATCGAGTACCTAAAGTTTTTTCATTCAATCAATTATCTGGATTTTTCATATAGGTCAACGTGAGGCCTTTGTTAATATTGTGGATGGAAAATGTTAACATGACGCTAACGCTGTTAAATAGTTGTTAAATGTCCATATTGGTGTCTAATATAGCATCTTGAGATGTTGCCACGTTAGCAGAGACATTGGATGCTAAGATTGTCTAAGCTAATACAAACTCTCTCCACATCACCCAATCTGTGGGGTAAGCAATTCATGTAAAAAAAAATCATTACAACGTGGCAATTTTTTAATCAATGCCTCAAATTGAGACAAATTTGGAAAAAGAAAAAATAATAGAGATTAATCCAGACATAACGCATGGAAGTTCTACTAGCAATGGAAAAAGAGACGTTCTGACGGGGATGCATGAGGAGGGATGTGAAAAGCCAAGCAGCAAACTTCAATATGTGTCCTGCAAAGTCTTGGTCTTCCTGGAATTTATTGAAGTTTGTTCCCCATTACCTCTTTTTCTCTTTGGCTTCACTTTCCAGACAAAAAAGCACATGGTGTCCATGAAGTCTTTGGATAGATTCTCTGAATATTATTAAACAAGCACTTGTGGATAAACAGTATTTTATTTTGATTCCTCTGACCGAAGAAAGCATCATTAATTCCTCAATATGTGAGCGTGAAAAGCACCCAAAATTAAATGGATGACGGTGCTATAGCCTTGTCCGAAGAAAGCATCATTAATACCTCAATTCTTGACATATGTAATGACTTTACGAAGAATTAGCCAAAAAATCCATAAATATATTATATGGCGGTTAATTCAATTTTAAAATTTGATATGCTACCATGTCAACCGATATATATTAGATGATAATATTGTCTAAGTCAACACACTTTCTCTCTTCTTATTACTCAATCTGTAGGGTAAGGAGCCACATCAACTATTATGTTTAACTTTTACTGAGTAAGCGAGTCATGTCAATAAAATTACATAACATGACAATTTATTTAACCGATGCCTCAAATTGCGCCAAATTTGAAAAATTGAGGTTCTTGATTGAAAAAGAAGAGTTCAGGTACTCGATCATAAGCTAAACAAGAGGTCAGGTACGTTTGATATCATTATTCTTAACTCTTAAACAGCTTTAAGAATAACATCATTCTTGCTTCTTCTTTTTTTCTCCCTTTCTTAAGTTCTTGTTTTTTTCTATACATTTTTTTCTTTGCTTTTTTTCTTTCTTTATTGAACATAAATTTGAAAAGATACATGAAAATCTAGACATTATTCTAATAGACAAGTGCAAAAGAGATTACTGAATGCAAAATCACAGTACGATTAAGCACAAAAAAAAGAGTTGGATGAAAATTTTAGTAAAAGTCCTTTTTAAGCATGGCCTATAACGCATGGGGAAATTCTCCTAGTAATGGAAAAACAAAGGCATTCACATAGGGATGGAAGAGAGGGACGTGAAAAGTGAAGCAACAATGCCAATTTCCATCTTGCAAAGTCTCTGTCTTTTTTCAATTGCTCTCTTTCGCTTCTGCTTCACTTTCTGGACAAAAAAGTAAATGATGTCCAGTGAAGTCTTGTTCTTCCTGAGTTTATGGTTTATCTACATAAATAGAGCACCTGTGGACAGAAAGCATCCTTGAAAGTCTTGGTCTATCACTTTGTTTCACCATAACCCTTGGTTGTTCTCTACAGTGACCGATTGAGCCATGACCTTTGGAGAGATCTTTTTGGGTTCCTTCTTAGCTTCCATCTTGTACTAATTTATAGTATGGTTAATTTTAAGCAAGACATGTAACGAGTGATAATTTTACTAGTAATGGAAATAGAGATATTCACGTAGGGATTGAAATAGAGGGACGTGAAAAGTGAAGTAATGAAGCCAATTTGCTTCCTTCCAATAAAGTCTTGGTTTTCCTGATGAAAAGTACTTCATGAGTGTACTATCATGACTAGCAATTTGAGTTAGACCGAAGGGATTATATTTTGATGCACATTGTGTCCTTGAGCTAGAAAAATCAATTGTTCTCCTTTTTGTCCAGATTAAGACTATTGGCTGTCATTCGAAAGAGAGGACCTTTTCTCGTGGCCATTCAAAGCAGAAGAAAGAGGTGATATTTCTTCACAATATTTCTTTACATGACTAACTTAGAGGGCACGGATATCTTCGTAAAAAAATTATAACTTACAAATGTTTTGTTGGTTTTTTTTTTTTCTAGTATAGGCTTTTATGTGGCAGCTATAGTGCTAAAAATTTGCGGCAAAATGGGCGGCAATGATCTGTTGAAGGGTGCTGAAGTAGTTGTTGATGATCGTGAATTGCTTGACAGGAGAATTGTGGTCCTTTGAACATAAAAAGTTAGCTCAAAGCAATTTGCTTGATTGATTAGTTGGTGATTTGTGAATCGTTTACTATTTCTAGAGTAAAATTAAAAAAAAAAAAATTGCTTTATGGATTTGTTGGTGTACCCAACCCTTTTCTTGTTTAGCCCAACGCACGTGTTTCCATTCTCCTTATCGAATAGTCAAAGTCAATTGTCTTTGATTGCACATGTATAACAAAAAGTAAGATGCCATTGTTAGGTGGATCATCAACATATATTTCAAGTGGTGCAAGTTGCACAAAGATACTTATTTGTTAGTTGTATTAATTGTGGTTACCTTCATTCATTGCTAGACAAGAAAAAGGGTCGGGCATCACCCTTATGAACAGGAAAATCATGCAAAGGACCATGATTCTCCTATCAAGCGGTTCTTGAGATCATTGCTGCCTGTCTTGCTGTGAATCTTTAGCACGATAAATACCACATAAAAGCCTACAGTGATCACATATTCACCAATAACACATCAAACGAAGACATTGAAATTATAAGGTTGCTAAGAATGCACGGATGACCAAAAAAAAAAAAAAAAAAGCCTTGGTCTTGGTCTTTGTTTAATGTTTTTGGTAGGTGAATAACTTGGTCTTCCTGGACTAAATAGTTTTTTTTCTCTCCATTAACTCACTTCAGCTTTACATAAGAGAGAACTAAGCAAAAAGATAGGAAAAATTCGATAAGTTGCGAATAAATACAACTGTCGCTCATGAGTTCCTAAGTTGAAAGATTCAATTTGAAAAATACATACACTGATCATAAGCCAATGCGTAGCATGGGTACTCTACAAGTATGTACGTATGTATGTATATATATAAAGTTGGTCAGTCCTCCTTGATGAGCCCCATCAATTATCTACTTTCCCCTTCCTAAAAGTTATTAATTTAAAAAACAAATGATTTAATCTAAAATCTATTTAGATATGAACCCAATTAATGAGGTCAATTAATTATGAAATATGAAATTATATTAGATTACTAATGTTGATACACGTGCTACACACAGACGAAGACATTTTGCTCATATTTTCAGATTACATGTAATTAAAAATTAGGAATTAGAATAAAATGAACTGTTTCTGTGGTTGACATTTAGCCCTTGAAATCTTTTGGCGCGTGAAATTAACAAAAATATCTCCTGTTGTCTTTCACATGAGAGAATGAATAATCTTTCAAAAGAAAATTATTAAAGGGAGACCAAGCAATGAATTGAGAAGATAAAATTGTAGAACAAATATAGCATAAACAAAAGTATGTGAGATTTGAACCTAAAGCAATGATTGTATGATAAACTCTTGGGACAATGACGTCATGAGTATTTGAACTATCGTCCCTTTGGCAATGAAGTACCTGAACTTTTTATCGTTCAATCAATTACCTCAATTTTTCAAATGTGGATTAATGTGAGATCTTTGTTAAAATTACAGATGGAAAAGGTTGACACGGTGACTAGCGTTGTTAAATAGCTGTTAAATGTCCATATTGACGTCCGATATGATACATTGAGATGTTGTCACGTCAACAAAAACAATCTAAGCTAAGATTATCTAAGCCAACACACACACGCTTTTTCTCCTCTCACCCAACTTGCAGGATAAGCGAATCATGTTAACAAAATCGTTATGGCATAGCAATATATTTGACGGACTCCTCAAATTGAACAAAATTTGAAGAAAAAAACAGAGATTAATCCTGATCTAACGCATAGAAGTGTTACTAGTAATGACAACCAAGACATTCACGTGGTCCAAGTCCTGGTCTTCCCGGAATCTACTAATGTTTCTGTCCCGTTAGCTCTTTCCCACTTTTGCTTCACTTTCCAGAAAAAAAAAAAGCACATGGTATCCAGTAAAGTCTGATGA
Organism: Eucalyptus marginata; assembly: GCA_014182565.1. Lineage (NCBI taxonomy): Eukaryota > Viridiplantae > Streptophyta > Magnoliopsida > Myrtales > Myrtaceae > Eucalyptus > Eucalyptus marginata. The sequence goes on along the minus strand of CM024586.1, from coordinate 12,431,172 downwards.
TGTTCTCTAAATATTACAAAACAAGCACTTGTGGACAAAAAGTACTTCATTTTCATTCCTTCAACCACTGCTGTGCATGTGAAAAGCACCCAAGATTGAAGGGATGACAGAGTTCTCTAGACAAAGAAGGCATATTATATCCAGTAAAGTCGCTCGAGATATTCTCTATGTGAAACGAGCACTTGTGGAGAAAAAGCATTTTACTTTGATTCGTCTAACCTTTGATGTGCATCCTTGAAAGTCTTGGTCTTCATCGAGTTCAAAGTTTTCTCTCTTCATTAGCTCATTCTCACTTTGCTTCCTCACAACCCTTGTTATTCTCTACAAACTATAGTGCCTAATTTCACCATGGCCATTGGAGAGATCTTTTTGGGTTCCTTCTTTCAGGTCTTGCTCGACAAGTTGGCTTCTATGGGATTGGAATATGCACAACAAAAAGGAATCGACACCACCCTGCTCCAATGTAAGGGGATGCTAGAAACAATCAATGTAGTGCTTGATGATGCAGAGGACAAGCAACTCAATGGTGACCGTCTAGTGAAGCTATGGCTGGATGATGTTAGGGACTTGGCCTATGACGTGGAAGACTTGCTCGATGAGTTCGAGATCGAAGCCGCTCAAGCCAAGTCAGAGGCCGAATCCAGCACAAGCAAAGGTCAAGTGAAAAGGAAGTTCCCTTTCTTTAGCCGACCGTGCTCGCTCGTGTCTGAAACCAAGTTACAAGAGATCAAAGGCAGGTTTGAAGATACTATCAACAGGAAGGCTCCCTTAAGCTTGAGAGAGAAGGTTGTGGATAGATCCAACTACACCAACAAAAGGCTCCCTAGCACTTCTCTGCCGGAGCCTCGATTTTTCGGTAGGGAGAAGGAAGAAGCGGAGATACTCAAACTACTAACCAATGAAGCCAAAAATGCCGATAGCGCACTGAGCATAGTCTCCATTATTGGGATGGGCGGTGTTGGAAAGACAGCTTTGGCTCAACGGTTGTATAATGATGCCAAAGCAAGTAGTTGTTTCGAGAGGAGAGCATGGGTCTGTGTTTCAGATGTTTTTGATGTTCCTGACATAACAAAGGCTATTTTGTGGTCTGTCACCGGAGAGCCCTGCAAGGACAAAGATCTTAATGAGCTTCAAATAAAGTTGAAGGACAGTCTATCCGGAAAGAAGTTTCTTGTGGTCTTAGATGATGTTTGGAATGAGAAGTACGGAGAATGGACTTCCCTCTTAAAGCCATTTGAAGCGGGGGCTAAGGGAAGCAAGATCATCATCACGACACGCAACCATCATGTCATTTCCATAACAAGAGCTTTGCCATATCCTTTGAGGGAGTTGTCCATTGATAATTGTACCAGCTTATTAGCCTATCATGCTTTGGAAGCAAGAAATTTCGAGACGCACCCACATCTAGAAATAGTGGGCAAGAAAATAGCTGAAAAATGTAGAGGTTTACCTTTGGCAGTGAAGATATTGGGCGGTCTCTTACGTAATAAAGAGAATCCCGACGAATGGGAAGCTATCTTAAATAACAAAATATGGGATGTAGCACCAGGAGAAAATAATGAGGTTCTTCCAGCTTTGAAATTGAGCTATGTCCATCTTCCTTCTTATTTGAAGAGATGTTTTGCTTATTGCGCAATATTTCCAAAAGACTACGAATTTGAGAGGGACGAGTTGACACTCTTATGGATAGCGGAGGGCTTTTTAGATGGACGAAAAGCAAAAGAGAATATCTTGAGATCAGGATGGAAATACTTCGATGAGTTAGTATCTAGATCCTTTTTTCAACAATCTAATGTTGACACATCGAAGTTTTTGATGCATGATCTTTTGAATGATCTAGCAAAGTCAATTGCGGATGCGACATGCTTTACCTCTGGGGAGTCTCAGGTAGTGAGTGATGAAGATGATGCCTCTTTTGAAGAGAAAGCTCGTTATGCATCATTCGTCTCGCAATATGTTACATCAAAAAGCTTGAGAGCTTATGCTGCAATGAAGGTACTAAGAAGTTTAATGCTATTGACTATTCAATCTAATTGTTATGGGAAAAAAAAATTTATTTCCTCAAAGGTGCTGCACGATTTGCTAACAAACTTGAAGTACTTGCGGGTGTTGTCATTATGCCATTGTGACATCATAGAGGTACCGAATTGTGTTTGTGATTTAAAACATCTTCGATATCTCAATCTCTCATACACCAATATCAGACGGCTACCTGAGTCAATTGGCACCTTGTGCAAATTACAAGCTCTGATCCTAAGAGGTTGTGAAATGCTTTCTATGTTGCCTCCAAGCATCACAAAATTGGTCAAGTTACAATTTCTTGACATTAGAGATACAAGGAGTCTCAAAGAGATGCCATTGGATATTAGTAATTTGAAGAATATAATTATCTTGTCCAAGTTTGTGGTAGGACCAGAGGAAGGGTCACTGTTAAAGGAGTTAAAGAACTTGCCACATCTTCAAGGAGAGTTACTCTTATCTGAATTGCAGAAGGTGGAAGAAGTTAGAGATGCAGCTAATGCAAATTTGTCTAGAAAGCAGGGCCTTAGCAACTTAATCATGCTTTGGGATAAGGATTTTGGAAATGATGAGCGCCAAGCACAAGTGCTTCGCTTTCTGCAACCTCACACTAATCTTGAAAATCTTTCTATCTCGTACTATGGTGGTGAATTACTCCCGTCATGGTTAGGTGATCCATCATATTTTAAGATGGTATCTTTGTGCTTGCATGGCTGTCCTAATGTTGGATCGCTGCCGTCACTTGGACAGCTCCCTTCACTCAAAGAATTATCTCTTGAAGGTTTAAATGCAGTACGCATGATAGGCTTTGAATTTTATGGAACTAAAAGCCCTTTTCCATCCTTAAAAATTTTGAAGTTTGAAGGGATGTCGGCATGGAAAGATTGGTCTTGTTATGCTGGAGGTCGAGAAGAAAAAGAATCATTCCCCTACCTTCGGCATCTTGTTATCCGAAGATGTCCAGAGTTGACGGGGACATTGCCTCGTCAATTGGATCATCTCATTAAGCTAGAAATTCATTCATGCTTGCAGTTGAATGACTCAACCAATGAGGTTCATCTTTCCTCTCTCCGTGAGTTACACATAGGGGATTGTAATAAGATGATCTTAAAGAAGTTGGAAGACCTAACTTCTTTAACCATTCTCAAAATTGAGAATCTTGCGGAGCTTGTTTGCTTTGATGATGGATTTATGAGCTGCTTGGTCAAGCTAAAGGAGATTCACATAGGACACTGTGACAAGCTAACATACTTGTGGCAAGATGGAGATGAAACACGAAATCTTACTTGCCTCCATAGTGTAGCCATCAAATATTGTCCTCGATTCACATCTTTTGTGGCGGGAGAAGGAGAGATTGAGCTACTGTGCAACCTTGAAAATATAGAATTGATGAATTGCATGAGTTTAGAAAGGCTTCCAAGAAAGATGCATCCACTTAGATGTTTGAGCATTTGGAATTGTCCAAAACTCAGGGGACTAATCATTCCTCTAGATGACCCCATCGACAATTACATGATGTCACAACTTGAATATCTGTGTATTAGTGATTGTGATTCTCGGAAATCCTTTCCGTTTGCCAGTGATAGTCTTATTGCTTTGAAGATACTTATCTTTGAGTATTGCAATGGAGTGGAGTCGCTAGAAGAGATCACCGTCATACAATCGCTAGAATATTTGGCTATTGACGGTTGTATGGATTTGAGAAGCCTACCACAGTGCCTTCACATGCTCGCCCATCTCACTAGTTTGGATATACGTGAATGTCCAACGCTGGAGATAGAGGACTTCCCTCCTCTTCCCCTTACCTTGTCGAGTCTTTCATTAAGAAGTTGTCCGAAGATAAAGTCTATTGTCAACTGTAACATCGTTAGTTGTAACAAGCTCACTCATTTGGTAATAGGTGATTGCCCAGCATTGGAGATGGAGGACTTCCCTCCCCTTCCCATCAGCTTGTCCGAACTTAAACTTTATTGTTGCCCGAAGATGAAATCTCTACCAAATGAGTGGCATCATCTTACCTCCCTCCAGCGGCTACAAATTACATATTGTGAAAATATCAAATGCTTCCCCGTAGGAGGTTTGCCTCCTAATTTACAGTCGTTTGATATTGCGGGGTGTGAGAATCTAAAGCAGCCAGTGAGAGAATGGGGCTTATCCATGCTCACATCCCTTGAGCATCTGGGTATGGACGGAAGAAGCAGGGGAAGGGAGGGAGACAAGGTGTGGTTTCCTTCGGCGGGAGACGAGGAGGGTGCTTGGAGTCTTCTTTTTCCTTCCTCTCTAACCTCTCTTTCCATTTATAGTATGAAAACGTAGAAAGACTGTCAAGTGGTCTTTGCAACCATCTCTCCTCTCTCCAACGGTTATGGATTGGAGATTGCCCAAAGTTGAGGGACTTGCCAAAGGATGGCCTCCCTCCCTCCCTTCAAGAATTATGGATAGAAGGATGCCAGAATATGAAAGATCGATGCTCAAAACACACCAGCGACTATTGGCCCCTCATCCAAGACATCCCTCGCGTCTTCATTGACAATCGTCAGATACAGTGAATTGATTCGTCCATGTACAGTTAGTTTTCTAAGGTTCGGGTAAGTTTTTGGTTTTGAAGGCATCGGTTTCCATTTTGCTTCCGCATGAATTTCCAGAAATCTAAGAAATTCCCGACATCTGCATTGATTGGGTTCTCAGATCCGATGAAGTGAAATCGATCCGCTTTCATTTGCTAACTGCCACGGTTCATTCCTTCCGTCTACGATCAGATTTCTAGTGTTCGGGTGAGTCCTTTCGTCTTGAATGCATCGTTTTCGTGTTTCTGTTCTTCAGTTCGATGCTTAATTACTAAGTAATGTCTTCCAATGTGCGCAAAGGTTTGCTTTTCGTGTTGAAGTACGACTGAAATTCAGAGCTGAAAAATTGGTAATTAGCTGCTTGAATATCCAGCAAGAGCTTCCTTTAGTCTCCGATTGCACTGACTTGCGAAAGTTGATGGTGATTATTCTTGTATGCTACAGCTGCCTCCATCTCCACTCTGCCATGGGCTGGCTTTTCTCTTTAGCCACTGCAATACTCTTTCGAACGGCAAGTAATTCAGCCTCCTCTGTTTCAGTTTTGGCCTCAATCCCAACAAATTTTTGTTCATATGTGGATGCGAAGTTGGGGTACTTCCAGAGGATGGCCCTCTTTCTCTTCCTCCAAGAGATCCCTTTCATCGCATTGATAGCATTCGGATCCAATGAAGTAAATCGATCGTGCCCAAGCCATGATATAGATTTGTCTCTGTTGACTTCTTTTTGTTCCTCAAGTAATGCTTCCAACTTCTTTTATATTTTCATTTCATTTGTTAACTGCCGGGATTCATTCTTTAATGCAATGTATGTTTTCTTGGGTTTGGGTAAGTTTTTGGTTTTCAAGGCATCAATTTTGATTTTGCTCCCTCGATTTGATGCATAATATAAACTGATATTGGAACTCGAGTCTCTTGCTCATTTTGAAAGCCAGAAAATGAAATTTATTGGATTGTTAATTGACGGGAATTGCGCTGCTGTCTTCTCTTCTCGATCAACTCATCCCACATCGAGATTTGACATGTCTTACCCTCTGTGGCAGATTGTTTGCGGTTGTCAATGATATCTCCTGCTCGTTCCAAGGACAGATAGACAATGTTGCTCTTCCTAAGAAGCAATATGGATGGAATAAAACCGCTAATGAGGTCATTATTGTCATAGAAGCCTATTGAACTCTGAGGATCGAAGGCCTTACCCTGCTGATCAAGTTGTGAGACATCAGCAGGAAGTTTGGTTTTGTGCTCTTCGACAACTCTTCTAAAACCGCTTTTCTGGTCTCTAAGAGTAATAATAATGTTCATTGGTTTTGTTCTAGGATATCGCTCTCAATCTCTCCCTCCACCTACGATCTACATCTAATCCTTTATGTTCTCTGAATCATGCAGGATGCTGATGGAAGTTTTCCTTTCTTCTGGGGAATCGATTTTGGAGGCAGTCTTGTTCTCTCGGATGATGCAAAAGTCGTGAAGATGGGCTTTGGGAAATCTTTTGCACCATTCCCTAAAGGTAATTATTTTTTCGGTTTGTGAAAAGTAAGGATGGATGAGCTCTGCTGATTAAGCAGAGTTTAGAGGAGAATGTTATGTTGTTGGGTAACATCATATTGGAAAAATTGGTTTCGAACCTAAATTTATTATTTATGGTTAAAATGGTGCTCTTTACCTGTGTGCATGTTTTGATTTGTACATTTTCACCTAAAATGTTGCTCTTCCAATGGTTTTCGAGCACCAAATCGTTCACCTTTTAACGTTGCCTTCTTTTCCAACTCAGGATGCTCCTTCACCAGCTCTGGAGGTTTGAGGAGTTATGAGCACCCACCAAATGAGGTTAACCCAGTTCCTAGGGTGGACAGCTCTGGCCATGTGTGCGGCGCCACATTCAAAGTGGATGCAGAGACTAAGGACTCCAGCATGCCTAGAATTGGGAGTGCTGCAAACCGGTCCTCGTTCTACTGAGTCGTATGGATTTGTGGCCCTTTCTTGGACAGGCCATTAGCTATTGGAGGGCCTTCTGTTGCCAATAACCCAGTCACGCTTTCTCATACATTGAAAATTTTTCAGCTCTAATGGTTTGTTACTCTATGTTGAGAGTTTGAGATGACATTGTATTATGCAGCTGTATATGTTGCTCATAAGACCAAGCCTTTACAGAACCTGATCATGCTTTGTGAAGTAATATCTTTCTGGCATTTCATTTGGCCATCATGCAGAGTCTATTCACTGTCATGTTTTTCTTTTTACTTAGATGTCTATTGCGAAATTGTTCTCTCCATTTGTAAATTAGGCCGGGACGACATTGTTATATGAGGACAAATGTGAACTATAAAAACTTGGAGCATGCTGGTCCTCATATGGAAATCGAGTTTACACGATACCTTGTGGCATGTTAGATATTAAAGGCTAAAAGCAGTAAACTGTCGTGCAATTTTAAAACCAGTCAAACTCGGTAGGAGAGACCTCTTTAGTCCTTCGCACCAGTTATGCCCCCTGTTGTTATCTGAAAAACGTGTGTTTGTCAAGTTCATCATCGATAAAATAAATCTCAGTCTCATCCTATTGACATATGAGCTCACGCTGAAATTTCTTACATAAGTGATGGTTTGATAGATGTGCCGTCTACATAGCGTAGGCTGCACAACTAACCTACTAGTCTTGCTTAAAAAAATTCTCCATATCCACTTCTTTTTGTTTAATAACTCTGCACAAAATTCGTATTCAACGTGTTCATGGCTCTCCATACAACATCAAGTATACTGTAAGCACCATGCTTAAATCAGGTCTCCACCTATCTATATGTAGCCTCAGTATCGACTTAGCTTCAGCTTCGGGTAGGTTTGGGGCATAAAACACCTTGCAGACACGCTGATTCCCTCTGACTTTCCCAAACATTAACCTAGTTGTGGCTGCATGAGCCAGAACATGCCCGCCTGCAGGTTTCATTGGGTCTGATAACACACCTCCGCCTGGATCAGCTACGACTGAAACAAATAAATCAAAGACACAGTCTTAAAAATAATAAAATCCTTTTCCTATGTCATGGACTGAAGCTACTGCATGCATCACCAGTTTACACCAAATAGCTGGTTCTTGAGATTTACAAGAATCAGTATGAGCTTAGTGCAGTCCCCAAAATGCTATTTGTCAGTGTGCAACCATCAAAGGGCTAAATTGAATAACAACTTTGAATGGATGCAGGACTACGTGGGAGAAATGAGATGTGATGCAGTACCTTGATTGGTCATGTACACTGCCACGTACACTGCCACGTTAGATTCCTCAGTTATCTTAATTAAACGTGAGACATCTGTGCCAATTTTTGCTGCAATTCAGAATTCATTAGTGTTAAACCAGATAAGCTGCAGAATAACAACTTGCATGATTTGATGGTTTCAGGATCAACCTGGGGCTCTGCAAGTTCTCTTGCAGTAAAATCCCATTTGAAGAGAGCAATCACCAATCCACAATCTGAAAAAGGCACTCACCATAGGTCAACCATCCACACCTCAGAAAATCGGTAGGGTTTGATTCTCAAGCAGTGTCTTACCAGTAATTTGAATGGTTCTTCAGACATTTTGGCAGCCAAACCAAGAAGCAAGTTGTACTGATGCTCAGAGGTAGAGGCATGGGCATAAATGATCTTCAAATTCATGGAAAGACTAGATCACAGCAAGTACACTAGCCAGAAAAGTGCCACCAAAGAGTTGCCACCAGTATAGAAAGCATTGCTTACAATATCTAAGACTGCAGGTGTACCAAGTTAAGAAAGTGCACATGTGCTTACATGGACAGACGACGTTTATGAAACACAAGCAGCTTTGTCGAGGTCAAGAAAAATACAGACATATTATAATAGGATACAAAGTTCCTGCTTCCTTTTGCGTTGATATAAGCTACCTTGCCATTTCCTCCTCTCATGTGAGTTGGCAGCTGAAAATATTTTACGAACATGGAATCCACAAACCATTAATAAAGAATGATTATAAACAGGGGTAAATACTGTTGTAGGATTTGCAAATAAAGTAGAGTATCTTCAAGCATCACATTCGACTAATGATCAACCCAAGTCCAAGTCCGACTATGATTAAGGCTTTTACTCGGTTATGACATAGTACAAACTCTTCTGGCCCTTTTCCTGCTTGGTTTGAGCCAATGTATATAGGTTCCAGTATACCGATTGCAGATTACAGAAAATGAGTGCCATGCTTCCAGAATCACCTAATACACACATTATGATGCCAAGATCACCCACATCTTTATGCTTCATAGAAATTCAATAATTATGTTACTATTTGGCATTGTTCATCTGAAAAAGAAAAAATGCAACAGAAGTTCAAGACAGAAACCTAATATCCAATTCAGACCAACCTGAGAAGTAACACATAGGGTATATGCAAGCTGTGTTTTCCCAGACCTGAAGTGACGTCAGCAGCATTTTCTGAGAAAGCTAATTAACAAAAGCAACTAAAAGTTCATCAAAGGTAACGATGTTGGACTGTGATTTTCACCCAGATTCGCCAAATGCTTCTGTAATTGCCAGAGTTTCAATACCACCTGTTAACATTGCCAAACCGGTGAAATTTGTTTTTGTTGAAATGCATGAAGAATAAGACATGCAGTCTACAAAAGAAAGTCTCTTACTGTCTAATGGCTCATCGAGGGCTTGGCTTCCGGTTATGATGCAAACAACCGATGAGTCTCTCTGCAAAAAACAAAGACATTGAAAGTACTTTGAGCAACAGAAATGCTAATTTGCAGGCTTTATTTCAAGGGTATTCCAAACCATTTTAGCTCGAAGTTTGAAGAATTAAGAACTTGCACTGAGCAGAGCATCACTTCCAGTAATATAGCCAAAATTCTGATAAAATGAAGGGAAGTCAATGCGAGATGCTTATAGAAGTTCAAATTGATTGGAGCCACCATCTCAGGTCAAGAAGAATTTAAGCTCTAACCACTATTTTTTCAGCCGCTTTGCATATTTTGTCAACTTTTGCCTCAGATAATCCTTTTATTCCGGTTAAGTGCTACCCAAAAATAAACAAAGAAAAAGCAAATCACTTGGCCAAATAAGAATACGCTCCTCAACTTAATTCTCAGGACTAAAGATCAGATATACCTTCTTTGTATGCATCATCAAGCCATTGCAAGTGTAGATTCCTGCATCCTGGAGCTTTTTCATATCTCCAGCATTTATTCCTTGAGAAATAACTGCAAACAAAATAAAGGAAGAAGTTCAGGGAAGGAAAATGAGAACAACTCACCATCGTGTCAAACTCTTCTGGTGATTGTAGGATGTCAGGACAAAAGCATTTCCTAGATCATCACTGACAATCTAACTTTCCAACAGTGATTATTGATGAATTTAGCTGAGGATATTCCTTACTAATCCAGCTATGTCACCAATACATGGAAAATAAGACATCCAATGGTGCAATTCCAAGGTCACGTAACATAACGAACGCTGGAATTGCTCTTGTGTGATCAGAAGACAAAAAGCTAAAAACTATTGCACGCGCAGGAAATCACGGCAAGTTCGAGAGAAAGGTCGAGATGTAAATCACGATGATCACAGCCATAGCTTCATCGTACCATTTGCATCTTAATTTTAACTTTCAGAACACGGATCAGAAAATCACGATAATCATCTCAGAATCAAAGGACGCACCGAAACTCATTACGAAAGCGATCAGATGAACAGAGAGGAGTTGCCTACACTCTGTTTTGCCGTAACTCACGTTTGTTTGTCGATCGTTTCGAGGAGGTCTTCTGCTTCGTCGTCGACGTCCTCTCTTTCCACGATCTTCTGCTCTTCGGCTCCGAACATCAACGAGCGAACACGAGACGAAACTCAGAATCAAGCGGAAAAGGACTGAAATCAAGCGGAGATCGGGAAACTCAGTTGAGAGAGAGACGAAAGCATCTTCGACGACGATGGAGTTCGACGATCGGCGATGAAGTTCGCTGCGTCTGCGCAGGAGAAGAGACTTTTGAATTTTTCTGCGGATTTTGGAAACGATCGGAAATTGGAGGCAATCTTACATAGAGAGAGAGAGAGAGAGAGGCGGGAAGCGGGGAAGAATGGCTTTTCTCTTTTTTCTTTCGTTATTCTGAGATTGATCCTTATAAATTGAGGTTTAATGGATCTGTCAGATACACTCCTAAAGAGGGAGAGGAAAATATTGGTTTGATTTTTCTTTTATTTCACATTAAATAACTCAGTTTTTTTTATTTAGCTCAGTTTTATATTCATCTTAATCATGTTCGAATTAAGTTCTTCTTAAAAAAAAGGAAAAAAATTGATATATGTATATATATATTGTAATCGATACTTGATTTAATTGCCCAAATTGAATTGACTCAAATTTATCCTAAAATTTGTAACTCGGTGATTAAAAAAAGGTGATGAACAAATCACCCCTTTTGACTCAAATTTATAAAATTGGCAAATCAGACTTAAAAATAGAACCATTGGTAATCTTTGACATATTTTTCCTCATATTTTTCTTAAAAAATTTGTTCTTTTAAGTAAGTTTTTAAACGTATGTATAATGAGAGGAGATGTTCAGCTGCTTACGAATTACGAAATGCAATATTTGGTTTCGATATGGTTCGATTTTTTTTTTTACTAAACTTTATTATGATTTTAAATCAGATTTTTGATGTAATATCAAACGCCTAAATTTTATTAAAAAAAAAAAAAAAAACAAAAGAATATCGCCATTTATAAGACCCTCAAGCTCTTTTAATTATTTAAATCAAAATATCGTCTCTCTCACGACGAGAAACGCAAAAACCAAAACGACAATCTGTCGAAGTCGAGACTGATGCTGATCAAGTGATCCGAGAGAGGTGATAATCGCGCATTTACGGCGATCTTCTCGAATATTTTTGTCTTGGGCTTTCGCTGTTCCTTGTTCCATTGCACGTAAGCCGTTTGATGTTTGTCCTGAGTGAGAGGCATTTGCTTTTCTTGGGCTTGTTTCTTGAATTTGGAGCGACGCATTACCATCTTGACATGACCCGTCTTCAAATCATTGGTAAAGCCGTAGCTTCCTCGAATGAATGGAGCGCGGCAAGAGAGTTTGGTTGCTTTGTCACCTCCCTAGTGTGTTCGCCTACCCTGAGAAGAAACTGGAGTTTTGGCGAGATTTTACTTAACCGGTCACAGCGTAGATTCATGACCACCAGCAAGAAAGTGCAAGATAGGAGCAAGGACAATAGGGTCCATGATCTCGAAATTGCCACTAAGAAGCATATAGTGGTGTCGAAGGTGTTGGTTTTGATGGAAATGTTGAAGAAGGAACCCGAGATGATAATCCCTGTGAGGTCGCTGGATCTATAATCAAGCCAAACGGTATAGTGGATTTTATTCAGAAGTCGCCAAAACTGTTTGAGTTGTATAAGGATCAAAAGGGGGTATTGTGGTTTTGAATTGACTAAAGAAGCTGAAGACTAGCTAGAGGAAGAGGATAGATTGGTTAGGGGACACTCTGGCACGACTGTTGAATACATGACTAGGATGTTGATGATGTCGGTCGATAAATGGCTTCATGTGGATAAAATTGCTCATTTCACGAGAGAGTTTGGTTTGCCAGCTGATTTCAGGAGCAAGTGGCTACACGAGTATCTGCAGCACTTCAAAGTGGTTAAATCTCCAGATGCAGTTGACTATCTCGAGCTCGTAGAGTGATCACAGAGTTGGAGAAACCCATATTGGGGGTATCGGAATTTGCCTTTCATACTCCAGGGTTGCTTTCCCTATCTTTCCCCTTGAAGTTTCCCACCAGTTACAAGAAGGTGTATAGATATGGAGGCAAGATTGAGCACTTATAGAAAAGGTTATACTTATCTCCTTATGCCGATGCATGTGGCCTTCAAGCTGGATTGAAAGAATTCAATAAGAGAGCCATTGCAGCAATGCACGAGTTACTTGGCTTCACAATGGAAAAGAGGTCGGCAACTGATCACATAGGGCACTTTCAACAAGAATTTGTGATGCCTCAGAAGCTGATGAGACTCCTGTTGAAGCATTATTGCGTTTTCTATGTCTCTGAGAGGGGGAAGAGGTTTAGTGTGTTCTTGACAGGAGCTTATGAAGGTGTGGAGCTGATTCAGAAATGTCTGCTGGTTATTTGGAAGGAAAAGGTCCTAAGCCCTATTGGTTATACAGGGAGGAAGAAAATAATAGAAACTTTTATGGACTTATCAGATATGGAAGATAATGATTTTCTAGAGTAGCTCTGAGGATGGAGGCGTTGCTATGCAGCTTAGTCAAATAGAAGCCATCGGTGAATTGGAGGATATTGCAGTTGGATACAGCTCCTTAATGGATATACATGAAATTGACAATAAATGCAAGCCTCATGATTCATTTTAAGGTCATATGTTCTTATTCAAGTTGTCAAGATAACTTGCTTTCCAGTCTTCTTCTTCACAAGTTCAAAGTTTTGAGTCTTTGTACAGATTTAATTAGACAAACTCTGCTTACATCTATAAACCAAGTTAATTAATAGCGGACTGATCCATCTCATTCCTTGTTAGTCCTAAATATTGCCATCGAAACTCATGAAATCAATGATTCAGAAAGAATGTTGTGGATAATGCTTTTGGCAACTCTCAGCTCTCCTTGGTGCCAGCAAGGACATCAGAAGCAGTCTATTTACGATGACTGGTTCATTCTTGGTTATTGGTCTGACTTAATGAGTGTGGCCGTACTAATCTGCTATTCTGAAGATGAACTTGCCAACCTGCATTTGAATCTCAATGTTGGGTCAAAGAGATGACTGCGTAGTAGCTATCATGGAGAACATAGCCTCTGCTGCTATGACGATCAACATTCTCTCTCTTGTTGTTACAAATTCGATGCCGAGCTCACCCTGTAGTAATGCCTTGTTCATCACTGTGCATATGGATATTCAGGTCCATAATATCTAAGACTGCCTTCTGCAGCATACTTTCATTTGCTTTCTATCCGATTGCCTGTCCTATAGGCCTTGTAATTTCTGTTCAAATTCTCTATGAATCTATGGCACACTCCTGTTTTTGGGTTCTACTAGAGAACTTCCTTTTGTTGGATTTTGGAACCCAACATCAAACAGTAAGTAGTTTTTATTTCTCCTTGTTTATGTTGGGCTATGTTCATGGTTGATTCACTTCATTAGCTTACTGTTTCATTTTGAAGAAAGAAATAGGAGAGCCTTTGAAAATAGCAGGACTGGTTTTTTAATTTGAATGATAGATGACTTTCCACAGCTTTTGGTTGTGTGAAAATGACATTACTAAGTGCATTCTTTCTTATACCTCATAGCATGAATTGCGTTTATGATTTGTCACATGGGCTAGCATCTGCTTGATGCCATTGTGCAATAAATTTCTTTACCTTGTCGAGAGAAAATTCTTAACAAACTCACTGGAGATGATGTTGAGTAATTTGCTACCAAATGTTGCGATTAGATTTCTTCTTGTGCTCATGAAAACCATGATATCCAAAACTGTATGTGACAAATCAAACTGCCACTCTGTAGCTAAATGTATTGCACTGCATCATTTTCTGGTTTTTGCTTTATAACAAAATTCGATGGTTGATAGATTTCATTTCTTTTGTTTGCAGCAATTAGATCTCTTCTCAAGCCTGACAAAGTCCTCCAACCCCTCAATAGCATGCCATGCTCGACTGAGTTTCTAAAAGCATATAAGGTTCCTAAGAGTGGTAGATGTTAATTTTTTTCCCTTTTAACTGAGATTTATTGGCATCTAAAATTGAAGTCTGTGTGATGCCAATGCAAAGACTTACCTTTGAAAACAAAAAAAATTTTTTTAAAGGAAAGGTCAAGCATTAGTCATAGCTCCAACTGGAGCAACGACAGGAGTAATGTGCCATGGAGGTTGAGCATCAACCTCATTTGGAGCACTACGAAGGTTTCCAGATCTCATACGATCAAGGAGAAAGAGGAGCATCAATGTTTATCAGTTATAATCACTTAGCTATCATCTTCCGTTACATGGAAAAAGCATCGCATGCATTATGGCCCAATTCATATTAGATAGCCAAATCTACTTGTTTTAAGAAGGGATTGGAGTTTTGCGCCAATGTTTTCAAACTTGGGCTAGTCAGAGAACTAGTTAGGTTACTAGTTTGCGGTCCAAGCAGTTGCACTATGGGCAAACTAGTGATGATGTCATGAGCAAGCGATTATAGATTTTTAATGTTGTTGATTGCCCGTGGACATATGAATCGTTGGGCCTTGGTGGTAAAGTGAGGTGCCGGTGATCCAAGGAGTCGAGTGCTCGAGTCCCTCCACGTGCAACTGTAGCCAAAAGCCCAGTTGTGTACCCATGGGACTCTAAAACTAGGTGGATCCAATTTTGGAATACGGTATGTTTCGTTGGTTTAGCGAGTGAATGGTATTCAGACTGGTTCGATATGATTTTGGCCAAACTACTTGCACATACTTGATTAGTTTTGTATGAATAGAACAAAGGGAAAGCAATGGAATTGGCCAAGAAAAAGGGGCAAGAGCAATACTTTATGTTTGAATGATACCAGAAGATCTTAAGGAAATCAACATTGAGAACTTTATAGTCTCCGAATGGGCTTGACATATAGCCACTGCAATCTTTTTGCAACGGCTTGAAATTAACAAAACTATTTAATATGCTTTCACATGAAAGAAAGAAAAATCTTTAAAAAGAGATCATTAAAGTGAGGCCAAGCAATGAATCGAGAGGATGATTTTGTAGAATAAGTTTCACGTAAACAAAAGTGCATTTGAGATTTAAAATTAGACCAATCATCGCACGATAAATTCTTGGACAATGCCGGACAAGTATCTGACTTATCCGGATTGTAATCAAGCCCTTAAATTATGTTTTTGATTTAGTCAAGTACCACAATTTTTTGATACGTTAAGGCCTCTAGTAAAATTGCGACGAAAAATGTTGATATGATACTAAGACCATTAAATAATCATTAACTGTCATATTGACATCTGATATGGTACCTTGAGATATTGTCACATCAACACACTTTTTTCTCTCCTCATCACTCAATCTATAGGGTAAGGAGCCATGTCAGTTATTATGTTTAACTTTTGTTGAGTAATGAGTCATATAAGCAAAATCATATAGCATGGCAAGTTATTTAACCAATGCCTCAAATTGAGCCAATTTTGCAAAATTGAGCTTCTTGATTGAAAAAAAAAAGTTCAGGTTTTAAACTGAACAAGAGCTTAGACTACTTACTCATTATTCTTTTAACTCCTTAACCACTCTAAGAATAGCATCTCAAGGAAATGTTGTCTATGAAGGTGACTATAAGCAGCGATGCTGATGGCAACGGCACGGCAGTGGCAGTGGGACGGTGATGTGCTCTCTTGCCCCATTCTTGCTTTTATTTTATTTTTTTCCTTTTTTTATTTTTCTCTTTTATTAAATTTGAATTTGAAAAGATACATTAAATCTAGAAATAATTCTAATAGACAAGTACAAGAGAGATTACTGAATGAAAAAACACAGTAAGATTAAGCATGAAAAGAGTTAGACGAAAAATATAGTAATAGTCAATTTTAAGCATGACTCTTAACACCTGGGGAAATTCTACTAATAATGGAAAAACAAAGGCATTCATGTAGGGATGGAAGAGGAGGGATGTGAGAGGTGAAGGAACAATGCCAATTTGCGTCCTGCAAAGTCCAAGGCAAAAGTTTGAAAGTGAATTGAGAGTTAGAGTAGAAAAAAAAGAAATAAGTCTATCTTTTTCATTTGCTCTCTTTAGCTTCTGCTTCACTATCTAGAAGAAAAGGTACACGATATCTAGTAAAGTCTTAGTCTTTTTGACTTTATGGTTTTTTCACATGAGCAGAGCACTTTTGGACATGAAGCATCCTTGAAAGTCTTGGTCTTTGTTTAAACTTTTTGGTAGGTGAAAGTCTTGATCTTCCAGGACTTTAAAGTTGTCTCTCTCCATTACCTCATTATCACTTTGCTTCAATAATACAGTGATTGATTCACCCACGGCCACTGGAAGTTCTTGGTTCCTTCTCAGCTTCCTTCTCATACTAATTTATAGTATTGTTAATTTTAAGCAAGCCATATAACGTGTGGAAAGTCTCCTTGAAATGGAAAAAGAGACATGGACATTGGGACGTGACAAAAGGGATGTGAAAAGTGAAGCAATGAAACCAATTTGCACCTTGGAAAGTCTAGGTCTTTCCGGAATTGATTAAAGTTTCTTCCCCATTAGCTCTTTTTCATTGTTGCTTCACTTTCTAGACAAAAAAAAAAAGTACATGACCGGTAAAGTCTTAGTCTTCCTAATGAAAAGTCCTTATCAGTAAACTGTCACGACAAGCACGACAAGCAATTTGAGTTAGACCAAAGAAACTATGTTTTTGTGACATCCTGAAATTCGACCCCGTCCCGATTTTATGAAATGGGCATTTCGTCGATGTGCCGATAGTCGTTTTACTCTGAGTTGGCCACTCACGAGTAACTAATCTATCAGGTGAGACCGTTAAGGGATATAAACACGGCAGACTTGAGAATTCGATCAGAAATCGACTGCTCGACCGTAATAATCGATAAGGGTCAATACGGCACCGTTATAATCAATTAGTGATCGGATATAGGTCGATTCGATGGAATGGCGTAATTAAATTGTGGGTGATTCCACACAATTGCAAAATTCGCGTTGAACGACACTAAACCGATTTTCTGTCAATTCTGTAATCAGTACCCGTAATTGAAACCTTGCGATTTTTACGACAATTGAGAATCGCCGACGAGTCAAAGATGCACAAACGTGGATCAGAAATTATCGACCGTGAGTCAAACACGATAAAATCCCTAAAAGCTACCCGGTAGGTTAGGTTGTACTAAAATCGCGTCCGGTCAATTTTAACCACAAAATTGAATTCGGTTTTGATAATCAGACATTCGAATGTGTCATGATTTTTTTTTATGATGTCGTCTCGTCTTTCGGAGAAATTCCATTGAGTCCGGAATTTTACGGAAAAATCGATTTGGACAAATTGGAAAATAAAAGTGGAAATTCGGATGGGAGAAGGAGGAGCTATTTTGGCTGCCCATATTGGCTTATTTGGGGTGAAAATTGAAGCTAAATGGTGATTGGAGGACCAATTAACTTAAGGGGATGAAGACTTTGGGATAAATGTGATGATGGGTTGATATTTTGAGCAAGGCTTCCTTTGGTTGGGTTGTGCATTCGACTTTCTTCACCACCCCCCCCCTTTCTCTTTCTCTCGCGCACGCTTTCTCCCCTGCTCAGCCAACCAAACAGCCCACTTCCCCTTCTTCTTCTCCATTTCCCTCCTTTCCTCACGTTTTCCCTTTCCCCTGAATTTTGGTCCTGTTCTCTTCAATTTTCTTTGCTACCGTTACCCCTCCCCACCATCGTATCACCCCCACGCCTTACCCACCCACCATCCAGCACCCCGTCTTCTCCACTCACGCTGCTGCACCCTCACCTCACGTCTTCATCATCAAATCACCACAGCCAAGCTCACGCCCAGCCAGCAGCTCCTCCACCGCTGCAGCTCCAGCGGCAACCTCAGCCTAGCTCACCCCGAGCCCAACAGCTCTAGCCGAACAGCCGCCCGTTCCAGCTCAGTCCCGTGGCCACACACCAGCCCCCGCGACCAACCCAAGCCCTTCACCGACCAACCCACAGCAAGCGCTGACCAGCCTTGGCTGAGTGCTTGTAGGGCCTATTCAGCCGCCGCCGGATCTTCGTTGGAGTCGCCGTAGGCTCGAGTCTTGGTCGCCTTCGCGCCGCCGTCACCATGGACCCGTCGACTCGCTAATCCGGTGAGTTAACTCTCTAATCCTTGATTAGATTGTTAATTACACTTAATGGGTTAGATTAGTATTAATTAGCATGGTTAGATTAGTGCTAAGAAGGATTAGTGTTAAGCAAGTTGAATTAGTGAAATTTGAATCGGGTTTACTGGACCCTCGCCATTTACCATTTTTGTGGATTGAAATGTGTTGAGATTTTGAGGTTAATTCCTTCTTAAGAAATGTTTTAGACATCCTCAGCTATAACATATATTTTTCCCAAGATTTTATGGATTCAAAAGTATATGGTTTCAACTTCGTTAAAAACAAAACAGAACCTCTGTTTTTGCTGGAATTAGTGACCTTTTGGGATTCAAGGGATTTTTATGAACTCTTATGGTTCAAATGTTGAAATGGTTTCTTCGTGAAAGTTGTTTTTCATATCTTCTAGTTTAACATAGTCAAATTTCAGATCAAACGGACAAGTTTTGGATCTCGAACCAAGCTGGTTTTTGAAAACGTAATTTCTGGAAACGGACACAATTTTTGTAACGGTTTGGACGATTTACTGCTTTTAATCCAGAAATATCTGGGCTAAGGTGTCTTCACAAAAAATTTTCGTTTAAGTGTCCTTTATAACATATTAAAATTTGATAATTTTCTGAACTCTTTTGATTAGGTTTCTGGATTTAAACTTGGAGACGCGTGAGTGGACTGGTTTCTGCCAGTTAAGGCCGGTAGTGGTTTTGTGATTATTCTTGGTGTCGTGTTTGCTGGATAAGGTGTATTTAGTGATTCAGCTAAACTTTTGGCATGCTGAGAACTTAGGTATGAGGTGATGAGATGGATTACTTTATGTTGGTTATTTAGTATTATTATAAAAGGTGACCTCTTGGACTATTAAATAGAAAATACATGAGGTGCGGGTTCAGACACCAAAACTTATTTGTCCAATAAAACAATAAGGTTTTAAACTAGGTGCGTGCAAAGTTTGACGGTTTAATTTTGAGTACGTGAGCACCTATGAATTTATTTCTAAACATTTGAACAAAAAAAAAAAAAAAAAAAGAGGGGTTGCTAAGGTTTGTTTTCAAAAGAGGGGGTTGGAAAAGAAATTAGAAAAGAAATATGGTGTCGGGTTTGGACGCTAAGTTTTATTGGCTCAATAAAACGAGGAGGTTTTATACGAGATGCGTGCAAAGTTTGGTGGGTTAATTTCAAATACGAGGCCCCGTACGAATTTATTTTGGAAGGTTTGAACAAAAGAAAAAGGGTTACTAAGTTTATTTTTAAAAGGAGATTTTGGTGTTTTAGCCATATGATGGAAGCTAAGAGTTGATTTGGTCGATGATGTGCTTGCATGGTCAGGTTAATTAAGTGGTTCAGTTTAATTAACCGCAATTTATTTATTTAATTAAATACAATTTATTTAATTATTTATTAATTAGTGTAAATTATATCGGGATAGCCAGTTGTTAGAATTTTGTGCTGATTGTCGTGGTGCAATTAGTTTGTGCAATTGATTGTTAATTTGTGCAATTTGATGCTGGGTGTTGATTCTTGAATTATTATTTCACAAATGTGAAATTTTGGTGTTTAATTAGAAAATACCGGGTGCCGGGTTTTGACACCGAAAATATTTTTAGATACTATATTAACTAGTGGGATTTTAAAAGGGAGGATATCAATTTTTCTGGTTCAATTGACCGTGTACCCACACACAATTATTTTCACTTGGGTGTTTTTAATACAAAGAAAATAGGCCAAGTACATAATTTTAATTGAGGCATTTGAGTGCAATACATGATGTCCTTGGCCGGGATTGGATGGTCGTGTGCTAGTTATGAAAACTTGTCACCCGATGTGCGTTAGGTGGACGATGCTCCTACATGGAATGTCCTTGACAACAGATGCCGGTCGCAGTAGAGGCTAGGCCGATGTTCCTATGTGGAATGCCATCTTGAGGTAGACATTGTTATGATCGATGGTGGGAGACGACGCCCGGTTACACCGGAAGACCGCTGTGTGTCGGGTAGATCGTGCCTGTGTGGGCAGTAATCAATTGGAACGCATGACTGATTGAGATAAGTGCGCCTGATTATAGGACAAAATTGTGTGACACGGAATGGGACGTGTCATAACGATTTGGCCTTATAATCGGGACCTCTGTGATTGATTGAGCTGTGTGAGACGTTCCAATTGATGTGTGCATTTATTATATGCATCTGTGATATGAACTATGCCGACGTGTAGGAAGGAACTGAGGCAAGATAAGTCCTTTGTGATGTGTGCTTAGGCCGCCTCTAAGTAAATTTGCGCCCTAGTTGGGGCTTAAGGTTTAACTCGCTAAGATTTATTCTCACCCTGTCATGGGCTAACCTTTTTCAGGGCCGTGGCGTGGAGATCTACTAAGTGCGGATTTGATGGGCGCGAGATGCAACATCTCGTGGCGGGCCCTATTGCTAGTGGAGTTAGGTTGCCTAGGGGTTTCTTTTGAGATTGACTTATGTTTATAAACCTATAAGTTTAACCGGGTATGTATATAAAGTGTGTTTTGGGAAAATTGGTTGCATGTCTTTCTACTATCCCTGTATTTGATGGTTGTCCGGGGTTTATATAATTTGCTTCCACATGTGCATAAAATGAAAAGCATCGACGACGCGTCCTAGAATGTCGCAAAATTTTTAAGTCGACTGCCGAGGGATGTGCGCACGCTTGGGGTTCGGGACGTGACAGTTTTAATGTTCATTGTTTCCTTGAGTTAGATAAATCAATTGTTCTCCTTTTTCTCCAGGTCAAGACTTTTGGCTGTCATTTGAAAGAGAGAACCTTTTTCTTGTGGCCATCCAAAACAATGGATAGGAGGTGATATTTCTTCACATGAGCAACTTAGAGGGAATGTATATCTTCATAAAAAATTTATAACTTACAAATGTTTTGTTGGTTTTTCTTTTAGTATAGGCTTTTATGTGGCAGCTTGTAGCAAGATGGGTGGCAATGATATGCTAAAGGGTGTTGAAGTAGTTGTTGATGATCGTGAATCACTTGAGGGGAGAATCGTGCTCCTTTGAACATAAAAAGTTAGCCCAAACCAACTTGCTTGATGGATTAGTTGGTGATCTGTAAGTCGTTTACTATTTCCATAGTAAAATTAAGCAACTTGCTTCAATTGGTCTACCTAACTCTTTTTCTTGTTGTCCCAAAGGACATGTTTCTGTTCTCTTATTGAACAATCAAAGTTAGCTGTCTTTGATGACTTGTTAATGTAGAATAGAAAGAAAGATGCCATTTTTAGTTGGATCTTCAATGTTTATTTCAGTCGGTGCGAGTTCACAAGGATTCTTATTCATCGCTAAACAAGAAAAATGGTCAAGCGTCACCAACTAACAATGTAAAATCTAATAGAAGTTATACTCTAGGCATTACACTTATGAACAGGAAAATCGTACAAAGGACCACGATTCTCCTATCAAATGATTTGTGATCATCAACTATTACTTCAATACCTTCAACAAATCATTGTTGTGCATGTTGCTACGAATTTTCACCACAAAACTACCACATGAAAGCCTACATTGATTTCATATTCGCCAATAACGCTTAAAACAAAGATATTGAAATCATAAGGTTATTGAGAATGTACGGATGTAAAAAATGCTGATAAAACACTAGTAAGTAATAGATTATTTAACGATAATCTGCGTGCACTCTAAGTTGGTCATATGACGAAAAATCACCTTTTGACCTCTGTTTTAGATTGAGACTTTTGGCTTGTGCATGCAAGAGAGGACCTTTTCTTATGGCCATCCAAAACAGAGGTTAAGAGGTGATTTTTCTTCAATGATCAACT
The DNA here is from genome assembly GCA_014182565.1 of Eucalyptus marginata. Lineage (NCBI taxonomy): Eukaryota > Viridiplantae > Streptophyta > Magnoliopsida > Myrtales > Myrtaceae > Eucalyptus > Eucalyptus marginata. The sequence goes on along the minus strand of CM024586.1, from coordinate 12,408,949 downwards.
TTGAGTGCATGCATATTTTCTCCATATATTCTGAATACCCTAGTGATTTCAATGTCTTTGTTTTTTGCTTTATTGGTGAATATGTGATCAATATAGGCTTTCACTTGGCAATTATAGGAGTAAAGATTCGCATATGTTTAAGAAAATTATTAACCGAAATAATTTGACTATATTATGGAAATATAAGAAGTCCCTCGATTCCTCCTTCAATGTGGACGAACGGACAAAGTTACCTTTTTTCTTATTGAACAAATTAAATAGGAATGAGTGCACTAGAAGTCCTAAAACTTACAAAAAGTGCAATCAAATCTTAAAACTCGTCAAATTGGTGCGATCGAGCTCTTCCATTAACTCCATCCAACTTGGCTAACAGAAAATGCTTTTGTTAGTCAAACTAAATGAAGTTAATGGAAGAGCTTGATTGAATCAATTTGACAAATTTTAGAACTTGATTGCAATTTTTGCAAGTTTTAGAAGTTATTTGCACTTTGGTGACAAGTTTTCGGATTTCTAGTGCACTTATCTTGAGAAAGTAAGCCATCATTGATGACTTGTAGTTGTATAACGAAAAGTCTTGGTCTTCATGAGTTTATGGTTTATATACATGAACAAATATATGATTGTGGAAACTACAAATATCTGAGGTAAATCTTTAAATATTACAAGACGATGGTGCTCTCTCTTGCCCCCATCTTTGCATTTTTTTTTCTATTTTAGGTTTTTGCTTTTTTTTTCTTTTTAGTTTTTCTCTTTGCTTTTTTTTTTCCTTTTATAGAACTTAGTTTTGAAAAGATACATGAAAATCTCTGACATAATTCTAGATTAATGAATGAAAAATCACAATATAAATGAACTAGAAAAGAGTTGGACGAAAATTATAGTATTGTCAATTTCAATCAAGACATGTAATGCGTGGAAATTCTACTAGTAGAGAAACAAGAGACATTCACATTGTGAAAGAAGACGAGGGATGTGAAAAGTGAATCAACAAACTCCAATTTGTGTCCAGCAAAGTCTTGGTCTTCCTAGATTTTATTGAAGTTTCTTTCCCATTAGCTCTTTCACTTTTGCTTCACTCTCCAAACAAAGAAGGTACACGATATCTAGTAAGGTCTCTGAATATTCTCTAAATAATACAGAACAAAGCACTTGTGGAAAAAAAGTATTTTACTTTGATTTGCCTAATCTTTGATGCATATCCTTGAAAGTCTTGGTCTTTGTTGCATATTTTTGGTAGGTGAAAGTCTTGATTTCCTAGACTTTATAGTTTTATCTCTTGATTAACTCACTATCACTTTGCTTCTCCATAACCCTTGTTCTTTGCAGACTATAGTGATTGATTCACCCATGGCCATTGGAGAAATTTTTTTGGGTTCCTTCTGTCAAGTCCTACTCGACAAGTTGACTTCTTTAGGATTGGACTATGTGCTACAAGAAAGAATCAACACCACCTCGTTCCATATGTTGAAGGGGATGCTAGAAACAATCAATGCAATGCTAGATGATGCAGAGGACAAGCAACTAAGTGATGACCGTCTAGCGAAGCTATGGTTCGATGATGTTAGGGACTTGGCCTATGACATAGAAGACTTGCTTCATGAGTTCGAGACTGAGGTTGGTCAAGCCAAGCCGAAGGCTGAATCTAGCACAAGTGGAGGTCAGTTGAAAAGGAAGTTCTCTTTGTTTAGCCGATCGTGCTCGCTCATGTCTGAAACTAAGTCACAAGAGATGAAGGGTAGGTTTGAAGAGATTATTACTAGGAAGGCTCTCCTAAGCTTGAGAGAGAATGTTGTGCACAGATCTCACTACACCAACAAAAGGCTCCCCAGCACTTCTCTACCAGAACTTCAATTTTTTGGTAGGGAGGAGGAAGAAGCACAAGTACTTGAACTATTGATTGGTGACGTCCAAAATTCCGATGCCACTTTGAGCATAGTCCCCATAGTTGGGATGGGTGGTGTTGGAAAGACGGCCTTGGTTCAACAACTATATAATCATGTCAGGGTGAAAAGCTATTTCGAGAGGAGAGTATGGGTTTGTGTTTCAGATTTTTTTGATGTCCTCAACATAACAAAAACTATTTTACGGTCAATCACCGGGTTACCTTGTGAGGGTGAAGATCTTAATGGGCTTCAAGTTAAGTTGAAGGACAATTTATCTGAAAAGAAGTTTCTCGTGATTTTAGACGATGTCTGGAATGAGAAGTATGGAGAATGGACTACCCTCCTAAAGCCATTTGAAGCGGGGGCTAAGGGAAGCAAGATCATTGTCACAACACGCAACCATTCTGTTGTTTCCATAACAGGTGCTTCACCGTATCCTTTGAAGGAGTTGTCCCTTGATAATTGTACAAGTTTATTAGCCCATCATGCTCTAGGAGAAAGAAATTTTGGGAGGCATGCATATCTTGAAGCAATAGGTAAGAAATTAGCTGAAAAATGTAAAGGTTTACCTTTAGCAGCAAAAATATTGGGCGGTCTCCTACGTAACAAAGAAAATCTTGACGAATGGGAAGCTATCTTAAATAATAGAATATGGGATGCCACGATGGAAAAAAATGATGAGGTTCTCCCAGCTTTAAAATTGAGCTATGTCCATCTTCCTTCTTATTTGAAGCGATGTTTTGCTTATTGCGCAATATTTCCAAAGGACTATGAAATTGAGAGGCATGAACTAGTACTCTTATGGATAGCAGAGGGCTTTTTAGATGGACGAAAAGCAAAGGAGAATATCTTGAGCTTAGGATGGAATTACTTCGATGAGTTAGTATCCAGATCCTTTTTGCAACAATCCAGTGTTAACACATCGAAGTTTTTGATGCACGATCTTTTGAATGACCTAGCAAAGTCGATTGCGGGTGGAATATGCTTTACTTCTAGGGGGTCTCAATGGGTGGATGAGGAAGATGACGCCTCTCTTGATAAGAAAGCTTTTTATGCATCATTCATCTCATCATGGTATGTTACATCAAGATGCTTGAGAGCATATGATGGAATGAAGGTACTAAGAAGTTTAATAATATTGCGTGATGGGATTGGTGGGGGCTCAAGAAAATTCTCTATCTCCAACAAGGTGCTGTATGACTTGCTAACAAAATTGAAGTACTTGAAGGTGTTCTCATTATGCTATTGTTCCATCATAGAGGTACCGGAATGTGTTAGTGATTTAAAGCATCTTCGATATCTCAATTTCTCTTATACTGATATTGAAAGGCTACCTAAGTCAATTGATGCCTTGTGCAAATTACAAGCTTTGATCTTAAGAGGTTGTCAAAAGCTTTCAATGTTGCCTCCAGGTATCACAAAATTGGTCAGTTTGCAATTTCTTGACCTTAGAGATACATCAAGTCTAAAAAAGCTGCCATTGGGTATTGGTAATTTGAAGAATATAATTATCTTGTCCAAGTTTGTGGTAGAACCAGAGAAAGGGGCAAAGCTAAAGGAGTTAAAGAACTTGCAACATCTTCAAGGAGAATTCTTCATATCTGAATTGCAGAAGGTGGAAGAAGTTAGAGATGCAATTGATGCTAATTTGTTTAGAAAGCAAGGCCTTAGCAACTTATTCTTGTCTTGGAATAAAAATTTTGGAAATTTCCGGAATATAGAGCACGAAGCACGGGTTCTTCACTCCCTGCGACCTCATACTAATCTTGAAAGTCTCACTATCTCATAATATGGTGGTGGAATATTTCTGTCATGGTTAGATGGTCCATCCTATTCTAAGATAGTGTTTTTGTGCTTGCGTGGTTGTCCTAATGTTAGGTCACTGCCATCACTTGGACAGCTCCCTTCACTCAGAGAATTATCTATTGAAGGTCTGCATGCAGTAAGCATGATAGGCTCCGAATTTTGCGGGACTAAAAGGCCTTTCCCATCCTTAACAACTTTGAAGTTTGAAGAGATGTCAGCATGGAAAGATTGGTCTCTTTACGTTGGTGGCCAAGAAGAAGAAGTACCATTCTCCTGTCTTCAGCATCTTGTTGTTCGAAGATGTCCAGAGTTGATGGGACATTGCCTTGTCAACTTGATCATCTCATAAAGTTGGAAATTCATTCATGCTCGCATTTGAATAACTCAACCAGTGTCGTTCATCTTCCATCTCTCTGTGATTTACACCTTAGGGATTGTAACAAGGAGATCTTAAAGAGCTTGGTCAACCTAACTTCCTTAACCATTCTCAAAATTGAGAATCTTGTGGAGCTCATATGCTTTGATAAGGGCTTTATGAGCCATTTGGTCAAGCTAAAGGAGCTTCATATAAGAAGCTGTGACAAGCTAACATACTTGTGGCAAGATGGAGATGCAACGCGAAATCTTATTTGCCTCCAGGAATTAGCCATCAAAAGTTGTCCTCAATTCACATCTTTTGTGGTTGGAGAAGGAGAGATTTTAAAGATCGTGGTCAACATACCTTCTTTAACCGTTCTCAAAATTCAATATCTACCAATGCTTGTTTGCTTTGATCATGGGTTTATGAGTCGCTTGGTCAAGCTAAAGGAGCTTGAAATAATAAGTTGTGACAAGTTAACATACTTATGGCAAGATGGAAATGAAACTCAAAATCTTACTTGCCTCCAGAGTTTAGCCATCGAAAGCTGTCCTCAATTCACATCTTTTGTGGGTGGAGAAGGAGAGATAGAGCTGCCCTGCAACCTTGAAAAGATGGAATTAAAGAATTGCATGAGTTTAGAAAAGCTTCCAAGCAAGATGCACACACTTAGAGATTTGAGCATTCGGAATTGTCCAAAAATCATGGGACAAACCATTCCTCCAGATGACCTTAGTAGCAATAACCTAATTTCACAACTTGAATCTCTGAAGATAAGTAAATGTGATTCTGTGACATTCTTTCCGCTTGCCAAGGCTAGACTTGCTGCTCTAAAGACACTTCATATTTCGGAGTGTGAGGGAGTGGAGTCGCTGGAAGAGATCATTGTAGAATCATTGAAATCTTTGGATATTTCTACTTGTGTGAAACTAGGAAGCCTACCCCAGTGCCTTCACACGCTCTCCCATCTCACTAAATTGGAAATATGGAACTGTCCAGCATTGGACATAGAGGACTTCCCTCCCCTTCCCATCACCCCTGTCAAAGCTTACGCTTTGTAAGTGTCCAAAGATAAAGTTTCTACCAAATCAATGGCATAATCTTACATCCCTCCATTCGCTACAAATTTGGTATTGCCAAAATATTAAATGCTTCCCTGAAGGAGGATTGCCTCCCAATTTACAGAGCCTTGAAATTTTAGGGTGCGAGAATTTGAAGTCCCCAGTGAGAGAATGGGGCTTACACCTGCTGACATCCCTTGAGTTGCTCCAAATCGACTTTGGCAAGGGAGGGAGGGAGAGGGGGAGTGGTTTCCTTGGGAGGATGAGGATGCATGGAGTCTTCTCTTTCCTTCCTCTCTAACCGAACTTTACTTGAGAAATATGAGGAATGTGGAAAGTCTATTTAGCGGTCTTCGCAACCATCTCTCCTCTCTCCAGCAGTTATGGATTAGAGATTGCCCGAAGTTGAGGTACTTGCCAGAAGATGGCCTCCCTCCTTCCCTCCAAAATCTATACATATACAAATGCGAGATTCTGAAACTTCGATGCTCAAAACTCACCGGCGATTATTGGCCCCTCATCGAAGAGATCCCTATCGTCTACATTGATGGCATTCAGATCCAATGAATTGATTCTTCAATCTACAGTCAATTTTCTAGGTTTTGAGTAAGTTTTTGGTTTTGAAAGCATCAATATCGATTCTGCTTCCTCAATTTCAATTTTTTGTCCTTTTTTTTTTCTTTACTTAACAAAAAGACAAATGTCCCTAAAGTCCATAAATTATATGTGCGTGCATTTTCCATTCTATATGCAAGATGGGACATTATAAATGTATCCAATCATGATGTGCTATTTTATTTTATTTTTCCAAAATAATAAATTTAAATCTTGGCACTCGAATGACTTAGCTGCATGACTAACAATTATATGATGCAACGCTAACTCCTATATATATTATACTATATGAAATATATAATGCGAGTAAACTAAGACTATCCGTGTGACATGACGTGTATTATATGATGTGAGAGCAGTTAACCCTAAGCCTACATGCAATCTTTATGAAATCCTAATGAAATCTATGTGCTTTCTAGATTAATATGCTCTAAATCTATATGCATCATGAAACTAACCACGCATGGCTCTAAATATGAAAACCCTAAAGTATAAGTAGCGTGTAATGACAATTGATAATCTTGTGATGCAAGGAAACGTACATTATATTTAAAATCCATCATTTTATTGATAACGTGTTATTTCAAAGCAATCGAATTTCAACTTAATCAAATCAATCTTAACAAAGTCGCTAAAGACATCTGACCTTAGTGCCTAAAGGTTCGTAGGTCTAATAGGCCTTGCTTAATATGGAGAAATAGTTGAATCATGATAACCTAAGGTCTTATCAACTAATAAAATGCAATTGAAATTATATATTAGAACTAAATATCAGCGAAAATCATACCAACCTTAAGCTTACCTTGATTAGGTTTAACCTGATGAGGCCGAGCTCGTGGCAGAGAGGGGTATCTGCCAAGGGAGAACCACGTTGATGATGGCGATGGAACCGAGAAGTGAATCATGTACAAGGCACCGATGGAGATCACGAGCAGAAACGCCGGGTTGAGCTGAGAAAACCGGAGATTGAAAAGCAGGATGGGTGCTTGCAGAACGCTAGCGTTGCTTGGTGAAGGATGCCGAGAGCGGAAAGCGCGCGAAAGGTGGAGCCACTGAACAATGGATGTTGCAGAAAAGAGACGAGTGGAAGTGTGCGTGGAGGCCGTGGGATCCCGTGAACGTGATGTTGTCTCCTTCAATAGCAACCAAGTCTCCACTAATTGCACTTGGTTTTGTCCCGTTGTGAATCTCTTTCTCCACTGAAGCACCTCTCTATCAATTGTTGCTCTTTTGACCAGGCGCTTGACTCCTCGCGTATGATGGATGGAAAAGACTGGCTAAGTCAATGTGGCGATTGTGATGGAGACAGAGAGAACGTAAGCCGTGCGGGCAATGGATGAACGAGAGATCTGCGTTCGTCAACGCATCCGCTAGTGAGTGCTTCCACGTATGAGTGCTTGCGCGTTCTCCGATTTTCTGAGCGAGTCGCTTTGTAGTTCCCCCTCCTCGAATGGACTACAAGGTCCTCTTACACGAGACCCACTGAAGCCAATGAGGGTACACACCAACGAAGCAAGGAGCGGTTGGGGTGGAGTAAGAAAACCGTGAAATGGGATGCTTTTGTGACAAGCTTGAAATATTGGAGCGGCGGGACTTGAGGTTTTGTCTTTGAGCGGACTGGTAGGCACTTTCCTAGGAGTAGTGCTGTAGCCTGGCTCGCTTAACTTTAGAGTTCCAAAGTAAAACATGCCATTATGTCAAAATTTTCGCGTCTGCTCTCCACCTGCCCCATTCGCCATCCTAGAAACCTAGGAGGAGCCACTCCCCACTCCCCCCTCGTTGTACCGGGTCGTTACAGCTTTAAATGGAACAACACAAGCCAACTAGCCCGGGCAACCACTCCCCCCTCGTTAGACTGGATCACTACAGCTTTACATAGAGCAATGCAAGCCAATGTCTCAACAGAATCGCGGACAAAGGCTGATCGGACGCAGAAGTGACGTCGGAAAGTGTTAAGAGAGCCCCTGTGGACTGTTGGACTACCACCACGCGTGACAGTGTGGGCTGAGAATGGCTCGGCAGAGGCTGGTGTACATCCAGCAATGATGCAGATAGTCGCTAAAAGTTCGCAGAGCCACTGACGAATGAGCTGAGGCATGGCAGGGCTGCTAAGCTCGCGAGGAGAGAGGAATCAGGTTCAGCAATGACTTATTACGGCTGAGCAAGTGATGAGTGCGGAGGCTCGGCGTTGTGCGTTCGGCGAAAGCGGGCAGCGCCGGGCAATTTGTGGGCATTGATGGCGAAGTGGCAGGGGGCTTTGTCGGCCACGTAAAAATGATCAACGGGCGCGTCAAGACAGCAGCAATCGTGTAGCAACACACTATTGGACGTCGAAGCAGTGGCGGCAGGAATTCGGCAAGGTGCAGCGGTGGCGTACGAGGTAAGAACCTGCTTCTCCAATTTCCCTATTCCCTTCTCACGATCCTTTCCCCCGTGTAATGCTCCGTGAAGTGTATATGGTATGCCCTATGAGCTCCTCTTCTTCTTCTTTTTCGTGTAATACCTTCTGCCCTCTGCCCCTCGTCCACTGTAAGTCATCCGCCTTTTATATCCACATACGTCCAGAAATTTTGGTCCTTGATTTCCGGGATTTGAAGCCTGTCACAGGCAAGAAAAGCTGGTGAAATCTCCATTTGCTTCGTGTGTATGATCAATCAAATTAATCTCCTCTTGTTTCCTTTTCGAATTTCATTCAGCTGTATGTTCCGAACTCCTCCACATCAAGGATATTGATCAAATATTCTTTTCACCATAAGTTTCGCTTGCCTTTCTCATTCATGTAACGCGACTGATCCTCTCACTTATTTTCCTTATCCGACCATCTCCTACGTGCTTTTTCCACCAAATCCATTTTCTTCCTTTCGTGGCTTATTATTTTTCCTTTTGCTCTTTTCACGATGCTGATTGGCGCCTAGAATTGTTGATTGAATATCCCCTTTACATATTGGCCAAACAAATGAGTAGATATTTAGCCGCAATTTCTTCCTTGCTTAATATCTTCTCGGACAAATCTTGCTGATTGTTCTTTAAAATCCTCTTACACGTCGGGTCAATTCGAAGCACAATTCATGACCGGGCCAACGCAATTTATGTGGATATGAAATTGTTACTAGTGCCTATAATGCAATTGCGAACTTAGTTAGTGATATTAGTGAAATAAATAATTAAATGGAGTTGCCAAATTTTAGGTGTTGACACCTTCCCGTTTGGGTCTTGATCTCTGGCGGATTAGGAACTGTCTTACAGCTTGCTAAAAATTTTAGCCGACATACTTATGTTTGTTTGGTTGAGATTGTAACAATATGCTGCCTGCCTCTATGTTTGCATTGTCAGCAGTGACCTCTGGGGCAAATCTATTTAGTTCTTTAAAGTATCGGTTGTTTAGGTTTACTCTACCGTGGGATTTTCATTTCGTCATACATTGTGTCATTTTATCTGAAAATACCTTCTTATGTGGCATTCTTCCTACAGGGAGTTCCGGAACAAAAACTTCAAGCTCACATGGGTTCCTTTGGTGTAACTGGAAATCTTGTGCTTCTACCGATGTGTAACTTGTCTGGTACATCTCCTCCCTCTCTGCTACTATTGCATATGTAAAATTTTTGTTGAAGCAATTTTCGAATGACATTGTGAAGCTCCATCGGAGGATAGTTAATTTGTAATCTGAATTGTGGTTCCCTATCTACTTTCTCCAAGGCTTTTTGGATGTTATTGTACATATAACATGGTGCTTTGACCATATAATTAGGTGGTCAGAAAAGCAGAGTTGCATTTGCCGAGATTATGTTCAAGAAACCTTTTTTTCTCATGCGCTTAGCTCATTCACTATGGTTGTTTTGCAGATATCATGGTAATCTAGACTGGCAAAATCTCTTAGGAGGATCATGTGCGAACACTGCTAAGGTCGGACTAATGTAGTCAATTATATGTGTCATTATTTCCAATTTTACAGAACACGAATAAACAAGCTTTTAATTTCTATTTGGTGCACTTCTATGTTCCAAATTATCTCTACTGACATTTCTAAATAAGAATAATCTCTTTCGACACTTTCAGGTCGATATTGAAAATGAGAAGCTTCTTTTTTTCATTAACGGTTACTCTACATGTTACCCTCTGTGGTAGATGTTTTGCTTTGTGGATGACATCTTCTGCTTGTCTCAAGGATACACGGAGGATGTTGCTCTTCTCAAGCAGCAATATGGATTGAACAAGACCGCGGATGAGGTCATTGTCGTCATAGAAGCTTATAGAACTCCGAGAGATCGGAGGCCTTACCCTGCTGATCAGGTCATGAGAGACGTCACCGGAAAGTTTGCGTCTGTGCTCTTGGACGGGCCTCGGAAAACCACTTTTCTGGCCACTGTAACTGTGAGTAGTAATAGTTTTCTTGGTTTCATTCTGGGGGTATCTCTCTCAAACTCTCCCTCCACCTGCGATCTGTCTAATCCTTTATGTCCTCTTAATCATGCGGGATGTTGGTAGAAGTGGCCCTTTCTTCTGGGGAAGTGATTCCGAAGGTAATCTCGTTCCCTCGGACGATGCAGAAGTCATGAAGAAAGGCTGCGGGAAACTGTAGCACCATTTCCTAAAGGTAATTATTTTCACGGATCATTAATGCAGCATCACTGGAGTTTCCTCCGAGCATTGGAACGTGAAAAGTAAGGATGGATGAGCTCTGCTGATATTAAGCAGAGCTCAGAGGAGAATGCTATGTCGTTGGGTGACATCATATTGGAAGAACTGGTTGCGAACCTAAATTTAGAAGCTAAGGTTAAAGTGGTGTCCTTTACCTGTATGCATATTTTGAAATGTGCATTTTAACCGACAATGTTGCTCTTCCAATTGTTTTCGAGCGCCAAATCGTTCGCCTTTTAACATTGCCTTCTTTTTTGAACTCAGGATGCTTCTTCACCAGCTCTGGAGGTTTGCGAGATTCTGAAAGATCGATGCTCAAAACGCACCGACGACTATTGGCCCTTCATCCGAGAGATCCTCATCATCGCCATTGATAACCATACGATCCGGCGAATTGATTCATCCATGTACAGTCAGTTTTCTAGGGTTGGGGTAAGTTTTTGGTTTTGAAGGCATCGATTTCCATTCTGCTTCCTCAACTCGATGCTCGATACAAATCGATACTATGCAAGAAGAAGCTCCGCATGAATTTCCGAAAATCCAAGAAATCCCTGACATCCGCATTGAGTGGGTTCTTAGATCCGATGCAGTGAAATCGATCCACTTTCGCTTTCATTTGCTAACTGCCACGATTCAATCCTTCAATCTACGGTCGGATTTCAAGGGTTCAGGTAAGTCCTTTCGTCTTAAAAGCATCGATTTCGTGTCTTTGTTCTTCAGTTCGTTTTAATATGAAGTAATTTCTTCCAATGTGCGCAAAGGTTTGCTTTTTGTGTTGAAGTACGACTGAAATTCAGAGCTGAAAAATTGATAATTAGCTGCTTGAATATCCAGCAAGAGCTTCCTTTATTCTCCAATTGCACTGGCTTGCGAAGGTTGATGATGATGATGATGATATTCTTGTATGCCAATGCTCTTTCGAACGGCAAGTCATTCAGCCTCCTCTGCAGGCAACCCTTTCCCCGGTTTCAGTTCTGGCCCCAATCCCAACAATTTTTGTTCATATATGGATGCGAAGTTGGGGTACTTGCCAGAGGATGGCCCTCTCTCTCTCCCTCCAGGAGATCCCTTTCATCAGCATTGATAGCATTCGGATCCAATGGAGTAAAATCGATCATGCCCGAGCCATGATGATAGATTTGTCTTCGTTGACTTCTTTTTGTTCCTCAGGTAAAGCTTCCAACTTCTTTCATTCTTTCCGCTTTCATTTGTTAATTGCCAGGATTCATTCTTTGATGTAATGTAAGTTTTCTTGGGTTCCGGTAAGTTTTTGGTTTTCAAGGCATCAATTTTGATTCTGCTCCCTCAATTCGATGCGTAATACAGACTGATATTGGAACTCGAGTCTCTAGCTCATTTTGAAAGCCAGAAGATGAAATTTATTGGATTGTTAATTGACGGGAATTGCGTTGCTGTCTTCTCTTCTCGATCAGCTCATCCCACATCCAGATTTGACATGTCTTACCGTCTGTGGCAGATTGTTTGCATTTGATATCTCCTGCTTGTTCCAAGGACACATTGAGAATGTAGTTCCTCTTAAGCAGCAATATGGATGGAACAAAACCGAAAATGAGGTCATCATCGTCATAGAAGCTTATAGAACTCTGAGGGATTGGAGGCCTTACCCTGCTGATCAAGTTGTGAGAGACATCAGCAGGAAGTTTGTTTTTGTGCTCTTTGACAGCTCTTCTAAAACCGCTTTCAGGCCTCAGTGAGTAATAATAATGTTCATTGGTTTTGTTCTGGGATATCGCTCTCAATCTCTCCCTCCACCTGCGATCTATATCTAATCCTTTCTGTTCTCTGAATCATGCAGGATATTGATGGAAGTGTTGCCTTCTTCTGGGGAAGTGACTCTGGAGGCAATCTTGTTCTCTCGGATGGTGCAGAAGTCATGAAGATAGGCTGTGGGAAATCTTTCGCACCATTCCCTAAAGGTAATTATTTTTTCGGATTGTTGATGCAGCTCCACTAGAGTTCAATCCATGCATTGCAATGTGAAAAGTAAGGATGGACGAGCTCTACTGATATTAAGCAGAGTTCAGAGGAGAATGTTAAGTTGTTGGGTGACATCATATTGGAAAAATTGGTTTTGAACCTAAATTTATAATTTATGGTTAAAATGGTGTTCTTTACCTGTATGCATGTTTTGATTTGTGCATTTTCACCTACAATGTTGTTCTTCCAATGGTTTTCGAGTGCCAAATCGTTCACCTTTTAGTGTTGCCTTCTTTTCCAACTCACGATGCTGCTTCACCAGCTCCGGAGTTTTGAGGAGTTATGAGCACCCACCGAATGAGGTGAAGCTGGTTCCTTGGGTGGACAGCTCTGGCCATGTGTGCGGCGCCACATTCAAAGTGGATGCGGAGACTAAGGACTCCAGCATGCCTAGAGTTGGGAGTGCTGTGAACTGGTCCTCATTCTACTGAGTCGTATGGTTTGTGGCTCTTTTTTGGACAGGCCATTAGCTATTGAATGGCCTTCTGTTGCTTATAACCCAGTCACCCTTTCTCATACATTGACAATTTTTCAGCTCTAATGGTGGGTTACTCTATGTTGAGAGTTTGAGATGACATTGTATTATGCAGCTGTATATGTTGCTTATAAAACGAAGCCTTTACAGAACCTGATCATGCTTTGTGCAGTAATATCTTCTGGCATTTCATTTAGCCATCATGCAGAGTCTATTCACTGTCATTTTTTATTTTTTTTTTTTAACTTAGATGTCTATTGTGAAATTGTTCTCTCTATTTGTAAATTAGGCCGGGATGACATTATTATATGAGGACAAATGTGAACTATGATAACTTGGAGCATGCTGGTCCTCATATGGAAATCGAGTTTACACGATACCTTGTGGCATGTTAGATATTAAAGGCTAAAGCTGTAACCTCTCGTGCAATTTAAAGCAGTCAAAAGGACCTTGACGCATGTCGATACAAACTTAACATGAAGGAAGATAGAGGTAGCTATCAATACGATGACTAACATCAAAGTGCAGATTAACCAAGAAAAAAAAAACACTTCGCCTGGCCATCTTGGTATGAGAGACTCTTTAGTCCTTCGGATCGACTATGCCCCCTGTTGTTATCTGAAAAACGTGTGTTTGTCAAGTTGAACATAGATGAAATAAATCTCAGTCTCATCTTATTGACAGATGAGCTCTTGCTAACTTTTCTGACAAAATTGAGTGATGGTCTGGATAGATGTGCATTGTCTACATACCGGCAGAGCTAATAATAATATACCAATCCTACTAATGAAAATTCCTGATATCCACTTTTTGTTTAATTCCTCCACACAAAATTAGTATTCAACGTGTTCATGGATCCCCAAGCAACATTAAGTATACTGTATCATGCTCAAATCAGGTCTCCACCTATCCCTCTATCGACTAAGTATAGGCTTTCTCACAGATTTTGATATAGACTTCCGGATATTTTACTTGGTCTCTGTGGTATGGTCTGATAAATTTCAATGAAGTATATAACTAGAGGAACATCTGCAGTATGGCATCACCAATGGTTGGGTATTTTGTTTCCATAGCACAGGCCGAGCATGTAAGTATACTGCAAGTATCCTGCTCAAATTCTGGTCTCCACCTATCCATATATAGACTTAGTATCAACTTTCTCTCCAATCGATAAAGATTTCTAGATATTTCATTTGGTCTCTGCAGTATACTCTGGTAAATTTGAATAAAGTGTATGGCTAGACCAAGTTCCTGCACAAAAAGGATATAACTTCAGCTTTAGGTAGGTTTGGGGCCTTGAACACCTTGCAAACCCGCTGCTCACATTTGCCTTCCCTAAACATCAACCTTATTGTCGCTGCATGAGGCAGAACATGCCCACCTGCAGGTTTCTTTGATGCTGAAACAAATAAATCAAAGTCGTCAAAAAATTATCTTTTTTCCTTAAATAATGGACTGCAGCTACTGTATGCATCACTAGTTTACAGTTTACACCAAACAGCTGGTTCTTGAGATTTACAAGAATTAGCACGAGCTTAGTGCTATCCCCAAATTGCAATTTTTCAGTGTGCAATTATCAAAGGGGTAAATTGGATAAGTATTAATGGATGCATGACTGTGGGAGAAATGGGATGTGATGTGGTACCTTGATTGGTTATGTACACCGCCACATGAAATTCCTCAGCTATCTTAAGTAAGCCTGAGAGCACTTGTGCAAATTTTTGCTGCAATTCGGAATCTATTAGTGTCAAACAAGATGAGCTCAAAAATTACAACTCACATGATTTGACGGTTTCAATGGACCTGGCTCTTTGCAAATTCTCCCCTTCCAATAATACCCATTTGAAAGAGAAGGATCACCGAATCCATAATCTGAAAGATATTACTCACCTAAGGTCAACCATCCACAGCTCACAAAATGTGTGCAGTTCCATTCTTGAGCACTGTCTTACCAGTAATCTAAATGGTTCTTCACAAATTTTGGCGGCCAAATCAAGAAGCAAATCGTACTGATGCTCATAAGTATAGACACAGGCATAAATGATCTACAAATTCATGGAAAGACTAGATTACAGCAAGTACACTAGCCAGAAAAGAAGGAAGAGTTGCCACCAATATAGAAAGCTTAGCCTAAGTTATCTAGTACTGCACCACGATCCATGCCAAATCTCTTGGCAATTGGTATAATTCAATCACCGCGACTGCAGGTGTACCAAGTTAAGAAAGTGCACATGTGCTTACATGGACAGACGACATTTATAAAACACAAGCAGCTTTGTCATGGTCAAGAAAAATACAGACAGATTATAATAGGATACAAAGTTCCTTCTGTGTCAATATAAGCTACCTTGCCATTTCCTCTCACGTGAGTTGGCAGCTGAAAATATTTTACGAACATGGAATCCACAAACCATTAATAAAGAAGGATTGAAAACAGGGGTAAATACTGTTGTAGGATTTGCAAATAAAGTAGAGTATCTTCAAGCATCACATTCGACTAATGATCAACCCAAGTCCGAGTCCGACTATGATTAAGGCTTTTACTTGGTTATGACATAGTACAAACTCTTCTGGCCTTTTTACTGCTTGGTTTGAGCCACTGTATATGCGTTCCGGTATACTGACTGCAGACTACAGAAAATGAGAGTGCCATACTTCCAGAATCACCCAATACACACGCTATGATGCCAAGATCACCCACATCTTTATTCTTCATAGGAATTCAATCATTATGTTACCATTTGGCATTGTTCATCTGAACAAAAATGCAACAGAAATTGATGACAGAAACCTAATATCCAATTCAGACCAACGTGAGTAGTAACGCCAAGCGTATGTGCAAGCTGTGTCTTCCCAGACCTGAAGTGACGTCAGCAGCATTTTTCTGAGAAAGCTAATTAACAAAAGCAACTAAAAGTTCATCAAAGGTAATGTTGTTGGACCGTGATTTTCACCCAGGTTCGCCAAACGCTTCCGTAATTGCCGGAGTTTCAATACCACCTGTAAACATTGCCAAACCAGTGAAATTTGATTTCGTGTTAAACTCTATGTTTTCTGGTGAATGTAGAATGACAGGACAAAAGCATTTCCTAAATGATCAATGACAATCTAGCGTTCCGACAGTCTTTATTGATGAATTAACCTTGGGACATTCGTTATTAATCCAGCTATGTCACGAATACATGGAAAATAAGACGTACAATGGTGCAATTCCAAGGTCACGTAACATAAGGAAGGAAGGCTCGAATTGCTCTTGTATGGTCAGAAGACAAAAACTGAAAACTGAGAACTACTGCACGCGCAGGAAATCACAGCAAGTTCGAGAGAAAGCTCGAGATGTAAATCACGATAATCACAGCTACAGCTTCATCGAACCATTTGCATCTTAATTTTAACTTTCAGAACACGGATCAGAAAATCACGATAATCATCTCAGAATCAAAGGACGCACCGAAACTCATTACGAAAGCGATCAGATGAACAGAGAGAGGAGTTGCCTACACTCTGTTTTGCCGTAACTCACGTTTGTTTGTCGATCGTTTCGAGCAGGTCTTCTGCTCCGTCGTCGACGTCCTCTCTTTCCACGATCTTCTGGTCTTCGGCTCTGAACATCAACGAGCGAACACGAGACGAAACTCAGAATCATCATCGCCGGCGATCGCGCCGCGGAAAGGGACATGAGGTGAAATCAAGCGGAGCTTCGTGAAACTCAGTTGAGAGACAAAAGCATCTTCGACGACGATGGAATTTCACGATCGGCGATGAAGTTCGCTGCGTCTGCGCAGGAAGAGAAACTTTCGAATTTTTTTCGCAGATTTTGGAAACGATCGGAAATCGGAGGGAATCTTATATATATAGAGAGGCGGGAATGGCTCTCGGCTTATTTTTCTTTTCTTTTTCTCTTTTAAGAAAAAGAGGTTTGACTGAGTTTCGTTATTCTGAGGTTTGACTGAGGTTTAATGGATCTGTTTTAAGAATTTATCAGATACACTCCTAAAGAGGGAGAGGAAAATATTGGTTTGATTTATTTTTTTTATTTCGCATTGAATAACTCAATTTTTTTTTTTATTTAGCTTGGCTTTATATTTATCTTAATCCTATTCGGCAATTGAATTAAGTTCTTCTTAGAAAATGAAAAGAATCAATCCATATTGTGGTGATTCTGGTGAATACTTGGTTTAGTTGCATTATGTTCAAACTCCACGCTTATTGCTCACAGAATTAGGAAAATATCAATGAATAATTGAGTTATCCGAAATGATTTGCTAAGAACTCAATAGGTCAGCACACAGAAAATTTGTAACTTGGTGATGAACATGGAACATGTGTTTTCTTTTGTTGAACACAGAGCACATACTCCAACTTACAAAATAGGCAAATCATACTTAAAATATAGAACCATCACTAATCTTTGACATATTTTTCCTTATATTTTTTCTAAAAAAATTGTTTTTTTACGTAAGTTTTTGAATGTATGTGTAATGAGAGCAAAGACGTTCAAAGAGATACAATGTTTGGTTTTGAAATGGTTCAATTTTTTTTACTAAAATTTATTGTGTTTTTAAATCGGATTTCTGCTGTAATCGCAAATGCCTCAATTTTATAATTTTTTTTTAAAAAAAAAAAAAAAAAAGCACAAGAATATCGCCATTTATAAGACCCTCAAGCTCTTTTAATTATTTAAATCAAAATATCATCTCTCCCACGACAAGAAACGCAAAAACCAAAACGACAATCCGTTCCGTTTCTACCGCCCATTCCTCCTTCTTCTTCTTCTGCTTCTTCTTCGTTCTCCGCACAAACCCGGCCTGAAATACCAACCAGCTTCCATCGAAGCCGAGACTGATGCCGATCGAGCGATCCGAGAGAGTTGGTAATCGCGCATTTACGGCGATCTTCTCGAATGTTTTTGTCCTGGGCTCTCGTTGTTCCTCGTTCCATTGCACGTAAGACGTTTGATGTTTGCCCTGAGTGAGAGGCATTTGCTTTTGTTGGGCTTGTTTCTTGAATTTGGAGCGAGGCATTACCATCTTGACATGACCCGTCTTCAAATCATTGGTAAAACAGTGGCTTTCTCGAATGAATGAAGCGCGGCAAGAGAGTTTGGTTGCTTTGTCGCCTCACCAGTGCATTCGTCTACCCTGAGAGGAAACTTGAGTTTTGGCGAGATTTTATTTAACTGGTCACGGCGTAGATTCATGACTACCAGCAAGAGAGTGCAAGACAGGAACAAGGACAAGAGGGTCCATGATCTCGAAATTGCCACTGAGAAGCAAAAGTGGTGTCAAAGGTGTTGGTTTTGATGGAAATGTTGAAAAAGGAACCCGAGATGATAATCCCTGGGAGGTCGCTGGATCTATACCCAAGCCAAACGGTATAGTGGAGTTTATTCAGAAGTCACCAAAACTGTTTGAGTTGTATAAGGATCAGAAGGGGGTATTGTGGTTTGGAATTGACTAAAGAAGCTGAAGACTTGTTGGAGGAAGAGGAGAGATTGATTAGGGCACATTCTGGCATGGCTGTTGAATACGTGACTAGGATGTTGACGATGTCGGTCGATAAATGGCTTTCTCTGGACAAAATCGCTCATTTCAGGAGATAGTTTGGTTTGCCAGCTGATTTTAGGAGCAAGTGGGTACACGATTATCCACAGCACTTCAAAGTGGTTAAATCTCCAGATGAAGTTGATTATCTCGAGCTCATAGAGTGGATTCCTGCTTGGGCTATCACAGAGTTGGAGAAGCCCATATTGGGGGGTATCAGAATTTGCCTTTTCATACTCCAGGGTTGCTTTCCCTATCTTTCCCCTTGAAGTTTCCTGCCAGTTACAAGAAGGTGTGTAGATATGGAGGGAAGATTGAGCACTTTCAGAAAACGTCTTACTTGACTCCTAATGCTGATGCATGTGGCCTTCAAGCTGGATTGAAAGAATTCAATAAGAGATCCATTGCAGCAATGCACGAGTTACTTAGTTTCACATTGGAAAAGAGGTTGGTAACCAATCACCTCGTGCACTTTTGACAATAATTTGTGATGCCTCAGAAGCTGATGAGACTTCCGTTGAAGCATTATGGCATTTTCTATGTCTCTGAGAGGGGAAAGAGGTTTAGTGTGTTCTTCAGAGGAGCTTATGAAGGTGCGGAGCTGATTTAGAAATGTCCGCTCGTTATTTGGAAGGAAAAAGTCCTAAGCCTTATTGGTTATACAGGCAGGAAGAAAAAGATAGAAACTTTTATGGACTCATCAGATATGGAAGATAATGATTTTTTTCTAGATGGAGGCATTGCTATGCAGCTTAACCAAATAGAAGCCATCAGTGAATTGGAGGATATTGCAGTTGGAGACAACTCCTTGATGGATATACATGAAATTGACAATAAACACAAGCCTCATGATTCATTTTAAGGTCATATGTTCTTATTCGAGTTGTCAAGATAACTTGCTTTCCAGTCTTCTTCTTCACGAGTTCAAAGTTTCAAGTTTTTGTACAGATTTAATTAGACAAACTCTGCTTACATCTATAAACCAAGTTAATTAATAGTGGACTGATCCATCTCATTCCTTGTTAGTCCTAAAAATTGCCACTGGAACTCCTGAAATCAATGATTCAGAAAGAATGTGCAGATAATGCTTTTGGCAACTCTCAGCTCGCCTTGATGCCAGCAAGGACATCAGAAGCAGTCTATTTACAATGACTGGTTCATTCTCAGTTATTGGTCTGACTTAATGAGTGTGGCTGTACTAATCTGCTATTCTGAAGATGAACTTGCCACTGGGCATTGAATCTCAATTGTTGGGTCAAAGAGATGATTGGATAGTAGCTATCAGGGAGAACACAGCCTGAGCTGCTGTGATGATTGACATTCTCTCAGTGTTGTTACAAATTAGATGCCAAGCTCACCCTGCAGTAATGCCTTGTTCATCATTGTGCATGGATATTCAGGTCCACAATGTGTAGGACTGCCTTCTGCAACATACTTTCATTTGCTTTCTATCCGATTGCTTGTTTCGTAGGTCTTGTAATTTCTGTTTAAATTCTCCATGAATCTATGGCACACTCCTTTTTTTGGGTTCTGCTAGAGAACTTCCTTTTGTTGGATTTTAGAACCCAACATCAAACAGTAAGTAGTTTCTGTTACTCCTTGTTTATGTCGGGCTGTGTTCATGGTTGATTCACTTCAATAGCTTACTGTTTCGTTGTGAAATACAAGAGCCTTTTTAAATAGCAAGACTGGTTTTTTTTTATTTAAATGATAGATGGCTTTCCACGGCTTTTGATTGTGTGACAATGACATCACTAATGTGCATTCTTTCTTATACCTCATAGCATGAACTGCGTTTATGATTTGTTACATGGGCTAGCGTATGCTTGACGCCATTGTGCAGTAAATTTCTTTTGCTTATCTAAAGAAAATTCTGAGCAAACTCACTGGAGATGATGCTGAGTACTTTGCTTCCAAATGTTTTGACTAGTTTTCTTCCCGTGCTCATAAAAACCATGATATCCAAAAACTGTATGTGACAAATCAAACTGCTACTTTGTAGCTAAATATATTGCACTGCGTCATTTTCTGGTCTTTTGCTTTTTGACAAAATCCAATGGTTGATAGATTTCATTTCTTTTGATTGGGGCAATTAGATCTCTTCTTAAGCCTGGCAAAGTCCTACGAGCTCTCGATAGCATGCCATTCGACGAAGTTCCTAATAGCATATAAGGTTCCTAAGAGAGCATCTTAGCATCTTAAATTGAAGTCTGTGCGATGCCAAAGCAAAGACTATGCAATGCCAAAGCAAAGACTTTTTCCCCCCTTGACTAGGATTTATTAGCATCTTAAATTGAAGTCTGTGCAATGCCAAAGCAAAGACTTACCGTTGAATATGAAATTTTTAAGGGAAAGGTCAAGTATCAATCATAGCTCCAACAAGAGCAACGACAGGAGTAATGTACCATGGAAGTTGAGCATCAACCTCATTTGGAGCAGTACGAAGAATTTCCAGATCTAATATAATCAAGGAGAAAGAGAAGCATCGATGTTTATTAGTTATAATCACTCGCTTGCATTACAACTCAATTCATATAAGATGGTCATTATCTACTTGTTTTAAAAAGGGATAGGAACTTGGCACCAATGTTTTCAAACTTAGGCCAGTTGGAGAACTAGTTAGGTTGCCAGTTTGCGGTCCTAATGATTGGACTAGGGGTGAATCAGTGATTATGTTTGAAGCAAACAATTTTAGATATGTAATGCTGTCAATTGCCCATGAACACATTAATCAATTGGCCTTGGTGGTAAAGTAAAATGCCGGTGATCCGTGGAATTGAGTGCTTGAGTCCCTCCATGTGCAACGGTAGCCAAAAAGCCCAATTCTATACCCGTGGGATTCTAAAACTAGGCAGATCCAATTTTGAAAATCAATACATTTTCAAACTGGTTCAAACTGATTTAAGCCAAACCACCTACACATACTTTTCGAGTTTTGGGTGGATAGATGAAAGGGAAAGCAGTGGAATTGGCCAAGAAAAAGGGGCAGGAATGGTTTATGATCGAATGATTGCAAAAAATACAAAGGAAATCAACATTGAGCACGTTATAGTCTCCGAATGGGCTGGACATATAGCCACTAAAATCTTTTTGCAATGGCTTGAAATTGACAAAACTAGTTAATATTCTCTTTCACATGAATATCACGTAAAAAAAAAAGATAAATTATTGGATAATGATGCACAAGTATCCAAATTATTACCCTTTTTGTAATCATACCAAAATTTTATTTCATTCAGTCAATTACCTCAATTTTCGAATATAGGTTAAGTCCTCTATTAAATCACTAACAAAAAATGTGGATATCATACTAATGTTGTTAAATAGTCGTTAATTGCCCACATTAGTGTTTGCTACGATATCTTGATATGCTGCCACATTGGCCGTGATATATAAGACGCTACGATTATCTAATTCAATATTTTTTCTTTCCACATCACTTATTATGCGAGGTGAGCGAATCATGTAACCAAAATCATATGACACGATGATTCATTTAGCGAATGCCTCAAATTGTATCAAATTTGAAAAAAGTGAGATACTTGATTGAAAAAAGAAAAGTTTAGGTACTCTATTGTAAAACAAGCAAAAGTTTTGATAATTTCGATGTCATTATCCTCAACTTCTGAACCACTCTAAGAAAAACATCTTGAGAAAAATGTTGTCTACGAAGGTTATTGTAACTTATAAGGTGACAAAGTTGAAAATAGTCACCAAAGTGGCGGTGCTAACGGCAACAACACGCCGTGGCCGTGCTTCAATGGTGCTCTATCTTGCCCCTTTCCTTCTTTATTTCCTTTTTAAACTTTTTGGCTCTTTCTTCTTGTTAGTTTTTCTCTTTGCTTTATTCTTTTCATTTGTTGAACTCAAATTTGAAAAGATACAATAGAGGCTAATGAATGAAAAAAATCCCAAAATGATTAAACCCGAAAAGAATTGGAGGAAAATTATGGCATTGTTAATTTTAAGCAAGACTTGTAACGCCTAGAAATTCTATTGGTAATGGCAAGAAAGACATACAAAGTCTTGGTCTTCTTGGCATCTATTGAAATTTCTTTCCCACTAACATAAAAACGTGCAAAAGTCTTGGTCTTCATGTAATCTATTAAAGTTTCTTTCCCACCATCAAAAGACGTGCACAATCAAATGACGTGCAAAGTCTTGGTCTTCTTGGAATATATTAGTTTCTTTCCTGGCATCACTCTTTCACTTTTGCTTCAGTTTCCACAAAAAAAGAAAATGACATCTTTAGTAGGTGAAAGTCCTTGCTTGAAAATGATATTTTTAGTAGGTGAAAGTCCTGATCTTCCTAGACTTTATGGTTCTCTCTCCATTTGCTCATCATCACTTTGCAATACAACAGAGACTAATGAATCAAAAATCCCAAAATGATTAAACCCGAAAAGAATTGGAGAAAAATTATGGCATTGTTAATTTTAAGCAAGACTTGTAACACCTAGAAATTCTATTGTTAATGGCAAGAAAGACATACAAAGTCTTGGTCTTCTTGGCATCTATTGAAGTTTCTTTCCCACTAACATAAAAACGTGCAAATGTCTTGGTCTTCATGGAATCCATTAAAGTTTCTTTCCCACCATCAAAAGACATGCACAATCAAATGACATGCAAAGTCTTGGTCTTCCTAAAATATATTAGTTTATTTTCTGCCATCACTCTCTCACTTTTGCTTCACTTTCCACAAAAAAAGAAAATGACATCTTTAGTAGGTGAAAGTCCTCGTCTGAAAATGATTTTTTTAGTAGGCAAAAGTCCTGATCTTTTCGGATTTTATGGTTCTCTCTCCATTTACTCATCATCACTTTGCTTCACCATAACTTCTATAGTGGACTAATTTGCTCATGGCCATTGGAGAGATCTTTCTCGGTTCCTTCTTTCGGGTTCTATGTAGCAAACTTGAGTTCTCTGGTGTTGGACTATGTGTAAAGTGATGGAATCTGCATCACCTTGCTTGATATGTACATCAATAATTTTGATATATTCTCTCATATAATTCGATCGTAAATATTTGAATCTTTTCTATCTTATAAAAAATTTTGCCAAAAAATTCAAATCTTGATATGTTTCTCTCTTTCCACGTAAATATTTATGGATACAATTTCCTCATATTGTATAAATAACTTTTATGAATTAATAATTTGAATTTTGCAAAATCTTTTGATGTTAATCTTTAAATGCAACTAGTATACACTTTTGCTAGTTTTATTAAATAAAAATATCTTCTAATCCATTTATATGAAAATGGTCAATATCATTCTTCCATTAATTTAAGTTTAGGGACAATCCAATGACTAAATTGAACATGTGCAAAAAGTTTAGGGATCAAATTATACAAATTAAAAGTTTAAAGACAACATTGTACATTGAGTTAAAGTTCAGGAACTACATCATACATTGAGTTAAACGTCAGGGACCATTTGCATCATTTTCCCAAGAAAATATAGCTAACATGTCTGCTAATGTGACATTAATATTGTTATGACATGTTCCGACCTCTTGAGAGGGCACTCCAAGAAAGTGGTAATGACTTGGATTCAGCCATCAGTAGGGATCTACTGATCATTGTTTCTGAAAGTTGCCGTATCATTGCAATATCACATTTGTTTCGTGAACTGCTCTAGCAAATAAGCAGAAGCAACATCATTACTTGACATATTCGGTATAGCTTCGCTATAAGGAAGATCCTCCTCCATTGGAGCAAAAGGTCACAGAATTAGGACAGCAATGCGACATTCGTTGTTTCTTCCTACCGAGTTAAGTTACAGGAAATATGTTTTGCCAAGAGGTCCAGCATCGTTTCTTGCTCTATCTCTAAGGAAAGGTATGTAAATAGAATGCTGGTTCGGAAGCATCTACCGTCGAGGAACTTCAGCCGTTTTATCTGGTTTGGGTTGCCTTTGGTGTGAAGATGGGAAGACCCCTTTCCCAATTCTAATGTAAAAAGGGCGAAATTATTCCGAATTTCGGGACCCCTTCCTCACCATCTCCATCTCCTTCAAGCTTGCGCGCTTCGCCTTTATTTTGTTTTCTTCTTTTCTCCTTCTACCACCTAACACTAATATTAAAGCCCGATTTGCTAACAAATTTTACTCTCGTCTCTTTTAAGACCTCAAAACCCTCACCTCTCAAGACCTCTTTTACCATCGGCCGTGATGGCTCCACTGGATAAGAACTCCGTTGATCATTCCCCAAAAGTGAGGGGTTCGAAACCCAGTGGAGACATTTGGTGTCTTAAGTGTGGCGTCGGGGTGGTGGGTCTTCCGCTAGCGTCACTCTAGGATTTACCCGCCGGCTACCGACTGTACGGTCCCTGGGTATCAAAAATAATAATAATAATAATAATAATAATAATAATAATAATAATAATAATGGCAGACAAGGGGCCCATCTCTTTTTCTAAAAGTTGTTCTAGCGACATTAAAGCAAAGGGGGTTGATCAACAGAACCGTGTTCGTGGAGCCAAAGGGAAAAAGGAAGGCTTGAACTTTGCGGTCGTGACTTGTGCTGCTAAAGTTGAGGCCCTCGCTGAAATTTCCGGAGACGAGCTCGAACGTTGTGAAATGCCCGTCGGTGATGAAGCTAACTCTGGTTCTAAATAAGATGGAACTAAGCGAAAAGATAAGAAAAAATTCAATAAGTTCTGGAAAATTTCAATTGTTGCTCATGAATTCCTAAAATGAAAGATTTAATTTTACAAGTAAACACACGATGATTATACGCCCATGCATGAATGGGTATCAATGCATACATATATATGTGTGTACTCATTAGCGAATCCTATTAATTATTTCTGTTTCCTTTTTCCAAAATTTATGAATAAAAAACAGAAAAAGCATTAGTAAGTGAGCAAACATCTTATTCATTAAATCTAAAATATATTTGAATTTGACCCCAATTTAGCGAGGTCCTTTAATTATGAAATTCAAAAACTATGAAAATTACTACTGTCCCTATCCGTGCTACGCACAGACCTAGATATATGAGTATTGCGCACATATTTTCAGATCACATGAAACTAAAAATAAGCAATTAAAATTATGCCTACCTTGAAATCTTGCAAGCCCTTCAAGTTTTTTAATTTCTGGTTTTCTCATCCGGAGTTTTCTGAAGTGGTGTCGCAAGTTTGGAATTCTTCTGTGGCGGGTACTCCTATGTATACTCTTTGCTCAAGGCTTCGGCTTCTCAAGTGTAGATTGAAGCATATTAACAAGGAATCCTTCTCGGGCCTTTCCACAAGAACGGCTGATGCAAGGCGGGCTTTGCTCCACACTCAAGATGCTCTTCAAGCTGATTATTCCAATCCTCAGCTTGCTGAATTGGAAAAGCAACAACTCCAAGCCTTTTCGAACTTGCGCCTACAAGAGGAATCATTTTATAGACAGAAATCTAGGGTGAGGTGGTTGAAAGAAGGGGATCTTAATACGAAATTCTTTCATCACTCGGTGAACAAGAGACACTTGCGAAATAGAATCATATCCCTTTCCAATGGAAATGGTTTCACTTCAACTCCCTCGGAAATTCAAGACCTGGTTGTCAATCATTTTAAGGAACTTATGGCTTTCTCGCCTACTGCGTCGGTGCCTTCTGTGGAGGAGTTGCGAGCGGTGCTAAGGCGCACTTTGGGTGCGGACCAGGTAAGCCTTGTCTCTAATCCCATCTCCGAGGATGAAATTAAGGATACCTTATTCTCTCTTGCGGTGGGTAAGGCCCCAGGCCCTGATGGTTTTAATGTGGAATTTTTCAAACACTCTTGGGATATGGTTGGGCCTTCGGTTTTATTGGCAGTGAAGGATTTCTTTGAATCAGGCTTGTTGCTGCGTGAAATTAACACAACTATTTTGGCCCTCGTCCCCAAAATTCCGAATGCCACGACTGTAAATGATTTTCGGCCGATTGCTTGTTGCAACACGATTTACAAGTGCATTACGAAGATCATAGCTAATCGACTCTCTCAGGTGCTGCCTTCTATTATCAGTTTGCCTCAAAACGCTTTTGTTAAAGGTAGGCACATCAGTGATAATATATTGCTTGCCCAGGAGCTTTTTTGTGGTTTCCATAATGATCCTTATAAGCCCAAATGTGTTATCAAAGTTGATTTTAAAAAGGCTTATGATACAATAGATTGGGAGTTTATTGAACATTGTCTCCAAGCTTTCGGTTTCCCTATGGATTTTATTGCTTGGATAATGATTTGCATTCGGACCCCTAAATTCTCGGTATCAATTAATGGGGATCTTCATGGGTTCTTCTCTAGGGGAGGGGCATTCGGCAAGGTGATCCAATGTCACCATATATTTTCACTTTGGTGATGGAAATCTTTACAGGCATTCTCGATAGTCAGACCATGCATCCGGATTTTCGTTTCTTTTGGCGTTGCAAGCCAACCCAGACTGCCGCACCTCTTCTTTGCCGATGATGTGCTTTTGTTGCCGAAGCTAATTTACCGTCTATTGATCTTCTCAAGGATGGTATTGATATTTTTCTAGCTGGAGTGGGCTTATTCCGAATGTACACAAGAGTGAAGTTTTCCTTTCCGGAGGATCCCCAACTCTTCGTGAGAATATCCTCAACAAGTTGGGCTTCCAATTGGGCACTTTACCTTTCCGTTATTTAGGTGTTCCGGTTATTTCTGCCAGATTGGGAAAGGCGGACTGTGTGTGTGTCGCTGGTCAATTCTATTACGGCGCGGGTCCAATCTTGGACCAATAGATTCCTCTCCTTGGCGGGCGTCTTCAACTCATAAGGTCGGTACTTCACTCCATGCAAGTTTTTTGGGCTAATGTTTTCTTTTTGCCTTGTTCGGTTATAAACCGAATTGAGCAAATATTCCGTCAATTCTTGTGGAAAGGACCCGAGATGGGTGCGGGTGGCGCAAAAGTTTCTTGGTGTAATGTGTGCCTTCCCAAAGTTGAAGGAGGCTTGGGTATCCGCACTCTAAAAGAAAACAACACAGTGTTCATGCTCAAACATATATGGGTTCTCTTCTCGGATTAAGAATCCCTTTGGTGTAAATGGATCCACTCCAATTTTTTAAGATGGAAAAATTTCTGGTTGTTCCGTGCCCTACACACTGTTCTTGGGCGTGGAGAAAGTTGTTGGATCTTCGGGAGCAATTTCAACAATATTTTAGATGGAGCATTGGGAATGGGAAGTCGACTTCCTTTTGGTTTGATCCGTGCCACCCAAATGGTCCTCTTTACAGGATCTTTTCAAATCAAGACATCTATCGCTCTGGCATCTCTCGCTTAGCTACGGTGGCTGATGGGTTTGCTTCTCCTATGGGCTGGTATATTATCAACATCAGGGCTAACGGGTGGAACCTCTTCCGGTTTTCAACCAAGAGGTGGATCGATTTCGATGGCTCCAGGACCCCTCGGGTCGATTCTCCACGGCGTCTCGCATGGGAATTGATTCGGCCGAGGAGTGTTGCCATTCCTTGGGCCTCGTTCGTGTGGGAGCGAGCCTTGCCTCCTAGATATCAAACACATCTTTGGCTTATGTCACGCAATCGGCTGCCAACTCGGGTGCTACTTATGTCTTATGGTAGAATTCCTCCTACCAATTGCCCCTTATGTGTGTGTAGACCCGATTCGTCGTTGATCATTTATTTTTTGCTTGTCGTGCCTCGAGTACTCTCTTTTCTTTTTGGGCAGCAAGATTTAATCTTGTGTGGCAGAACAAGCTGTGGATGGATAATCTTGCCTGGGCTTCCAAGCGTTTTAAGGGTAAGAATTTCTATCAAATCATGGCTCGATTTAGTTTTGGAGCTATGTGCTATATCATTTGGAATGAACGGAACAATGTGCTGTTTTCGAAATCGACCCTCTTTCTTCCCGCAATGAAGATGCATCTGCAAAAGGCCATCAAAGATAAAGCTATGACGTTCAATCATGTCCCTGACATGCCCATGAATAGAAGACTTCAACGGAGCTGGGATATCCATCCTTCTATCTTTGACTGATGGAGGTTCGCTAGGGTTGTTGTCTTTTGGTCCTTGTTTTTTCTGCTTTTCCTTTTGGGAACCACGGCACCCTTACACTCTCCTTAGACCTTCGTCTTCTTGAGTGTTTGTTTTGTTGGTGCCGGGCCTCCCTCTTGTATTCTTTTCTGCAAAATCAATATACTACTTACCTTTACCAAAAAAAAAAAAAAAAAAAGCAATTAGCATAAAATGAACTGTTTCTATGGTTAATTGTTTTCAAACATCACTCAAACCTCGTAACTTGGCATGCTTGAACCAAATATAAGTGCCTACATAAAAAAAATTAAAATTAAAATTGACGAATGCACTAATTTGGTACATGGAGTCCTCAACTACAAGCAATATCGATTTTCCATTTTTCTTTTTTCACAAAATAAAAAATTATTGAATTCGTGAAGTTATTGACTATTAAAAGAGAAGAAAATATATAAAATACTGACCATAATGCCAGTGAAGAGCATCAAAATTTAATGGATGACAGAGTATTTCAATACTGTTAAAATATTTGTATAACTTTGCAAGTTTACAACTATCATTAACAATTGCGTTGTATATATAAAAAATATTTTTGGCTATAATTTGATTTTGCCTTATTTCAAGCATTTTGGATCTGGCTGAATAGGGAAAATAAAGAGACATTCAGGGGAGGCACTTATTCAATTTTACATGCAAGTGGTTGAAGCAAAAACTCCATAAAGGGAACATCATCAATTTCATTCTATATCTATGGCTTCCCAAAATATTCAAATTGACTGAAATAAAACCAGATCGCGAGGTGCATGAAATTTCTTACCTATGTGCTGGCAATCAACTATCTAAAGTTTTTTTTTCATTCAATCAATCACCTCGACATTTTGAATGTGGATCAACGGGAGACCTCCATTGCTTGCAAACGAAAAATGTCTACATGTCACCAACGCTTAAGTAGCCATTGACTGTTTACGTTAGCCTCGGATATATTCTTTGTTGTATCAATTTTATCTCTTGCGGGTCAAACATGTGATGATAATCTTATTAGTATGATGTCCAACCGAAAGAAAATCGAGCTTCAATCAAATGTTTGATGATTTACTAAAAATGATTGGATGATTCAAGAAGAAAATCTAAAGGAAATCAACATCTAGAACTTTGTAGTCTCTCAATGTGCTTGACATTTAGCTACTAAAATCTTTTGGCATGTGAAATTAACAAAACTATCTCCTGTTTTCTTTCACAAGAAAGAATGAATAATCTCGCAAAAGAAAATTATTAAAGGGAGACCAAGCAATGAATGGAGAGAATGAGTTTGTGGAACAAATACCATGTAAACAAAAGTATGTTCGAGATTTGAGCCTAGACCAAGGATTGTATAATAAACTTTTTGGGATGATAACATCGCAAGTACTTGAATTATTACCCATTTTGCGATCAGGTACCTAAAGTTTTTTTTCATTCAACCAATTATCTCAAATTTTTCATGTGGATCAACATGAGGCCTTCATACATATTACAGAAGGAAAATATTAACGTGATGCTAACGCTGTTAAATAGTCGTTAAATGTTCCTATTAGTGTCCAATATAGCATCTTGAGGTGTTGCCACGTCAGTGGAGACACGGGATGCTAAGATTGTCTAAGCCAATACAAACTCTCTCCACATCACCCAATTTGTAGGGTAAGCAAATCACGTCAATAAATCATTATAACATGGCAATTTTTTAACGGATCCCAAGAATTGAGACAAATTTGAAAAAAGAAAAAAAATAGAATTTAATTCAGACATAGCACATGGAAGTTCTTCTAGTAATGGAAAAAGAGACGTTCTCATGGGGATAGATAAAGAAGGGATGTGAAAAGCGAAGGAAGCAACGCCTGAAAAGTCTTGGTGTTCATGGAATCTATTAAAGTTTCTTTCCCGTTAACTCTTTTCACTTTTGTTTTACTTTCCAGATAAAAAAGCACACGGTCCAGTAAAGTCTATGGGGATGTTCTCTGAATATTACAAAAGAAGCACTTGTGGACAAAAAGTACTTCACTTTCATTCCTTTAACCACTGATGCGCATGTGAATGGCACCCAAAATTGAATGATTGAGTGCTGTAGCCTTGTCCCAAGAAAGATTACTTCAATACTTTTGACATATGTACGTGACTTCACAAAAAATAATCCAAAAGTTTATAAATTTATTGTACTACAATTCATTCAGCCATAAACTTTTCTAAACCTTTAGATGATTTGGCTAGAAATTGCTTAATCAGTGATCATGCCATATTAAAACTAAATTGGCCAAATTAAAAAATTTAATATTGAATTGACGACTATACAATAGATCTAGAATTTTTTGGACAATTATCCAGACTTTACAACTATCATTAATGATCGACTTTTAGTAATCCATGATGAAGAAAATCAAGGAATATTTTTTTGGCTCAAAAAAATGTACAAACTATTATCTACAGAAAAGACTATTTAGGCAAGTTAGTTTCAATTTGTAGAACAGACAGATAAATAAATAAATAAAAACATAAAAATGTGCCAGTTTCTTCAATTGAATAAAAGAAAACATGGTAAAGTTTTAAATTATGAGTGCCCGAAGGATTACATGTGATAATAATATTATTGATTAACATTATGTCCATTCGATAGAAAATCAAATCCATAGAAAGAATCTATATTCAATCAAATGTTTGATAATCCACTAAAATATTTCAACTAGGAGAAAAAGAAAGATTCTTAGACTTACAAATATATTAAGATTCCATTTGTTCTACGAAAAATGAATGCTTTAGAAAATATTTTCCTATAGATGATCGCTTGTTTTGATCAAAATAATTAGTCGATTAAAAATGCTTTTACTATTTACAACAACCTATATCTAAATATTTTCATGAATGATAAATATATTTTTGGTTTGTTCATTCTTATAAAAGATACAAGTAATCATTTTCAGGAAAATGGTTTACCAATCATCATTTTTTCTCGAAACAAATGGAATCTAAATCTCCAATTACATGCACGTGTGTACCAAGCTATCTAAGCATATACTCTTGTTGATTTAGGTGAGGAGTTCAAAGGGAAAGCAATGGTATTGGCCAAAAAAGGGGGCAAGAATATTACTTTATTTTTTCAAATTTTATGATCAAAATTATGCGAGAAGAAAATCTAAAGAACTTAACATTGAGCACTTTAGGGTGCGTTTGGTAATGATTTTGTTCCCGAAACAAATTCGATCGAAAATTTTTTTTTATTCTTTTCCTAGGAACTGATTCTGAGTAAAAAAATGTGTTTGGTAATTGTACAAAATTTCTGATTCTGGAATAGAATTGTGTTTGGTACCGTGCTAATTGATTCTGTTCCAAATCAATTTCTTTTAATTTTTAAATAATTTATATATTTTTTTTCCTTTTTTTCTTTTCTTTTTTTCTTTTTTCTCCTATTCTTCTTCTTCTTTAGGCCGGTCGCCGGACTGACAATCGACCAAACGAGGGCCAGTGACCTCATCGGAGTGTCACCGGCCCTTGGCGAGGCCGGCCCTCATCGGTCGAGCCTCGCCGGTGGCCGGGCGAGCCTTGCCAAGGCTAGGCAAGGCTGCCGGCCACTTTGGCGGGCCTAGGCGTCTCGAGGCTCACCCAGCCACCGGCGAGGCTCGCCTGGCCACCGGCGAGGGGCTGGGCGAGCCTCGCCGGGGCTAGGCGGGCCTCACCCAACCTCGGCGAGCTCGACGAACCGGTTGCCGGCAACCGCCGGCGCGACCGGCAGCGGACCGTGGTCGCGAGATGGCGGTCGATGAAGAAGAAAAAAAAAGAAGAAGAAGTGTTTTGATTCTCAATTTTGTTCTCGAACAAGACTCAACTTTTTTTTTATTCTTGGTTCTCCTCCAAATCTGTTCTAGGGAACAAAAATTTTACTAAACGCAATTACGTTCCAAAACTACTCCCGGAAACAAAAAATCAGAATCCGGCACTGTTGGAATGGTTACCAAACAGGTCCTTATAGTCTCTAAGTGCGCTTGACATTTAGCCGCTAAAATTTTTTTGCAATAGCATGAAATTAACGAAACTATTTCCTATTCTCTTTTACATCAAATCATGAAAAGTATAAAAAACAAAAACTATTGAAGTGAGACCAAGCAATGAATCGAAAGGATGAGTTTGTATCGCTTAAAAAATAGTTTAGGTATTCGCTGAGCAAAAGCTGAGCTTACTATGTCATTATCCCTAACTCCAAAATCGCTCTACGAAAGCATTTGACGAAAAATATTGTTTACAGATGTGACTATAAGGTGGTATGATGGAAGTGGACGGCCCAGCGGCGGGGCAATGATCGCGAGACTGGTGGTGCTCTCTCTCGCCCCATTCCTGCATTTTTTTTTTTCAAGTTTCTTGCTGTACTTTTCTTTTAGTTTTTCTCTTTGCTTTTTTTTCTTTTATTGAACTTAAATTTGAAAAGATGTATGAAAATCTACGCATAATTCTAATGGACAAATACAATAGAGAGTAATGATGAAATATCACAATATGAATGAACATGAAAAGGGTTGGAAGAAAATTATACGCCTAGAAATTAATGGAAAACAAGATATTCGCATGGGGATGGAAGATGAGGGATGTGAAAAGTGAAGCAACAAAGCCATCTGCATCCTAAAAAAAGTCTTGACCTTCTTGAATTTTATTGCCTTCCTAATTTTTATTGCCTTTCCTTTTGACTTTTGCTTCACTTTCTAGACAAAAAAAAAAAAAAAAAAAAAAAAATACATGATGTCCACAAAAGCCTTGGTATTCCTTAGTTTATGGTTAAATTACATGAATGAAAATATGATTGTGGAAACTACAAATATCTGGGCTTGACTAAAAAAAAAAAACAAAATACAAATGGAAGAGATGAAATGAGCACTTGTGGACAGAAATCGTCCGTAAAAGTCTTCGTCTTTGTTCGATCTTTTAGGTAGGCAAACAATCTTGGTCTTCTTAGACTTCATAATTTTCTCTCTCCAGCTCACTATCATTTAGCTTCTTCATTGCCCTTGTTTTTCTCTTCAGTGACCGATTCACCCATGGCCATTGGAGAGATCTTTTTGGGTTCCCTCTTTCAGGTCCTCTTCGACAAGTTGACTTCTTTGGGATTGGATTATGCCCAACGAGAAGGAATCAGCATCACCTTGCTCGATGAGTGGAAGGGGATGCTGGAAACAATCAATACAGTGCTGGATGATGCAGAGGACAAGCAGTTAGGCGATAACCGTCTAGTGAAGCCGTGGCTGGATAATGTTAGGGACTTGGCCTATGACATGGAAGACTTGCTTGATGAGTTCATGATTGAAGCTGCTCAGGTTAAGTCTGGGGTAGAATCCAGCACAAGCAAAGGTCAAAAGAAAAGGTTGTTCCCTTTCTTTGGCCAAGATGGATCCTCCGGATCGAACTCGAACCTATGCTCACTCCTGTTTGAAACTAAGGTACAAGATATCAATGGTAGGTTGAAAAATTATCACCAGGAAGGCTCATCTAAGCTTAAGAGAGAATGCCGTGGACATATCCAACCACACCAACAAAAGGCTCCACAGCACTTCTTTGCCGGAGACTCAATTTTTCGGTAGGGAGAAGGAAGAAGCAGAGTTACTGGAACTATTGATCAATGAGGTCGAAAATTCCGATGCTAGGCTAAGCATAGTCCCCATAGTTGGGATGGGCGGTGTTGGAAAGACGGCCATGGCTCAACGGTTGTACAATTATCCCAAAATGAGTAGCTATTTCGAGAGGAAAGCATGGGTTTGTGTTTCAGACGTTTTTTATGTTCTCAACATAACGAAAACTATTTTACAATCGATCACTGGGTTGTCTTGTGAGGGCAAAGATCTTAATTGGCTGCAAGTTAAGTTGAAAGATGATTTATCCGATAAGAAGTTCCTTGTGGTCTTAGATGATGTATGGAATGAGAAGTATGGAGAATGGACTTCCCTCTTAAAGCCATTTGAAGCGGGGGCTAAGGGAAGCAAGATCATCATCACGACGCGCAACCATCCTGTGGTTTCCATAACAGGAGCTTCGCCATATTCTTTGAAGGAGTTGTCCGTTGATAATTGTACCAACTTATTAGCCTATCACGCTTTGGAAGCAAGAACTTTTGAGAGGCACCCGCATCTAGAAATAGTAGGCAAGAAAATAGCTGAAAAATGTAGAGGTTTACCTTTGGCAGCAAAGATATTGGGCGGTCTCCTACGTAATAAAGAGAATCTAGATGAATGGGAAGCTATCTTAAATAATAGAATATGGGATGTAGCATCGGCAAAAAATGATGAGGTTCTTCCAGCTTTGAAATTG
Organism: Eucalyptus marginata; assembly: GCA_014182565.1. NCBI lineage: Eukaryota > Viridiplantae > Streptophyta > Magnoliopsida > Myrtales > Myrtaceae > Eucalyptus > Eucalyptus marginata. Next base: position 12,374,278 of record CM024586.1, on the reverse strand, counting down.
AGTTATGTCCATCTCCCTTCTAATTTGAAAACATGTTTTACTTATTGCGCAGTATTTCCAAAGGACTACGAATTTGAGAGGGACGAGCTGGTGCTCTTATGGATAGCGGTGGGCTTTTTAGATGGACGAAAAGCGAAAGAGAATATCTTGAGATCAGGACGGAAATATTTCGATGAGTTAGTATCTAGATCCTTTCTTCAACAATCCAGTGTTGACACATCGAAGTTTTTGATGCATGATCTTTTGAATGATCTAGCAAAGTCAATTGCAGATGTAACATGCTTTACCTTTGAGGAGTCTCAGGTAGTGAGTGATGAAGATGATGCCTCCTTTAAAGAGAAAGCTCGTTATGCATCATTTGTCTCAGAATATTTTACATCAAAAAGCTTGAGAGTATATGTTGGAATGAAGGTACTAAGAAGTTTAATGCTGTTGAATGTTCGATTTAATCGTAAGGACCAAAGAAGTTTTATTTCCGGAAAGGTGCTACATGACTTGCTAACAAACTTGAAGTACTTGCGGGTGTTATCATTATGCCATTGTGACATCATAGAGGTACCGAATTGTGTTTGTGATTTAAAACATCTCCGATATCTCAATCTCTCATACACCAATATCAAAAGGCTACCTGAGTCAATTGGCGCCTTGTGCAAATTACAAGCTTTGATCTTAAGAGGTTGTCAAAAGCTTTCTATTTTGCCTCCAAGCATCACAAAATTGGTCAGTTTACAATTTCTTGACATTAGAGATACATGGAGTCTCAAAAAGATGCCATTGGGTATTAGTAATTTGAAGATTATAATTACCTTGTCCAAGTTTGTGGTAGGATTAGAGAAAGGGTCACTGTTAAGCGAGTTAAAGAACTTGCCACATCTTCAAGGAGAGTTACTCATATCTGAATTGCAAAAGGTGAAAGAAGTTAGAGATGCAGTTGATGCAAATTTGTCTAGAAAGCAGGGCCTTAGAAACTTAATCATGCTTTGGGATAAAGATTTTGGAAATGATGAGCGCCAAGCACAAGTGCTTCGCTTTCTGCGACCTCACACTAATCTTGAAAATCTCACTATCTCGTACTATGGTGGTGAATTACTCCCATCATGGTTAGGTGATCCATCCTATTTTAAGATGGTATCTTTGTGCTTGCATGATTTTCCTAATGTTAGATCGTTGCCGTCACTTGGACATCTCCCCTCACTAAGAGAATTATCTCTTGAAGGTTTAAATGCAGTACACATGATAGGCTCTGAATTTTACGGAACTAAAAGCCCTTTTCCATCCTTAACAATTTTGAAGTTTGAAGGGATGTTGACATGGAAAGATTGGTCTTGTTATGCTGGAGGTCGAGAAGAAAAAGCACTATTCTCCTGTCTTCAGCATCTTGTTGTCCAAAGATGTCCAGAGTTGATGGGGACATTGCCCCCATCAACTAGATCATCTCATAAAGCTAGAAATTCGTTCATGCTTGCATTTGAATGAGTCTACCAATGGGGTTCATCTTCCCTCTCTCCGTGAGTTACACATAGGGGATTGTAACAAGGAGATCTTAAAGAAGTTGGAAGAACTAACTTCTTTAACCATTCTCAAAATTGAGAATCTTGTGGAGCTTGTTTTCTTTGATAATGGATTTATGAGCTATTTGATCAAGTTAAAGGAGCTTCATATAAAAAGCTGTGAGATGCTGACATACCTATGGCAAGATGGAGATGGATTGCAAAATCTTACTTGCCTCCAGAGTGTAGTCATTGAATGTTGTCCTCAATTCACATCTTTTATGAGGGAACAAGGAGAGATTGAGCTGCTATGCGACCTTGAAAGGATGGAATTGAGGGGTTGCATGAGTTTAGAAAGGCTTCCAAGCAAACTGCACACACTTAAACATTTGGTCATTTTGAATTGTCCAAAAATCATGGGACTAACCATTCCTCCAAATGACCCAAGCAGCAATAACACGATGTCGCAGCTTGAATATATGTGTATTGGTCATTGTGATTCTTGGATATCTTTTCCGTTTGCTAAGGATAGACTTGTTGCTCTAAAGACACTTAAAATTGAGCATTGCAAAGGAGTAGAGTCGCTAGCAGAGATAACCGTAGTAGAATCACTAGAATCTCTATTTATTTGGAATTGTATAAATTTGGAAAAACTACCACAGTGTCTTCACACGCTCATCCATCTTACTCATTTGGAAATAAGTGGTTGTCCAGCACTCGAGATGGAGGACCTCCCTCCCCTTCCCCACCTCTTGTCGAGTCTTTCACTTTCTAAGTGTCCGAAGATAAAGTCTATTGCCAACTGTAACATTGATAATTGTAACAATCTCACTTATTTCCAAATAAGTGAGTGTCCAGCATTGGAGATGGAGGATTTCCCTCTCCTTCCAATCACCCTATTGCGCCTTGGACTTGTCTCTTGTCCGAAGATAAAGTCATTGGAGTGGCATCGTCTTACGTCCCTTCAATGGCTACATATTAGGGATTGTGAAAATATCGAATACTTCCCCAAAGGAGGCTTGCCTCCAAATTTGCGGGAGTTTTATATTTGGGAGTGTGAGAATATGAAGCAGTCAGTGAGAGAATGGGGCTTGTCCATGCTCACATCCCTCGTGCATCTAGTAATGGACGGAAGAAGCATGGGAGGGGATGGAGACAAGGAGTGGTTTCCTTCCGAGGAAGACGATGAGGATTCCTGGAGTCTTCTCTTTCCTTCCTCTCTTACCTCTCTTTGGATTGGCCATATGAGGAACGTGGAAACACTATCAGATGGCCTTCGCAACCATCTCTCCTCTCTCCAGGATTTAGGGATTTCGAATTGCCCGAAGTTGAGGGACTTGCCAGAGGATGGCCTCCCTCCCTCTCTCCAACGATTGTATATATATAAATGCAAGAATTTGAAAGATCGATGCTCAAATCTCACCGGCGACTATTGGCCCCTCATCCAAGAGATCCCTCTCATCGACGCTGACGAGGTTTAGATCCAATAAATTGATCCGTCCATGTACGGTCAGTTTTCTTAGGGTTCGGGTAAGTTTATGGTCTTGAAGGCATCAGTTTCCATTCTGCTTCCTCAACTCGATGCTCAATACAAGTCGATACTTTCCCGTGTAGATGCTCCGCACGAATTTTCGGAAATCCAAGAAATCCCCGACATCCGCATTGATTGGGTTCTCGATCCGATGAAGTGAAATCGAACCACTTTCGCTGTCCTTTGCTAATTGCCGCGATTCATTTCTTCCATCTACGGTCAGATTTCGAAGGGTTCGGGTAAGTCCTTTCGTCTTGAATGCATCGATTTCATGTTTCTGTTCTTCAGTTCGACGCTTAATACGAAGTAATTTCTTCCAATGCGCGCAGACGTTTGCTTTTCGTGAAGTACGACTGAAATTCAGAGCTGAAAAATTGATAATTAGCTGCTTGAATATCCAACAAGAGCTTCCTTTAGTGTCCAATTGCACTGGCTTGCGAAAGTTGATGACGACGATGATATTCTTGTATGCCACAGCTGCATCCATGTCCATTACTGCCTAGGGCCGGCTTTTCTCTTTAGCCGCTGCAATGCTCTTTCGAACAACAATTAATTCAGCCTCCTCTGTTTCTATTTTGGCCTCAATCCCAACAATTTTTTTTCATAAATGGATGTGAAGTTGGGGTACTTGCCAGAGGATGGCCCTCTCTCTCTCTCCCTTCAAGAGATCCCTTTCATCAGCATTGATAGCATTCGGATCCAATGAAGTAAAATCGATCATGCCCGAGCCATGATGATAGATTTGCCTTCATTGACTTCTTTTTGTTCCTCAGGTAATGCTTCCAACTTCTTTCATATTTCGCTTTCATTTGTTAACTGCCAGGTTTTATTCTTTGATGTACAGTAAGTTTTCTTGGGTTCAAGTAACTTTTTGGTTTTCAAGGCATAAATTTTGATTCTGCTCCCTCAAATCGATGCGTAATACAAACTGATATTGGAACTCGAGCCCCTGGCTCACTTTTGAAAGCCAGAAAATGAAATTTATTGGATTATTAATTGATGGGAATTGCGCTGCTGTCTTCTCTTCTCGATCAGCTCATCCCACATCGAGATTTGACATGTCTTACCCTCTGTGGCAGATTGTTTGCGTTTGTTGATGATATCTCCTGCTTGTTCCAAGGACACATAGAGAATGTAGCTCTTCTTAAGCAGCAATATGGATGGAACCAAACTGAAAATGAGGTCATGATTGTCATAGAAGCTTATAGAACTCTGAGGGATTGGAGGCCTTACCCTGCTGATCAAGTTGTGAGAGAGATCAGCAGGAAGTTTGGTTTTGTGCTCTTCGACAACTCTTCTAAAACCCGCTTTTCAGGCCTCTGTGAGTAATAATGATGTTCATTGGTTTTGTTCTGGGATGTCGCTCTCAATCTCTCCCTCCGCCTGCAATCTATATCTAATCCTTTCTGTTCTTTGAATCATGCAGGATGTTGATGGAAGTGTTGCTTTCTTCTGGGGAAGTGATTCTGGAGGCAATCTTGTTCTCTTGGATGATGCAGAAGTCGTGAAGATGGGCTGTGGGAAATCTTTTGCACCATTCCCTAAAGGTAATTATTTTTCCGGATTGTTGATGCGGCTGCACTGGAGTTTGGTCCATGCATTGCAATGTGAAAAGTAAGGATGGATGAGCTATGCTAATATTAAGCAGAGTTCAGAGGAGAATGTTATGTTGTGGGGTAATATCATATTGGAAAAATTGGTTCTGAACCTAAATTTATAATTTATGGTTAAAACGGTGTTCTTTACCTGTATGCATGTTTCGATTTGTGCATTTTCACCTATAATGTTGCTCTTCCAATGGTTTTCAAGTGCCAAATCATTCACCATAAAACGTTACCTTCTTTTCCAACTCAGGATGCTGCTTCACCAGCTCCGGAGGTTTGAGGAGTTATGAGCACCCACCAAATGAGGTGAAGCCAGCTCCTCAATTTGATGCTTGATACAAACTGATTTTCCTCATTCAGATTTTTCACAAACCAGCCGCTGAAGGTGAAAGATTGATAAATGTAGAACGAAATGTTCACAAAGCTGCATCTTGCTATATTGATGACATATCTTGAACTCTTCTTGATGCCCAAAAACTGTGCTTATTTTTGCATTTGAGTGACCCACCAAACAAATTGTGAATCAAAATGCACTATGCTTTGCATGAGAATCACCAAGAATCATAGCGTTCTATAATCATATTCCTCTGCATTTTCAGTGTTTGTTGTATGTTCTCTTCTCAATATCTTTTTTCTTGTGCCCTTAAGCTCATTCACTGTGGTTGTTTTGCAGATACCACTGTGATCTCTATTGGCAAAATGTCTTGGAAAGATCACTTGCGAATGCTGTCGAGGTGGGGCTAATGTTGTCAATGTTAAGTGTCACTTTTTGCAATTTAATAAAAGAAAAAAGAAGCGTTTGATTTTATTTGGTGCACTGAGATGTTCTAAATTTTCTTCTAGTGAATATGATCTAAATAAGAATAATATTTTCTAAAATCTAAAAACTGTGATTAGTTATGTGGATGCCGTGATATGATCGCGAAGAAAAGGGATGCACTTTTTTTTTTTTTTTTCAATGGTTTCCTTTATCATTGAGAACATTCTTTTTGTTGATGATGATCCTTCGTAGTATTAACCAATCAATCTGGGATAAAATTCCGGGGCACCTGATGGATCCAACCTTTTGATGCCACACCAATTCATGACAGCATTGATATTCCATAAATCAACTTCTGCTTAGGTCTTGATCTCTAGTGGGTTAGGAACTATTACTAAAAAGCTTGCAAGAAATTTTTAGCCGATTTACTTCTTGTTTGGTTTTGATTGAAATGATATGCTACCTGCTTCTGTGATTGTGTTGTCGGCGGTGACCTCTAGGGAAAATCTATTCAGTTCTTTAAAATATCAGTTGTGTGCGTTTACTTCTACAGTTTATTATTATTTTGTCTTACATTATATTATTTTATCTGAAAATACCTCCGTATGTGTTGTTCTTCCTGCAAGGAGTTCCAGAACAAAAGTTTCAAGCTCACTCGTGTTTGTTTGGTGTAACTGGAAATCTCGCACTTCGACGAATGCAAACCTTGTCCGATACATCTCCTCCCTCTCTGCTACTGTTGCATATGTAAATTTTTGGTTGAAGCAATTTTCGTGTGAGATTGTGAAGCTCTATTAGAGGTTAGTTAATTTATAATCTAAATTGCGCTTCACTGGGTACTCCCTCTGAGGCTTTTTGGATGTTATTGCGCATATAACATGGTGCTTTGCCCATGTAAATAGGTGGTCAGAAAAGCAGTGTTGCATTTGCCAAGATAACTTTCGAGAAACCTCACATAGTTTTGCTTGCAAACCATCCGATCATCTGGTAAGTTTTACTCATTTTTCCTCATTTTGTGGCTTTGATTACTTTTTCAGTTAGCTTGTTATATTGTAATTTGATTACTTTTTCACTTAGCTTGTTATATTGTTCTTGCGCTAATTGAACTTATAGGAATCTGGTCTTTACATTGAAAATACAATGGAACCAATTAGTGATCACAACAGGGAGCCTCTGCCATCTTACACCTAACTTATAATGGAACAGAACCAATCTAATTGTTCCAACTGGCAAAATATTGGGAATCGAACATGTATGCTATATGATCAGTATCTTTGCATTGCCAGTAATCTATAATACCAAGTAGTTCCAACATCCTCTAGGCAGCATTCGGTTTTGCACATAATTAATGTGGAAATTTCTTTGTTTATATATGTGGACTTTAAGTTCTACTTTAATGACCTATGAATATTGAAGTGTTATCTTTGTGAATTGCTAGTTTCTTGTCTAAGGATTGATGAGTATGATTCTGCATTTTTTACTATCCCAAATTGCAGGATTTGGATGCAAGTGAGGCGCTCGTTCAAGGTATGGTCTTCCAAGGAAGATGTCTGATGGTGAGATTGATTTTTTTTGTCAAAATACTTCAATTTGACCAATGAGGGATCGTCTTTACAGCTAATAGCCATCTTTTCACTTTGATTTGCAGGTTAGTCACGATGAGCATCCAATATCTGGAAGTGTGGACGAGCTCTGGATGGTTTCTCAAGGCAAGTTGGCGCCTTTCCATGGGAATTTCCAGGATCACAAGAAGATAATTCAGTCCTCCTTGAATCAGGTAAGTTTAGTTCTTGTCATCAGCCAAGAGTGGTTCGATGGGATCACATCACATTACCTTACTAAACATAAAATGAGGCTTTGTTACAAAGAGAAAGCAAAAAAGGATGAAGAGAGGATTGCTGTTGATATATAGGATGTACTCTCAGTAACAGAGGCCCTCATCTGTCATTTTGATTAGGGCTCATGGAAGGATGAGTCTTAAGTTTCTAACATTGAATATGCAGTATCATTTGCCAATAACTTAAAAAGTTTGTGCTTTTGACTCTAAGTACAGAATTGCTTTTAGTAACTATATTGTAGGCCATGCCTAGCCAAAAAGTACTGTATGAAATTCTGTATGTGAATTGGTTAGATAATATCCTTTTAACATGTTTAGCTCGATATTCAAAATAAGAAGCTTTCTTTCTTCCCATAACAGTTATTGTATAGATGGAAGGATAAATTGAAAACAGAGGTTTGAATATGCAAATGAAATGGCTAAATTTTGAATGAACCATGCAGGCCGAAACCCATTTAAAAACTGATTACCTGGTCAAAGAATAAAGTTTATCTTTCTTCTATTCAAATTCCCACTCCACCTCTTGATAATGGTAGCTTTAACCCCCTCCCCCTCTCCCAAAAAAAAAAAAAATCGTGATTTCATTGTTCGGAGAGGCAATGTTAGATCAACGATTTTGTTTGGACTTTATTGTGATATCATGAAAGGTTCCATATATCAGCCCAAAGGAGATAGTGGAACTCAAGTCTCTAGTTCATTTTGAAAGCCAGAAAATGAAATTTATTGGATTGTTAATTGACGGAAATTGCGGTACTGTCTTCTCAATCGGCTCATCCCACATCGAGATTTGACATGCCTTACCCTCTGTGGCAGATTGTTTGCGGTTGTCGGTGATATCTCCTGCTTGTTCCAAGGACACATAGAAAATGTTGATGGAATAAAACCGCTAATGAGGACATTATCATCGTAGAAGCTTATTGAACTCTGAGGATTGGAGGCCTTACCGTGCTGATCAAGTTGTGAGAGACATCAGCAGGAAGTTTGGTTTTGTGGTCTTTGACAGCTCTTCTAAAACCGCTTCTCTGGCCTTTGTGGGTAACAATAATGTTCATTGGTTTCGTTCTGGGATATTGCTCTCAATCTCTCCCTCCACCTGCGATCTATATCTAATCCTTTCTGTTCTCTGAACCATGCAGGATGTTGATGGAAGTGTCCCTTTCTTCTGGGGAATTATGGGGAATTGATTCTGGAGGCAATCTTGTTCTCTCAGATGATGCAGAAGTCGTGAAGATGGGCTTTGGGAAATGTTTCGCACCATTCCCTAAAGGTAATTATTTTTTCGGTTTGTTGATGCGGCTCCACTGGAGTTCGGTCTATGCATTGCAATGTGAAAAGTAAGGATGAATGAGCTCTACTGATATTAAGCAGAGTTAAGAGGAGAATGTTATGTTGTTGGGTAACATCATATTGGAAAAATTGGTTCCAAACCTAAATTTATAATTTATGGTTAAAATGGTGCTCTTTATCTATATGCATGTTTTGATTTGTGCATTTTCACCTAAAATGTTGCTGTTCCAATGGTTTTCGAGCGCCAAATCGTTCACCTTTTAACGTTGCCTTCTTTTCCAACTCAGGATGCTGCTTCACCAGCTCTGGAGATTTGAGGAGTTAAGAGCACCCACCGAATGAGGTGAAGCCGGTTCCTTGGGTGGACAGCTCTGGCCATGTGTCCAGCACCACATTCAAAGTGGATGCGGAGACTAAGGACTCCAGCATGCCTGGAATCGGGAGTGCTGCGAACCAGTCCTCGTTGTACTGAGTCGTATGGTTTGTGGCCCTTTCTGGACAGACCATTAGCTATTGAGTGGCCTTCTGTTGCGTTTAACCCAGTCACGCTTTCTCATACATTGACAATTTTTCAGCTCTAATGGTTGGTTACTCTATGTTGAGAGTTTGGGATGACACCAAGCCTTTACAGAACCTGATCATGCTTTGTGCAGTAATATCTTTCTGGCATTTCATTTAGCCATCACGCAGAGTCCATTCACTGTCGTGTTTTTTTTTTTTTTTCTTACTTAGATATCTATTGTGAAATTGTTCTCTCTATTTGTAAATTAGGCCGGGACGACATTGTTATGTGAGGACAAATGTGAACTATGATAAATTGGAGCATGCTGATCCTTATATGGAAATCGAGTTTACATGATACCATGAGGCATGTTAGATATTAAAGGCTAAAGCAGTAACCTCTCGTGCAATTTTAAAGCAGTCAAAAGGACCTTGACGCATGTCGATACAAACTTAACATGAAGGAAGATAGAGATAGCTATCAATACGATGACTAACATCAAACTGTAAAGTAAAAAAAAAAGAGCTTCGCCTGGCCATATTGGTAGGAGGGTCCTCTTTAGTCCTTCTTATCTAAAAAACATGCGTTTGTTCTTAGTTTCATCCTATTGACATACGAGCTCTCGCAAAAATTTCTTACATAAGTGATGGTTTTGCTAGATGTGCCGTGTCCATAGCACAGGTTGCACAACTAACCTATTAGTCCTGCTCAAAAAAATTCTCGATGTCCAATTTATTATTTTTTTTTTGTTTAATTGCTCTGCACAAAATTCGTATTCAACGTGTTCATGGATCTCCGTACAACATCAAGTATAATGTGAGCACCATGGTTTAAATCAGGTCTCCACCTATCCATATGTGGACTTAGTATCGACTTAGCTTCAGCTTCGGGTTGGTTTGGGGCCTTAAACACCTTGTAGACGTGCTGCTCACCTTTGCCTCACCTAAACATCAATTTAATTGTGGCTAAATGAGCCAGAATATCCCCACCTGCAGGTTTCTTTGGATCTGATATGAACACATCACCGCCTGGATCATCCACGACTGAAACAGATAAATCAAAGACAGACATCAAAAATCATCTTTTTCCTTAACTCATGGACTGCAGCTACTGCAATGGTGCGATTTGAATGTCCCGTGACATGAACAGAAGCCGAATTGCTCGTGTAAGAAAGTTCAAGAAAGTTCAAGAAAGTTCTTTTACTTATCAAAAGAAAATTATAGCGAACTCAGTGGAGATGATGTGGGGTAATTAGCTTTCAAATATTGTGACTAGATTTCTTCTCCGGCTCATAAAAACCACGATATCCACAAACTGTTAGCCTTAAACCAAACTCCTATTATCTATAGCGAAAAACATATTGCACCGGATAATTTTATGTTTTTTTCTCTATGACGAAATACTGTGGTTGATAAATTTCATTTCATTTCAAGTTATTCAAAATGACACTGAATTATTTTCTTTTGGTTACTTCTCTTCTCAAGCCCGATGTAGTCCTTTGACCTTTCCATAGCATGCCATGCTTGATTAATTTCTTTAGAACATATAAGGCTGTATTATTTGCATTCAATTGGCTAAACATAAATAGAAGCAGCAGAAAGGATACTTTGGCCTTACCCTAACGATATATTTTGCATTTGATACACAAAATTGACAATGTAGTTGACAAACCTTCTGGGTCACCATCACGGTTAGAGAAAGTATTTCATGTCATTCGTGAATGGTTCGTTGTCGAGCACATGAAGCTTAAGGACAAGCTATGACAAGGGTGACAGAGTCCATTGCAGAGAAAGGAAATGAACAAGTGCTTGGGAGCTCATTATATGCCTCTAGCTATCAATACGATGACTAACATCAAATTGCAGATTAACAGGGAATAAAAAAGGCATTTCGCCTGACTTCCTGGTTGCAGAGAGGTGTTATCTGAAAAACGTGAGTTTGTCAAGTTCAACATAGATGAAATAAATCTCAGTCTCATCTTATTGACTTATGAGCTCTTGCTAAATTTTCTGACAAAATCGAGTCATGGTCTGGATAGATGTGCATTGTCTACATACCAGCAAAGCTAATAATAATATACCAGTCCTGCTGAGGAAAATTCCTGATATCCACTTCTTTTTGTTTAATTCCTCCGCACAAAATTCGTATTCAACATGATCATGGATCTTTAAGCAACATCAAGTGTACTGTTAGTATCATGCTTAAATCAGGTCTCCACCTATCCCTGTGTCGACAAAGTATAGACTTTCTCACAGATTCTGATATGGACTTCTCAATGTTTTACTTGGTCTCTGCAATAGTGTCTGATAAATTTCAACGAAGTATAAAACTAGAGGAAGATCTGCAGTATGGCATCACCAATGGTTGGGCATTTTGTTTTGTTTCCACAGCAAAGGCTGTGCATGTAAGTATACTACAAGCATACTGCTCAAATTCTGGTCTCCACCTATCCATATATATAGACTTAATATCAACTTTCTCTCCGATTGATAAAGATCTCTAGATATTTCGTTTGGTCTATGCAGTATGATCTGGTAAATTTCAATAAAGTGTATGGCTAGACAAAGATCCAGCACAAAATGGATATAACTTCAGCTTTAGGTAGGTTTGGGGCTTTGAACACCTTGCAAACCCGCTGCTCACCTTTGCCTTTCCTAAACATCAACGTAAAGGAAGAAGTTCAGGGAAGGAAAATGAGAACAACTGACCATCGTGTCAAACTCTTCTGGTGATTGTAGGATGTCAGGACAAAAGCATTTCCTAGATCATCACTGACAATCTAGCTTTTCCAACAGTGATTATTGATGAATTTATTAATCCAGCTATGTCGCCAATACACAGAAAATAAGACATCCAATGGTGCAATTCCAAGGTCACGTAACATAACGAAGTCTGGAATTGCCCTTTCATGATGAGAAGACAAAAACTAAAATCTAAAAACTATTGCACGCGCAGGAAATCACGGCAAGTTCGAGAGAAAGGTCGAGATGTAAATCACGATAATCACAGCCATAGCTTCATCGTACCGTTTGCATCTTAATTTTAACTTTCAGAACACGGATCAGAAAATCACGGTAATCATCTCAGAATCAAATGACGCACCGAAACTCATTACGAAAGCGATGACATGAACAGAGAGCAGTGCCTACACTCTGTTTTGCCGTAACTTAGGTTTGTTTGTCGATCGTTTCGAGCAGGTCTTCTGCTTCGTCGTCGACGTCCTCTCTTTCCACGATCTTCTGCTCTTCGGCTCCGAACATCAACGAGTGAACACGAGACGAAACTCAGAATCATCGTCGCCGGGATCGCGCTGCGGAAAAGGACATGAACCGAAATCAAGCGGAGATCGTGAAACTCAGTTGAGAGACGAAAGCATCTTAGACGACGATGGAGTTGCAGGAGAAGAGACTTTCGAATTTTTCTTTTGCGGATTTTGGAAACGATCGGAAATTGGAGGGAATCTTATATATATATATATATATATATATATATATATATGGAGAGAGGCGGGAAGCGGGGAAGGATGGCTGAGTTTTTCTTTTTCTTTTTCTTTTTCTTTTTCTTTTTCTTTTTTAAGAAAAAGAGGTTTGACTGAGTTTCGTTATTCTGAGATAGATCCTCATAAATTGAGGTTTAATGGATCTGTTTTAAGAATTTATCAAATACACTCCTAAAGTGGGAGAGGAAAATATTGGTTTAATTTTTTTCTTTTTATTTTGCATTAAATAACTCAGTTTTTATTTATTTATCTCGGTTTTATATTCATCTTAATCCTGTCCGGATTATAATTTTCTTAAATTGGACCAAATTAAGTTCTTCTTAAAAAAGGAAAAGAATTTATCTATATTGTGATCGATACTCGGTTTAATTGCATTATGTTCAATCTCCATGCTTTTTGCTCGTAGAATTGTGAACTTATCAACGAACAATGAATTATTCAGAATGGCTTGCAAAGAACTTGCTCATGACCGGTTTGATTTGTACTACACCTAGGTCAGCACACATCTTAAAATTTGTAACTTGGTGATTCAGTAAAAGGTGATGAACATGGAGCATGTGTTTTCTTTTGTCGAGCACGGAGTAAATTTAATGCCTAAAATTTGATTTTTATTTAATATTAAACCCTTTCGACTCCAATTTGCAAAATAGGTAAATTAGACTTAAAATATAGAACCATTAGTAATCTCCAACATATTTTTCCTCATTTTTTTCTAAAAAATTTGTTCTTTTTACGTAAGTTTTTGATCATGTGTATAACGAGAGAAGACATTGAGTTGTCTACGAATTACGAAATCCAATATTTGATTTCGATATGGTTTGATTTTTTTTTTTTACTAAACTTTATTATGATTTTAAATCGGATTTTTGATGTAATCTCAAACGCCTCAATTTTATAATTAAAAAGAAAAAACACAATAATATCGCCTTTTATAAGACCCTCAAGCTCTTTTAATTATTTAAATCCAAGTGTCATCTCCTTCACGACGAGAAACGCAAAAACCAAAACGACAATCCGTTCCGTCTCTACCGTCCGTTCCCTCTTCTTCGCGCCTCGCTTCTTCTTCTTCTTCTTCGTTCTCCGCACAAGCCCCGCCTGAAATCCCAACTAGCTTCCGTCGAAGTCGAGACTGCTGCTCATCGAGTAATCCGAGAGAGATGGTATGCGCATCTACGGCGATCTTCTCGAATATTTTTTTGTCTTGGGCTCTTGTTGTTCCTCGTTCCATTGCACGTAAGCGGTTTGATGTTTGTCCTGAGCGAGAGGCATTTGCTTTTCTTGGGCTTGTTTCTTGAATTTGGAGCGAGGCATTACCATCTTGACATGACCCGTCTTCAAATCATTGGTTAAACCGCAGCTTCCTCGAATGAATGGAGCGCAGCAAGCGAGTTTGCTTGCTTTGTCACCTCGCTATTGCGTACCCTGAGAAGAAACTGGAGTCTTGGCGAGTTTTTACTAAACTGGTGGCAGCGTAGACTCATGACCACCAGCAAGAGAGTGCAAGATAGGAGCAAGGACAAGAGGGTCCATTATCTCAAAATTGCCACTGAGAAGCATAAAGTGGTGTCAAAGGTGTTGGTTTAGTGTGTTCTTGACAGTAGCTTATGAAGGTGCGGAGCTGATTCAGAAATGTCCGCTGGTTATTTGGAAGGAAAAGCTCCTAAGCCTTGTTGGTTGTACGGGGAGGAAGAATAAGATAGAAACTTTTATGGACTTATCAGATATGGAAGATAATGATTTTCTAGAGGGTAGTTCTGAGGATGGACGCATTGCTATGCAGCCTAACCAAATAGAAGCCACAAGTGAAATGGAAGGTATTGCAGTTGGAGGCGGCTCCTTCATGGATATACATGAAATTGACAATAAATACAAGCCTCATGATTCATTTTAAGGTCGTACGTTCTTATTTGAGTTGTCAAGATAACTTGCTTTCCAGCCTTCTTCTTCCCAAGTTCAAAGTTTCGAGTTTTTGTACAGATTTAATTAGACAAACTCTGCTTACATCTATAAACCAAGTCAATTAATAGCAGACTGATCCATCTCATTCCTTGTTAGTCCTAAACATTGCCACCGGAACTCCTGAAATCAATGATTCAGAAAAAATGTGCGGTTAATGCTTTTAGCAACTCTCAGCTCGCCTCGGTGCCTGCAAGGACATCAGAAGCAGTCTATTTACAATGACTGGTTCATTCTCAGTTATTGGTCTGACTTATTTGAGTGCTGCCATACTAATCTGCTATTCTGAAGATGAACTTGCCACCCTGCAATTTAATCTCAATTGTTGGTTCAAAGAGATGATTGGGTATGCTTTTTATGTTGGGCTGTGTTTATGGTTGATTCATTCCATTAGCTTACTGTTCTGTTTTGAAGAAAGAAATAGGAGAACCTTTGAAATTAGCAAGACTGGTTTTTTTATTTGAATGATAGATGGCTTTCCACAGCTTTTGGTTGTGTGAAAATGACATTACTAATGTGCATTCTTTCTTATACCTCATAGCATGAATTGCGTTTATGATTTGTTACATGGGCTAGCATCTACCTAATGCCATTGTGCAATAAATTTCTTTCGCTTATCAAAAGAAAATTCTTAGCAAACTCACTGGGGATGATGTTGAGTAATTTGCTTCCAAATGTTGCGGCTAGATTTCTTCTCGTGCTCATAAAAACCATGATATCCAAAACTATATGTGACAAATCAAACTGCTACTGTGAAGCTAAATATGTTGCACTACATCATTTTCTGGTTTTTGCAGTATAAAAACGACAGGAGTAATGTACCATGGAGGTTGAGCATCAACCTCATTTGGAGCAGTACAAAGAATTTCCAGATCTCATATGATCAAGGAAAAAGAGAGGAGCATCGATATTTATTAGTTATAATCACTTAGCTATCATCTTTTGTTACATGGCAAAAGTATTGTGTCCATTACGACTCAATTCATATCAGATGGTCATATCTACTTATTTTAAGAAAGGATAGGAACTTCGCACCAATGTTTTCAAACTTGGGCCAGTCAGGAACCAGTTAGGTTGCCTATTTGCGGGCCAAGCGGTTGGACAAGGGCAATTGGTGATTGTGTCTTGAGCAAATGATTATCGATATGTAATGTTGTCAATTCCCCATGAGCACATGAATCGTTCGGCCTTGGCAATAAAGTGAAATGCCGGTGATCCGTAGAATTGAGTGCTCACGTCCCTCCATGTGCAACAGTAGCCAAAAGCCCAGTTCTATACCCGTGGAACTCTAAAACTAAGTGGATCCAATTTTGAAAATCAGTATATTTTCAAACTGGTTCAAATTAATTTAGGCCAAACTACTTGCACATAATTTTTAAGATTTGGGTGAATAGATCAAAGGGAAAGCAATGGAATTGGCCAAGAAAAAGGGGCAAGAGCGATGCTTTATGGTCAAATGATTGCAGAAAATCTAAAGAAAATCAATGTTGAGAACTTTATAGTCTTTGAATGGGCTTGATATATAGCTACCGCAATCTTTTTGAAATATAGCGTCTAATATATCTAAGCTGAGATACTTTATAGTCTATGAATGGGCTTGATATATAGCCACCGCAATCTTTCTAAAAGATAGCATCTAATATATCTCAACCAAATATATCTTGGCCGAGATATATTAGACACTATGATCATTTAAGTCCTGGGCAATGCCTAGCCTTACTCCTACATTATCTCCAATGGTGAGCAAATCATATTAGCAAAATCATATGACATGATAATTTATTTAACGAATGCCTTAAATTGAGTCAAATTTGAAAAAATGAGGTACTTGATTTCAAAAGAAAAGTTTAGGTAGTTGATCATAAACTAAGCAAAAGTTTTGATAATTTTGATGTCGTTATCCTCAACTTCTGAATCGTGCTAAGAAAAAAAATCTCAAGAAAAATGTTATCTACGAAGGTCATTGTAAGGTGACGAAGTTGGAAATAGTCATTGTAGTGGCCGTACTAACGGCAACAACACGGCCGTGGCCGTTCTTTGATGGTGCTCTATCTTGCCCCTTTCCTTCTTTTTTTTATTTTTTTATTTTTTGTTGTTTCTTCTTTTTAGGCTTTCTCTTTGCTTTTTTCTTTTCTTTTGTTGAACTTGAATTTGAAAAGATACAATAGAGATTAATGAATGAAAAAAAAATCCCAAAATGAGTTGAAGGAAAATTATGGTAATGTTAATTTTAAGCAAAACTTGTAATGCCTGGAAATTCTATTAGTAATGGTAAGAAAGACATACAAAGTCTTGGTCTTTTTGGCATCAATTGAAATTTCTTTCCCACCAACAAAAGATGTGCACCATCAAAAGATAAAAGATGTGCAAAAGTGAATCTATTAAAGTTTCTTTCCTATCATCAAAATACGTGCACTATCAAAAGACAAACAAAAGTCTTGATCTTCTTGGAATTTATTAGTTTTTTACCTACCATGAAAAGACATGACGTGCAAAGTCTTTGTCTTTTGGATTCTATTAGTTTCTTTTCGGATAAAGTACATCTTAAGTGTCAAAATTTGGCACGGATAGACACTTAAGTGCCAAAAATTAAGAAAGTGACACTTAAGTGCCAAAATCATAGCAAAATAGATCACTTTAAGTGCCACTCCGGCCAAAATCCCGTAAAAATACCGACATAACGATTTTCCGGCGAAGGAAATGCAAAACGACGCCGTTTTTACACGCTAATGTGGCTAGACAATACAAAAACGACGTTGTTTTTGTATTGACGTGATAAAAAAATTAATATAAAATTAATTAAATTAAATTTAAAACTAAATTTATTTAAAACATTTAAAAATTAAATAAAAATATTAAAAAACTAAAAATTTTTAAAAAGAGGGGGCGGTTGAGGGCTAAGGGGTCGGCGACCCCGGCCGATTGGCAGCGACGAGGGCTCAGCCCTAGCCTCTCCCCCTCTTAAAAAATTAATTTTTAGTTTTTAGTTTTTTAATATTTTTATTTTTATTTTTAAATGTTTTAAATAAATTTAGTTTTAAATTTAACTTAATGAATTTTTGTATTAATTTTTACCACGTCGCACCAAAACGACGTCATTTCTGTATTGTTTAGCCACGTCAGCGTGCAAAACGATGTCGTTTTGCACTTTCTTCGCCGAAAAATCGTCACGTCAGCATTTTGTCCGGATTGGTACTTAAGTGATCTATTTATTTCCGATTTTGATACTTAAATATCACTTTCCTAACTTTTGGCACTTAAGTGTCCCTCCGTGCCAAGTTTTGACACTTGGAGTGTACTTTCTCCGTTTTTTTCCACCATTAAAAGACGTGCAAAAGTCTTGGTCTTCCTAAAATCTATGAAAGTTTCTTTCCCATCATGGCTTTTTCACTTTTGCTTCACTTTCTGGACCAAAAAGAAAATGATATATTTAGCAAGTGAAAGTCTTTGGTCCTCTCTCTCCATTAGCTCCTCATCACTTTGCTTCACCATAACTTTTACAATGGACTGATTCGCTCATGGCCATTGGAGAGACCTTTCTCGATTCCTTCTTTAGGGTTCTGTTCAACAAAGTTAAGTTCTCTGGCATTGGACCATGCGTAAAGTGATGGAATTAGCATCACCTTGTTCAATATGTACATCAATAATTTTGTTATATTCTCTCATGTAATTCAATCTTCAATATTTGAATTTTTTTGTCTTATAAAAATTTTTACCAAAAAATTCAAATCTTGATATGTTTCTCTCTTTCCATGTAAATGTCCATGGATACAATTTCCTCATATTGTGTAAATAACTTTTTATGAATTAATACTTTGAATTTTGCAAAATCTTTTAGATGTTAATCTTTACAGCGACTAGTATGCACTTCTGCTAGTTCTTCTCATATATTTATATGAAAATGGTCAATGTCATTTTTCCATTAATTCAAGTTTAGGGACAATCCAAGGACTAAATTAAACATGTGTAAAAAGTTTATGGACTAAATTAAACAAATTAAAAGTTTAAGGATAACATGTACGTCATGCTAAAGTTCAAGAACTACATTGCACATTGGACTAAACTTTATGGACCATTTGCATAATTTTCTCAATAAAATATAGCTAACATGTTTGCTAATGTGACATTCAATTTTGCTATGACATGTTCTAGCCTCTTAAGAGAGCACTCCAAGAAAGTGGTAATGACTTGGATTTGGCCATCAGTAATTGTTTCTATGGTCAGCTTTATTCATTACTAGACAAGAAAAAGGGTCAGACATTTCCAACTAACAATGTGCAATGTACTAGATATAATCTAGGCATCACACTTATGAACGGGAAAATCGTGCAAAGGACCACAATTCTTCTATCAAGTGGTTCTTGATCATCAACTACTACCTCAACACCCTTTAGTAGATCATTGCTACCCATCTTGCTGCAAATCTTTAGTACTATATTAGGGTTAAGCGATTTCGGGTTCCAGGTTCATCATTTTTTAGAACCTAGAACTTACCCTGCATACCCTAGAACTCGGACTCTACCTTATCACAGGTTCCAAGATCGGTTCCAAGGTCTATCCAAATTTCACATATATTATTATTTGAATGATTACAATTTACTAACCATAACTTATATGTAGACATACGAAAAATATAAACATTAATAAAGTAAAAATCTTAGTCATAAAATGAAAACTTAGACTAATACTTCCATATTATACATTGGCATTAAATATCGGAGGATCGCACAAAAACATGGACCAAGAAAAATATTAAAACTTATTCTAGGTTCTAAGTTCGTAATTTTGGATTCCAAGTTCCAGGTTTCTCCAACTAAAAACTTAGAACCTACCCGTCGAAATAGGTTCTTCATTTTTTGGAACCTAGAACTTATACGGCAGACCTTGGAACCTGGAATCTACAAGTTTCCATCGGTCCGGTTCTTAGATTCAAGTTCTACCTTGGAACTATACCTTGGAACTATGCTCACCCCTAACTACCACGTAAAAGCCTATATTGATTGCATATTCACCAGTAACGCATTAAATGAAGACACTGGAATTATAAGGTTATTGAGATTGTACGGATGCAAAAAAAAAAAAAAAAAGGCTTGGTCTTGGTCTTTGTTTAATGTTTTTGGTGGGTGAATGTCTTGGTCTTCATGTCTCGCTTCTGCTTTAAATATGATAGAACTAAGCAAAAAGGCAAAAAAATTTCAATAAGTTGTGGACAATTTCAACCGTTGCTCATGAGATCCTAAATTGAAAGATTCAATTTAAAAAATACGTAGACACTGATTATAAGCCGATGCGTAGCATGGGTACTCTACGAAAGTGTCTGTGTGTATGTGTCATCAATTTAAAAAACTCATGATTTAATCTAAAATCTATTTAGATATGAACCCACTTAATGAGGTCAATTAGTTATGAAATATGAAATTATATTAGATTACGGATGTTCATACACGTGCTACACCCAGATGAGGACATTGCACACATATTTTCAGATTACATGTAATTAAAAATTAGGAATTAGAATAAGATGAACCGTTTCAGTGGTTGATTGTTTCCAAATATTACTCAAACCTTAGAACTTGGCATACTTGGACCAAATATAATTAACCACAACAAAATAAATCATCAAATGCACTAATCTAATTTGGTCCCAAGAAGGCATCATGTTAAAGTTCAGGGATTACATTGCAAATTGGACTAAACTTTATGGACCATTTGCATAATTTTCTCAAGAAAATATACCTATCGTGTTTGCTAATGTGACATTCAATTTTGCTATGACATGTTCCAGCCTCTTAAGAGAGCACTCCAAGAAAGTGTTAATGACTTCGATTCGGCCATCGATAGGGATCTGCTGATCATTGTTTCTATGGTCAGCTTTATTCATTGCTAGACAAGAAAAAGGGTCAGGCAGCACCAACTAACAGTGTGCAATGTACTAGATATACTCTAGGCATCACTTATGAACAAGAAAATCATGCAAAGGCCCACAATTCTCCTATCAAGCGGTTCTTGATCATCAACTACTACCTCAACACCCTTTAGTAGATCATTGCTACCCGTCTTGCTGCAAATCTTTAGTCATGTATTAGGGTTGAGCGGTTCCAGGTTCTAGGTTCATCAATTTTTAGAACTTGAAACTTACCCTGCATACCCTAGAACTTGGATTCTACCCTATCACAGGTTCCAAGATCAGTTCCAAGATCTATCCAGGTTTCACCTATATTATTATTTGAACGATTACAATTTACTAACCATAACTTATATCTAGACATACAAAAAATATGAACATTAATAAAGTAAAAATCTTAGTCATAAAATGAAAACTCAGACTAATGCTTCTAGATTATACACTGGCATGAAATATCGGAGAATCGCACGGAAACATGGACCAAGAAAAATATTAAAACTTGTTCCAGGTTCAAAGTTCCTAATCTGTATTCCAGGTTCCAGGTTCCTCCAATTAAGAACTTGGAACCTACCCGTCGAAATAGGTTCTTTATTTTTTAGAACCTGGAACTTACCCGGCATACCTTGGAACCTAGAATCTACAGGTTTCCATCGGTTCGGTTCTTAGATTCCAAGTTCTACCTTGGAATCATGCTCACTCCTAACTGCTACGTAAAAGCCTATATTGACCGCATATTCACTAGTAACGCATTAAATGAAGACACTAGAATTATAAGGTTAATGAGATTGTACGGATGGCAAAAGAAAAAGGCTTGGTCTTGGTCTTTGTTTAATACTTTTGGTGGGTGAATGTCTTGGTCTTCCTGTCTCGCTTCTGCTTTAAATAAGGTAGAACTAAGCAAAAAGACAAAAAAATTCAATAAGTTGTGGACAATTTCAACTGTTGCTCATGAGATCCTAAATTGAAAGATTCAATTTAAAAAATACATACACACTGATTATAAGCCAATGCGTAGCATGGGTACTCTACGAAAGTGTCTGTGTGTATGTGTCATCAATTTAAAAAACTCATGATTTAATCTAAAATCTATTTAGATATGAACCCACTTAATGAGGTCAATTAGTTATGAAATATGAAATTATATTAGATTACGGATGTTCATACACGTGCTACGCCCAGATGAGGACATTGCACGCATATTTTCAGATTACATGTAATTAAAAATTAGGAATTAGAATAAGATGAACCATTTCAGTGGTTGGTTGTTTCCAAATATTACTCAAACCTTAGAACTTGGCATACTTGAACCAAATATAATTACCCACAACAAAATGATTCGTCAAATGCACTAATCTATTTTCCATGTGGGTCAACGTGAGGCCTTCGTTAATTTTGTGGACGGAAATTGTTGACACAACGTTAACGCCGTTAAATAGTTGTTAAATGTCCATACTAGTGTCCAATATAGCATCTTGAGAAGTTGCTACGTCGGTGATGGTTTTAATTATATGGGCTTAAGTTGGCCCGCCCACGATGGGCCTAAAAGCCCGGCCCACAGGAATAAGGCCCGTGGATAGAGGGACATATAAAAGGGATGAGAGAGAGGGAGAACACACCTGTTGGAATTACAAGTACGTTAATTTTCTCCCTCTCCTCTCAAGAAGAAGAACAAAGGCAAAAAGGCGACTTCTTCTTCCCTTCACGGCGAATTGTCGTCATCGGATCGAACAAGGCTGAATTCTCTTCCTCTTTACGGCATCGGTGTCTAATCTGTGGCTAACAAGGTACGCTCGAATCCGTGGTGTGCTTTACGATCGGTGATACGTGACTTTTTCCCGGGCTTGTCTTCCACGTTTGATTTAGGGGTTCGGTTTAAGTGTCGAATCCGTTTTCGGGGATCCGGTAATCCCAACATTGGTATCAGAGCCTTAGTTCACGTTTTTCCCGACCTGTTTGATGTTTTTGATTGATTTTTTGCAAAAGCAATTCGGCCGTACGGATCGGGGCGAGAAATCCCGACACCCGAGCGTTGTTCGCCCATTTTTCTGAGTTTTCGTAAGTCGAAATCGAATTCTGATGGCATAGGGAGGAAGGGGACGTCGAGACGAGTCCGGCGACATGTCGCACGCCGCCGGGAGACGCCGCACGCGCCCACACGCGCGGCCAAAAGCCGTTGCGCATGTGCGCGACGCGCCCAGATGCGCGGGTTCGTCCAGCGTGTGCGGCACACGCGCCAGTCGGCAAACCGGCCCGTGTGCGCCGCCGGCTGGCGAACCGGCACGAGTTGGTCCACGGACCGCGCGTGCGACGCCACCCAACGGTCGGTAACCGCTGGGTGACGTCATCGCCGACGTCGCATCGACGCCGATTGGCGGCGATCCCACCGGCCGGCGACCCGACCCGATCCGACCCCCGTCAGCCCACGCACGCACGCGGCACGTGCGGTCGATCCGTCCGACCGGCACGACCGGTCCAACCGGTCCGACGACCTAACCGTTGACTTCGTTGACCGTTGACTTCCGTTGACCGTTGACCGACCGTTGACCAAAAAAAAAAAAAAAGAATGTGTTTCTTTTTCAATTATGTCTATGTGGATTATATGTAATCCATTTTTGTTCTGCATTTGTTGCAGGAACAATGCCTCCTCGTAAGCCGCGCGCATCTCGTGCGCACAATGTCGATGAACAAAAGGAAAGGCTTTCAAGGTTGATACCGATTTGAATGGTTATCGATGGGAGAGTGACGACATAATTGATCATGTCATGAGGTCAACAACAAAATTCAAGAAGTCATTTGGAACGGTTATCCCATGCCGATATTCAGATGATGCGATTCTTTATGAACACTCTTCCACCAGAATGGCAAGGAGTGTTGAATCGCCTATGGGAAGTCAAAGGATTTACTAGATATAAGGAGCTAGTAATGGAATTTGTGGATGAATATCATCGGGTTGGAGCCACAAAGACTGCGACCCAAGGAATGACTTCGATTAGGCCAGGAATGAATGTGCGTAGGAGAAATCCTAAGGGATATCCATCTGTTTTTCCGTGGCTGTCAAGAATGCCTGAAAATTTTACAGAGAAAAAGCAAAAGAAATTGAACCATGTAGCTGCTTTCCCTATTAGTTGTATGATGCCTTATTTTTAGATGTTATGGCTGGTCTTTATTTAGTGTTCTTGGTGGACATCTTATGTAAAGTTAACTACCTGATTGTTGTTGTTGGAGCAACCTATACGTTAGCCATATTATGTGAAAGCATTATTATTATATTCTATGTCAATTATCTGTTGCTTTCTGTGATTGCTGGTTGCTGTGGGTAGTTATAGAAGTTTTTGTAACTTCATAAAATTGATTTTGCATATGACAATCATATTAATGATAGTTTTTAAGTTAGGATTTTTGGAGGATGATTGGAAACATAGTGACCTTTTGATTCTGAAACCTTACTTAAAATTATTAATTAATATGATGGGTTTGTGCAAAATAGATGCATAAGTGATAGGCATTAATATTTCGTGCATATGTGTCTCGATATGTTCGGATCGATGGATTCAAAGCAAATAAGAACATCATTGCTGATTTGAATAAAGAGGACAAATTGAACGGCGAGAATTGTGAAATATTGAATATGAGAATTCAATATGTGCTGGAAAAGCAAGAAGCACTAAAAGCTCTTGACCATGTTATGGAAGATCTAGAGAATGCTGTGCGCCACCTTGAGCTAGCTGATCTACGCCTCAAGGCATTTGAGCAGGATACAGATATTTGCTGTGTTGCTTTAAGCCCAGAACGGGTTTCAAGCTCTAAGCGCAAGCGTATTGATTCGTTCAATATGTGGGAAAGGAAGGGATCAAGTCCTTCTTGCAAGAAACCAAGAATTAACCAACAAAAGAGAGGAAAACGTCCTCATGTGAAGAATATCTCAAGGGTGAAGTGTTACAACTGTGACCAGAAGGGTCACTATGCCCGCGATTGTCGTGAGCCAAAGAAGGTACATACCCTTGGTACAATTGGGAACTTTGCATATGTGTCAAGTTCGTATTCTTGACTGAATCTAATCCTCGTGGATTTGTGGATTCGGGAGCGACAGACCATGTAGCAAAGGATAGAGGATCCTTCGTGGAATTCCGACGAGTACCAACCGGAACTAAGTGGATCTATGTAGGAAACAACTCAGCTGAAGTGAAAGGAATTGGCACATGCCAACCGAATATGCGTGGTGGACGCACTTTATTCCTACATGATGTGTTGTATG
This sequence comes from Eucalyptus marginata, assembly GCA_014182565.1. NCBI lineage: Eukaryota > Viridiplantae > Streptophyta > Magnoliopsida > Myrtales > Myrtaceae > Eucalyptus > Eucalyptus marginata. The sequence continues at coordinate 12,349,652 of CM024586.1, read as the reverse complement.
CTCCGGAGATTCGTCGGAATTTAGTATTTGTTTTAGTGTTGGTTAAATTAGGTTTTAATGTAAACTTCCATAATAAAGGTGTAGATTTGTATTTGGATACAAACTACTATGGTCGTGATTATTTTTTGGATGGTTTCATTGTATTAGATATTGACTATGTTAATGCAAATGTTTGTTATTCCCTTCTCACATCTCCTAATTCATATGATAATGATGTGAATGTGTGGCATGCTAGACTTGGTCATATTGGCCAACAGTGTATGAATAGACTAGCCAAAGAGGGCTTGTTAGGCAACATTGAAAAAGTCGATTTGTCCATCTGTAAGCATTGCCTAGAAGGGAAAACGACAAGGAAACCATTTGGAAAAGGTAAAAGAGCTGAATTTCCTCTGCATTTAATCCATTCTGATGTTTGTGGTCCAATGAATGTGAGAGGAAGGCATGGGGCTGTTTATTTCATCACTTTTATAGATGATTATACTCGATTCGGATATGTCTATTTGATTTCTCACAAATCTGAAGCAATAAGTTGTTTCAAAAGGTTTATGAACCTGGTAGAGAATCAATTAGACAAGAAAATAAAAGCATTGAGATCCGATCGAGGTCGAGAATATTTATCTGATGAGTTCAAAAAATTATGTGATGAAAAAGGAATAAAAAGGCAATTGTCTATTCCATATACTCCTCAACAAAATGGTGTTGTGGAGAGAAGAAACAGAACCCTACTGGAAATGGTTAGGTCCATGATGGCGCATGCTAACTTACCTATCACTTTTTGAAGTGATGCGTTGTTAACTGCTGCCTATATACTTAACCGAGTGCTTTCCAAATCAGTTACTTCCACTCCATATGAGTTATGGACAGGTAGAAAACCGGACTTAAGTTATCTTAAGCCATGGGGTTGTGCTGCCTATACACATGAGTGCTCTCACAAGTTTGGGAAATTGGGTCCAAGAGGAAAGAAGAGTATTTTCATAAGATACTCGGAACACTCAAAAGGGTATGTGTTCATAGGTGAGCAAGAAAGTGGGAGTATAACTGAATTTGAATCACGAGATGTCACATTCTTAGAGGATGAATTTCCTAAGAAGGGCGAAATAGGGAAAGATAACTCCCTATTTGAAACCTTGGATCAAGATAATGATCTTGGTGGAGTTCCTCCAAGTGGGAGTAATATGAGAAGTGATGAATTGAATTCAACTCATTCTCAATTGCAACCACATAATGAGACGACATCATCATTATCTAATCCAAGTGGGAGCATAATGGGGAATGATGTGCAAAGTGTACAAACTCCCATACGGCAAACAAGTCGCCAAAGTATTCCCCGTCGACGTTTTGACATTGAAGAGGAAACTTTTATGGTTGCTCCACAAGATGAGGATGAGCCAAGAAATATTAATGAAGCTCTGAATTTCCCTAGTAAGGAAAAATAGATTCATGCAATGGAAGAGGAAATGGAGTCAATGAAATCAAACCAAGTCTGGGAACTGGTTGATCTTCCAAAAGGACGCAGAGCTATTGGGAACAAGTAGGTTCTCAAAATAAAGAGAAAGGCTGATGGCTGATAGAAAGGCATAAGGCTCGCCTTGTGGCGAAGGGGTATAATCAACAGGAATGAATTGATTATGAAGATACGTTTTCTCCTGTAGTGAGATTTACCTCGATTCGCATTATTCTGGCAATAGTAGCTTGTATGGATCTAGAGTTACATCAGATGGATGTAAAGACTGCTTTCCTCAATGGAGAATTAGAGGAAGAAATATACATGGAACAACCTGCTAGTTTCATAGTGAAAGGCCAAGAAGAAAAGGTATGTCGACTTTTGAGATCGATATACGGCCTTAACGATCTTCGAGACAATGGTATATACGTTTTCATAATGCCATAATGGCATATGATTTTACAATGATTGATGAGGATCATTGCGTATATATCAAAAGATCCAAGGATCAATTTGTGATCATATCATTATATGTTGATGATATACCGATTCTTAGGAAGCAATATGGAGTTTGTTCATACTTGTCAAGAGTTGGTTGACTTCCAACTTTGAGATGAAGGATATGGGTGAGGCTGCATACATTCTTGGAGTTAAGATTTCAAGAGATCATTTGAAGAGATCGTTGTCTCTTTCGCAAGAAACATATATAAATAAAGTTCTTGAACGATTTCGTATGTAAGATTGTAAACCCATAGACACTCCTATTGCAAAAGGTGAAGGATTGAGCCATAGACTGTGTCCGAGGACTCCACAAGAGAAGGAACAAATGAAACATGTTCCTTATGCTAGTGCAGTTGGGAGTTTGATGTACGCTATGATGTGTACAAGACCCGACATATGTTTTGCAGTTGGAATGGTGAGTGGATACCAATCCAATCTAGGTCCAGCACATTGGAAAGCCGTTAAGAGAATACCGAGGTATCCAAGGGAACCGCTGATTTCAAGTTGAATTACCAAGGAAATGATCTCGCGACTTGAAGGCTATTCGGATGCGATTGGGGAGGAGATTTAGATGAAAGGAAATCTACCTACGGATTTGCTTTCTTCGAACAATGGCGCCATATCGTGGAGCAATAAGAAGCAAACATGTATAGCCTTGTCCACGATGGAAGCTGAGTTCGTGGCATTATCAGCAGCGGTACAAGAAGTAGTTTGGCTTAAGAGATTTTTGGATCATTTAAGTGTTATTAAGAAAGCTGCACATCCATTATTGGTTAACTGTGATAGCCAAGCAGCTATAGCATACACTAAAGATCCAAAATATCATGGCAAGACCAAACATATAGATACCAAGTATAACTTTGTCAAAGATATGGTTGCACGAAAGGATGTGAACTTACGGTACATATCTACGCATAGAATGGTAGCGAGATCCTATGACAAAGCCAATACCTAGAGATGTGTTTTGTGGTCATGTAAAATCTCTAGGATTGCGTAGAGTCTGATGTACTGAATATTGTAATTTCCCTGAGTTGTTCACATTTAAATGAATTTGTGTTTTTTTATCATTAATGCCTATGAATCTTTGTTTGATCTTTATGCATCTTAATGCTCAGTGCATTACTTTATGTTGAGAAAGTATGTCGGACAGATAAGAGATTAGCCCACTCACACGGGTAATCGCCTCTATTTACTATATGATAAATAGAGATGAGACGGTTTTTAAGCTTATTATCTAGGTGATAATCGAGAGCTCAAGCTTAAAATACGTATGTCGCCTTAAGCGAGTGTTAAGATGAGGACATAGTACTTACGATGTCCGAAAGTAAAATAACCCACACATTTTACTTTATCTGTCTAAGATGCCAGATGTGAGTTCTGATGAATTTTGTGAATGAGTAAATACATGAACTCAAGTTAGACACTGGGTATGTCTGAACTATCATCTGTACGGTATTGATGGTGTAGACATACGCTTCATGGGAAAGGAGTTAATACCGTAATACATATTTCATACTACGTATGCATGAGACGACATATAAGAGTGGCAAAAGTTTGATCTCAACTTTTATGACGTGTGAGACTCTTGAGGAATAGAGTTCCTCAATTTTAGTGCCCTCATGACTCTTACTTATTCTCAAGATTTCTATTTAGTGTTTGCTATCTTAGAATGTTACCAATGGTCATGGGTTGATTCGATCTAATGGGACATTTCTAGCAAAGCAAGTTGAACTGAAATTGAGAGTTTGAAGGAAAGGGGAAGATCGGATATGGAGAATCACATTGTGGTTTTGTATTCACTGGTCGACCAATTATGACTGTCTTTGGGATAATCATAATTGTGAATACAATATATATATATATATATATATATCATTGTTTAAATGAGATTAAGAGAGATATAAATGTGATCGATCGATCTAGGGTATTGCATACTAAATTTACTCGGAAAGTGATGCCCATTATGAGCTGCTATATATTCCTAACATATATATAGCGAACGAGCTCCAGTATCTTGTCGCACGGATTATTCCCTGTATGAATGTTGAAAGAGGAAAAGAGGATTACATTCGGCCCACCATGCAAGTGGGAGTTGATGGATTTTCAATTGATGGGCCTAAGTTGGGCCTATCCGCCCATGTTGGTTTTGGCCCACCATGTGCGAGTGGGAGATGATGGTTTTAATTATATGGGCTTAAGTTGGCCTGCCCACGATGGGCCTAAAAGCCCGGCCCACAGGAATAAGGCCCGTGGATGGAGGGACATATAAAAGGGATGAGAGAGAGGGAGAACACACCTGTTGGAATTACAAGTACGTTAATTCTCTCCTTCTCCTCTCAAGAAGAAGAACAAAGGCAAAAAGACGACTTCTTCTTCCCTTCACGGTGAATTGTCGTCATCGGATCGAATAGGGCTGAATTCTCTTCCTCTTTACGGCATCGGTGTATAATCTGTGGCTAACAAGGTACGCTCGAATCCGTGGTGTGCTTTACGATCGGTGATACGTGACTTTTTCCCGGGCTTGTCTTCCGCGTTCGATTTAGGGGTTCGGTTTAAGTGTCGAATCCGTTTTCAGGGATCCGGTAATCCCAACAGTTGGCAAAGACATTGGATGCTAAGATTGTCTAAGTCAACACAAACTCTTTCTCCACATCACCCAATCAGCAAGGTAATCAAATCGTGTAAATAAAATCATTACAACATAGCAATTTTTTAACAGACGCCTCAAATTGAGACAGATTTGAAAAAATAAAAAGTAAAAGAGATTAATCCAGACATAAAGCATGGAATTTCTACTAGTAATGGAAAAAAGAGACGTTCTCATGGGGATGCAAGAGGAGGGACGTGAAAAGCGAAGCAACAAATTTCAATTTGTGTCCAGTAAAGTCATGGTCTTCCCGAAATTTATTGAAGTTGTTTTCCCATGACCTCTTTTTCTCTTTTGCTTCATTTTCCAGACAAAAAGGCATGTGGTAATATGGTATCCATGAAGCCTTTGGAGAAATTCTGCTGAGTATTACCAAACAAACACTTGTGGATGAAGAGTATCTTATTTTGATTCCCCTGACCACTGACGTACGCGTGAAAAGCACCCAAAATTAAATTAATGACAGGGTGCTATAGCCTTATCCCAAGAAAGCATCATTACTACTTGAATACTTTTGAGGTATGTGTATGACTTTACGAAAAATTATCCAAAAATCCAAAAATCTATTAGATAACGAATAATTCAATTTTAAACTTTGATATAATACCATGTCAATCGAGATATATTGAATGCTAATATCATCTAAGTTGGTGCACTTTCTCACTCCTCATCACTCAATCTGTAGGGTAAGAAGCCATGTCAACTATTATGTTTAACTTTTCTTGATTGAGTGAGCCATGTAAGAAAAATTACATAACATGACAAGTTATTTAACCGATGCCTCAAATTGAGCCAAATTTGAAAATTTGAGGTTCTTGATTATATATATATATTCATGTACTCGATTGTAAACTAAACAAGAGCTCAAGTACTTACGATATCATTATTCTTAACTCTTAAATCGCTTTAAGAGTAAACATCATTCTTGCTTAGTACCAGTCAATTTTAAGCATGGCATGTAACGCATGGTGAAATTCTACTAGTAGTGGAAAAATAAAGGCATTCACATAGGGATGGAAGAGGAGGGACGTGAAAAGTGAAGCAATAAAGCCAATTTGCATCCTGCAAAGTCTATCTGTTTTCGATTGCTCTCTGCTTCTGCTTCACTTTCTAGACAAAAAGTACATTATGTCCATTAAAGTCTTGGTCTTCCCGATGAAAGTCCTTTATGAGTGTACTATCACGACAAGCAATATGAGTTAGCCTGAAGAGGCCACCTTTTGAAGCACATTGTGTCCTTGAGTTAGACAAATAAATTGTTCTCATTTTTCTCCATAGCAAGACTTTTGGTCGTCGTCTGAAAGAGAGGACCTTTTCTTGTGGCCATCCAAAACATAGAATAGGAGGTGATCACATGACCAACTTAGAGGGCATGCACATCTTCATAAAAAAATTATAATTTACAAATGTTTTGTTGGTTTTTTTTTCCTTTAGTATGGGCTTTCATGTGGCAGTTATAGTGTTAAAAATTTATAGCAAAATGGGTGAGGATGATCTGCTAAAGGGTACTGAAGTAGTTGGTGATGATCATGAATCACTTGATAGGAGAATTATGGTCCTTTGAACTGAAAAAGTTAGCCCGAAGCAACTTGATTTTAATTGACTATTAAAAGTTTTTAAAAAAAAAAAAAAAACCATACAAGACTCACCACAGAGCCAGTGAAAAGCACCAAAATTAAATGAATGACAGAGTGCTATAGCCTCGTCCCATCTTCAATGCTTTTGACATGTGAATATAACTATCATTTAAAATCCCCTAGTAGTAATACATGACAAAGAAAATCAGAGAATATTTTTTGGCTTATAAAAAAAAAACATACAATTTGATTGCGCCTTATCTCAAGCATTTGGGATCTGCCTAAATAAGGAAAAGAAAAAGACATTCAAGAGGAGGCGCTTATTCGATTTCGCATGTGAGTGGTTGAAGCAAAAACTCTATAAAAGGAGCCCCACCAATTTCATTCTATATCTTTCGACCAAAAAAAAAAAAAGACTTTCTATATGTGTGGCTTCCTAAAGAAAATCAAATTGACTTGAATAAAACCAGATAATGAGGTGCATGAAAATTCTTACCAATATGCTGGCAATTAAGTATCTTAAGGTTTTTTTTTTTTTTTTTTTCGTTCAATCAATTACCTCGACATTTCAAATGTTTCACAACATGATGCACAGTCCCTGGGAATAAAATGTTAACAAACTGCACCGATGTGGAGGAACTAAATCTCAATTAAATCATGGACGTTGTGCAACAGGTCGCAGGTGTCACGTATGTGAATATTGGACAACTCGCACATGATGTATGGAAGTGTGTGTAATATGTTCCCACTGATTAGATGTCTAAATGCAATTATTTTCTTGTGCATTTGATCTATGCAATCCACCTTAACTGATCTTTCCCGACACACATTCGTGGGGTTTGTTGCTCAATATATCTTATGTACATACTCTGTCAAGAAAAACACTTTCCATATAAGATAACCATAAGAAATTGCTTTGCATTTTATGTCCAAATATGTTTTTTCTTGCTTACTATACCACAGGGTGCAAATTTCATTTTGAATGAAGAAATCAGAAAGAAAGAGAAAACGAAGTAAAATATCCCCATTAACAATCATTGGCGGAGCAACAGTAATTACCCTTAGCTAGCAGCGCCGAACCACATCTGAGAGGATGATGGGTATATAGTAAACCATGAGAAGTGACGTTCTCATGGATGCATGAGAAGGGATGTGAAAAGCGAAGCAACAAACTTCAATTTGTGTCCTGCTAAGTCTTGGTCTTTCTGGAATTTATTGAAGTTTCTTTCCCATTACCTCTTTTTTCTCTTTAGCTTCACTTTCTAGAAAAAAAAGCACATGGTATCCATGAAGTCTTTGGAGAAATTCTCTTAATATTACGAAACAAGCACTTGTGGGTAAACAGTATTTTATTTTGATTCCTCTGACTGACGTGCGCCTGAAAAGCACCCAAAATTAAATGGATGACAAAGTGCTATAGCCTTGTCCCAAGAAAGCATCAGTACTACTATATGAATATGACTTTACGAAAAATTATCTAAAAAATTCATAAATTTATTGTATGACCGCTAATTCAAACCTAAACTTTGATATGCTGCCATGTCAATCGAGATATATTAGATGCTAATATCATCTAAGTCAACACACTTTCTCTCTCCTCATCAAAGGGTAAGTAGCCACGTCAATTATTATTTTTAACTTTTGCTGAGTAAACGAGTCATGTCAGCAATATTACATAACATGGCAATTTATTTAACCAATACCTCAAATAGAGCCAAATTTGAAAAATTGAGGTTCTTGATTGAAAAAAAAAAAGAGTTCAGGTACTCGATCGTAAACTAAAAAAGAGGTTAGGCACTTTCGATATCATTATTCTTAGCTCTTAAATCGCTTCAAGAATAACATCATTCTTGCTTTTTTTCCCCTTTCTTAAGTTCTAGTTGTTTTTTCTATATATTTTTTCTTTGATTTTTTTCTTTTTTATTGAACATAAATTTGAAAAGATACATGAAAATGTAGACATAATTCTAATAGAGAAGTACAAAAGATATTATTGAACGAAAAATCACAGTACAATTAAGCACGAAAAAAGAGTTGGATGAAAATTACAGTAACGGTCAATTTTAAGCATGGCCTAAAACGTGTGGGGAAATTCTCCTAGTACTGGAAAAACAAAGGCATTCTCGTAGGGATGGAAGGACAGGGATGTGAAAAGTGGAGCAACAATGCCAATTTGCATTGTGCAAAGTCTGTCTTTTTTCAATTGCTCTCTTTCGCTTTTGCTTCACTTTCTAGACAAAAAAGTACATGCTGTCCAATAAAGTCTTTGTCTTGCTGAGTTTGTGGTTTATCTACATGAACAGAGCACTTGTGGATAGAAAGCGTCCTTGAAAGTCTTGGTTTATCACTTTGCTTCGCCATAACTCTTGGTTGTTCTCTATGATTGACCCATGGCCTTTGGAGAGATCTTTTGGGTTCCTACTTAGCTTCCTTCTTATACTAATTTATGGTATGGTTAATTTTAAGCAAGACATGTAGTGCATGGAAATTTTACAAGTAATGGAAATAGAGATATTCACATAGGGATGGAAGAAGAGGGATGTGAAAAGTGAAGCAATGAAGCCAATTTGCATCTTCAGTAAAGTCTTGGTCTTCCCTGTGAAAAGTACTTTATGAATGTACTATGACGACCATCAATTTGAGTTAGATCGAAGAGACCATGTTTTGATGCACATTGGGTCCTTGAGTTAGATAAATCAACCGTTCTCCTTTTTCTCTAGATCAAGATTTTTGGTTGTCGTTTAAAAGAAAGAACCTTTTCTTGTGGCCATCCAAAACGGAGGATAAGTGATGATATTTCTTCACATGATCAACTTCGAGGGCATGCATATCTTCATAAAAAATTTATAACTTACAAATATACTGTTGTTGTTTTTTTTTTTTTTTTTAGTATAGGTTTTTACATGGCAGCTATAGTGCTAAAAATTCGCAGCAAAATGGGCGGCAATGACCTATTAAAGGGTGCTGAAGTAGTTGTGATGATTGTGACTCACTTGATAGGAGAATCGTGGTCCTTTGAGTAGAAAGAGTTAGCCCAAAGCAACTTGCTAAGCAACTTGCTTGATATATTAGTTGGTGATTTGCCAATCATTTACTATTTCTAGAGTTAAATTAGAAAACTTGCTTCATGGATTCGTTGGTGTACCCGACTCTTTTTTCTGTTTAGCCCAAGGCACGTGTTTCTACTCTCCTTATCAAACAATCAAAATAAGTTGTCTTTGATGACTTGCAGATGTATAATAGAAAGTAAGATGCGATTGTTAGGTGAATCGTCAACGTTTATTTCAGTCCGTGCAAGTTGTACAGAGATGCTTATTTGTCAGTCGTATTAATTATGGTTAGGTTTATTCATTGTTAGACAAGAAAAAGGGTCAGGCATCACCAACTAACAATACAATCTACTAGATATACTGTAGGCATCACACTTATGAATAGGAAAATCGTGCAAAGGACCACAATCCTCCTATCAAGTGGTTCTTGATCATCAACTACTACCTCAACACCCTTTAGAAGATCATTACTGCCCGTTCTTGCTACAAATCTTTAGCATCGTAATTGCCATGTAAAAGCTTATATTGATTGCATATTCACCAATAACACATTAAACGAAGATATTGAAATTATAAGGTTACTGAGAATGTACAGATGCATTAAAAAAAAAAAAAGGCTTGGGCTTGATCTTTGTTTAATGTTTTTGGTAGGTAAATGTCTTGGTCTTCCTGGACTAAATAATATCTTCTCTCCATTAGCTCACTTCTGCTTCAAAAAAGATAGAAAAAAATCAATAAGTTGTGGACAATTTCAACTGTTGCTCATGAGTTCCTGAATTGGAAGATATAATTTAAAAAATACGTACGCATATATATATATGTAATTCAATAAGTTGGTCAGTCCTCCATGATCAGCCCTATCAATAATTATCTTTCCCTTTCCTAAAAGTTATTAATTTAAAAAACAGATGATATAATCCAAAAATCTATTTAGATATGAACCCAATTAGTGAGGTCAATTGATTATGAAATATGAAATTAAATTAGATTATTAATGTTCATACACATGCTACGCACAGACGAAGACATTGGGCGCATTTATTCAGCATGTAATTAAAAATTAGGAATTAGAATAAAATGAACTGTTCCTGAAGTGAGTGTTTCCAAATATTACTCAAACCTTAGAACTTGGCATACTTGAACCAAATATAACTACCCATAACAAAATAAATCGTCAAATGCACTAATCTAATTTTGTGCCAAGGTATCATTAGTACTTAGTAGTCTAAACGAAAAGAAATTTTACGAAATGGACATTGACAAACTTCGTAGTCTTTCAATGTGCTTGACAATTAGCCCCTGAAATCTTTTGGCGTGTGAAATTAACAAAAATATCTCCTATTGTCTTTCACATGAGAGAATGAATAATCTTACAAAAGAAAATTATTAAAGGGAGACAAAGCAATGAATTGAGAGGATAAAATTGTAGAAAATATATTGCATAAACAAAAGTACATGCGAGATTTAACCTAGACCAATGATTGTATGATAAGCTTTTTCGGACAATGAAATCGTGAGTTTCTGAATTGTTATCCCTTTCGCAATAAAGTACATGAACTTTTTATGGTTTAATCAATTACCTCAATTTTTCAAATGTGGATTAAAGTGAGGTCTTTGTTATAATTTCGGGTGTAAAAGGTTGACATGGTGACTAGCGCTGTTAAATAGCTGTTAAATGTCCATATTGGTGTCGATATGGTACCTTGAGATGTTGTCACGTTAGCAAAAACAATCTATGCCAAGATTGTCTAAGCCAGCGTACACTCTCTCCTCATCGTCAAACTTGTAGGGTAATCAAACAATGTCAAGACATGGCAATCAAATTGAGCAAAATTTGAAAAAAAAAAAAAAGAATAGATTAATGTTAATATAACTCGTGGAAGTGGCACTTGTAATGATGACCAAGACATTTACATAGCCAAAGTCTTGGTCTTCCTGGAAACTTAAAAGTTTCTTTCCTGTTAGGTCTTTCACTTTTGCTTCACTTTCCAGACAAAAAAGCACGTGATATGCAATAAAGTCTCTGTAGATGTTCTCTGCATACTACGAAAGAAGCACTTGTGGACAAAAGGTACATCATTTTGATTCTTCTAACCACTAGCGTTCATGTGAAAAGCACCCAAAATTCAATGGATGACAGAGTGCTGTAGCCTAGTCCCAGGAAAACATCATTACTGCTTCAATGCTTTTGACATATGCACGTGACTTGCCGACAAAATTGTCTAAAAAAATCCTAAAGATATTATATGATAGCAAATTAAATTCTAAAATTTTCAATTTAAGTAATTTAATCTTAAGTTTTTTTACGATTTATCAATATAATCATTTTTGGTCTGAAGCGCTGAATTGATGATCATGCTACATAGGATGGTTAGCATCTACATCAACGATTTTTTAGTCAAAATTGGCTCGAAGAACTACATTAGCAAATCATTAACAAATTTAGAACTAAATTGATCAATTTGAAAAGTTTAGGATTGAATTGGCGGTCGTCCAATAGGTTTACGATATTTAGGATAATTATCCCATGACGAAGAAAGTGAGGGAATATTTATTGGCTTACAGAAAAATATACAAACTGCTATCTACGAAAAAGACTATCATGCAAATTAGTTGTAATTGGTAGACCAGATAGATAAACCAAGAACATATAAATGTGCCAACGTCTTCAAATGAATAAAAGAAATCATAGTAAAGTTTTAAATTATGTGTGCATGAACGGTACATGTAATAGTATTTTTTATTAACATAATGTCCAACCGACAAAAAATCAAGTACGTAGAAAAAGTCTGTCTTCAATCAAATGTTTGATAAGCCACTAAAATATTTCGAGTGGAAGAAAAGAAGTGCTTTAGACTTAGAAATATATTTTAAATCTCCAATTACATTCAAGTGTGCACCAAACTATCTGAGCATATACTTTTGTTGATTTGGGCGAGGAGATGAAAGGGAAAGCAATGGAATTGGCCAAAAAAGTGGACAAGAATAATACGTTATTTTTCAAATTTTATGATTGAAATTATTCGAGAAGATAATCTAAAGAAATTAACATTGAGAATTTTATAGTCTCCAAGTGTGCTTGACATTTAGCCGCTAAAATCTTTTTGCAATGGCGTGAAATTATCGAAAGTATTTCCTATTCTCTTTCACATGAAAGAATGAAAAATAAAAAAAAAAAAAAAAAAAAAAAACAAAAACAATTTAAGTGAAACCGAGCAATGAATCCAAAGGATGAGTTTGTAGAACAAATATCGCCTAAAAAGAAGTGTAGGTATTCGATTGTAAGCTGAACAAAAGCTGAGCTTACTATGTCATTATCCCTAACTCCTAAACCGCTCTAAGAAAAGCATTTGACGAAAAATATTGTCTACAAATGTGACTATAAAATGGTACGTTGGAAGTGGACGGCCCAGCGGCGGGGCAATGACCATGAGACTGGTAGTGCTCTCTCTCTCTCGCCATTCCGGCATTTTTTTTTTTTCTTGCTGTATTTTTCTTTTTGTTTTTCTCTTTGCTTTTTTTTTTTCTTTTATTGAACTTAAATCTGAAAAGATATATGAAAATTTAGACATAATTCTAATAGACAGGTACAATAGAGATTAATGATGAAATATCACAAAATAAATGAACATGAAAAGGGTTGGATGAAAATTATAGTATTGTAAATTTTAACAGTAATGCATGGAAATTCTACTAGTAATGGAAAACAAGATATTCGCATAAGGATGGAAGACGAGGGACGTGAAAAGTGAAGCAACAATGGCATTTGTGTCCTGCAAAGTCTTAGTGTTGCTGGATTTTATTGCCTTTCGGTTTGACATTTGCTTCACTTTCTAGAAAAAAAAAAAAAAAAAAAAAAAACTACATGATGTCCACAAAAGCCTTGGTCTTCCTGAGTTTATGCTTAAATTACAAAAACAAATAAATGATAGTGGAAAGTACGAATATATGGGCCTGACTTAAAAAAGAAAAAATGCAAATGGGAGGTGAAACAAGCACTTGTGGACAGAAATCGTCCTTAAAAGTCTTCATCTTCGTTCGGTCCTTTTAGGCAGGAAAAAAGCCTTGGTCTTCCTGAACTTCATAGTTTTCTCTCTCCATTAGCTCACTGTCATTTTGCTTCGCCATTGCCCTTGTTGTTCTCTGCAGTGACTGATTCACCCATGGCCATTGGAGAGATCTTTTTGGGTTCCTTCTTTCAGGTCCTCTTCGACAAGTTGACTTCTCTGGGATTGGAATATGCACAACGCGAAGGAATCAACACTGCTTTACTCAACGAGTGGAAGGGGATGCTGGAAACAATCAACGTGGTGCTGGATGATGCAGAGGACAAGCAGTTGGGCGGTAACCGTCTAGTGAAGCTGTGGCTGGATGATGTTAGGGACTTGGCCTATGACATGGAAGACTTGCTCGATGAGTTCGCGATTGAAGCCACTCAAGTTAAGTCTGGGGCAGAATCCAGCGCAAGCAGAGATCAGAAGAAAAGGAAATTCTTTTCCTGGGGCCAAGATGGATCATCCGGATCGAATCTGAACTCGTGCTTGTTTGAAACTAAGGTACAAGAGATCAGTGGCAGGTTGGAAAATATTGTCACTAGGAAGGCTCGTCTGACCTTGAGAGAGAATGCCGCGGACATATCCAACTACACCAACAAAAGGCTCCCTAGCACTTCTTTGCCGGAGACTCGGTTTTTCGGCAGGGAGAAGGAAGAAGCGGAGTTACTGGAACTATTGATAGGTGAGGTTGGAAATTCCGATGCCGGGCTGAGCATAGTCCCCATAGTTGGGATGGGCGGTGTTGGAAAGACAGCTATGGCTCAACGGTTGTACAATGATCCCAAAATGAATAGCTATTTCGAGAGGAAAGCATGGGTTTGTGTTTCAGATGTTTTTGATGTTCTCGACATAACAAAGACTATTTTACAATCAATCGCTGGGTTGTCTTGCGAGGGCAAAGATCTTAACTGGTTGCAAGTTAAGTTGAAAGATGATCTATCCGGAAAGAAGTTCCTTGTGGTCTTAGATGATGTCTGGAATGAGAAGTATGGAGAATGGACTTCCCTCTTAAAGCCATTTGAAGCGGGGGCTAATGGAAGCAAGATCATCATCACGACGCGCAACCATCCTGTGGTTTCCATAACAGGAGCTTCGCCATATCCTTTGAAGGAGTTGTCTGTTGATAATTGTACCAGCTTATTAGCCTATCACGCTTTGGAAGCAAGAAATTTCGAGAGGCACCCGCATCTGGAAATAGTAGGCAAGAAAATAGCTGAAAAATGTAGAGGTTTACCTTTGGCAGCAAAGATATTGGGTGGTCTCCTACGTAATAAAGAGAATCCAGATGAATGGGAAGCTATCTTAAATAATAGAATATGGGATGTAGCATCGGCAAAAAACGATGAGGTTCTTCCAGCTTTGAAATTGAGTTATGTCTATCTCCCTTCTTATTTGAAAAGATGTTTTACTTATTGCGCAGTATTTCCAAAGGACTATGAATTTGAGAGGGACGAGCTGGTGCTCTTATGGATAGCGGTGGGCTTTTTAGATGGACGAAAAGCGAAAGAGAATATCTTGAGATCAGGACGGAAATACTTCGATGAGTTAGTATCTAGATCCTTTCTTCAACAATCCAGTGTTGACACATCGAAGTTTGTGATGCACGATCTTTTGAATGATCTAGCAAAGTCAATTGCGGGTGTGACATGCTTTACCTTTGGGGAGTCTCAGGTAGTGAGTGATGAAGATGATGCCTCTTTTGAAGAGAAAGCTCGTTATGCATCATGTGTCTCACAATATGTTACATCAAAAAGCTCAAGAGCATATGCTGCAATGAAGGTACTAAGAAGTTTAATGCTATTGACTATTCAATCTGATCATTATAGAGAAAAAATATTTATTTCTGGAAAGGTGCTGCACAACTCACTAATAAACTTGAAGTACTTGCGGGTGTTATCATTATGCCATTGTGACATCATAGAGGTACCGAATTGTGTCTGTGATTTAAAACATCTCCGATATCTCAACCTCTCATACACCAATATCGAAAGGCTACCCGATTCAATTGGTGCCTTGTGCAAATTACAAGCTTTGATCTTAAGAGGTTGTCAAATGCTTTCTATGTTGCCTCCAGGCATCACAAAATTGATCAGGTTACAATTTCTTGACATTAGAGATACAGGGAGTCTCAAAAAGATGCCATTGGGTATTAGTAAGTTGAGGAATCTTATTATCTTGTCCAAGTTTGTGGTAGGACCAGAGAGAGGGTCACAATTAAATGAGTTAAAGAACTTGCCACATCTTCAAGGAGATTTACTCATATCTGAATTGCAGGAGGTGGAAAAAGTTAGAGATGCAATTGATGCTAATTTGTTTGGAAAGCAAGACCTTAGCAACTTATTCTTGCATTGGAATAAAGGTTTTGGAGATTCCCGAAATACAGAGCGCGAAGCACGGGTTCTTCACTCTCTGCGACCTCACACTAATATTAAAAATCTCACTATCTCATACTATGGTGGTGAATCACTCCCGTCATGGTTAGGTGATCCATCCTATTCTAAGATAGTGTATTTGCGCTTGCTTGGCTGTCCTCATGTTAGTTCGCTACCATCACTTGGACAGCTCCCTTCACTCAAAGAATTATCTCTTGAAGGTCTAAGTGCAGTGTGCATGATAGGCTCTGAATTTTACGGAACTAAAAGCCCTTTTCCATCCTTAACAATTTTGAAGTTTGAAGGGATGTCGGCATGGAAAGATTGGTCTTATTATGCTGGAGGTCGAGAAGAAAAAGTACCATTCCCCTGTCTTCAGCATCTTGTTGTCCAAAGATGTCCAAAGTTGACGGGGACATTGCCTCATCGATTAGATCATCTCATAAAGCTAGAAATTTGTTCATGCTCCCATTTGAATGACTCAACCAATAAGGTTCATCTTCCATCTCTTTGTGAGTTATACATTAATGATTGTAACAAGGAGATCTTAAAGTGGTTGGACAACCTAACTTCTTTAACCATTCTCAAAATTGAGAATCTTGCGGAGTTTGTTTACTTTGATAATGGATTTATGAGCTACTTGGTCAAGCTAAAGGAGCTTCATATAAGTAGATGTGACAAGCTAACATACCTATGGCAAAGTGGAATTGAAATGCAAAATCTTTCTTGCCTCCAAGAATTAGTCATCAAATCATGTCCTCGATTCACATCTTTTATGGAGGGAGAAGGAGAGATTGAGCTACTGTGTGACCTTGAAAGGATGGAATTAGAGGGTTGCATGAGCTTAGAAAGGCTTCCAAGCAAGTTGCACACACTTAAAAGTTTGATTATTTGGAATTGTCCAAAAATCATGGGACTAACCATTCCTCCAAATGACCCCAGCAATAAGAACACGATGTCGCAGCTTGAATATCTCTTGATTAACGATTGTGATTCTTGGATATCTTTTCTGTTTGCTAAGGATAGACTTATTTCTCTAAAGAGTCTTACTATTGATAATTGCAAGGAAGTAGAGTTGCTAGCAGAGATCACCGCAGTAGAATCGCTAGAATATCTAGATATTCGCAATTGTATGAATTTGGGAAGCCTACCACAGTGCCTTCGCACGCTCGTCCATCTTACTTGTTTGGAAATAAGTGGTTGTCCAGCACTAGAGGACCTCCCTCCCCTTCCCCTCACCTTGTCGAGTCTTTCACTTTCTAGTTGTCCGAAAATAAAGTCTATTGCCAGCTGTAACATTGATGGTTGTAACAATCTCACTTCTTTGGAAATATGGGAGTGTCCAGCATTGGAGATGGAGAACTTCCCTCCCCTTCCAATCACCCTATTGCGTCTTACACTTTATAAATGTCCGAAGATAAAGTCATTGGAGTGCCATCGTCTTACGTCCCTTCAGGAGCTACAAATTTGGGATTGTGAAAATATCGAATGCTTCCCCGAAGGAGGCTTGCCTCCAAATTTGCGGGAGTTTTATATTTGGGGGGTGCAAGAATATGAAGCAGCCAGTGAGAGAATGGGGCTTGCCCATGCTCACTTCCCTCGAGAGAGTGGGAATGGACGGAAGCAGCATGGGAGGGGAGGGAGACGAGGAGTGCTTTCCTTCGGACGAAGACAACGGGGATTCCTGGAGTCTTCTCTTTCCTTCCTCTCTTAAGTTTGTTTCGATTGGCAATATGAGGAACGTGGAAAGACTATCAAATGGCCTTCGCAACCATCTCTCCTCTCTCCAAGATTTATGGATTGAAGATTGCCCGAAGTTGAGGGACTTGCCAGAGGATGGCCTCCCTCCCTCCCTCCAAGGATTGTGGATAGTAGATGCGAGAATCTGAAAGATCGATGCTCAAAACACACCGGCGACTATTGGCCCCTCATCCAAGAGATCCCTCGCATCGAGATTGATGACGTTCGGATCCGATAAATCGAAGGCATCGATTTCCCATTCTGCTCTCTCAGCTCGATGCTCGATACAAATCGATACTTTCCCATGAAGAAGCTCCGAATGAATTTCCGGAAATCCAAGAAATCCTCAACATCCGCATCGATTGGGTTCTCAGATCCGATGAAGTGAAATCGATCCACTTTCGCTGTCCTTTGCTAACTGCCGCGATTCAATCCCTTCCATCTACGGTCAGATTTCTACGGGTTCAGGTGAGTCCTTTCGTCTTGAATGCATCGATTTCGTGTCTCTGTTCTTCAGTTCGACGCTTAATACGAAGTAATTTCTTCCAATGCGCGCAGACGTTTGCTTTTCGTGGAGTACGACTGAAATTCAGAGCTGAAAAATTGATAATTAGCTGCTTGATTATCCAGCAAGAGCTTCGTTTAGTCTCCAAGTGCACTGGCTTGCGAAAGTTGATGATGATGATGATGATGATGATATTCTTGTATGCCACAACTGCATCCATGTCCACTACTGCCTTGGGCCGGCTTTTCTCTTTTGCCACTGCAATGCTCTTTCGAACAACAATTAATTCAGCCTCCTCTGTTTCTGTTTTGGCCTCAATCCCAACAAATTTCTGTTCGTATATGGATGCGAAGTTTGGGTACTTGCCAGAGGATGGCCCTCTCTCTCTCTCCCTTCAAGAGATCCCTTTCATCAGCATTGATAGCATTCGGATCCAATGAAGTAAAATCGATCATGCCCGAGCCATGATGATAGATTTGTCTTCGTTGACTTCTTTTTGTTCCTCAGGTAATGCTTCCAACTTCTTTCATATTTCGCTTTCATTTGTTAACTGCCGGGATTCATTCTTTGATGTGATGTAAGTTTTCTTGGGTTCAGTTAAGTTTTTGGTTTTCAAGGCATCAATTTTGATTCTGCTCCCTCAATTTGATGTGTAATACAGACTGATATTGGAACTCGAGTCTCTAGCTCATTTTGAAAGCCAGAAAATGAAATTTATTGGATTGTTAATTGACGGGGATTGTGCTGCTGTTGTCTCTTCTCGATTAGCTTATCCCACATCGAGATTTGACATGTCTTACCCTGTGTGGCAGATTGCTTGCGGTTGTCGATGATATCTCCTGCTTGTTCCAAGGACACATAGAGAATGTAGCTCTTCGTAAGCAGCTATATGGATGGAACAAAACCGCTAATGAGGTCATCATCATCATAGAAGCTTATAGAACTCTTGAGGGATTGGAGGCCTTACCCTGCTGATCAAGTTGTGAGAGATATCAGCAGGAAGTTTGGTTTTGTGCTCTTCGATGGCTCTTCTAAAACTGCTTTTCTGGCCTCTGTGAGCAACAATAATGTTCATTGGTTTCGTTCTGGGATATCACTCTCAATCGTTCCCTCCAACTGCAATCTATATCTAATCCTTTCTGTTCTCTGAATCATGCAGGATGTTGATGGAAGTGTTGCTTTCTTCTGGGGAAGTGATTCTGGGGGCAATCTTGTTCTCTCGAATGATGCAGAAGTCATGAAGATGGGCTGTGGGAAATCTTTCGCACCATTCCCTGCAGGTAATTATTTTTTCGGATTGTCGATGCAGCGCCACTGGAGTTCGGTAGATGCATTGCAGTGTGAAAAGTAAGGATGGATGATCTCTGCTGATATTAAGCAGAGTTCAGAGGAGAATGTTATGTTGTTGGGTGACATCATATTAGAAAAATTGGTTCTGAACCTAAATTTATGATTTATGGTTAAAATGGCAGTCTTTACGTGTATGCATGTTTTGATTTGTGTATTTTCAATTACAATGTTGCTCTTCCAATGGTTTTCGAGTGCCAAATCATTCACCTTAAAACATTGCCTTCTTTTCCAACTCAGGATGCTGCTTCACCCGCTCTGGAGGTTTGAGGAGTTATGAGCACCCACCGAATGAGGTGAAGCCAGTTCCTCAATTCGATGCTTGATACAAACTGATTTTCCTTGTTTAGATTTTTCACATAAATTTTCGAAAACCAGCAGCTGAAGGTGAAAGATTGACATATGCAGAATGAAATGTTCACAAAGCTGCATCTTGCTATATTGATGACATATCTTGAACTCTTCTTCATGCCCAAAAACTGTGCTTATTTTTGCACTTGAGTGACCCACCAAACAAATTGTGAATCAAAATGCACTATGCCTTGCTTGAGAATCATCAAGAATCATAGCATTCGACAATCATATTCCTCTGCATTTTCAGCATTTGTTGTATGTTCTCTTCCCAACATCTTTTTTCTTGTGCCCTTAAGCTCATTCATTGTGGTTGTTTTGTGGATACCACTGTGATCTGTATTGGCAAAATCTCTTGGAAGGATCTCTTGAGAATGCTGTTGAGGTGGGGCTAATGCTGTTGATGTTAAGTGTTACTTTTTTGCAATTTAATAAAAGAAAAAAGAAGCGTTTAATTTTATTTGGTGCACTGAGATGTTCTAAATTTTCTTCTAGTGGATACGATCTAAATAAGAATAATCTTTTCTAAAATCTAAAAACAACGATTAGTTATGTGGATGCTGCGATATGATTGCGAACCAAAGGGATGCACTTCCTTTTTTTTCCAATGGTTTCCTTTATCATTGAGAACCTTCTTTTTCTGGATGATGATCCTTTGTATTATTAACCAGTCAACCTGGGATAAAATTTTGGGGCACCTCATGGCTCCAACATTTCAATGCCACACCAATTCATGACAGCATTGATATTACATAAATCATGTTCTGCTTGGGTCTTGATCACTGGTGGGTTAGGAACTATTACTAAAAGCTTGCTAGAAATTTTTAGCCAATTTACTTATGCTTGATTGGTTGAGATTGAAATGATATGCTACCTGCTTCTGTGATTGTGTTGTCAACAATGACCTCTGGGGCAAATCTATTCAGTTCTTTAAAGTATCAGTCTTGTGCGTTTACTCTACCATGGAATATTATTTTGTCTTACGTTATGTTATTTTATCTGAAAATACCTTCTTATGTGGCATTCTGCAGGGAGCTCCGGAACAAAATTTTTCGAGCTCACTTGCGTTTGTTTGGTGTAACTGGAAATCTTGCACTTCAACGAATGCAAACCTTGTCTGGTACATCTCCTCCCTCTCTGCTACTGTTGCATATGTAAATTTTTGGTTGAAGCATTTTTCATGTGAGATTGTGAAGCTCTATTAGAGGTTAGTTAATTTGTAATCTAAATTGCAATTCACTGTGTACTTTCTCTTAGGCTTTTTGGATTTTATTGCACATATAACATGGTGCTTTGCCCATATAAATAGGTGGTTAGAAAAGCAGCATTGCATTTGCCAAGATAACTTTCAAGAAACCTCACATACTTTTGCTTGCGAGCCATCCGATCATCTGGTGAGTTTTACTCATTTTTCTCCATTTTGTGACTTTGATTACTTTTTCAGTTAGCTTGTTATATTGCTCTTGCACTAATTGAACTTATAGGAATCTGATCTTTACATTGAAGATACAATGGAACCAATTAGTGATCACAACAGGGACCCTCTGCCATCTTACATCTAACTTATAATAGAACAGAAACCAATCTAGTTGTCCAACTGGCAAATTATTGGGAATCAAACATGTTTGCTAGCATGATCAGTGTTTTTGTATTACAGTAATCTAAAATACCAAGTAGTTCCAATATCCTATAGGCAGCATCGGGTTTTGCACGTAATTAATGTGGAAATTTCTTTGTTTAAAAATGTGGACTTTAAGTTCTAGGATTTGCAGTCATTGTGGAAATTCCATTTTCCCTAAGATTAGTATCTTCCTTAATGGCCTATGACTACTGATGTGTTATCTTTGTAAATTCCTAGGTTCTTGTCTAAGGATTGATGAGTATGATTCTACGTCTTTTTTACTATCCCAAACTGCAGGATTTGGATGCTGTTGAGGCGCTCATTCAAGGTCTGGTCTTGTTCCAAGGAAGATGTTCGACAGTGAGATTGATTTTTTTGCCAAAGTACTTCAATTTGACCAATGACGGATCGTCTTTACAACTAATAGCCATCTTTTCACCTTGATTTGCAGGTTAGTGACAATGAGCATCCAATATCTGCAAGCATGGACAAGCTCTGGATTGTTGTTTCAAGGCAAGGTGGCGCCTTTCCGTGGGAATTTCCAGGATCATAAGAAGATATTTCAGTCCTCGTTGAATCAGGCGAGTTTATTTCTTTTCATCAGCCAAGAGTGGTTCAATGGGATCACATCACATTACCTTACAAAACATAAAATGAGGCTTTGTTACCGAGAGAAAGCAAAATAAGGATGAAGAGAGGATTGTTGCCGATATACAGGATGTACTCACAGTAACAGCGACCCTCGTTTGTCATTTTGATTAGGGCTCATGGAAGGACGAGTCTTAAGTTTTTAACATCGAATATGCAGTATCATTTGCCAATAGCTTTAAAAGTTTGTACTTTTGACTCTAAGTACATAATTGCTTTTAGTAACTATGTTGTAGGCCATGCCTAGCCAAAAAATACTATATGAAATTCTGTATGTGAATTGGTTAGATAATATCCTTTTAACATGTTCAGGTTGATATTCAAAATAAGAACCTCTCTTTCTTCCCATAACGGTTATTGTATAGATGGAAGGATAAATTGAAAACAGAGGTTTGAATATGCGAATGAAACAACTAAATTTTGGATTAACCATGCAGGCCGAAACCCATTTAAAAACTGATTACCTGGTCAAAGAATAAAGTTTATCTTTCTTCTATTCAAATACCCACTCCATCTCTTGATAATGGTAGCTTTAGCCACACCAAAAAAAAAAAAAAAAAAATCGTGATTTCATTGTTTAGAGAGGCAACGGTTAGATCAAACTGATTTTTGTTGGACTTTATTGTGATATCATGAAAGGTTCCATATATCAGCCTACATAAGACTGTGGAACTTGAGTCTCTAGTTCATTTTGAAAGCCAGAAAATGAAATTTATTGGATTGTTAATTGACAGAAATTGCGGTACTGTCTTCTCTTCTCAATCAGCTCATCCCACATCGAGATCTGACATGCCTTACCCTCTGTGGCAGATTGTTTGCAGTTGTCGATGATATCTCCTGCTTGTTCCAAGGACACATAGACAATGTTGCTCTTCTTAAGCAGCAATATGGATGGAATAAAACTGCTAATGAGGTCATTATCGTCGTAGAAGCTCATTGAACTCTGAGGGATGGGAGGCCTTACCCTGCTGATCAAGTTGTGAGAGACATCAGCAGGAAGTTTGGTTTTGTGCTCTTCGACAGCTCTTCTAAAACTGCTTTTAGGCCTCGAGTAATAATAATGTTTCATTGATTTTGTTCTGGATATCGCTCTCAATTTCTCCCTCCACCTGCGATCTAGATCTAATCCTTTTTGTTCTCTAAATCATGCAGGATGTTGATGGAAGTGTTGCTTTCTTCTGGGGAATTGATTCTGGAGGCAGTATTGTTCTCTCAGATGATGCAGAAGTCGTGAAGATGGGCTTTGGGAAATCTTTCACACCATTTCCTAAAGGTAATTACTTTTTCGGTTTGTTGATGCGGCTCCACTGGAGTGCGGTCCATGCATTGCAATGTGAAAAGTAAGGATGGATGAACTCTGCTGATATTAAGCAGAGTTCAGGGGAGAATGTTATGTTGTTGGGTAACATCATATTGAAAAATTGGTTCCGAACCTAAATTTATAATCTAAGGTTAAAGTGATGTTCTTTACTGGTATGCATGTTTTGAAATGTGCATTTTAACCTATGACGTTGCTCTTCCAATGGTTTTCGAGCGCTAAATCGTTCACCTTTTGACATTGCCTTCTTTTTTGAACTCAGGATGCTTCTTCACCAGCTCTGGAGGTTTGCGGAGTTATGAGCTCCCACCGAATGAGGTGAAGCCAGTTCCTAGGGTAGATAACTCGGGCCAAATGCACGGCGCCACATTCAAAGTGGTGCAGAGACTAAGGAGTCCAACATGCCTAGAGTTGGGAGTGCTGCGAACTGGTCCTTTGCACTGCCTAGTTATATGGTTTGTGGCCCTTTTTTGGCCAGGCCATTAGCTATTGAATGGCCTTCTGTTGCTTATAACTCAGTCACCCTTTCTCATACATTGACAATTTTCCAGCTCTAATGGTTGGTTACTCTGTGTTGAGAGTCTGAGTTGACATTGTTTTATGGATCTGTATATGTTGCTTATAAAACCAAGCCTTTACAGGACCTGATCATGCTTTGTGCAGTAATATCTTTCTGGCATTTCATCTAAGCCATCATGCAGAGTTTATTCAACTTAATGTTTTTTCGCATAGAATCTCTACTGGTAAATCAGACCGGGGATGATATTGTTATATGAGAACAAATGTGAACCAAGATAACTTGGAGCATGCTGGTTTTCATATGCAAATCAAGTTTACACAACGCCTTGGGAAGGGTCATGTGAACTTTAATAACAGAATGATAGCGTCTTAGATATTAAGGCCAAAGCGGCAAACTCTCTTGCAATTTCAAGGCAGTCACAGGGAACTTGATGCATGCCAATACAAACTCAACATGAAGGAAGATAGAATAGCTCTCGATATGATGACTAACGTCAAATTGCTGATTAACAACAAAAAAAAAAAAAAAACAAACAAACAAATAAACAAACACTTTGCCTGACCATTCTGGTTGGAGAGACCTCTTTAGACCTTCGCATGGCCTATGCCCCTGTTGTTTTTTTAAAAACCTGTGTAGATGAAATAAATTTCAGTCTCGTCTTATTGACATATGAGCTCTCACTAAAATTTTTGACATAAGTAATGGTTTTGATAGATATACCATCTACATAGCACAGGCTGCACAGCTAACCTAGCAGTCCTGCTTAGAAAAATTCTTGATGTCCACTTCTTTTTGTTTAATTCTTCTGCACAAAATTCGTATTCAACTTGTTCATGGATCTCCATACAACATCGAGTATACTGTGAGCACCATCCATCACTTCAATCAGGTCTCCACCTATCTATATGTAGACTCACCATCCACTTTCTCCCAGATTTTGATATAGACTTAAAGATATTTTACTCAAGTCTCTGCAGTATGATCTCTTAAATTTCAATGAAGTACAAAACTAGAGGAAGATTTGGCACAAAAAGGAAATAGCTTCAGCTTCCGGTAGGTTGGGGGCCTTAACGTATAGATTAATTGAGTAAAAGGTGATGGACATGGACCACATTTAATGTATGAAATTTGACTAATACCAAACTCTTTCGACTTCAATTTACAAAATAAGCAAATCAGACCTAAAAATATCGGTAATCCAACATATTTTTTCTAAAAAATTTATCCATTATGTAAGTTTTTGAACACATATAATGACAAGAGATTTAGCTGTTTACAAATTATAAGATGCAATGCTTTGTTTCGATATGATTCAATTTATTTCTTTTACTGCACTTTATTATGATTTTAAATTGGATTCATGTAATTTTTAAACACCTCGATTTTTATAAAAGCACAAGAATATCACCATTTATAGCACATTAAATTTAGTGACATATGATGAAATTGAAACGATGCAGATCTAATACATTCCTGCGTAGAAGTCTCCCAAGCATCTGATGAAAATTGAAACGATGCAGAACATACAAAATCTTCATCAAGAAGGATTACTAGACTAGCACCTTCCCAGGACCACTGTCTACTGAATCTGCATTTCACCTGTACCACATGACTTAACCAGGAAAGACAATTTTCGTCTTCGAGCACAATTCAAAACCCAGGCGTTGCAACCCCCATCCCAAATGCCATGCCGCGGCACCAACTCGGTCAATGTAGGGTTAGCACCGCACAAAAGGGACCGCTTTCACGGGAATTTGAACTTGCTTATCCATATGGAAAGAATGGAACTTGTTGATAATTAACGACTCAGCCAGAAACTCAACAAGAGGACATACCTAAAACCGCATTTACATATAAATGCAGTGTCACCTTATCAATAGAATGATCCATCATATGAGCAAGTAAAAGACTTATCAATCTAAGAGTCCCTGATCCTATCCATTCATGTCTCATACCGTCGATGCTACAAACTCCAGACCCATGTGCCGGAACAAAAACGTGGGAGTTAAAATTAGCGGATTGCCCAAGAACAGAAGAAAGGAAACAAATTTCTCATTTTTCATAACATAAATAGACGAAGTTCCAGGATTCCGGCAATAGTCAAACCAGATAGAACAGCTTATACACAAGAAACGACCATTTTTGTAGCAGTCCTGAAAATTCGTGTATATAAAACACCTCCTTTCCTTCGTATTGGCTGGACGTTTATTACAAAGTGAAACAATGATGAAAGAATCCCAAAAATTTTGGTAAGACATATATTACCACCAAATGTCATAAATCTTGGAGGAGAAAAAAAATCAAGAATGATATGGACTCGTCTTTTTCTACAGGTGGCTATACTTGGATACAGAACCAATTAGCGAGCATCAGTTTGAAAAGCAGAAAGCATGCTCCTGAATCTAACAGGATTCCAGTTCAAGCCTTAATCCTTGAGGACTCTCCCACAGCACTCTCCATTCTCGAGTACCATTCCCCAATACGAGTGTGCTCCACCATATCTTTACCAGACCTCAAATATCGGATCGGTCTTAAAACACCAAAGACAGCAAGATCGGCCAAATTAGGCTTTGAGCCCCCTGAAACAGCAGATATTATGATGAGTAAACATCTTCACCACAAAGGTGCAGACATTATTATGAACAAGGTGCATATGATCACAGACAACCTTTTGCGCAAATGAACCTTTTCTCCAGCTGTCAACCAACAGCTATATCAATAAAAGCTTTATATGAGTCGCACAAAAGGTTTTTACCTCAAGCATTATCATAATGTCCTTCAAAAGGTCGGCAACACAAAGCATCATGCCATAAGTTCACACTTCAAGAATCGTTAAATAATGAACATTTCCTAGATCTTGTGAAGGATGAATTTCCCAGAACTTTCAAGAATAAGAGAGCATATCTTTTATTGCCTACATGCCATCCCAACTTTTTAATATAGGTTGGAGACATCATCTATACACCAAATTGTCTAATATCCTGATAGCTCACAGTGGAGATGCTTTAATTAGTATTTTCTCAGAAGGTAGAACCTTTGTCCATCATCTCTACAGGCCCAAGGCTAATAAACATAATAAAAATCTTCTCAAAGAAATTGATCTATTAACATCTCTTGCTTAACAAATGTATAATTTTGAACCTTATCATACTCATTTCTTTGAAGCCATCCCGGCTTAAAGAATAACTAGTTTGTATGCATGCACTATGCTCGTGTACGATAATTTCATTACGCACATCGTTGTAAGGAATCAATAATAAAGTCAATAACTGTCACTGGGTGGACAGATAAATACTTGACATTGTTTTCTTTTTTTACCACTCTATGAATTATTCTAGAAAGCAAACACTAAATGAACATTTTACTACTCTTTCAATAACTTATTAGAGTATTTATTCAAAAATTTAGAAAAAAAAAAAAAAGATATGGAAGAAGATGGAATTGATTGTTGCCTTGTAGGAACAATTACAGAATTTCACCAAGTGCAATTTTTAGTATAAAGCAGGAATCCATTAGAGTTGGATAGCTATGTGAGGTGCAGAACAAATAAAACCAGTGATGCAAGTAAAGCAACCAATGCAAACGCCAGTGGCTCTTCCAAGGTGAAGTGTGACAAAGATGATCCAGAAATGTAGAATCACAGAATCTTCCTGCTTTCACAAAAAATCCCCTTGTATTGGGAGGGGTAGTTACCTCACAGCAGTCTTGCAGAATGCAAGATGACTACACTACATGCGCTGAAAATATTAAATACACAATCTATCAACAGAGGTCAGTAGATGAGTAAAAGACTGATAATTATCAAAAGAAGCATGTTTCAAGCAACTATTCCATGTCTAGAGTGCATACCCAAGAACTCCCTGCCATTTAAGGCATCAACCCATGTCTCCACAGCATCATAGAGGGCAGCACGTTCATCAGTAATATTGTACTTCTTCTTCAGGTTCTTGGATACAAAGTACATCGCAGCAGCTCCAGCATATTTTACTGTAATTTTCTCGGTGAAGCTGAAATTACCTGGAATCACAGAACATTTAAATCTAGACGCCAATACAGCCATTTCTACAGTAAGATTCTTACAACAAAATGAAAAATATTATCGACCATATTATTGCAAATGGATAGATGACACTAAACACCCACCTTGTACATGTTTCAAAAGCAATACCAATATAATGAACTTTAAGCATTCGACATTACAAACACCAAAACAACCAAATTGGATTTGAAAGATTGCAAATCACCTAATCAGCAAATCAACAAAACCAAGTCCTTTTTCCCTCACACTCCCTCAAAAAAAAAAAAAAAAAAATATATATATATATATATATATATATGATCATGTGTAACAAAACTAAACACATTTAACAACTCAAATGGTGACATCACCTCAGCAGGCCAGAGCACATAAAACATATCACACCATTACAATGTGTCCGTATATCACGTTTCAGCTTTCTAAGGCATAATAAATCAACAATTTAAGCCAATCCAAGCCCATGACTTCATTTTATGTATTTATGATCACATTATGATGATTATTAACATTATGATGATTATTACATAAACATATCTACCTTTTATATGTATTTGAGCCAATTATCATATGGCCATATTTGAGCAAAATAACCCCATGAAACTGATCCGAAAGGCAGGTACCATTGCATTAGTTTTGCAATCATGCAATGACGCTTACATCTCATTTCCAAATTATGTGTATTCCACCTATGTACATCATTTGGAGTTAATTCCACCAGAACAATATCAATCATAGACAAGAACCCTAGATGGAATTCCTTCAATAAAACAAACTGAGAGGAGATATATTATCAGAGAGCCAAGCTATATAATGCACTAGTACAGCAAAACAAATGGCAGATTTTGACAGCGACTGAATTGGCATGGCTTTTACTCCATGGAATCAATTTCAAATGCATCCATAATAACACCAATAAAAAATACCAATTAGAAATCACAAGCCAAAGAAAAATCATGCGATTGGCTCCATCATTCATCTCCACGTATAAACTACAACCTCTTCGGCATTGATCATGTAGAAACTTGCATAAAACAGTTTGATGACTCGCTCTAGTTATCCAGCAATTACTGTTATATGTAGTCTTGCCTGCTAAACACTCTCCTGTTTTATATACATGAGCTGTTGCAGAGATGAGATGAAGAAGCATTTGTTGCCCTCCTAGTGAAAGCAATAAAAAATATATCCACCTATTCTACCAGATGAGCAAAGCATAAGACTTATCAATCATCTTCTTTTGCTGCCAAACTTATTAATCATCTCGGTGAGGGAAGTAAATCGAAATATCAGTCATGACTTCACATCAAATCATAAGCATGTCTTACCATTGCTTGTGATATAATCAAATGACTCAAGAGCCTTGGAGGTATTCCTGTAGATGTTTGGTGATAAGACATGCACCAAGTGATTGTCAACCCATCTGTAGTTAGAACAAAATGAGCACAATCATTAACTCTTGGCATAATATCGGAAGTTTTTAGACTCATACTGCAGCTTAAAGCACATAGATGAAGCCCCATTTGATCTGGCTGGTATTAAGCAAATAACCAATGCACACGATTTGGATCGCATGCAAAAGATGTGCAATTTCCCACATCTGAATTAACAAGTCAATATTTCTTTACAGTCTACAATTGACATGGCAGACTTTATGAGTGTAGGTGTATCATCGACAATAACACATTATGTCATAATATAGAAAAAGGAGACTACCTCCGCCACTTTCTCTCTTCATCATCAGCATCTTATGTGGCTGGTTTGGCTGACCTTTCGGGAAGAATTTTTCGACCCAGCTTGTCAATGATATCTGCATGATTCAAATTTTTCACATAAGTTACGATTATAATGGCACTCAAATGTAACAAGGGGCTCTTGGGCTGAATAACATTGAAAAATATCCTCAATGAACATAGTTTTCTAGAGTTTTCTCACTGAGCATTTAAAGGTAGACAAATTCAGGAATTTAGGTTGTGGCAACAAAAGGAGAGCACAGAACCTGATGAGTCGACTAGCTGCTCGCCATCCCCCATGAGTATAGGAACCTTCTTGTAATCGGACCATTTTATCTCTTTCTTACTAATTGGGTTGACTACAACAACTTTGTAGGGGATGTCATAATAGTCCAAAAAAGCTGAGATTGACAGAAAACTTGAACTCAGTATGAAATGAAAAAGAACAGAAAAATTGAACAGAAAACTTGAACCCAGGCCATGATAATAGATTTGTCTCCGTTGACTTCATTTTGTTCCTCAGGTAATGCTTCGAACTTCTTTCATTCTTTCCGCTTTCATTTGTTAACCGCCGGGATTCATTCTTCAATGTACAGTAAGTTTTCTTGGGTTTGGGTAAGTTTTTGGTTTTCAAGGCATCAATTTTGATTCTGCTCCCTCAATTCGATGCGTAATACAAACTGATCTTGGAACTCGAGTCTCTAGCTCATTTTGAAAGCCAGAAGATGAAATTTATTGGATTGTTAATTGACGGGAATTGCGCTGCTGTCTTCTCTTCTTGATCGGCTCATCCCACATTGAGATTTGACATGTCTTACCCTCTGTGGCAGATTGTTTGCAGTTGCCGATGATATCTCCTGCTTCTTCCAAGGACACATAGAGAATGTAGCTCTTCTTAGGCAGCAATACGGATGGAACAAAACTGCTAATGAGGTCATCATTGTCATAGAAGCTTATAGAACTCTGAGGGATCGGAGGCCTTACCCTGCTGATCAAGTTGTGAGAGACATCAGCAGGAAGTTTGGTTTTGTGCTCTTCAACAGCTCTTCTAAAACCGCTTTTCAGGCCTCTGTGAGAAATAATAATGTTCACTGGTTTTGTTCTGGGATATCGCTCTCAATCTCTCCCTCCACCTGCCATCTATATCTAATCCTTTCTGTTCTCTGAATCATGCAGGATGTTGATGGAAGTGTTGCTTTCTGCTGGGGAAGTGATTCTGGAGGCAATCTTGTTCTCTCGGATGATGCAGAAGTCGTGAATATGGAAAAAATGGTGTTCTTTACCTGTATGCATGTTTTGATTTGTGCATTTTCACCTCAAATGTTGCTCTTCCAATGGTTTTCGAGCGCCAAATCATTCACCTTTTAACGTTGCCTTATTTTCTAACTCAGGATGCTGCTTCACCAGCTCTGGAGATTTGAGGAGTTAAGAGCACCCACTGAATGAGGTGAAGCCGGTTCCTGGGGTGGACAGCTCTGGCCATGTGTGTGGCACCACATTCAAAGTGGATGCGGAGACTAAGGACTCCAGCATGCCTAGAGTTGGGAATGCTGCGAACCAGTCCTCATTCTACTGAGTCGTGTGGTTTATGGCCCTTTTTTGGACAGGCCTTTAGCTGTTGAAGGGCCTTCTGTTGCCAATAACCCAGTCATGCTTTCTCATACATTGAAATTTTTCAGCTCTAATGGTTGGTTACTCTATGTTTAGAGTTTGAGATGACATTGTATTATGCAGCTGTATATGTTGCTTATAAAACCAAGCCTTTACAGAACCTGATCATGCTTTGTGCAGTAATATCTTTCTGGCATTTTATTTGGCCATCATGCAGAGTCTATTCACTGTCATGTTTTTTTTTTCTTTTTTTTTAACTTAGATGTCTATTGCGAAATTGTTCTCTCCATTTGTAAATTAGGCTGGGACGACATTGTTATATGAGGACAAATGTGAACTATAAAAACTTGGAGCATGCTGGTCCTCATATGGAAATCGAGTTTACACGATACCTTATGGCATGTTAGATATTAAAGGCTAAAGCAGTAAACTAGAGAAGCAATTTTAAAAGCAGTCAAAAGGACCTCGACGCATGTCGATACAAACTTAACATGAAGGAAGATAGAGATAGCTACCCATAATGCAGATTAACCAAAAATGAAATAAAAGACACTTCGCCTAGCCATCTTGGTAAGAGAGACCTCTTTAGTCCTTCGCATCAGTTGTGCCCCCTGTTGTTATCTGAAAAACGTGTGTTTGTCAAGTTCAACATCGATAAGATAAATCTGTCTCATCCTATTGACATATGAGCTCACGCTGAAATTTCTTACATAGGTAAGTGATGGTTTTGATAGATGTGCCGTCTACATAGCACAGGCTGCACAACTAACCTACTAGTCCTGCTTAAAAAAATTCTCCATATCCACTTCTTTTTGTTTAATAACTCCACACAAAATTTGTATTCAACGTGTTCATGGATCTCCATACAACATCAAGTATACTGTAATCACCATGCTTAAATCAGGTCTCCACCTATCCAGATGTAGCCTCACTATCGACTTAGCTTCAGCTTCAGGTAGGTTTGGGGCATAAAACACCTTGCAGACACGCTGATTCCCTCTGACTTTCCCAAACATTAACCTAGTTGTGGCTGCATGAGCCAGAACATGCCTGCCTGCAGGTTTCATTGGGTCTGATAACACACCTCTGCCTGGATCAGCTACGACTGCAACAAATAAATCAAAGACAAAGTCTTAAAAATAATAAAATCCTTTTCCTATGTCATGGACTGCAGCTACTGTATGCATCACCAGTTTACACCAAATAGCTGGTTCTTGAGATTTACAAGAATCAGTATGAGCTTAGTGCAGTCCCTAAAATACTATTTGTCAGAGTGCAACCATCAAAGGGCTAAATTGAATAACAACTTTGAATGGATGCAGGACTACGTGGGAGAAATGAGATGTGATGCAGTACCTTGATTGGCCACGTACACTGCCTCGTTAGGTTCCTCAGCTATCTTAATTAAACGTGAGAGATTTGTGCCAATTTTTGCCGCAATTCAGAATTCATTAGTGTCAAACCAGATAAGCTGCAGAATAACAACTTGCATGATTTGATGGTTTCAGGATCAACCTGGGGCTCTGCAAGTTCTCTTGCAGTAAAATCCACTCGGAAGAGAGCAATCACCGAATCCACAATCTGAAAAAGGCACTCACCATAGGTCAACCATCCACACCTCAGAAAACCTGTAGGGTTTGATTCTCAAGCAGTGTCTTACCAGTTATTTGAATGGTTCTTCAGACATTTTGGCAGCCAAACCAAGAAGCAAGTTGTACTGATGCTCAGAAGTAGAGGCACGGGCATAAATGATCTTCGAATTCATGGAAAGACTAGATTACAGCAAGTACACTAGCCAGAAAAGTAAGAGTTGCCACCAGTATAGAAAGCATTGCTTACATTATCTAAGACTGCAGGTGTACTAAGTTAAGAAAGTGCACATGCGCTTACATGGACAGACGATGATTATGAAACACAAGTAGCTTTGTTGAGGTCAAGAAAAATACAGACAGATTAATAGGATACAAAGTTCCTACCGTGTCGATATAAGCTACCTTGCCATTTCCTCCTCTCATGTGAGTTGGCAGCTGAAAATATTTTACGATCATGGAATCCACAAACCATTAATAAAGAATGATTGAAAACAGGGGTAAATACTGTTGTAGGATTTGCAAATAAAGTAGAGTATCTTCAAGCATCACATTCGACTAATGATCAACCCAAGTCTGAGTCCGACTATGATTAAGGCTTTTACTCGGTTGTGACATAGTACAAACTCTTCTGGCCTTTTTCCTGCTTGGTTTGAGCCACTGTATATGTGTTCCAGTATACTGACTGCAGATTACAGAAAATGAGTGCCATACTTCCAGAATCACCTAACACACACATTATGATGCCAAGATCACCCACATCTTTATATTTCATAGAAATTCAATCATTATGTTACTATTTGGCATTTTTCATCAGAAAAAAAATGCAACAGAAGTTCAAGACAGAAACCTAATATCCAATTCAGACCAACCTGAGAAGTAACACATAGGGTATATGCCAGCTGTGTTTTCCCAGACCTGAAGTGACGTCAGCAGCATTTTTCTGAGAAAGCTAATTAACAAAAGCAACTAAAAGTTCATCAAAGGTAATTTTGACGGACTGTGATTTTCACCCAGATTCGCCGAATGCTTCTGTAATTGCCGGAGTGTCAATACCACCTGTTAACATTGCCAAACCGATGAAATTTGTATTTGTTGAAATGCATGAAGAATAAGACACAGAATCTGCAAAAGAAAGTCTTTTACTGCCTAAAAGCTCATCGAGGGGGCTTCCAGTTGTGATGCAAACAACCGACGACTCTCTGGGAAAAACGAAGACATTGAAAGTACTTTGAGCAACAGATTTGCTAATTTGCAGGCTTTATTTCAAGGGTATTCTGAACCATTTTAGCTTGAAGTTTGCAGAATTAAGAACTTACTCTGAGCAGAGCATCACTTCCAATATATAGCCAAAATTATGATAAAACAAAGGGAAGTCAACGCGAGATGCTTATAGAAGTTCAAATTGATTGGAGCCACCATCTCATATCTTTTCAACTTTTGCCTCAGATAATCCTTTTATTCCAGTTAAGTGCTACAAAAAATAAACAAAGAAAAAGCAATTCACTTGGCCAAATAAGATTACGTTCCTCAACTCAGCATCGCGTTAAACTCTTATGTTTCCTGGTGAATGTAGAACGTCAGGACAAAAGCATTTCCTAGATGATCAATGACAATCTAGCTTTCCAACAGTGATTATTGATGAATTTAGCTGAGGATATACCTCATTAATCCAGCTATGTCACCAATACAATGGTGCAATTCCAATGTCACGTAACATTGCTCTTGCATGATCAGAAGACAAAAACTAAAAACTATTGTACGTGCAGGAAATCACGACAGGTGTCGAGAGAAAGGTCGAGATGTAAATCATGATAATCACGGCCATAGCTTCATCGAACCATTTGCATCTTAATTTTAACTTTCGGAACACGGATTAGAAAATCACGATAATCAATCTCAGAATCAAGGGACGCACCGAAACTCATTAGGAAAGCGATGACAAGAACAGAGAGCGTTGCCTACACTCTGTTTTGCCGTAACTCACGTTTGTCGATCGTTTCGAGCAGGTCTTCTGCTTCGTCGTCGACGTCCTCTCTTTCCACGATCTTCTGCTCTTCGGCTCTGAACATCAATGAGCGAACACGAGACGAAACTCAGAATCGTCGTCATCGTCGATCGTGCCGCAGAAAAGGACATGAACTGAAATCAAGCGGAGATCGTGAAACTCAGTTGAGAGACGAAAGCATCTCCGACGACGACGGAGTTTGATGATCGGCGATGAAGTTCACTGCGTGTGCGCAGGAAAAAAGACTTTCGAATTTTTCTGCGGATTTTGGAAACGATCGGAAATCGGAGGGAATCTTATATAGAGAGAGAGAGAGGCGGGAAGCGGGGAAGAATGCCTCTCGGCTTATTTTTCTTTTCTTTTTTTCTTTTTTAAGAAAATATTGGTTTGATTTTTTTTTTCGCATTAAATAACTCAGTTTTTTTTTTTTTAATATTTAGCTCGGTCTTATATTCATCTTAATCTTGTTCGGCTTATAATTTTCTTAAATGGGACTGAATTAAGTTCTTCTTAAAAAAGGAAAAAGAATCGATCTATATTGTGGTCAATACTTGGTTTAATTGCGTTATGTTCAAATTTCGCACTTATCACTCATAGAATCATGAAAATATCAACGAACAATTGAGTTGTTTGAAATGGCTTGCTAAGAATTTGCTCATGACTAGTTTGATTGTACTACACCTAGGTTGGCACACATCCTAAAATTTGTAACTTGATGATTCATTAAAGGCGACGGACATGGAGCATGTGTTTTCTAAAATTTTATTTTTATTTAATATCGAACCCTTACGAGTCCAATTTACAAAGTAGGCAAATTAGACTTAAAATATAGAATCATTAGTAATCTCCGACATATTTTTCCTCATATTTTTCTTTAAAAAAGTTGTTCTTTTATGTAAGTTTTTGAACATATATATAATGAGAAAAGACGTTCAGCTGTCCACGATTACGAGATACAATGTTTAGTTTCGATATGGTTCATTTTTTTTTAATTAAACTTTATTATGATTTTAAATCGGATTTTTATGTAATCTCAAACGCCTCAATTTTATAATAAAAAAAAACACAAGAATATCGCCATTTAGAAGACCCTCAGGCTCTTTTAATTATTGAAATCAAAATATCATCTCTCTCACGACGAGAAACGCAAAAACCAAAACGGCAAATCATTGGTAAAACCGTAGAAATTGCGTGTTCCATCTTGACATGATCCGTCTTCAAATCATTGGTAAAACCGTAGCTTCCTCGAATGAATGGAGCGCGGCGAGGGGTTTGGTTGCTTTGTCACCTCGCTAGTGCGTTCGCCTACCCTGACAAGAAACCGTAGTTTTGGTGAGATTTTACTTAACTGGTCGCAGCGTATATTTATGACCACCAGCAAGAGAGTGCAAGATAG
Source organism: Eucalyptus marginata (assembly GCA_014182565.1). Lineage (NCBI taxonomy): Eukaryota > Viridiplantae > Streptophyta > Magnoliopsida > Myrtales > Myrtaceae > Eucalyptus > Eucalyptus marginata. Next base: position 12,313,586 of record CM024586.1, on the reverse strand, counting down.
GAGCAAGGACAAGAGGGTCCATGATCTCGAAATTGCCACCGAGAAGCATAGAGTGGTGTCGAAGGTGTTGGTTTTGATGGAAATGTTGAAGAAGGAAACCGAGATGATAATCCCTGTGAGGTCGCTGGATATATATACCCAAGCGAAACGGTATAGTGGATTTTATTCGGAAGTCACCAAAAGTGTTTGAGTTGTATAAGAATCAGAAGGGGGTATCTTGGTTTGGAATTGACTAAATAAGTTGAAGACTTGTTTGAGGAAGAGGAGAGATTGATTAGGGGACACTCGGGCACGGCTGCTGAATACATGACTAGAATGTTGATGATATCGGTCGATAAATGGCTTCCTGTGGATAAAATTGCTCATTTCAGGAGAGAGTTTGGTTTGCCAGTTGATTTTAGGAGTAGGTACATGAGTATCCGCAGCACTTCAAAGTGGTTAAATCTCCAGAGGAAATTGATTATCTCGAACTCGTAGAGTGGAATCCTGCTTGGGCTATCACACAGTTGGAGAAACCCATATTGGGGGTATGACAATCTGCCTTACATACTCCAAGGTTGCTTTCCCTATCTTTCCCCTTGAAGTTTCCTGCCAGTTACAAGAAGGTGTATAGATATGGAGGGAAGATTGATCACTTTCAGAAAAGGTCTTACTTATCTCCTTATGTTGATGCATGTGGCCTCCAAGCTGGATCAAAAGAATTCAATAAGAGGGCCATTGCGGTGATGCATGAGTTATTGAGCTTCACAATGGAAAAGAGGTTGGTAACCGACCACATCACCTACTTCTAATGAAAATTCGTGATGCCTCAGAAGCTGATGAGACTCCTGTTGAAGCATTTTGGCATTCTCTATGTCTCTGAGTGGGGGAAGAGGTTTAGTGTATTCTTGACAGGAGCTTATGAAGGTGCGGAGCTGATTCAAAAATGTCCGCTGGTTATTTGGAAGGAAAAGTCCTAAGCCTTATTGGTTATAGAGGGAGTAAGAAAAAGAAACTTTTACGAACTTATGGGATATGGAAGATAATGATTTTCTAGAGGGTAGCTCTGAGGATGAAGGCATCGCTATGCAGCTTGACCAAATAGAAGCCATCAATGAACTGGAGGAAATTGCAGTTCGAGACAGTTCCTTCATGGATATACATGACATTGACAATGAATACAAGCCTCATGATTCATTTTAAGGTCATACCTTCTTACTCGAGTTGTCATGATAACTTGCTTTCCAGTCTTCTTCACAAGTTCAAAGTTTCGAGTTTTTGTATAGATTTAATTAGACAAGCTCTGCGTACATCTATAAACCAAGTTAACCAGTAGCGGACTGATCCATCTCATTCCTCGCTAGTCCTAAACATTGCCACCTGAACTCCTAAAATCAATGATTCAGAAAGAATGTGCAAATAATGCTTTTGGCAACTCCTCGCCTTGGTGCCAGCAAGGACATCAGAAGCAGTCCATGTACGGTGACCAGTTCATTCTCAGTTATTGCTCCGACTTGAAGATGAACTTGCCACCTTGCATTTGAATCTCAATTGTTGGGTCAAAGAGATGATTGGATAGTAGCTATCATGGATAACATAGCCTCCGAGCTCACCCTGCATAATGCCTTGTTCATCACTGTGCATGGACATTCAGGGCCACAATATCTAAGACTGCCTTTTGCAAAATACTTTCATTTGCTTTCTATCTGATTGCCTGTTCCATAGGTCTTGTAATTTCTGTTCAAAATCTCCATGAAACTATGGCACACTCCTGTTTTTGGGTTCAACTGGAGAACTTCCTTTTGTTGGATTTTAGAACCCAACATCAAACAGTAAGTAGTTTTTATTACTGTTTGTTTATGTTGTTTTTTTTTTTTTTTTTGGGTTGGTTCATTTCATTAGCCTACTGTTTCATTTTGAAGAAAGAAATAGGAGAGCCTTTGAAAATAGCAAGACTGGTTTTTTAATTTGAATGATAGATGGCTCTCCACAGCTTTTGGTTGCGTGAAAATGATATTACTAATGTGCATTCTTTCTTATACCTCATAGCACGAATTGCGTTTATGATTTGTTACGTGGGCTAGCATCTGCTTGACGCCATTGTGAATAAATTTCTTTTGCTTATCAAAATAAAATTCTAAGCAAACTCACTGGAGATGATGTCGAGTAATTTGCTTCCAAATGTTGCGACTAGATTTTTTCTCGTGCTCATAAAAACCATGATATCCAAAACTATACGTGACAAATCAAATTGCCATTGTGTAGCTAAATATATTGCACTGCATCATTTTTTGGTTTTTGCTTTATAACAAAATCCAATGGTTGACTTTACCAAAAAAAAAAAAAAATCCAATGGTTGATATATTTCATTTGTTTTGATTGCAGCGATCAGATCTTACTTAAGCCTAAGAAAGTCCTAAGACCTCTCAAAAGCATGCCATGCTTTTCTTAAGACTTACTATTGAATACGAAAATTTAAAGGGAAAGGTCAAGCATTTGTCAGCTTCAACTAGAGCAACGACAGGAGTGATGTACCGTGGAGGTTGAGCATCAACCCCATTTGGAGCACCATGAAGGTTTTCCAGATCTCATTAGATCGAGGAGCATCAATGTTTATCGGTTATAATCACTTTGCTATCATCTTCCGTGACGTGGCAAAAATATTGCGTGCATTTCATATGGTCATATCTACTTGTTTTAAGAAGGGATTGGAGCTTTGCATGGTTTTCAAACTTGGGCTGGTCAGAGAACTAGTTAGGTTGCCAGTTTGGTATCCAAGAGGTTGGACTAGGGGTGAACTGGTGATGATTTCATGAGCAAATGATTATGGGTATGTAATGTTGTTGATTTAACCCATGAGTCATTCGGCCTAGGTGAAATGCCAGTGATCCACGGAGTTGAGTGCTCTAGTTCCTGCATGTGCAACAGCAGCCAAAAGCCCAGTTCTGTACCCGTGAGACTTAAACCTGGGTGGATCCAATTTTGAAGATCGGTATGTTTCGCTGGTTTAGCGAGTGAACTAGTGTTCAGACTAGTTCGATATGATTTTTGCCAAACTGCCCGCACATACTTTTTAAGTTTTGGGTGAATAGATCAAAGAGAAAAATAATGGAATTGGCCAAGAAAAAGGGGCAAGAGCAATGTTTTATGATCAAGTGAATGCAGAGAGTCTAAAAGAAATCAACATCGAGAACTTTATAGTCTCCGAATGGGCCTGACATATAGCCATTGCAATCCTTTTAACATATAGCGTCTAAATATATTTGGTTGAGGTATATTAGACACTACAATCGTCTAATTCAACACTTTTTCTTTCTGCATCACCCAATCTATAAGGTGAGCGAATCTTATCAGCAAAATTATATGACATGACAATTCATTTAATGAATGCCTCAAATTGAGTCAAATTTGAAAAAAAAAAATTAGGTACTTGATTAAAAAAGAAAAGTTTAGGTACTCGATCATAAACTAAACAAATGTTTTGATAATTTCAATGTGAAAAGTTGGAAATAGCCGCCATAGTGGCAGTGCTAACGGCAACCACACGGACGTGGCCATGCTTCGGTGGTGCTCTGTCTCCCCCCTTTCATTTTTTATTTTCCTTTTTAACTTTTTGCCGTTTCTTCTTTTTAGTCTTTTTCTTTGCTTTTTTTTCTTTTGTTGAACTCAAATTTGAAAAGATGCAATAGAGATTAATGAATGAAAAAAATTCAAAATGTTTAAACTCGAAAAGAGTTGGAGGAATCTTAAGCAAGAGTTGTAATGCTTGGAAATTGTACTAGCAATGGCAAGAAAGACATAAAGTCTTGGTCTTCCTGACGTCTATCATAGTTTTCTTCCCACCAACAAAAAGACCTGTATCATAAAAGATGTGCAAAACGTCTTGGTCTTCTTAAAATCTATTATAATTTGTTTCCTCCCATCCAAAGCCGTGCACCATCAATAGACGTGCAAAGTCTTGGTCGTCCTGGAATCTATTAGTTTCTTTTCCACCATCACTCTCACTTTTGCTTCACCTTCCAAAAAAAAAAAAAAAAAAAAAAATCATATCTTTAGTCAGTCGAAATTCTTGTCCGAAAATGATATTCTTAGTAAGTGAAAGTCCTAATCTTCTTGAACTTTATGGTTGTCTCTCTCCATTAGCTCATCATCACTTTGCTTCGCCATAACTTCTACACTGGACTGATTCGCTCACGGCCATTGGAGAGATCTTTCTTGGTTCCTTCTTTCAGGTTCTATTCAACAAAGTTGAGTTTTCTGGCATTGGACTAGGTGTAAAGTGATGGAATCAGCATCACCTTGCTCAATATGTACATCAATAATTTTGTTATATTCTCTCATGCATTTCGATCTTAAATATTTGAATTTTTTCCATCTTATAAAAAAGTTTACCAAAAATTCAAATCTTGATATGTTTTCTCTTTCCACGTAAACGGCTATTATTTCCTCATGTTGTATGTATAAATAACTTTAAATGAATTAATAATCTGAATTTTGGAAAATCTTTGGATGTTAATCTTTACATGCAACTAGTATGCACTTTGCTAGTTTTATTAAATAAAACTATCTTCTAATCCATTTATATGAAAATGGTCAATGTCATTCTTTCATTAATTTAAGTTTAGGGACAATCCAAGGACTAAATTAAACATGTGCAAAAATTTTAGGGGCCAAATTGAATAAATTAGAAATTCAAGGACGACATTGCACATTAGACTAAAGTTCAGGGACTACTTTGCACATTGGGCTAAACTTTGAGGACCATTTGTAGCATTTTCTCAAGAAAATATAGCTAACATGTCTGGTAATATGACATTCATCATTATTTTGACATGTTTCAGCCTCTTGAGAGAGCACTTGAAGAAAGTAGTAATGACTTTGGATTTGGCCATCAGAAGATTGAATGGACTGCGCTTGGGATCTACTGATCATTGTTGCTGAAAGTTGCCGTATCATGGCAACATCACATTTGTTTCGTGAACTGCTCTAGCAAATAAGCAGAAGTAACATCATTACTTGACATATTCGGTATAGCTTCGCTATAAGGAAGATCCTCCTCCATTGGAACAAAAGCTCACAGAATTAGGACAGCATCTGTTATCTTCCTCGTACCATTAGTAATGCAACATTCGTTGTTTCTTTCTACCGAGGTAAGGTACAGGAAATATATTTCGCCAAGAGGTCCAGCATCATTTCTTGCTTCATCTCAAAGGAAAGGTAATGTATGCTGGCTCGGAAGCATCTACCGCCGAGGTACTTTAGCCTTTTTATTTGGTTGGGTTGCCTTTGGTGTGTAGATGGAAAGACTCCTTTCGCAATTCTAATGCAGAAAGGGCGAAATTATTCCAGATTTTGGGTCCCCTTCCTCACCATCTCCATCAAGCTTGCACGCTTCATCTTTATTTTGTTTCTTCTTATCTTCTTCTACCGATAATGGGAGATAAGAGGCCCCTTTCTTTTTCTGAATGTTTTAAAGCAAAATGGGTTGATCGACAAAACTGCGTCTATGAAGTCAAAGGTAAAAAAGAAGGGCTTGAACTTTGCGGTCGGCACTTGTGCTGGTAAAGTTGAGCCCCTCGCTGAAATTTCCAGTGACGAGCTCGAACGTTGTGAAATGCCCGCCGTTGATGAAGCTAACTTTTGCTTTGAATGAGATGGAACTAAGCGAAAAATAGAAAAAATTCAATAAGTTCTGGAAAATTTCAATTATTGCTCGTGGTTTTAAAATGAAAGATTTAACTTTAAAAGTACATACACAATTATTATAAGCCCATGCATAAATGGGTATCAATACAAATATATATAACGAGCCCTATTAATTATTTCTTTTTCCTTTTTTCTAAAATTTATGAATAAAAAATAGAAACACAATTAGCGAGTAAACATCTTGTTTATGAAATCTGAAGTATATTTGAATTTGACCCCAATTAATGAGGTCCTTTAATTATGAAATTCAAATTCTGGGATAATTACTCATGTCCATATATCTGTGCTTCGCACAGGCCTAGAACTATGAGTATTGCGCACATATATTCAGATTACATGTAATTAAAAATAAGGAATTAGCATATAATGAACTGTTTCTATGGTTGATTGTTTTCAAATGTCCCTCAAACCTCATAATCTGGCACGATTGAACCAAATATAACTGCCTGCATAAAAAAATAAAATTGACAAACGCACTAATCTAATTTGGTACATGGAGGCCTCAACTGCAAGTAATATCGATTTTCCGTTTTTCTTTTTTCACAAAATAAAAAATTATTGAATCCGTGAAATTATTGACTATTAAAAGAGAAGAAAACATATACAATACTGACCATAATGCCAGTGAAGAGCACCAAAATTAAACAGATGGTAGAGCATTTTAATACTGTTGACATATGTGTATAACTTTACAATTATCATTAACAATTGCCTTGTATATATATAAAAAAAAAAAATTCTATAATTTAATTTTTGCCTTAATTCAAGCATTTGGGATCTAGCTGAAAAAGGAAAAGAGAAAGACATTCAAGAGGAGGCGCTTATTCGATTTTAGATGCGACTAGTTGAAACAAAAACTCCATAAAAGAAACATCATCAATTTCATTCTATATCTATGGCAAAAATATTCAAATTGACTGAAATAAAACTATATCGCAAGGTGCATGAAATTTCTTACCTATGAACTCTCAATCAAGTATCTAAAGTTTTTTCATTCAATCTATTACCTCAACATTTTGAACGTGGATCAACGCAAGACCTCCACTGAATCGCAAACAAAAAATGTCCATATGATATCAATGCTATTAAGTAGCCGCTAACTACTTACATTGGCGTCCAATATATTCTTTCTGGTATCAATTTTGAGTCTTGCAGGTCAGACCAACCATTCCAGATGATATCAATTAGTCTCTCGATGAATTGGAACAAATTCTCTACAAAAAAATATTGTTTAGGGAAATTAGTTGCGATAGGTAAAGAAATCATAGTAAGGTTTTAAATTACATGTTCCCGCACAGTTACATGTGATGATAATATTATTAATATGATGTCCAACCGAAAGAAAATCAAGTACAAAGAAAAGTTTTTCTTCAATCAAATGTTTGATAATCCACTAAAAATGATCGAATGATTCCAAGAAGAATATCTAAAGAAAATCGACATTGAGAACTTTGTAGTCTCCCAATGTGTGTGACATTTAGTCACATAAATCTTTTGGCACTTGAAATTAGCAAAACTATCTCCTTGTTTTCTTTTTCGTGGAGGAACGAATAATCTTACGAAAGAAAACTATTAAAGAGAGACCGAGTAACGAACCAAGAGGATGAGTTTGTAGAATAGATATCATGTAAACGAAAGTATGTTTGAGATTTGAGCCTAGACCAATGATTGTATAATAAACTCGTTGGGACAATGACATTGCAAGTACTTGAATTATTACCCTTTCGCAATCAAGTACCTAAAATTTTTTCGTTCAAACAATTATCTAAATTTTTCATATAGGTCAACGTGAGGCCTTCATTAATATTATGGATGGAAAATGTTAACATGACGCTAACGCTGTTAAATAGTTGTTAAATGACCATATTGGTGTCTAATATAGCATCTTGAGATGTTGCCACGTTAGCATAGACATTGGATGCTAAGATTGTCTAAGCTAATACAAACTCTCCCTCCACATCACCCAATCTGTGGGGGTAAGCAATTCATGTCAAAAAAAATCATTGCAACGTGGCAATTTTTTAATCGATGCCTCAAATTGAGACCAATTTGGAAAAAGAAAAAACAATAGAGATTAATCCAGACATAACGCCTGGAAGTTCTACTAGCAATGGAAAAAGAGACGTTCTGACGGGGATGCATGAGGAGGGATGTGAAAAGCCAAGCAGCAAACTTCAATATGTGTCCTGCAAAGTCTTGGTCTTCCCGGAATTTATTGAAGTTTGTTCCCCATTACCTCTTTCTCTCTCTGGCTTCACTTTCCAGACAAAAAAGCACATGCTGTCCATGAAGTCTTTGGATAGATTCTCTGAATATTATTAAACAAGCACTTGTGGATAAACAGTATTTTATTTTGATTCCTCTGACCGAAGAAAGCATCATTAATTCCTCAATATGTGCGGGTGAAAAGCACCCAAAATTAAATGGATGACGGTGCTATAGCCTTGTCCGAAGAAAGCATCATTAATACCTCAATTCTTTTGACATATGTAAATGACTTTACGAAGAATTAGCCAAAAATCCATAAATATATTATATGGTGGTTAATTCAATTTTAAAATTTGATATGCTACCATGTCAACCGAGATATATTAGATGATAATATCGTCTAAGTCAACACACTTTCTCTCTTCTTATTACTAAATTTGTAGGGCAAGGAGCCACATTAACTATCATGTTTAACTTTTACTGAGAGTCATGTCAACAAAATTACATAACATGACAGTTCATTTATCCAATGCCTCAAATTGAGCCAGATTTGAAAAATTGATGTTCTTGATTGAAAAAAAAGAGTCCAGGTACCCGATCGTCAGCCAAACAAGAGGTCAAGTACTTTTGATATCATTATTCTCAACTCTTAAACCGCCTCAAGAATAACACCATTCTTGCTTTTTCTTTTTTTTTTTCCCCTTTCTTAAGTTCTTGCTGTTTTTTCTAGACATTATTTTCTTTGCCTTTTTTCTTTTTTTGTTGAACATAAATTTGAAAAGATACATGAAAATCTAGACATAATCCTAATATACAAGTGCAAAAGAGATTACCAAATGAAAAATCACAGTACGATTAAGCACAAAAAAAGAGTTGGATGAAAATTATAGTAAAAGTCAATTTTAAGCATGGCCTATAATGCGTGGGGAAATTCTCTTAGTAATGGAAAAACAAAGGCCTTCACATAGGGATGGAAGTGAGGGATGTGAAAGGAGAAGCAACAATGCCAATTTCCATCTTGCAAAGTCTCTGTATTTTTTCAATTGCTCTCTTTTCTGGACAAAAAGTTAAGTGATGTCTAGTGAAGTCTTGGTCTTCTGAGTTTATGATTTATCCACATGAATAGAGCATTTGTGGACAGAAAGCATCCTTGAAAGTCTTGATCTTCGCTTTGCTTCACCATAACCCTTGGTTGTTCTCTATAGTGACTGATTGACCGATGACCCTTGGAGAGATCTTTTTGGGTTCCTTCTTAGCTTCCATCTCATACTAATTTATAGAAGTTAATTTTAAGCAAGACATGTAACTAGTGATAATTTTACTAGTAATGGAAATAGAGATATTCACATAGGGATTGAAATAGAGGGATGTGAAAAGTGAAGCAATGAAGCCAATTTGCTTCGTTGTAATAAAGTCTTGGTCTTCTTTATAAAAAGTACTTCATGAGTGTACTATCACGACTAGCAATTTGAGTTAGACCAAAGAGACTTTATTGTGTCCTTGAGTTAGATAAATCAATTGTTCTCCTTTTTGTCCAGATTAAGACTAATTGACCGTCGTTTGAAAGAGAGGACCTTTCCTTGTGGCCATTCAAAGCGGAAGAAAGAGGTGATATTTCTTCGCATGACTAATTTAGAGGGCACGCATAACTTCATAAAAAATTTATAACTTGCAAATGTTTTGTTGGTTTTATTTTTTTTTTTTAGTATAGGCTTTTTCGTGGCAGCTATAGTGCTAAAAATTTGCAGCAAAATGGGCGGCAATGATCTGCTGAAGGCCTTACCAAAAAAAAAAAAAAAAAAAGATCTGCTGAAGGGTGCTGAAATAGTTGTTGATGATCATGAATTGCTTGATATGATAATTGTGGTCCTTTGAACATAAAAAGTTAGCCCAAAGCAATTTGCTTGATTGATTAGTTGGTGATTTGTGAATCGTTTACTATTTCCAGCGTAAAATTAAAAAAAACTTGCTTCATGGATTTGTTGGTGTACCTGACCCTTTTCTTGTTTAGCCCAAGGCACGTGTTTCCGTTCTCCTTATTGAATAGTCAAAGTCAATTGTCTTTGATTGTAGATGTATAATAGAAAGCAAGATGCCATTGTTAGGTGGATCGTCAACATTTATTTCAAGCGGTGCAAGTTGCACAAAGATGCTTATTTATTAATTGTATCAATTATGGTCAGCTTCATTCATCACTAGATAAGAAAATGGTTTAGGCATGAATAGGAAAATCATGCAAAGGACCACGATTCTCCTATCAAGTGGTTCTTGATCATCAACTACTACCTCATCGCCATTAAGTAGATCATTGCTCTCCGTCTTGCTGTGAATCTTTAGCACTATAACCACCACGTAAAGCCTATAGTGATCACATATTCACCAATAACGCATCAAATGAAGCCATTTAAATTATAAGGTTACTAAGAATGTATGGATGACAAAAAAGAAAAGTAGGCCTTTGTCTTTGTTTAATGTTTTTGGTAGGTGAATAATTTGGTCTTCCTGGACCAAATAGTTTTTTTTTCTCGCCATTAACTCACTTCTGCTTTACATAAGAGAGAACTAAGCAAAAAGATAGGAACAATTAGATAAGTTTTGAACAATTACAACTGTTGCTCATGAGTTCCTAAATGGAAAGATTCAATTGAAAAAGTACATACACACTGATTATAAGCCAATGCGTAGCATGGGTACTCTACAAGTATGTACGTATGTATGTATTTATATAAAGTTGGTCAGTTCTCCTTGATGAGCCCCATCAATCATTTACTTTCCCCTTCCCAAAAGTTATTAATTTAAAAAACAGATGATTTAATCTAAAATCTATTTAGATATGAATCCAATTAATGAGGTCAATTAATTATGAAATATGAAATTATATTAGATTACTAATGTTCATACACGTGCTATGCACAGACGAAGACATTGCGCTCATATTTTCATATTTTTTGTTTTTTTTTTTTTGGTCGGTTCATATTTTCAGATTACATGTAACTAAACATTAGGAATTAGAATAAAATGAACTGTTTCTGTGGTTGACATTCAGCCCTTGAAATCTTTTGGCCTATGAAATTAACAAAAATATCTCCTGTTCTCTTTCTCATGAGAGAATGAATAATCTTACAAAGGAAAATTATTAAAGGAAGACCAAGCAATGGATTGAGAAGATAAAATTGTAGAACAAATGTAGCGTTAAAAAAAAGTATTGTGAGAGTTGAACCTAGACCAATGATTGTATGATAAACTCTGTCGGACAATGACGTCATGAGTATTTGAATATTATCCCTTGGCAATAAAGTACCTGAACTTTTTATCGTTCAATCAATTACCTTAATTTTTCAAATATGGGTTAATGTGAGGTCTTTGTTAAAATTACGGACAGAAAAGATTGACACGGTGACTAGCGTTGTTAAATAGCTGTTAAATGTCCATATTGACGTCTGATACGGTACACTAAGATGTTGTCACGTCAACAAAAACAATCGAAGCTAAGATTGTCTAAGCCAAAATACGCTTTCTATCCTCTCACCTAACTTTCAGGGTAAGTTAATCATGTCAACAAAATCGTTACAGCATAGCAATATATTTGACGGATTCCTCAAATTGAACAAAATTTGAAGAAAAAAACAGAGATTAATCCTGATCTGACGCATAGAAGTGTTACTAGTAATGACAACCAAGACATTCACATGGTCCAAGCCCTGGTCTTCCCCGAATCTACTAATGTTTCTGTCCCGTTAGCTCTTTCCCACTTTTGCTTCACTTTCCAGACAAAAAAGCACATGGTATCCAGTAAAGTCTGATGATGTTCTGTAAATATTACGAAACAAGCACTTGTGGACAAAAAGTACTTCATTTTCATTCCTTCAACCACTGCTGTGCATGTGAAAAGCACCCACGATTGAACGGATGACAGAGTTCTCTAGACAAAGAAGGCATATTATATCCAATAAAGTCGCTCGACATATTCTCTATGTGAAACGAGCACTTGGGGAGAAAAAGCATTTTACTTTGATTTGTCTAACCTTTGATGTGCATCCTTGAAAGTCTTGATCTTCATCGACTTCAAAGTTTTCTCTCTCCGTTAGCTCACTATCACTTTACTTCCTCATAACCCTTGTTGTTCTCTGCAAACTATAGTGACTAATTCACCATGGCCATTGGAGAGATCTTTTTGGGTTCCTTCTTTCAGGTCTTGCTCGACAAGTTGGCTTCTATGGGATTGGAATATGCGCAACAGGAAGGAATCAACACCACCCTGCTCCAATGTAAGGGGATGCTAGAAACAATCAATGCGGTGCTTGATGATGCAGAGGACAAGCAACTCAATGGTGACCGTCTAGTGAAGCTTTGGTTGGATGATGTTAAGGACTTGGCCTATGACATGGAAGACTTGCTCGATGAGTTCGAGATCGAAACCGCTCAAGCCAAGTCGGAGGCAGAATCCAGCACAAGCAGAGGTCAGGTGAAAAGGAAGTTTCCTTTCTTTAGTCGACCGTGCTCGCTCGTGTCTGAAACCAAGTTACAAGAGATCAAAGGTAGGTTTGAAGATACTATCAACAAGAAGGCTCCCTTAAGCTTGAGAGAGAAGGTTGTGGATAGATCCCACTACACCAACAAAAGGCTCCCTAGCACTTCTCTACCGGAGTCTCAGTTTTTCGGTAGGGAGAAGGAAGAAGCGGAGATACTCAAACTACTAACCAATGAAGCCAAAAATGGCGATAGCGCGTGGAGCATAGTCTCAATAATTGGTATGGGTGGTGTTGGAAAGACGGCCTTGGCTCAATGGTTGTATAATGATGCCAAAGCGAGTAGTTGTTTCGAGAAGAGAGCATGGGTCTGTGTTTCAGATGTTTTTGATGTTCTTAACATAACAAAGACTATTTTGCAGTCGATCGCCAGAGAGTCCTGCAAGGACAAAGATCTTAATGGGCTTCAAGTAAAGTTGAAGGACAGTCTATCCAGAAAGAAGTTTCTTGTCGTTTTAGACGACGTTTGGAATGAGAAGTATGGAGAATGGACTTCCCTCTTAAAGCCATTTGAAGCGGGGGTTAAGGGAAGTAGGATCATCATCACGACGCGCAACCTTCATGTTGTTTCCATAACAGGAGCTTCACAATATCCATTGAAGGAGTTATCAATCGATAACTGTACTAGCTTATTAGCCTATCATGCTTTGGAAGCAAGAAATTTCGAGATGCACCCACATCTAGAAATAGTAGGCAAGAAAATAGCCGAAAAATGTAGAGGTTTACCTTTGGCAGCGAAGATATTAGGCGGTCTCCTACGTAATAAAGAGAATCCCGACGAATGGGAAGCTATCTTAAATAACAAAATATGGGATGTAGCACCAGGAGAAAATAATGAGGTTCTTCCAGCTTTGAAATTGAGCTATGTCCATCTCCCTTCTTATTTGAAGAGATGTTTTACTTATTGTGCAATATTTCCAAAAGACTACGAATTTGAGAGGGACGAGTTGGCACTCTTATGGATAGCGGAGGGCTTTTTAGATGGACGAAAAGGAAAAGAGAATATCTTGAGATCAGGACGGAAATACTTCGATGAGTTAGTATCTAGATCCTTTTTTCAACAATCTAATGTTGATACATCGAAGTTTTTGATGCATGATCTTTTGAATGATCTAGCAAAGTCAATTGCGGATGCGACATGCTTTACCTCTGGGGAGTCTCAGGTAGTGAGTGATGAAGATGATGTCTCTTTTGAAGAGAAAGCTCGTTATGCATCATTCGTCTCACAATATGTTACATCAAAAAGCTTGAGAGCTTATGCTGCAATGAAGGTACTAAGAAGTTTAATGCTATTGACTATTCAATCTGATTGTTACGGAAAAAAAAATTTTATTTCCCCAAAGGTGCTGCATGATTTGCTAACAAACTTGAAGTACTTGCGGGTGTTGTCATTATGCCATTGTGACATCATAGAGGTACCAAATTGTGTTTGTGATTTAAAGCATCTTCGATATCTCAATCTCTCATACACCAATATCAAAAGGCTACCTGAGTCAATTGATGCCTTGTGCAAATTACAAGCTTTGATCTTAAGAGGTTGTCAAAAGCTTTCTATGTTGCCTCCAAGCATCACAAAATTGGCTAGGCTACAATTTCTTGACATTAGAGATACAAGGAGTCTAGAAAAGATGCCACCGGGTATTAGTAATTTGAAGAATATAATTATCTTGTCCAAGTTTGTGGTAGGACTAGAGAAAGGGTCACAATTAAAGGAGTTCAAGAACTTGCCACATCTTCAAGGAGAGTTACTCTTATCTGAATTGCAGAAGGTGGAAGAAGTTAGAGATGCAGCTAATGCAAATTTGTCTAGAAAGCAGGGCCTTAGCAACTTAATCATGCTTTGGGATAAAGATTTTGGAAATGATGAGCGCTGGGCACAAGGAGAGTTACTCTTATTTGAATTGCAGAAGGTGGAAGAAGTTAGAGATGCAGCTAATGCAAATTTGTCTAGAAAGCATGGCCTTAGCAACTTAATCATGCGTCGGGATAAAGATTTTGGAAATGAGGAGCGCCAAGCACAAGTGCTTCACTTTCTGCAACCTCACACTAATCTTGAAAATCTCACTATCTCGTATTATGGTGGTGAATTACTCCCGTCATGGTTAGGTGATCCATCCTATTTTAAGATGGTATCTTTGTGCTTGCATGGTTGTCCTAATGTTGGATCGCTGCCGTCACTTGGACAACTCCCTTCACTCAAAGAATTATCTCTTGAAGGTTTAAATGCAATACGCATGATAGGCTTTGAATTTTACGGAACTAAAAGCCCTTTTCCATCGTTAACAATTTTGAAGTTTGAAGGGATGTTGGCATGGAAAGATTGGTCTTGTTATGCTGGAGGTCGAGAAGAAAAAGAATCATTCCCCGCCTCTTCGGCATCTTGTTGTCCGAAGATGTCCAGAGTTGACGGGGACATTGCCTCGTCAATTAGATCATCTCATTAAGCTAGAAATTCATTCATGCTTGCATTTGAATGACTCAACCAATGAGGTTCATCTTCCCTCTCTCCGTGAGTTACACATAGGGGATTGTAACAAGGAGATCTTAAAGAAGTTGGAAGACCTCACTTCTTTAACCATTCTGAAAATTGAGAATCTTGCAGAGCTTGTTTGCTTTGATAATGGATTTATGAGCTACTTGGTCAAGCTAAAGGAGCTTCACATAGGACATTGTGACAAGCTAACATACTTGTGGCAAGATGGAGATGAAACACAAAATCTTACTTGCCTCCATAGTGTAGCCATCAAATATTGTCCTCGATTCACATCTTTTGTGGCGGGAGAAGGAGAGATTGAGCTACTATGCAACCTTGAAAATATAGAATTGATGAATTGCACGAGTTTAGAAAGGCTTCCAAGAAAGATGCACGCACTTAGATGTTTGAGCATTTGGAATTGTCCAAAACTCGGGGGACTAATCATTCCTCTAGATGACCCCATCAACAATTACATGATGTCACAACTTGAATATCTGTGTATTAGTGATTGTGATTCTCGGAAATCCTTTCCGCTTGCCAGTGATAGTCTTACTGCTTTGAAGATACTTATCTTTGAGTATTGCAATGGAGTGGAGTCGCTAGAAGAGATCACCGTCATACAATCGCTAGAATATTTGGCTATTGACGGTTGTATGGATTTGAGAAGCCTACCACAATGCCTTCACACGCTCACCCATCTCACTAGTTTGGATATACGTGAATGTCCAGCGCTGGAGATAGAGGACTTCCCTCCTCTTCCCCTTACCTTGTCGAGTCTTTCATTAAGAAGTTGTCCGAAGATAAAGTCTATTGCCAACTGTAACATCGTTAGCTGTAACAAGCTCACTCATTTGGTAATAGGTGATTGTCCAGCATTGGAGATGGAGGACTTCCCTCCCCTTCCCATCACCCTGTCCGAACTTAGAATTTATTGCTGTCCCAAGATCAAGTTCCTACCTAATGAGTGGCATCATCTTACGTCCCTTCACCAGCTAGATATTTTGTCTTGTGAAAATATCAAATGCTTCCCGAAAGGAGGTTTGCCTCCCAATTTAAGGTCGTTTGCAATTGAAAGGTGCGAGAATATGGAGCAACCAGTGAGAGAATGGGACTTACCCTCGCTCACGGCCCTTGAGAGACTGGGTCCATTGATGGAAGGAGCATGGGAGGGGAGGGAGACAAGGTGTGGTTTCCTTCGGAGGAAGACGACGAGGATGCTAGAGTCTTCTCTTTCCTTCCTCTCTTAACTATCTTTGGATTGGCCATATGAGGAACGTGGAAAGACTATCAGATGGCCTTCGCAACCATCTCTCCTTTCTCCAAGAGTTAAAGATTTCTAATTGCCCGAAGTTGAGGGACTTGCCAGAGGATGGCCTCCCTCCCTCCCTCCGAGAATTCTGGATAGAAGGATGTGAGAATCTGAAAGATCGATGCTCAAAACACACCGGCGACTATTGGGCCCTCATCCAAGACATCCTCGCATCTTCATTGACAAAGATTGATGAATTGATTCGTCCATGTATAGTCAGTTTTCTAAGGTTCGGGTAAGTTTTTGGTTTTGAAGGCATCGGTTTCCATTTTGCTTCCGCATGAATTTCCGGAAATCTAAGAAATTCCTGACATCTGCATTGATTGGGTTCTCAGATCCGATGAAGTGAAATTGATCCACTTTCGCTTTCATTTGCCGATGCGCAATTCATTCCTTCCGTCTACGTCAGATTTCTAGTGTTCGGGTAAGTCCTTTCATCTTGAATGCATCGTTTTCGTCGCTCTTCAGTTCGATGCTTAATTACTAAGTAATGTCTTCCAATGCGCGCAAATGCTTGCTTTTCGTGTTGAAGTACGACTGAAATTCAGAGCTGAAAAATTGATAATTAGCTGCTTTAATATCCAGCAAGAGCTTCCTTTGAGTCTCCGATTGCACTGGCTTGCGAAAGTTGATGGTGATATTCTTGTATGCTACAGCTGCCTCCATCTCCACTATTGCCTTGGGCTGGCTGGCTTTTCTCTTTAGCCACTGCAATGCTCTTACGAACGGCATGTAATTCAGCCTCCTCTGTTTCAGTTTTGGCCTCAATCCCAACAAATTTTTGTTCATATATGGATGCGAAGTTAGGGTACTTCCAGAGGATGGCCCTCTCTCTCTTCCTCCAAGAGATCCCTTTCATCAGCATTGATAGCATTCGGATCCAATGAAGTAAAATTGATCGTGCCCAAGTCATGATATAGATTTGTCTCTGTTGACTTCTTTTTGTTCCTCAGGTAACGCTTCCAACTTCTTTTATATTTTCATTATATTTGTTAACTGCCGGGATTCATTCTTTGATGCAATGTAAGTTTTCTTGGGTTCGGGTAAACTTTTGGTTTTCAACGCATCAATTTTGATTTTGCTTCCTAGATTCGGTGCGTAATACAACCTGACATTGGAACTCGAGTCTCTTGCTCATTTTGAAAGCCAGAAAATGAAATTTATTGGATTGTTAATTGATGGGAATTGCGCTGCTATCTTCTCTTCTCGATCAACTCATCCCACATGGAGATTTGACATGTCTTACCCTCTGTGGCAGATTGTTTGCGGTTGTCAATGATATCTCCTGCTTGTTCCAAGGACAGATAGACAATGTTGCTCTTCCTAAGCAGCAATATGGATGGAATAAAACGGCTAATGAGGTCATTATTGTCGTAGAAGCTTATTGAACTCTGAGGATCGGAGGCCTTACTCTGCTGATCAAGTTGTGAGAGACATCAGTAGGAAGTTTGGTTTTGTGCTCTTCAACAGCTCTTCTAAAACTGCTTTTCTGGTCTCTGAGAGTAATAATAATGTTCATTGGTTTTGTTCTGGGATATCGCTCTCAATCTCTCCCTCCACTGCGATCTACATCTAATCCTTTCGTTCTCTCGAATCATGCGGGATGTTGATGGAAGTGTTCCTTTCTTCGGGGAATCGATTCGGAGGCGGTCTTGTTCTCTCAGATGATGCAGAAGTCGTGAAGATGGGCTTTGGGAAATGTTTCGCACCATTCCCTAAAGGTAATTATTTTTTCGGTTTGTTGATGCGGCTCTGCTGGAGTTCGGTCTATGTATTGCAATGTGAAAAGTAAGGATGAATGAGCTCTGCTGATATTAAGCGGAGTTAAGAGGAGAATGTTATGTTGTTGGGTAACATCATATTGGAAAAATTGGTTCCGAACCTAAATTTATAATTTATGGTTAAAATGGTGCTCTTTATCTGTATGCATGTTTTGATTTGTGCATTTTCACCTACAATGTTGCTCTTCCTGTGGTTTTCAAGCGTCAAACCGTTCACCTTTAACGTTGCCTTCTTTTCCAACTCAGAATGCTGCTTCACCAGCTCTGGAGGTTTGAGGAGTAAAGAGCACCCACCGAATGAGGTGAAGCCGGTTCCTTGGGTGGACAGCTCTGGCCATGTGTCCGGCACCACATTCAAAGTGGATGCGGAGACTAAGGACTCCAGCATGCCTGGAATCGGGAGTGCTGCGAACCAGTCCTCGTTGTACTGAGTCGTATGGTTTGTGGCCCTTTCTGGACAGGCCATTAGCTATTGAGTGGCCTTCTGTTGCGTTTAACCCAGTCACGCTTTCTCATACATTGACAATTTTTCAGCTCTAATGGTTGGTTACTCTATGTTGAGGGTTTGGGATGACACCAAGCCTTTACATAACCTGATCATTCTTTGTACAGTAATATCTTTCTGGCATTTCATTTAGCCATCACGCAGAGTCCATTCACTGTCATGTGTTTTTTCTTTTCTCTTACTTAGATATCTATTGTGAAATTGTTCTCTCTATTTGTAAATTAGGCCGGGACGACATTGTTATGTGAGGACAAATGTGAACTATGATAAATTGGAGCATGCTGATCCTTATATGGAAATCGAGTTTACACGATACCATGAGGCGTGTTTAAATATTAAAGGCTAAAGCAGTAACCTCTCGTGCAATTTTAAAGCAGTCAAAAGGACATTGACGCATGTCGATACAAACTTAACATGAAGGAAGATAGAGATAGCTATCAATACGATGACTAACATCAAACTGCAAATTGAAAAAAAAAAAACAGAGCTTCGCCTGGCCATCTTGGTAGGAGAGTCCTCTTTGGTCCTTCGCATCGGCTATGCCCCCTGTTGTTATCTAAAAACATGTGTTTGTCAAGTTTAACATAGATGTAATAAATCTTAGTTTCATCCTATTGACATACGAGCTCTCGCTAAAATTTCTTACATAAGTGATGGTTTTGCTAGATGTGCCGTGTACATAGCACACATTGCACAACTAACCTATTAGTTCTGCTCAAAAAAATTGTCAATGTCCATTTTTCTTCTATTTTTGTTTAATTGCTCTGCACAAAATTCGTATTCAACGTGTTCATGGATCTCCATACAACATCAAGTATAATGTGAGCACCATGGTTTAAATCAGGTCTCCACCTATGCATATGTGGACTTAGTATCGACTTAGCTTCAGCTTCAGGTTGGTTTGGGGCCTTAAACACCTTGTAGACGTGCTGCTCACCTTTGCCTCACCTAAACATCAATTTAGGTTTCCCATGCCCACCTGCAGGTTTCTTTGGATCTGATATGAACACATCAGCGCCTGGATAATCCACGACTGAAACAGACAAATCAAAGACAGGCATCAAAAATCATCTTTTTCCTTAACTCATGGACTGCAGCTACTGCAATGGTGCGATTTGAATGTCCCGTAACATGAACAGCAGCCGAATTGCTCGTGTAAGAAAGTTCAAGAAAGTTCTTTTACTTATCAAAAGAAAATTATTGCAAACTCAGTGGAGATGATGTGGAGTAATTAGCTTTCAAATATTGTGACTAGATTTCTTCTCCGGCTCATAAAAACCACGATATCCACAAACTGTTAGCCTTAAACCAAACTCCTATTATCTATAGTTAAAAACATATTGCACTGGATAATTTTATGTTTTTTTCTCTCTGACGAAATACTGTGGTTGATAAATTTCATTTCATTTCAAGTTATTCGAAATGACACTGAATTATTTTCTTTTGGTTACATCTCTTCTCAAGCCTGATGTAGTCCTTTGACCTTTCCATAGCATGCCATGCTTGATTAATTTCTTTAGAACATATAAGGCTGTATTATTTGCATTCAATTGGCTAAACATAAATAGAAGCAGCAGAAAGGATACTTTGGCCTTACCCTTACGATATATTTTGCATTTGATACACAAAATTGACAATGTAGTTGACAAACCTTTTGGGTCACCATCACGGTTAGAGAAAGTAATTCATGTCATTCATGAATGGTTGTTGTCGAGCACATGAAGCTTAAGGACAAGCTATGACAAGGGTGACAAAGAGTCCATTGCAGAGAAAGGAAATGAACAAGTGCTTGGGAGCTCATTATATGCCTCTAGCTGTCAATACGATGACTAACATCAAATTGCAGATTAACAAAAAAAAAAAAAAAAGCATTTCGCCTGCCTTCCCTCTTTAGTCCTTTGCATCAGGTGAGAGGTGTTATCTGAAAAATGTGTTTGTCAAGTTCAACATGGATGGAATAAATCTCAGTCTCATCTTATCGACAGATGAGCTCTTGCTAAATTTTCTGACAAAACTGAGTGATGGTCTGGATAGATGTGCATCATCTACGTAACAGCACAGCTAATAATAATATGCCAATCCTACAGAGGAAAATTCCCGATATCCACTTCTTTTTGTTTAATTCCTCTGCACAAAATTCGTATTCAACGTGTTCATGGATCTCCAAGCAACATCAAGTATACCGTGAGTATCATGCTTAAATCAGGTCTCCACCTATCCCTATGTTGACTAAGTATAGACTGTCTCACAGATTTTGATATAGACTTCCGGACATTTCACTTGATCTCCGCAGTATGGTCTGATAAATTTCAACGAAGTATATAACTAGAGGAAGATCTGCAGTATGGCATCACCAATGGTTGGGTATTTTGTTTCCATAGCACAGGCTGCGCATGTAAGTACACTGCAAGTATACTGCTCAAATTCTGGTCTCCACCTATCCATATATAGACTTAGTATCAACTCTCTCCAATTGATAAAAATTTCTAGATATTTTGTTTGGTATCTGCAGTATAATCTGGTAGATTTCAATGAAGTGTATGGCAAGAAGAAGGTCTGGCACAAAAAGGTATAGCTTCAACTTTAGGTAGGTTTGGGGCCTTGAACACCTTGCAAACCCGTCGCTCACCTCTGCCTTTCCTAAACATCAACTAATTGTGGCTGCATGAGCCAGAACATGCCCTCCTGCAGGTTGCTTTGATGCTGAAACAAATAAATCTAAGTCGTCAGAAAGTTATCTTTTTTTGTTAAATAATGGACTGCAGCTACTGTATAGTCTACACCAAACAGCTGGTTCTCGAGATTTACAAGAACTAGCATGAGCTTAGTGCTATCCCCAAATTGCAATTTTTCAGTGTGCAACCATCAAAGGGCTAAATTGGATAAGTATTAATGAATGCATGACTGCAGGAGAAATGAGATGTGATGCAGTACCTTGATTGGTTATGCACACTGCCACATTAAATTCCTTAGCTATCTTAAGTAAGCCTGAGAGCACTTGTGCAAATTTTTGCGCAATTCGGAATCTACTAGTGTCAAAAAAGATGAGCTCAAAAATCACAACTCACATGATTTGACGGTTTCAATGGACCTGGCTCTTTGCAAGTTCTCCCCTTCCAATAATACCCATTTGAAAGAGAGGGATCACCGAATCCATAATCTGAAAGATGTTACTCACCTAAGGTCAACCATCCACACCTCACAAAATGTGTGCAGTTTCATTCTCGAGCACTGTCTTACCAGTAATCTAAATGGTTCTTCACACATTTGGCAGCCAAATCAAGAAGCAAATCGTACTGATGCTCTTAAGTATAGACACGGGCATAAATGATCTACAAATTCATGGAAAGACTAGATTACAGCAAGTACACTAGCCAGAAAAGAAGGAAGAGTTGCCACCAATATGGAAAGCTTAGCTTACATTATCTTGGACTGCACCAGGATCCATGCCAAATCTCTTGGCAATTGGTACAATTCAATCACCACGACTGCAGGTGTACCAAGTTAAGAAAGTGCACATGTGCTTACATGGACAGACGACGTTTATGAAACACAAGCAGCTTTGTCAAGGTCAAGAAAAATACAGACAGATTATAATAGCATACAAAGTTCCTTTTGCTTCCTTTTGCGTTGATATAAGCTACCTTGCCATTTCCTCCTCTCATGTGAGTTGGCAGCTGAAAATATTTTACGAACATGGAATCCACAAACCATTAAAAAAGAATAATTATAAACAGTAGTAAATACTGTAGTAGGACTTGCAAATAAAGTAGAGTATCTTCAAGCATCACATTTGACTAATGATCAACCCAAGTCCGAGTCTGACTATGATTAAAGCTTTTACTTGGTTATGACATAGTACAAACTCTTCTGGCCTTTTTCTTTCTTTGTTTGAGCCACTGTATATGCATTTCAGTATACTGACTGTAGATTACAGAAAATGAGTGCCATACTTCCAGAATCACCTAATACACACATTATGATGCCAAGATCACCCACATATTTATACTTCATAGGAATTCAATCATCACATTACTATTTGGCATTGTTCATCTGGAGGAGATAAAAAAAAAAAAAAAGAAACAGAAGTTCAAGACAGAAACCTAATATCCAATTCAGACCAACCCGAGAAGTAACACATAGGGTATATGCAAGCAATGTTTTCCCAGACCTGAAGTGACGTCAGCAGCATTTTCTGAGAAAGCTAATTAACAAAAGCAACTAAAAGTTCATCAAAGGTAACGATGTTGGACTGTGATTTTCTCCCAGATGTGCCAAATGCTTTCGTAATTGCTAGAGTTTCAATACCACCTGTTAACATTGCCAAACCGGTGAAATTTGTATTTGTTGAAATGCATGAAGAATAAGACGTGCAGTCTGCAAAGAAAGTCTCTTACCGCCTAAAAGCTCATCGAGGGCTTGGCTTCCGGTTATGATGCAAACAACCGACGACTCTCTCTGGAAAAAACAAAGACATTGAAAGTACTTTGAGCAACAGATATGCTAATTTGCAGGCTTCATTTCAAGGGTATTCCAAACCATTTTAGCTCGAAGTTTGCAGAATTAAGAACTTACACTGAGCAGAGCATCACTTCCAGTAATATAGCCAAAATTCTGAGAAAACGAAGGGAAGTCAATGCGAGATGCTTATAGAAGTTCAAATTGATTGGAGCCACCATCTCAGGTCAAGAAGAATTTAAGCTCTAACCACTATTTTTTCAGCCGCTTTGCATATTTTGTCAACTTTTGCCTCAGATAATCCTTTTATTCCGGTTAAGTGCTACCCAAAAATAAACAAAGAAAAAGCAAATCACTTGGCCAAATAAGAATACGCTCCTCAACTTAATTCTCAGGACTAAAATCAGATATACCTTCTTTGTATGCATCATCAAGCCATTGCAAGTGTAGATTCCTGCATCCTGGAGCTTTTCATATCTCCAGCATTTATTCCTTGAGAAAAAACTGCAAACAAAATAAAGGAAGAAGT
Organism: Eucalyptus marginata; assembly: GCA_014182565.1. NCBI lineage: Eukaryota > Viridiplantae > Streptophyta > Magnoliopsida > Myrtales > Myrtaceae > Eucalyptus > Eucalyptus marginata. Next base: position 12,290,106 of record CM024586.1, on the reverse strand, counting down.
TCAGGGAAGGAAAATGAGAACAACTCACCATCGTGTCAAACTCTTCTGGTGATTGTAGGATGCCAGGACAAAAGCAGTTCCTAGATCATCACTGACAATCTAACTTTCCAACGGTGATTATTGATGAATTTAGCTTAGGATATTCCTTACTGATCCAGCTATGTCACTAATGCATGGAAAATAAGACATCCAATGGTGCAATTCCAAGGTCACGTAACATAAGGAAGGCTGGAATTGCTCTTGTATTATCAGAAGACAAAAAACTAAAAACTATTGCACGCGCAGGAAATCACGGCAAGTTCGAGAGAAAGGTCGAGATGTACATCACGATAATCACAGCCGTAGCTTCATCGAACCATTTGCATCTTAATTTTAACTTTCCGAACACGGATAGAAAATCACGATAATTATCTCAGAATCAAATGACGCACCGAAACTCATTATGAAAGCGATGACATGAACCGAGAGCAGTTGCCTACACTCTGTTTTGCCGTAACTTACGTTCGTTTGTCGATCGTTTCGAGCAGGTCTTCTGCTTCGTCGTCGACGTCCTCTCTTTCCACGATCTTCTGCTCTTCAGCTCTGAACATCAACGAGCGAACACGAGACGAAACTCAGAATCATCGTTATCGGCAATGGCACTGCGGAAAAGGACATGAACCGAAATCAAGCGGAGATCGCGAAACTCAGTTGAGAGACGAAAGCATCTTCGACGACGATGGAGTTTGACGATCGGCGATGAAGTTGCGTCTGCGCAGGAGAAGAGACTTTCGAATTTTTTTGCGGATTTTGGAAACGATCGGAAATTGGAGGGAATCTTATATATATATGGAGAGAGGCGGGAAGCGGGGAAGGATGGCTCTCGGCTTATTTTTCTTTTTCTTTTAAAAAAAAAAAAAGGTTTGACTGAATTTCGTTATTCTGAGATAGATCCTCATGAATTGAGGTTTAATGGATCTGTTTTAAGAATTTATCAAATACACTCCTAAAGACTAAAGAGGGAGAGGAAATATTGGTTTGATTTTTTTCTTTTTATTTTGCATTAAATGACTCAGTTTTTATTTATTTATCTCGCTTTTATATTCATCTTAATCCTATCCGGCTTATAATTTTCTTAAATTGGACCTAATTAAGTTCTTAAAAAAGGAAAAGAATTTATCTATATTGTGGTTGATACTTGGTTTAATCGCATCATGTTCAAACTCCATGCTTATTGCTCGTAGAATCGTGAAAATATCAATGAACAATTGAGTTATTCGGAATGGCTTGCTAAAAACTTGCTCGTGACTGGTTTGATTGGTCGACACACATCCTAAAATTTGTAACTTGGTGATTCAAAAAAAGGTGACGAACATGGAGCATGTGTTTTCTTTTGTCGAACACGGAGCACATTTAATGCCTAAAATTTGATTTTTATTTAATATCGAACCCTTTTGACTACAATTTACAAAATAGGCAAATCAGACTTAAAATATAGAACCATTAGTAATCTCCCACATATTTTTCCTCATTCTTTTCTAAAAATTTGTTCTTTTATGTAAGTTTTTGAACATGTGTCTAATGAGAGAAGACTAAATACGAATTAAGAAATCCAATATTTGATTTCGATATGGTTTGATTTTTTTTTTACCAAACTTTATTATGATTTTAAATCGGATTTTTGATGTAATCTCAAACGCCTCAATTTTATAATTAAAAAGAAAAAACACAAGAATATCGCCTTTTTATAAGACCCTCAAGCTCTTTTAATTATTTAAATCAAAATGTCATCTCCTTCACGACGAGAAACGCAAAAACCAAAACGACAATCCGTTCCGTCTCTACCGTCCGTTCCCTCTTCTTCGCGCCTCGCTTCTTCTTCTTCTTCTTCTTCTTCTTCGTTCTCCGCACAAGCCCCGCCTGAAATCCCCAGCTTCCGTCGAAGTCGAGACTGATGCTCATCGAGTGATCCGAGAGAGATGGTAACGCGCATTTACGGCGATCTTCTCGAATATTTTTGTCTTGGGCTCTTGTTGTTCCTCGTTCCATTGCACGTAAGCGGTTTGATGTTTGTCCTGAGCGAGAGGCATTTGCTTTTCTTGGGCTTGTTTCTTGAATTTGGAGCGAGGCATTACCATCTTGACATGACCCGTCTTCAAATCATTGGTAAAACCGCAGCTTCCTCGAATGAATGGAGCGCGGCAAGCGAGTTTGGTTGCTTTGTCACCTCGCTATTGCGTTCGCCTACCCTGAGAAGAAACTGGAGTATTGGCGAGTTTTTACTTAACTGGTGGCAGCGTAGATTCATGACCACCAGCAAGAGAGTGCAAGATAGGAGCAAGGACAAGAGGGTCCATGATCTCAAAATTGCCACTGAGAAGCATAAAATGGTGTCAAAGGTGTTGGTTCAGTGTGTTCTTCACAGGAGCTTATGAAGGTGCGGAGCTGATTCAGAAATGTCCGCTGGTTATTTGGAAGGAAAAGGTCCTAAGCCTTGTTCTGAGGATGGAGGCATTGCTATGCAGCCTAACCAAATAGAAGCCATAAGTGAATTGGAGGGTACAGCAGTTGGAGGCAGCTCCTTCATGGATATACATGAAATTGACAATAAATACAAGCCTTATGATTCATTTTAAGGTCGTACCTTCTTATTCGAGTTGTCAAGATAACTTGCATTCCAGTCTTCTTCTTCACAAGTTCAAAGTTTCGAGATTTTGTACAGATTTAATTAGACAAACTCTGCTTACATCTCTAAACCAAGTCAATTAATAGCGGACTGATCCATCTCATTCCTTGTTAGTCCTAAACATTGCCACCGGAACTCCTGAAATCAATGATTCAGAAAGAATGTGCGGTTAATGCTTTTGGCAACTCTCTGCTCGCCTCGGTGCCAGCAAGGACATCAGAAGCAGTCTATTTACACTGACTGGTTCATTCTCAGTTATTAGTCCGACTTATTTGAGTGCTGCCATACTAATCTGCTATTCTGAAGATGAACTTGCCACCCTGCATTTTAATCTCAATTGTTGGTTCAAAGAGATAATTGGGTAGTAGCTATCATGGAGAACATAGCCTCTGCTGCTATGACGATCGATATTCTCTCTCTTGTTGTTACAAATTAGATGCCGAGCTCACCTTGCAGTAATGCCTTGTTCATCACTGTGCATGGATATTATGGTCCACATTTGCTTTCTATCCGATGTTCCATAGGTCTTGTAACTTCTGTTCAAAATCTCCATGAAACTATGGCAAACTCCTGTTTTTAGGTTCTACTGGAGAACTTTCTTTTGTTGGATTTTAGAACCCAAACATCAAACAGTAAGTAGTTTTATTACTGCTTGTTTATGTTGGGCTGTGTTTATGGTTGATTCATTTCATTAGCTTACTGTTCTGTTTTGAAGAAAGAAATAAGAGAGCCTTTGAAATTAGCAAGACTGTTTTTTTTATTTGAATGATAGATGGCTTTCCACAGCTTTTGGTTGTGTGAAAATGACATTACTAATATGCATTCTTTCTTATACCTCATAGCATGAATTGCGTTTATGATTTGTTACATGGATTAGCATCTGCCTAATGCCATTGTGCAATAAATTTCTTCTGCTTATCAAAAGAAAATTCTTAGGAAACTCACCGGGGATGATGTTGAGTAATTTGCTTCCAAATGTTGCGGCTAGATTTCTTCTCGTGCTCATAAAAACCTTGATATCCAAAACTGTATGTGACAAATCAAACTGCTACTGTGAAGCTGAATATGTTGCACTGCATCATTTTCTGGTTTTTGCATTATAAAAACGATAGGAGTAATGTACCATGGAGGTTGAGCATCAACCTCATTTGGAGCTGTACGAAGAATTTCCAGATCTCATATGATCAAGGAGAAAGAGAGGAGCATTGATGTTTATTAGTTATAATCACTTAGCTATCATCTTTTGTTACATGGCAAAAGTATTGTGTGCATTACGACTCAATTCATATCAGATGGTCGTATCTACTTATTTTAAGAAGGGATAGGAACTTCGCACCAATATTTTCAAACTTGGGCCAGTCAGGGAACCAGTTAGGTTGCCTATTTGCGAGCCAAGCAGTTGGACTAGGGGAATCGGTGATTGTGTCTTGAGCAAACAATTATAGATATGTAATGCTGTCAATTCCCCATGAACACATGAATCATTCGGCCTTGGTTAGTGAAATGCCGGTGATCCTAGAGTTGAGTGCTCGAGTTCCTCCATGTGCAACAGTAGCTAAAAGCTCAGTTCTATACCCGTGGGACTCTAAAACTAAGTGGATCCAATGTTGAAAATTGGTATATTTTCAAACTGGTTCCAACTGATTTAGGCCAAACTACCTGCACAGAATTTTTAAGTTTGGGTGAATGGATCAAAGGGAAAGCAATGGAATTGGCCAAGAAAGAGGGGGCAAGAGCAATGCTTTATGGTCGAATGATTGCAGAAAATCTAAAGAAAATCAACGTTGAGAATTTTGTGGACTCTAAATGGGCTTGACATATAGCCACCGCAATCTTTTTAACATATAACGTCTAATATATCTCAACCGAGATACTTTATAATCTCTTAATGGGCTTGGCATATAGCCACCACAATCTTACTAACATATAGCGTCTCGGCCCAATATATCTCAGCTGAGATATGTTAGACACTATGATCATCTAAGTCCTACGCAGTGCCTAACCTTACTCCTACATTATCTCCAGTGGTGAGCAAACCATATTAGCAAAATCATATGACATGATAATTTATTTAACGAATGCCTTAAATTGAGTCAAATTTGAAAAATGAGGTACTTGATTAAAAAAGAAAAGTTTAGGTAGTTGATCATAAACTAAGCAAAAGTTTTGATAATTTCGATGTCATTATCCTCAATTTTTGAATCGCGCTAAGAAAAACATCTCAAGAAAAATGTTATCTACGAAGGTCACTGTAAGGTGACGAAGTTGGAAATAGTCACTGTAGTAGCGGCACTAACGGCAACAACACGGCCATGGCCATGCTTTGATAATGCTCTATCTTGCCCCTTTTTCTCTTTATTTTCTTTTTTGACTTTTTGTTGTTTCTTCTTTTTAGGCTTTTTCTTTGCATTATTGTTTTCTTTTGTTGAACTCGAATTTGAAAAAATACAATAGAGATTAATGAATGAAAAAATCCCAAAATGATTAGACCCAAAAAGAGTTGGAGGAAAATTATGGTATTATTAATCTTAAGCTAGACTTGTAATGCCTGAAAATTCTATTGGTAACGGCAAAAAAGACATAGAGCCTTGGTCTTCTTGGCATCAATTGAAGTTTCTTTTCCACCGACAAAAGACAAAAGACATGCACATGTTTTATTCTGTGGAATCTATTAAAGCTTATTTCCTATCATAAAAAGATGTGCACTATCAAAAGACGTGCAAAAGTCTTGGTGTTCTTGGAATTTATTGATTATTTTCCTGTCATGAAAAGACGTGACGTGCAAAATCTTGATCTTTTAGAATTCTATTAATTTCTTTTCCACCATTAAAAGCCGTGCAAAAGTTTTGATCTTCATAAAATCTAAGAAAGTTTTTTTCCCATTATCTCTTTTTCACTTTTGCTTCACTTTTGAACAAAAAAAGAAAATGATATTTTTGGCAAGTGAAAGTCCTTCTCAAAATGATATCTTACTAGGTGAAAGTCCTGATCTTCTTGGACTTTCATGGTCCTCTCTCTCCATTAGCTCCTCAACACTTTACTTTGCCATAACTTTTACAGTGGACTAATTCGCTCATGGCCATTGGAGAGACCTTTCTTGATTCCTTCTTTTGGGTTTCGTTCAACAAAGTTGAGTTTTCTGGCATTGGACTATGCGTAAAGTGATGGAATTAGCATCACCTTGTTCAATATATACATTAATAATTTTGTTATATTCTCTCATGTAGTTCGATCTTCAATATTTGAATTTTTTGTTTTATAAAAAATTTTACCAAAAAATTCAAATCTTGATATGTTTCTCTCTTTCCACGTAAACATCCATGGATAAAATTTCCTCAAATTGTGTAAATAACTTTTTATGAATTAATAATTTGAATTTTGCAAAATCTTTTAGATGTTAATCTTCACATTCGACTAGTATGCACTTCTGCTAGTTCTTCTAATTCATTTATATGAAAATGGAAAATGGTCAATATCGTTTTTCCATTAATTCAAGTTTAGGGACAATCCAAGGACTAAATTAAATATGTATAAAAATTTTAGGGACTAAATTAAACAAATTAAAAGTTTAAAGACGACATTACACATTATGCTAAAGTTCAAGGACTATATTGCACATTGGACTAAACTTTATGGACCATTTGCATAATTTTCTCAAGAAAATATAGCTAACATATTTGCTAATGTGACATTCAACTTTGCTATGACATGTTCCAGCCTCTTAAGAGACCACTCCAAGAAAGTGGTAATGACTTGGATTTAGCCATCGGTAGGGATTTGCTGATCATTGTTTTTATGGTCAGCTTTATTCATCGCTAGACAAGAAAAAGGGTTGGGCATCACCAACTAACAGTGTGCAATGTACTAGATATACTCTAGGCATCACACTATGAATAGGAAAATCATGCAAAGGACCACAATTCTCCTATCAAGCGGTTCTTGATCATCAACTACTACCTCAACACCCTTCAGTAGATCATTGCTGCCCGTCTTGCTGCAAATCTTTAGTACTATAATTAGGGGTGAGCAATTACAGGTTTATCATTTTTTGGAGCCTAGAACCTGCCCTGCATACCCTAGAACTTGGATCCTTCCCTATTATAGGTTCCAAGGTCGATTCCAGGGTCTATCTAGATTTCACATATATTATTATTTGAACAATTACAATTTACTAATCATGGATTATATCTAGACATATGAAAAATATGAACATTAATAAAGTAAAAATCTTAGTCATAAAATATAAACTCGGACTAATACTTCCATATTATACATTGGCATGAAATATCGGAAGATCGCACAGAAACATGAACCAATAAAAATATTAAAACTTATTCCAGGTTCCAAGTTTTAGGTTCCGAAAATTAAGAACTTGAAACTTACCTGTCGAAATAAGTTCTTCATTTTTTGGAACTTGGAACTTACCCGGCATATCTTGGAACTTAGAACCTACAGGGTTCCATCGGTCCGATTATTAGATTCCAAGTTCTACTCTGGAACCATGCTTACCCCTAACTATAATTGCCACGTAAAAGCCTATATTAATCGCATATTCACCAATAACGCATTAAATGAAGACACTGAAATTATAAGGTTATTGAGATTGTACGGATGCCAAAAAAAAAAAAGGCTTGGTCTTGGTCTTTGTTTAATGTTTTTGGTGGGTAAATGTCTTGGTCTTCCTGTCTCGCTTCTGCTTTAAATAAGATAGAACTAAGCAAAAAGACAGAAGAAAAATCAATAAGTTGTGGACAATTTCAACTGTTGCTCATGAGTTTCTAAATTGAAAGATTCAATTTAAAAAATACGTACACACTGATTATAAGCCGATGCGTAGCATGGATACTCTACGAAAGTGTCTGTGTGTATGTGTCATCAATTTAAAAAAACTCATGATTTAATCTAAAATCTATTTAGATATGAACCCACTTAATGAGGTCAATTAGTTATGAAATGTGAAATAATATTAGATTACGAATGTTCATACACGTGCTACACCCAGACGAGGACATTGCACACATATTTTCAGATTACATGTTTAAAAATTAGGAATTAGAATAAAATGAACTGTTTTGGTGGTTGATTGTTTCCAAATATTACTCAAACCTTAGAACTTGGCATACTTGAACCAAATATAATTACCCACAACAAAATAAATCGTCAAATGCACTAATCTAATTTGGTCCTGAGAAGGCATCATTAGTACTTCGATACTTTTGACGTGTGTATATAACTTTACAACTATCATTTATAATCGCTAGTAGTAATACATGACAAAGAAAATCAGAGAATATTCTTTGGCTTATAACAAAAAAAAAAAAAAAAAAAAACAATTTGATTGTGCCTTATCTTCAAGCATTTGGGATTTGGCTGAATAAGGAAAAGAAAAAGACATTCAAGAGGAGGCGCTTATTCGATTTTACATGCAAGGGGTTGAAGCAAAAACTACGTAGAAGGAGACCCATCAATTTCATTCTATATCCATGGCTTCCAAAAATATTCAAATTGACTGAAATAAGACTAGATAATGAGGTCCATGAAATTTCTTACCTATGTGCTAGCAATCAACTATCTAAAGCTTTTTTTTTTCTCCATTCAACCAATTACCTCGTCATTTGTTAATGTAAATCAATGTGAGACCTTCGTTGAGATAGTAAAGGAAAAACTGTCTATATGACACCAACAAACTGTTTACATTGGCCTCAAATATGATCCTTGTGGTATCAATTTTGTCTCTTGCGAGTCAAACCGTTCCAGATGATATCAATTGGTCTCTCGAAGAATTGGAACAAATTATTTACAAAAAATATTGTTTAGGCAAATTAATTGTGATTGGTAAAGAAATCATAGTAAGGTTTTAAATTATGTGTGCCTGTACAGTTACATATGATGATAATATTATCAATATGATGTCCAACCGAACGAAAATCAAGTGCTACGAAAAAGTTTATTTCCAATCAAAAGTTTGATAATTCACTAAAAAATTTTGAGCGTAAAGCTTGAATTTTTATGATCGAATGACTAGAGGAAAATCTGAGGGAAATCGACATTGGGAAATTTTGTAGTCTTCCAATGTGCTTGACATTTAGCCACTGAAATTATTTGGTGTGTGAAATTAACAAAACTATCTCCTATTCTCTTTCATACGAATTGATGAATAATCTTATAAAAGAAAATTATTAAACGGAGACCAAGCAATGAACAAAGATGATGAGTTTGTAGAACAAATATTGCGTAAGCAAAAGTATGTTTGAGATTTGAGTCTAGACCAATGATTGTATAAAAAACTCATTGGGACAATGACATCGCAAGTACTTGAATTATTACCCCTTCTGCAATCAGGTACCTAAAGTTTTTTCATTCAATCAATCATCTTAATTTTCCATGTGGGTTAACATGAGACCTTCGTTAATTTTGTGGATGGAAAATGTTGACACGACGTTAATGCCGTTGAATAGTTGTTAAATGTCCATACTAGTGTCTAATACAGCATCTTGAGATGTTGCTTTGTTGGCAGAGGCATTGGATGCTAGGATTGTCTAAGTCAACACGAACTCTCTCTCCACATCACCCAATTAGTAGGGTAAGCGAATCGTGTAAATAAAATCATTACAATGTAGCAATTTTTTAATCAAATTGAGACAAATTTGAAAAAAGAAAAAGTAAAAGAGATTAATCCAGACATAAAGCATGGAATTTCTACTAGTAATGGAAAAAAGAGACGTTCTCGTGGGATGCAAGAGGAGGGACGTGAAATGCGAAGCAACGAATTTCACTTTGTGTCCAGTAATGTCATGGTCTTCCCGAAATTTATTGAAGTTGCTTTCCCGTGACCTCTTTTTCTCTTTTGCTTCATTTTCCAGACAAAAAGGCATATGGTATCCATGAAGCCTTTGGAGCAATTCTGCTGAGTATTACCAAACAAGCACTTGTGGACGAATAGTATCTTATTTTGATTCCCCTGACCACTGATGTACGTGTGAAAAGCACCCAAAATCAAATGGATGACAGAGTGTTATAGTCTTGTCCCAAGAAAGCATCATTACTACTTGAATACTTTTGACGTATATGACTTTACGAAAAATTATCCAAAAATCCAAAAATCTATTAGATAACAAATAATTCAATTTTAAACTTTGATATAATACCATGTCAACCGAGATATATTAAATGCTGATATCATCTAAAGTCAGTGCACTCTCTCTCTCCTAATCACTCAATCTGTAGGGTAAGAAGTCATGTCAACTATTATGTTTAACTTTTCCTGATTAAGTGAGTCATATAAGCAAAATTACAAAACATGACAAGTTATTTAACCATGCCTCAAATTGAGCCAAATTTGAAAATTTGAGGTTCTTGATTTAAAAAAAAAAAAAAAACTATTCCTGTATTTGATGTAAACTGAACTAGAGCTCAAGTACTTACAATATCATTATTCTTAACTCTTAAATTGCTTTAAGAGTAACATCATTTTTGCTTCTTCTTCTTTTTCCCTTCTTAAGTTCTTTTTGTTTTTTTCTAGAACATAAATTTGAAAAGATACATGAAAATTTAGACACAATTCTAATAGACAAGTACAAGAGATATTACTGAATGAAAAATCACAGTACGATTAAGCATGAAAAAAAAAATTGGACGAAAATTATGGTACCAGTCAATTTTAAGCATGGCATGTCACGCATGGGGAAATTCTACAAGTAGTGGAAAAATAAAGGCAATCACATAGGGATGGAAGAGGAGGGACGTGAAAAGTGAAGCAATAAAGCGAATTTGCATCCTGCAAAGTCTGTCTTTTTTCAATTGCTCTCTTTCGCTTTTGCTTCACTTTCTAGACAAAAAGTACATTATGTCCATTAAAGTCTTGGTCTTCCCGATGAAATGTCCTTTATTAGTGTAGTATCACGACAGGCAATATGAGTTGGCCTGAAGAGGCCACGTTCTGATGCACATTGTGTCCTTGAGTTAGACAAATAAATTGTTCTCCTTTTTCTCCATAGCAAGACTTTTGGTCGTCGTCTGAAAGAGAGGACCTTTTCTTGTGGCCATCCAAAACATTGAATAAGAGGTGATCACATGACCAACTTAGAGGGCATGCACATCTTCATAAAAATTTATAATTTACAAATGTTTTGTTGGTTTTTTTTTTAATTTTTAGTATGGGCTTTTACGTGGCAATTATAGTGTTAAAAATTTATAGCAAAATGGGCGAGGATGATCTGCTGAAGGGTACTGAAGTAGTTGGTGATGATCGTGAATCACTTGATAGGAGAATTATGGTCCTTTGAACTGAAAAAGTTAGCCCAAAGCTACTTGCTTGATGGATTAGTTGGTGATTTACTATTTCCAGAGTAAAATTAAGCAACTTGCTTCATGGATTTGTTGGTGTACCCAACTCTTTTTCTTGTTTAGCCCAAAGCAAGTGTTTCTATTCTCCTTATCGAGCAGTCAATGTTAGTCGTCTTTGATGACTTGTAGATGTATAATAGAAAGTAAGATGTCATTGTTAGGTGGATCGTCAATATTTATTTCGGTCAATGCAAGTTGTACAAAGATGCTTATTTGTCAGTCATATTAATTGTGGCCATCTTCGTACATCATCAGACAATGGTCAGGCATCACCAACTGACAATGTACAATGTACTAGATATACTTTAGGCATCACACTTATGATCATGAAAATCGTGCAAAGGAACACGATTCTCATATCAAGAGCAATTCTCGATCATCAACTACTACCTTAGCACCCTTCAATAGATCATTACTGCTCGACTTGCCACAAATCTTTAGCACTGCAACTACCACACAAAAGCTTATGTTGATCGCATATTCTCCAATAATGCATTAAACAAAGATATTGAAATTATAAGGTTATTGAGAATGTATGGATCCCCAAAGAAAAAAAAGCCCTGGTCTTGGTTTTTGTTTAATGTTTTTGGTAGGTGAATGTCTTGGTCTTCCTAAACTAAATAGTTTTCTCTCTCCATTAGCTCACTTCTACCTCAAAGAAGATAAAACAAAGCAAAAAGATAGAAAAAATTCAATAAGTTGTAGATAATTTATACCGTTTCTCGTGAGTTCCTAAATTGAAATATTCAAATTTTTTTTTTCTTCTTCTTAGTTTTTCTCTTTCTTTTTTCTTTTCTTTTGTTGAACTCAAATTTGAAAAGATACAATAGAGATTAATGAATGAAAAAAATACCAAAATGATTAGACCCGAAAAGAGTTGGAGGAAAATTATGGTATTGTTAATTTTAAGCAAGACAAAATTCTACTAGTAATGACAAGAAAGATATACAAAGTCTTGGTCTTCTTGGAATCTATTAATTTCTTTCCCACCATCAAAAGTATGCAAAAGTCTTGGTCTTCTCAAAATCTATTAAAGTTTATTTCCTAACATCAAAAGACGTGCAAAGTCTTGACCTTCTTGAAATCTACTAGTTTCTTTCCCACCATCACTCTTTCACTTTTGCTTCACTTTGTAGACAAAAAAGAAAATGATATATTTTGTAGGTGAAAGTCCGGATCTTCACTTTTCCATAACATCTACAGTGGACTGATTCACTTATGGCCATTGGAGAGATCTTTCTCAGTTCCTTCTTTCGGATCCTGTTCAACAAAGTTGACTTCTCTAGCATTGGACAATGTGCAAAGTGATGGAATGAGCATAGCCTTGCTCAATATGTACGTCAATAATTTTGTTATATTCTCTCATGTATTTCAATATTAAATATTTGAGTTTTCTATCCTATTTAAAAATTACTAGAAAATTCAAATCTTGATATATTTCTCTCTTTCCACGTAAAAAAATATGAATACAATTTCCTCATATTGTAAATCATTTTTTATTAATTAATAATTTGAATTTTGCAAAATCTCTTGGATGTTAATCTTTACAATCAACTAGTATGCATTTTTGTTAGTTTCATTAAATAAAACTATCTTCTAATCCATTTATATGAAAATGGTTAATCTCGTTCTTCCACTCATTCAAGTTTAGGAACAATACAAGGACTAAATCAAACATGTGCAAAAAGTTTAGGGATCAAATTGAATAAATTAAAAGTTCAAGAACGATATTACACATGGAGCTAAAATTTAGATACTACATTGCACATTTTGCTAAACTTCAAGGACCATTTGCATCATTTTCTCAAGAAAATATAGCTAACATATCTATTAATATGACATTCGACATTGTTATGACATGTTCCAGCCTCTTAAGAGAGCACTCGAAGAAAGTGATAATGACTTTGGATTCGGCCATCAGAAGATTGAATGAACAGCGCTTGGGATCTACTGATCATTGTTGCTGAAAGTTGCCGTATCATGGCAACGTCACATTTGTTTCGTGAATTGCTCTAGCAAATAAGCAGAAGCAACATCATTACTTGACATATTCGGTATAGCTTCGCTATAAGGAAGATCCTCCTCCATCGGAACAAAAGCTCACAGAATCAGGACAGCATCTGTTATCTTCCTCGTACCATTAGTAATGCGACATTCGTTTTTTCCTTCTACCGAGGTAAGGTACAGGAAATATGTTTCGCCAAGAGGTCCAGCATCGTTTCTTGCTTCATCTCAAAGGAAAGGTAATGTAAATACAATGCTGGCTCGGAAGCATCTAGCGCCGACGAACTTTAGCCTTTTTTTTTTGGTTGGGTTGCCTTTGGTGTGTAGATGAAAAGACTCCTTTCGCAATTCTAATGCAAAAAGGGCGAAATTATTCCAAATTTTGGGTCCCCTTCCTCACCATCTCCATCAAGCTTGCACGCTTCACCTTTATTTGGTTTCTTCTTATCTTCTTCGACCAAAAATGGCAGACAAGAGGCCTTTCTTTTTCTAAATGTTTTAAAGTTGTTCCAGCGACACTAGAGCAAAATGGGTTGATCGACAAAACTGCGTCTATGAAGTCAAAGGGAAAAAAGAAGGGCTTGAACTTTGCGGTCGGCACTTCTGCTGCTAAAGTTGAGCCCCTCGCTGAAATTTGCAGGGACGAGCTCGAACGTTGTGAAATACCCGCCGTTGATGAAGCTAACTTTTGCTTTAAATGAGACGGAACTAAGTGAAAAATAGAAAAAATTCAATAAGTTTTGGAAAATTTCAATTATTGCTCATGAATTCCTAAAATGAAAGATTTAATTTTAAAAGTACATACACAATGATATAAGCCCATGCATAAATGGGTATCTATTAATTATTTATTTTTCCTTTTTCTAAAATTTATGAATAAAAAATAGGAACAGAATTAGCAAGCGAGTAAACATCTTGTTTATGAAATCTGAAGTGTATTTGAATTTGACACCAATTAATGAAGTGTCCTTTAATATTGTAATTCAAAATCTGTGAAAATTACTCATGTCCATATATCGGTGCTTCGCAGAGGCCTAGACATATGAGTATTGTGCACATATATTCATATTACACGTAATTTAAAATAAGGAATTAGCATAAAATGAACTGTTTCTATGGTTGATTGTTTTCAAATGTCACTCAATCCTCATAATCTGGCAGGATTGAACCAAATATAAGTGCATGCATAAAAAAATTAAAATTGACAAATGCACTAATCTAATTTGGTACATGGAGGCCTCAACTGCAAGCAATATCGATTTTCCGTTTTCCTTTTTTCACAAAATAAAAAATTATTGAATCCGTGAAGTTATTGACTATTAAAAAAGAAGAAAACATATCCAATACTGACCATAATGCCAGTGAAGAGCACCAAAATTAAATGGATGGTAGAGTACCTTTAATACTGTTGACATATGTGTATAAATTTACAATTATCATTGACAATTGCCTTGCATATAAAAAAAAAAAAAATTGTCTATAGTTTGATTTTTCCCTTATTTCAAGCATTTGGGATCTGGCTGAAAAAGGAAAAGAGAAAGACATTCAAGAGGAGGTGCTTATTCGATTTTACATGTGACTAGTTGAAACAAAAACTCCATAAAAGAAACATCGTCAATTTCATTCTCTATCTATGGCAAAAATATTCAAATCGATTGAAAAAAAACCATATTGCGGGGTGCATGAAATTTCTTACTATGAACTCTCAATCAAGTATCTAAAGTTTTTTCATTCAATCTATTACCTCAACATTTCGAATGTGGATCAAAGTGAGACCTCCATTGAATCGCAAACAAAAAATGTCTCTATGACATCAACGCTATTAAGTAGCCGTTAACTGTTTACATTGGAGTCCAATATATTCTTTTTGATATCAATTTTGTGTCTTGCAGCTCAGACCAACCATTCTAGATGATATCAATTAGTCTCTCGAAAAATTGGAACAAATTATCTACAAAAAAAAAAATACTGTTTAGGAAAATTAGTTGTGGTAGGTAAAGAAATCATAGTAAGGTTTTAGATAATACGTGCCCACACAGTTACATGTGATGATAATATTATTAATATGATGTCAAACCGAAAGAAAATCAAGTACAAAGAAGAAGTTTTTTCTCTAATCAAATGTTTGATAATCCACTAAAAATAATCGAATGATTCCAAGAAGAAAATCTAAAGAAAATCGACATTGAGAACTTTGTAGTCTCCCAATGTGCGTGACATTTAGCCAAGGAAATCTTTTGGCGCTTGAAATTAGCAAAACTATCTTCTGTTTTCTTTTACGTGGAAGAATGAATAATCTTACGAAAGAAAACAATTAAAGAGAGACTGAGTAACAAACCAAGAGGATGAGTTTGTAGAATAGATATCACGTAAACGAAAGTATGTTTGAGATTTGAGCCTAGACCAATGATTATATAATAAACTCAGTGGGACAATGACATTGCAAGTACTTGAATTATTACCCTTTCCCAATCAAGTACCTAAAATTTTTTCGTTCAATCAATTATTTGAAATTTTCATATAGGTCAACGTGAGACCTTCGTTAATATTATGGATGGAAAATGTTAACATGACGCTAACGCTGTTAAATAGTTGTTAAATGTCCATATTGGTGTCTAATATAGCATCTTGAGATATTGCCACGTTAGCAAAGACATTGGATGCTAAGATTGCCCAAGCTAATACAAACTCTCTCTCCACCCCACAGATTGGGGTGATGTGGAGAGAGAGTTTGTATTAAATGAATGACAGAGTGCTATAGCCTCGTCCCATCTTCAATGCTTTTGACATGTGAATATAACTGTACAACTATCATTTATAATCCCCTAGTAGTAATACATGACAAAGAAAATCAGAGAATATTTTTTGGCTTAAAAAAAAAAAAAAAACATACAATTTGATTGCGCCTTATCTCAAGCATTTGGGATCTGGCTAAATAAGGAAAAGAAAAAGACATTCAAGAGGAGGCGCTTATTCGATTTTGCATGCGAGTGGTTGAAGCAAAAACTCTATAAAAGGAGCCTCACCAATTTCATTCTATATCTTTCGACCAAAAAAAAAGACTTTCTATATGTGTGGCTTCCTAAAGAAAATCAAATTGACTTGAATAAAACCAGATAATGAGGTGCATGAAAATTCTTACCAATATGCTGGCAATTAAGTATCTTAATTTTTTTTTTTTTGTTCAATCAATTACCTTGACATTTCAAATGTTTCACAACATGATGCACAGTCCCTGGGAATAAAATGTTAACAAACAGCGCCGATGTGGAGGAACTGAATCTCAATTAAATCACAGACGTTGTGCAACAGGTCGCAGGTGTTACGTATGTGAATATTGGACAACTCGCACATGATGTATGGAAGTGTGTGTAATATGTTCCCACTGATTAGATGTCTAAATGCAATTATTTTCTTGTGCATTTGATCTATGCAATCCACCTTAACTTATCTTCCCCGACACACATTCGTGGGGTTTGTTGCTCAATATATCTTATGTACATACTCTGTCAAGAAAAACACTTTCCATATAAGATAACCATAAGAAATTGCTTTGCATTTTATGTCCAAATATGTTTTTTCTTGCTTACTATACCACAGGGTGCAAATTTCATTTTGAATGAAGAAATCAGAAAGAAAGAGAAAACGAAGTAAAATCTCCCCATTAACAATCATTGGCGGAGCAACAGTAATTACCCTTAGCTAGCAGCGCCGAACCACATCTGAGAGGATGATGGGTAAATAGTAAACCATGAGAAGTGACGTTCTCATGGATGCATGAGAAGGGATGTGAAAAGCGAAGCAACAAACTTCAATTTGTGTCCTGCTAAGTCTTGGTCTTTTTGGAATTTATTGAAGTTTCTTTCCCATTACTACTTTTTTCTCTTTAGCTTCACTTTCTAGACAAAAAAGCACATCGTATACATGAAGTCTTTGGAGAAATTCTCTTAATATTACCAAACAAGCACTTGTGGGTAAATTCCTCTGACTGACGTGCGCCTGAAAAGCACCCAAAATTAAATGGATGACAAAGTGCTATAGCCTTGTCCCAAGAAAGCATCATTACTACTATATGAATATGACTTTACGAAAAATTATCTAAAAAATTCATAAATTTATTGTATGACCGCTAATTCAAACCTAAACTTTGATATGATGCCATGTCAATCGAGATATATTAGATGCTAATATCATCTAAGTCAACACACTTTCTCTCTCCTCATCAAAGGGTAAGTAGCCACGTCAATTATTATTTTTAACTTTTGCTGAGTAAACGAGTCATGTCAGCAAAATTACATAACATGTCAATTTATTTAATTGATACCTCAAATTGAGCCAAATTCGAAAAATTGAGGTTCTTGATTGAAAAAAAAAAACATAAAAAAACAAAAAGAGTTCAGGTACTCGATCGCAAACTAAAAAAGAGGTTAGGCACTTTCGATATCATTATTCTTATCTCTTAAATCGCTTCAAGAATAACATCATTCTTGCTTTTTTCCCCTTTCTTAAGTTCTAGTTTTTTTTTCTATATATTTTTTTCTTTGATTTTTTTCTTTTTTATTGAACATAAATTTGAAAAGATACATGAAAATGTAGACATAATTCTAATAGAGAAGTACAAAAGATATTATTGAACGAAAAATCACAGTACAATTAAGCACGAAAAAAGAGTTGGATGAAAATTACAGTAACGGTCAATTTTAAGCATGGCCTAAAACGTGTGGGGAAATTCTCCTAGTACTGGAAAAACAAAGGCATTCTCGTAGGGATGGAAAAGGAGGGATGTGAAAAGTGGAGCAACAATGCCCAATTGCAGTGTGCAAAATCTGTCTTTTTTCAATTGCTCTCTTTCGCTTCAGCTTCACTTTCTAGACAAAAAAGTACATGCTGTCCAGTAAAGTCTTTGTCTTGCTGAGTTTGTGGTTTATCTACATGAACAGAGCACTTGTGGACAGAAAGTGTCCTTGAAAGTCTTGGTTGATCACTTTGCTTCGCCATAACTCTTGGTTGTTCTCTATGATTGACCCATGGTCTTTGGAGAGATCTTTTTGGGTTCCTTCTTAGCTTCCTTCTTATACTAATTTATAGTATGCTTAATTTTAAGCAAGACATGTAGTGCATGGAAATTTTACAAGTAATGGAAATAGAGATATTCACATAGGGATGGAAGAAGAGGGATGTGAAAAGTGAAGTAATGAAGCCAATTTGCATCTTCGGTAAAGTCTTGGTCTTCCCTGTGAAAAGTACTTTATGAGTGTACTATGACGACCATCAATTTGAGTTAGATCGAAGAGACCATGTTTTGATGCACATTGGGTCCTTGAGTTAGATAAATCAACCGTTCTCCTTTTTCTCTAGATCAAGATTTTTGGTTGTCGTTTAAAAGAAAGAACCTTTTCTTGTGGCCATCCAAAACGGAGGATAAGTGATGATATTTCTTCACATGATCAACTTCGAGGGCATGCATATCTTCATAAAAAATTTATAACTTACAAATATATTGTTGTTGTTGTTTTTTTTTTTTAGTATAGGTTTTTACATGGCAGCTATAGTGCTAAAAATTCGCAGCAAAAAGGGTGGCAATGACCTATTAAAGGGTGCTGAAGTAGTTGTGATGATTGTGACTCACTTGATAGGAGAATCGTGGTCCTTTGAATAGAAAGAGTTAGCCCAAAGCAACTTGCTTGACGGATTAGTTGGTGATTTGCCAATCATTTACTATTTCTAGAGTTAAATTAGAAAACTTGCTTCATGGATTCGTTGGTGTACCCGACTCTTTTTTCTGTTTAGCCCAAGGCATGTGTTTCTACTCTCCTTATCAAACAATCAAAATAAGTTGTCTTTGATGACTTGCAGATGTATAATAGAAAGTAAGATGTGATTGTTAGGTGAATCGTCAACGTTTATTTCAGTCCGTGCAAGTTGTACAGAGATGCTTATTTGTCAGTCGTATTAATTATGGTCAGCTTTATTCATTGCTAGACAAGAAAAAGGGTCAGGCATCACCAACTAACAATACAATGTACTAGATATACTGTAGGCATCACACTTATGAATAGGAAAATCGTGCAAAGGACCACAATCCTCCTATCAAGTGGTTCTTGATCATCAACTACTACCTCAACACCCTTTAGAAGATCATTACTGCCCGTTCTTGCTACAAATCTTTAGCATCGTAATTGCCATGTAAAAGCTTACATTGATTGCATATTCACCAATAACACGTTAAACAAAGATATTGAAATTATAAGGTTACTGAGAATGTACGGATGCATTAAAAAAAAAAAAAAGGCTTGGGCTTGATCTTTGTTTAATGTTTTTGGTAGGTAAATGTCTTGGTCTTCCTGGACTAAATAATATCTTCTCTCCATTAGCTCACTTCTGCTTCAAAAAAGATAGAACTAAGAAAAAAGATAGAAAAAATTCAATAAGTTGTGGACAATTTCAACTGTTGCTCATGAGTTCCTGAATTGGAAGATATAATTTAAAAAATACGTACGCATATATATGTAATTCAATAAGTTGGTCAGTCCTCCATGATCAGCCCTATCAATAATTATCTTTCCCTTTCCTAAAAGTTATTAATTTAAAAAACAGATGATATAATCCAAAAATCTATTTAGATATGAACCCAATTAGTGAGGTCAATTGATTATGAAATATGAAATTAAATTAGATTATTAATGTTCATACACATGCTACGCACAGACGAAGACATTGGGCGCATTTATTCAGATTACATGTAATTAAAAATTAGGAATTAGAATAAAATGAACTGTTTCTGAAGTGAGTGTTTCCAAATATTACTCAAACCTTAGAACTTGGCATACTTGAACCAAATATAACTACCCATAACAAAATAAATCGTCAAATGCACTAATCTAATTTTGTGCCAAGGTATCATTAGTACTTAGTAGTCTAAACGAAAGGAAATTTAACGAAATGGACATTGACAAACTTCGTAGTCTTTCAATGTGCTTGACAATTAGCCCCTGAAATCTTTTGGCGTGTGAAATTAACAAAAATATCTCCCGTTGTCTTTCACATGAGAGAATGAATAATCTTACAAAAGAAAATTATTAAAGGGAGACCAAGCAATGAATTGAGAGGATAAAATTGTAGAAAAGATATTGCATAAACAAAAGTACATGTGAGATTTAACCTAGACCAATGATTGTATGATAAACTTTTTGGGACAATGAAATCGTGAGTTTCTGAATTGTTATCCCTTTCGCAATAAAGTACATGAACTTTTTATGGTTTAATCAATTACCTCAATTTTTCAAATGTGGATTAAAGTGAGGTCTTTGTTATAATTTCGGATGTAAAAGGTTGACATGGTGACTAGCGCTGTTAAATAGCTGTTAAATGTCCATATTGGTGTCGATATGGTACCTTGAGATGTTGTCACGTTAGCAAAAACAATCTATGCCAAGATTGTCTAAGCCAACGTACACTCTCTCCTCATCGTCGAACTTGTAGGTTAATCGAACAATGTCAAGACATGGCAATTTATATGACGGACACCTCAAATTGAGCAAAATTTGAAAAAAGAAAAAAAAAGAAAAAAGAATAGATTAATGTTAATATAACTCGTGGAAGTGGCACTTGTAATGATGACCAAGACATTTAAAGTCTTGGTTTCCTGGAATCTATTAAAGTTTCTTTCCTGTTAGGCCTTTCACTTTTGCTTCACTTTCCAGACAAAAAAGCACGTGATATGCAATAAAGTCTCTGTAGATGTTCTCTGCAAACTACGAAAGAAGCACTTGTGGACAAAAGGTACATCATTTTGATTCTTCTAACCACTAGCGTTCATGTGAAAAGCACCCAAAATTCAATGGATGACAGAGTGCTTGTAGCCTAGTCCCAGGAAAACATCATTACTGCTTCAATACTTTTGACATATGTACCTGACTTGCCCACAAAATTGTCCAAAAAAGTCATAAAGATATTATACGATAGCAAATTAAATTCTAAACTTTTCAATTTAAGTAATTTAATCCTAATTTTTTTTACGATTTATCAATATAATCAATTTTGGTCTGAAGCGCTGAATTGATGATCATATTACTACATAGGATGGTTAACATCTACATCAATGATTTTTAAGTCAAAATTGGCTCGAAGAACTACATTAGCAAATCATTAACAAGTTTAGAACTAAATTGATCAAATTGAAAAGTTTAGGATTGAATTGGTGGTCGTCCAATAAGTTTACGATATTTAGGATAATTATCCCCTGAGTTGCCTAGAAATAATACATGACGAAGAAAATGAGGGAATATTTATTGGCTTACAGAAAAATATACAAACTGCTATCTACGAAAAAGACTATCATGCAAATTAGTTGTAATTGGTAGACCAGATAGATAAACCAAGAACATATAAATGTGCCAACGTCTTCAAATGAATAAAAGAAATCATAGTAAAGTTTTAAATTATGTGTGCATGAACGGTACATGTAATAGTATTTTTATTAACATAATGTCCAACCGACAAAAAATCAAGTACGTAGAAAAGTCTGTCTTCAATCAAATGTTTGATAAGCCACTAAAATATTTCAAGTGGAAGAAAAGAAGTGCTTTAGACTTAGAAATATATTTTAAATCTCCAATTACATTCAAGTGTGCACCAAACTATCTGAGCATATACTTTTGTTGATTTGGGTGAGGAGATGAGAGGAAAGCAATGGGATTGGCCAAAAAAGTGGACAAGAATAACACGTTATTTTTCAAAGTTTATGATTGAAATTATTCGAGAAGATAATCTAAAGAAATTAACATTGAGAATTTTATAGTCTTCAAGTGTGCTTGACATTTAGCCGCTAAAATCTTTTTGCAATGGCGTGAAATTATCGAAAGTATTTCCTATTCTCTTTCACATGAAAGAATGAAAAATATAAAAAACAAAAACAATTTAAGTGAAACCGAGCAATGAATCCAAAGGATGAGTTTGTAGAACAAATATCGCCTAAAAAGAAGTGTAGGTATTCGATTGTAAGCTGAACAAAAGCTTAGCTTACTATGTCATTATCCCTAACTCCTAAACCGCTCTAAGAAAAGCATTTGACGAAAAATATTGTCTACAAATGTGACTATAAAATGGTACGTTGGAAGTGGACGGCCCAGCGGCGGGGCAATGACCGTGAGACTGGTAGTGCTCTCTCTCTCTCCCCATTCCGGCATTTTTTTTTTTTTTTTTTTTTTTGTTTCTTGCTGTATTTTTCTTTTTGTTTTTCTCTTTGCTTTTTTTTTCTTTTATTGAACTTAAATTTGAAAAGATATATGAAAATTTAGACATAATTCTAATAGACAGGTACAATAGAGATTAATGATGAAATATCACAAAATAAATGAACATGAAAAGGGTTGGATGAAAATTATAGTATTGTAAATTTTAACAGTAATGCATGGAAATTCTACTAGTAATGGAAAACAAGATATTCGCATAAGGATGGAAGACGAGGGACGTGAAAAGTGAAGCAACAATGGCATTTGTGTCCTGCAAAGTCTTAGTGTTGCTGGATTTTATTGCCTTTCGGTTTGACATTTGCTTCACTTTCTAGACAAAAAAAACTACATGATGTCCACAAAAGCCTTGGTCTTCCTGAGTTTATGCTTAAATTACAAAAACAAATAAATGATAGTGGAAAGTACGAATATATGGGCCTGACTTAAAAAAGAAAAAATGTAAATGGGAGGTGAAACGAGCACTTGTGGACAGAAATCGTCCTTAAAAGTCTTCATCTTCGTTCGGTCCTTTTGGGCAGGAAAAAGCCTTGGGTCTTCCTGAGCTTCATAGTTTTCTCTCTCCATTAGCTCACTGTCATTTTGCTTCGCCATTGTCCTTGTTGTTCTCTGCGGTGACTGATTCACCCATGGCCATTGGAGAGATCCTTTTGGATTCCTTCTTTCAGGTCCTCTTCGACAAGTTGACTTCTCTGGGATTGGAATATGCACAACGCGAAGGAATCAACACTGCTTTACTCAACGAGTGGAAGGGGACGCTGGAAACAATCAACGTGGTGCTGGATGATGCAGAGGACAAGCAGTTGGGCGGTAACCGTCTAGTGAAGCTGTGGCTGGATGATGTTAGGGACTTGGCCTATGACATGGAAGACTTGCTCGATGAGTTCGCGATTGAAGCCACTCAAGTTAAGTCTGGGGCAGAATCCAGCGCAAGCAGAGATCAGAATCTGAACTCGTGGAAATTCTTTTCCTGGGGCCAAGATGGATCATCCGGATCGAATCTGAACTCGTGCTCGTTTGAAACTAAGGTACAAGAGATCAGTGGCAGGTTGGAAAATATTGTCACTAGGAAGGCTCGTCTGACCTTGAGAGAGAATGCCGCGGACATATCCAACTACACCAACAAAAGGCTCCCTAGCACTTCTTTGCCGGAGACTCGGTTTTCGGCAGGGAGAAGGAAGAAGCGGAGTTACTGGAACTATTGATAGGTGAGGTTGGAAATTCCGATGCCGGGCTGAGCATAGTCCCCATAGTTGGGATGGGCGGTGTTGGAAAGACAGCTATGGCTCAACGGTTGTACAATGATCCCAAAATGAATAGCTATTTCGAGAGGAAAGCATGGGTTTGTGTTTCAGATGTTTTTGATGTTATCGACATAACAAAGACTATTTTACAATCAATAACTGGGTCGCCTTGCAAGGGCAACAATCTTAACGAGCATCAAGTTAAGTTGAAAGATCATCTATCAGGAAAGAAGTTTCTTGTGGTCTTAGATGATGTCTGGAATGAGAAGTATGGAGAATGGACTTCCCTCTTAAAGCCATTTGAAGCGGGGGCTAATGGAAGCAAGATCATCATCACGACGCGCAACCATCCTGTGGTTTCCATAACAGGAGCTTCGCCATATCCTTTGAAGGAGTTGTCTGTTGATAATTGTACCAGCTTATTAGCCTATCACGCTTTGGAAGCAAGAAATTTCGAGAGGCACCCGCATCTGGAAATAGTAGGCAAGAAAATAGCTGAAAAATGTAGAGGTTTACCTTTGGCAGCAAAGATATTGGGCGGTCTCCTACGTAATAAAGAGAATCCAGATGAATGGGAAGCTATCTTAAATAATAGAATATGGGATGTAGCATCGGCAAAAAACGATGAGGTTCTTCCAGCTTTGAAATTGAGTTATGTCCATCTCCCTTCTTATTTGAAGAGATGTTTTGCTTATTGCGCCGTATTTCCAAAGGACTACGAATTTGAGAGGGACGAGCTGGCACTCTTATGGATAGCAGAGGGCTTTTTAGGTGAAGAAAAAGAAAAAGGGATTATCTTGAGATTGGGACGTGATTGCTTTGATGAGTTAGTATCTAGATCCTTTTTTCAGCAATCCAGTGTTGACACATCGAAGTTTTTGATGCATGATCTTTTGAATGATCTAGCAAAGTCAATTGCGAATACGACATGCTTTACCTTTGGGGACTCAAAAGTAGTGAGTACTGAAGAGAAAGCTCGTTATGCATCATTTGTCTCACATATGGTTACAACAGAAAGCTCGAGAGCATATGCTCAAATGAAGGTACTAAGAAGTTTAATGTTGTTGAATGTTCAATCTACTCAAAATAGAGAAGGAATTTTTATTTCCGGAAAGGTGCTGCACGACTTGCTAACAAACTTGAAGTACTTGCGGGTGTTATCATTATGCCATTGTGACATCATAGAGGTACCGAATTGTGTCTGTGATTTAAAACATCTCCGATATCTCAATCTCTCATACACCAATATCAAAAGGCTACCCGATTCAATTGGTGCCTTGTGCAAATTACAAGCTTTGATCTTAAGAGGTTGTCAAATGCTTTCTATGTTGCCTCCAAGCATCACAAAATTGGTCAGGTTACAATTTCTTGACATTAGAGATACATGGAGTCTCGAAAAGATGCCATTGGGTATTAGTAATTTGAGGAATCTTATTATCTTGCCCAAGTTTGTGGTAGGACCAGAGAGAGAGTCACTATTAAATGAGTTAAAGAACGTGCCACATCTTCAAGGAGAGTTACTCATATCTGAATTGCAGGAGGTGGAAGAAGTTAGAGATGCAATTGATGCTAATTTGTTTGGAAAGCAAGACCTTAGCAACTTATTCTTGCATTGGAATGAAGGTTCTGGAGATTCTCGGAATACAGAGCGCGAAGCACGGGTTCTTCATTCTCTGCGACCTCACACTAATATTAAAAATCTCACTATCTCATACTATGGTGGTGAATCACTCCCGTCATGGTTAGGTGATCCATCCTATTCTAAGATAGTGTTTTTGCGCTTGCTTGATTGTCCTCATGTTAGTTCGCTACCGTCCCTTGGACAGCTCCCTTCACTCAAAGAATTATCTCTTGAAGGTCTAAGTGCAGTACACACGATAGGCTTTGAATTTTACGGAACTAAAAGCCCTTTTCCATCCTTAACAATTTTGAAGTTTGAAGAGATGTCGGCATGGAAAGATTGGTCTTATTATGCTGGAGGTCGAGAAGAAAAAGTACCATTCCGCTATCTTCAGCATCTTGTTGTCCAAAGCTGTCCAAAGTTGATGGGGACATTGCCTCATCGATTAGATCATCTCATAAAGCTAGAAATTTGTTCATGCTCGCATTTGAATGACTCAACCGATAAGGTTCATCTTCCATCTCTTTGTGAGTTACACATAGGGGATTGTAACAAGGAGATCTTAAAGAAGTTGGAAGACCTAACTTCTTTAACCATTCTCAAAATTGAGAATCTTGCAGAGCTTGTCTGCTTTGATAATGGATTTATGAGCTACTTGGTCAAGCTAAAGACTCTTCATATAAGAAGATGTGACAAGCTAACATACCTATGGCAAGATCGAGATGGAACACGGAATCTTACTTGCCTCCAGAGTGTAGTCATCGAATCATGTCCTCAAT
Organism: Eucalyptus marginata; assembly: GCA_014182565.1. Classification (NCBI taxonomy): domain Eukaryota; kingdom Viridiplantae; phylum Streptophyta; class Magnoliopsida; order Myrtales; family Myrtaceae; genus Eucalyptus; species Eucalyptus marginata. Next base: position 12,264,196 of record CM024586.1, on the reverse strand, counting down.
TCACATCTTTTATGAGGGGACAAGGAGAGATTGAGCTGCCGTGCAACCTTGAAAGGATGGAATTGAGGGGTTGCACGAGCTTAGAAAGGCTTCCGAGCAAGCTACACACACTTAGACGTTTGAGTATTTGGAGTTGTCCAAAAATCATGGGACTAACCATTTCTCCAAATGACCCCAGCAGCAATAACACGATGTCGCAGCTTGAATATCTGTCGATTAACAATTGTGATTCTTGGATATCTTTTCCGTTTGCTAAGGATAGACTTGCTGCTCTTAAGACACTTTGTATTATGAATTGTAAGGGAGTAGAGTCGCTAGCAGAGATCACCGTAGTAGAATCGCTAGAATCTCTAGATATTAGCTATTGTATGAATTTGGGAAGCCTACCACAGTGCCTTCACATGCTCGTCCATCTTACTCGTTTGGAAATAAGTGGTTGTCCAGCACTGGAGGACCTCCCTCCCCTTCCCCTCACCTTGTCGAGTCTTTCACTTTCTAGGTGTCTGGAGATGAAGTCTATTGCCAACAGTAACATTGATAGTTGTAACAATCTCACTAATTTGGAAATAAGTTACTGTCCAGCATTGGAGATGGAGGACTTCCCTCCCCTCCCAATCTCCCTATTGCACATTCGACTTTACTCTTGTCCAAAGATAAAGTCATTAGAGTTGCATCGTCTTACGTCCCTTGAGGAGCTACAAATTTGGGATTGTGAAAATATCGAATGCTTCCCCGAAGGAGGCTTGCCTCCAAATTTGCGGTTGTTTGAGATTCGGGGGTGCAACAATATGAAGCAGCCAAAGTCATTGGAGTGGCATCGTCTTACGTCCCTTGAGGAGCTACAAATTAGGAATTGTGAAAATATCGAATGCTTCCCCGAAGGAGGCTTGCCTCCAAATTTGCGGTTGTTTGAGATTTGGGGGTGCAACAATATGAAGCAGCCAGTGAGAGAATGGGGCTTGCCCATGCTCACTTCCCTCGAGAGAGTGGGAATGGACGGAATCAGCATGGGAGGGGAGGGAGACGAGGAGTGCTTTCCTTCGGACGAAGACAACGGGGATTCCTGGAGTCTTCTCTTTCCTTCCTCTCTTAAGTTTGTTTCGATTGGCGGTATGAGGAACGTGGAAAGACTATCAAATGGCCTTCGCAACCATCTCTCCTCTCTCCAAGATTTATGGATTGGAGATTGCCCGAAGTTGAGGGACTTGCCAGAGGATGGCTTCCCTCCCTCGTTCCAATGGTTGCGGATTCAAAGATGCGAGAATCTGAAAGACCGATGCTCAAAACACACCGGCGACTGTTGGCCCCTCATCCGAGAGATCCCTTTCTTCATGATTGATTCGGATCGGATTCATTGAATTGGTTCGGGTAAGTTTTTGGTTTCGAAGGCATCGATTTCCCATTCTACTCTCTCAGCTCGATGCTCGATACAAATCGATACTTTCCCATGAAGAAGCTCCGCATGAATTTCCGGAAATCTAAGAAATCCCTGACATCCGCATCGATGGGGTTCCCACGATCCGATGAGGTGAAATCGATCCACTTTCGTTGTCCTTTGCTAACTGCCGCGATTCAATCCCTTCCATCTACGGTCAGATTTCTACGGGTTCAGGTGAGTCCTTTCGTCTTGAATGCATCGATTTCGTGTCTCGTTCTTCAGTTCGACGCTTAATACGAAGTAATTTCTTCCAATGCGCGCAGACGTTTGCTTTTCGTGGAGTACGACTGAAATTCAGAGCTGAAAAATTGATAATTAGCTGCTTGATTATCCAGCAAGAGCTTACTTGAGTCTCCGATTGCACTGGCTTGCGAAAGTTGATGATGATGATGATGATGATGATGATGATATTCTTGTATGCCACATCTGCATCCATGTCCACTACTGCCTTGGGCTGGCTTTTCTCTTTAGCCACTGCAATGCTCTTTCGAACAACAATTAATTCAGCCTCCTCTGTTTCTGTTTTGGCCTCAATCCCAACAAATTTCTGTTCTATAATGGATGCGAAGTTGGGGTACTTGCTAGAGGATGGCCCTCTCTCTCTCCCTTCAAGAGATCCCTTTCATCAGTATTGATAGCATTCGGATCCAATGAAGTAAAATTGATCATGCCCGAGCCATGATGATAGATTTGTCTTCGTTGACTTCTTTTTCTTCCTCAGGTAATGCTTCCAACTTCTTTCATATTTCACTTTCATTTGTTAACGCAAGATTCATTCTTTGATGTAATGATTCATTCTTTGATGTAATGTAAGTTACAATAATGTTACTGATATTGGAACTCGAGCCTAGCTATTTTGAGTTACAACAATAATGTTCATTGGTTTCGTTCTGGGATATCGCTCCCAATCTCTCCCTCCACACTCGAGAATCTATATCTAATCCAATATGGATTTCATTCTCTTATAGAATCGTGGAGGGGATGTTGATGGAAGTGTTGCTTTCTTATTGGTTTTGTTCTCGGGGAAGTGATTCTGGGGGCAATCTTGTTCTCTCAGATGATGCAGAGGTCATGAAGATGGGCTGTGGGAAATCTTTCACACCATTCCCTAAAGGTAATTATTTTTTGGATTGTTGAGGTGGCTACACTGGAGTTCGGTCCATGCATTGCAATGTGAAAAGTAAGGATGGATGATCTCTGCTGATATTAAGCGGAGTTCAGAGGAGAATGTTATGTTGTTGGGTAACATCATATTGGAAAAATTGGTTCCGAACCTAAATTTATAATTTATGGTTAAAATGGTGTTCTTTACCTGTGTGCATGTTTTCATTTGTGCATTTTTAACTACAATGTTGCTCTTCCAATGGTTTTTGAATGCCAAATCGTTCACCTTTTAACGTTGCCTTCTTTTCCAACTCAGGATGCTGCTTCACCAGCTCTGGAGGTTTGAGGAGTTATGAGCACCCACCAAATGAGGGGAAGCTGGTTCCTCAATTCGATGCTTGATACAAACTGATTTTTCTCGTTCAGATTTTTCACATAAATGTTCAAAAACCAGCTGCTGAAGGTGAAAGATCGACATATGCAGAACGAAATGTTCACAAAGCTGCATCTTGCTATATTGATGACATATCTTGAACTCTTCTTGATGCCCAAAAACTGTGCTTATTTTTGCACTTGAGTGACCCACCAAACAAATTGTGAATTAAAATGCACTATGCTTTGCGTGAGAATCACCAAGAATCATAGAGTTCCACAATCATATTCCTCTGCATTTTCAGCGTTTGTTGTATGTTCTCTTCCCAACATCTTTTTTCTTCTGCCCTTAAGCTCATTCATTGTGGTTGTTTTGCAGATACCACTGTGATCTGTATTGGCAAAAGCTCTTGGAAGGATCACTTGCGTATGCTGTTGAGGTGGGGCTAATGCTGTCAATGTTAAGTGTCACTTTTTGCAATTTAATAAAAGAGAAGAAGAAGCGTTTCATTTTATTTGGTGGACTGAGATGTCCTAAATTTTCTTCTAGTGAATACGATCTGAATAAGAATAATCTTTTCTAAAATCTAAAAGCAGTGATTAGTTATGTGGATGCTGTGATATGACTACGAAGAAAAGGGATTTACTTCCTTTCTTTTTTTTTTTTTCAATGGTTTCCTTTATCATTGAGAACCTTCTTTTTGTTGATGATGATCCTTCATAGTATTAACCAGTCAATCTGGGATAAAATTCTGGGGCACCTCATGGCTCCAACCTTTCAATGCCACACCAATTCATGACAGCTTTGATATTCCATAAATCACCTTCGGCTTGGGTCTTGATCTCTGGTGGGTTAGGAACTATTATTAAAAGCTTGCAAGAACTTTTTAGCCAATTTACTCATGCTTGTTTGGTTGAGATTGAAATGATATGCTACCTGCTTCTGTGATTGTGTTGTCAGCAGTGACCTCTGGGGCAAATCTATTTAGTTCTTTAAATTATCAGTCGTGTGCGTTTACTCTGGAATATTATTTTGTCTTACATTATGTTATTTTATTTGAAAATACCCTCTTATGTGGCATTCTTCCTATAGGGAGTTCCGGAACAAAAGTTTCAAGCTCACTTGTGTTTGTTTGGTGTAACTGGAAATCTTGCACTTTGACAAATGCAAACCTTGTCTGATACATCTCCTCCCCCTATGCTACTGTTGCATATGTAAATTTTTGGTTGAAGCAATTTTCGTGTGAGATTGTGAAGCTCTATTAGAGGTTAGTTGATTGGTAATCTAAATTGCGGTTCACTGTGTACTTTCTTTGAGGCTTTTTGGATGTTATTGCACATATAACATGGTGCTTTGCCCATATAAATAGGTGGTCAGAAAAGCAGTGTTGCATTTGGCAAGATAAATTTTGAGAAACCATACATAGTTTTGCTTGCGAGCGATCCGATCATCTGGTAAGTTTTACTCAATTTTCTCCATTTTGTTACTTCGATGACTTTTTCAGTTAGCTTGTTATATTGTTCTTGCACTATTGAACTTATAGGAATCTGGTCTTTACATTGAAAATACAATGGGACCAATTAGTGATCACAACAGGGAGCCTCTACCATCTTACATCTAACTTATAATGGAAAAACCAATCTAATTGTTCCAAGGGCAAAATATTGGGAATCGAACATGTATGCTAGCATGATCAGTGTTTTTTGTATTGCAGTAATCTATAATACCAAGTAGTTCCAATATCCTATAGGCAGCATTGGGTTTTGCACATAATTAATGTGGAAATTTCTTTGTTTATAAATGTGGACTTTAAGTTCTACTTTAATGACCTATGACTACTAAAGTTTTATCTTTGTAAATTGCTAGTTTCTTGTCTAAGGATTGATGAGTATGATTCTGTGTTTTTTACTATCCCAAACTGCAGGATTTGGATGTGGTTGAGGCGCTCATTCAAGGTCTGGTCTTGTTCCAAGGAAGATGTCTGATGGTGAGATTGATTTTTTTGTCAAAATACTTCAGTTTGACCAATGATAGATCATCTTTAATGCTGAAAGCCATCTTTTCACCTTGATTTGCAGGTTAGTCACGATTAGCATCCAATATCTAGAAGCGTGGATGAGCTCTGGGTGGTTTCTCAAGGCAAGGTGGTGCCTTTCCGTGGGAATTTCCAGGATCATAAGAAGATACTTCAGTCCTCATTGAATCGGACGAGTTTAGTTCTTGTCACCAACCAAGAGTGGTTCAATGGGATCACATCACATTACCTTACAAAACATAAAATGAGGCTTTGTTACAGAGAGAAAGCAAAAAAGGATGAAGAGAGGATTGCTGCGATATATAGGATGTATATGCCCTCGTTTGTCATTTGATTAGGGCTCTTGGAAGGATGAGTCTTAAGTTTTTAACATTGAATATGCAGTATCACTTGCCAATATCTTAAAAAGTTTGTACTTTTGACTATATTTACAGAATTGCTTTTAGTAACTATATTGTAGGCCATGCCTAGCCAAAAAATACTATATGAAATTCTGTATGTGAATTGGTTAGATAATATCCTTTTAACATGTTCAGGTCAATATTCAAAATAAGAAGCTTTCTTTCTTCCCATAACAGTTATTGTATAGATGGAAGGATAAATTGAAAACAGAGGTTTGAATATGCAAATGAAACAACTAAATTTTGAATGAACCATGTAGGCCAAAACCCATTTAAAAACTGATTACTGGTCAAAGAATAAAGTTTATCTTTCTTCTATTCAAATGCCCACTCCATCTCTTGATAATGGTAGCTTTAACCAAAAAAAAAAAATCATGATTTCATTGATTGGAGAGGCAACGGTTAGATCAAACTGATTTTTGTTGGACTTTACTGTGATACCATGACAGGTTCCATTTGCCAGCCTAAAGGAGATAGTGGAACTCGAGTCTCTGGTTCATTTTGAAAGCCAGAAAATGAAATTTATTGGATTGTTAATTGACGGAAATTGCTGTACTTTCTCAATCAGCTCATCTCACATCGAGATTTGACATGCCTTACCCTCTGTGACAGATTGTTTGCGGTTGATGATATCTCCTGCTTGTTCCAAGGACACAGACAATGTTGCTCTTCTTAAGCAGCAATATGGATGGAATAAAACCGCTAATGAGGTCATTATCGTCGTAGAAGCTTATTGAACTCTGAGGGATCGGAGGCCTACCCTGCTGGTCAAGTCGTGAGAGACATCAGCAGGAAGTTTGGTTTTGTGCTCTTCGACGACTCAAAACCCCTTTTCTGGCCTGTGTGAGTAACAATAATGTTCATTGGTTTCGTTCTGGGATATCACTCTCAATCTCTCCCTCCACCTGTGTTCTATATCTAATCCTTTCTGTTCTCTGAATCATTCAAGATGTTATGGCAGTTTTCCTTCCTTCTGGGGAATTGATTCTGGAGGCAGTCTTGTTTGCTCAGATGATGCAAAAGTTGTGAAGATGGGCTTTGGGAAGTCTTTCACACCATTCCCTAAAGGTAATTATTTTTTCGGTTTGTTGATGCGGCTCCACTGGAATTTGGTCCATGCATTGCAATGTGAAAAGTAAGGATGAATGAGCTCTGCTGATATTAAGCCGAGTTCAGAGGAGAATGTTATGTTGTTGGGCAACAGCATTTTGGAAAAATTGGTTTCGAACATAAATTTATAATCTAAGGTTAAAATGGTGTTCTTTACTTGTATGCATGTATTGAAATGTGCCTTTTCACCTACAATGTTGCTCTTCCAATGATTTTTGAGTGCCAAATTGTTCACCTGTTAACGTTGCCTTCTTTTCCAACTCAGGATGCTTCTTTACCAGCTCTAAATGTTTGAGGAGTTACGAGCATGCACTGAATGAGGTGAAGCTTGTTCCTAGGGTGAATAGCTCGGGCTGAGTGCAAAGTGCTACATTTGAAGTGGTGCAGAGACTAAGGAGTCCAGCATGCCTAGAGTTGGGAGTGCTGCGAACTTGTCCTTGCACTGCCGAGTCATATGCATTGTGGCCCTTTTTTGGCCAGGCCATTAGCTATTGAATGGCCTTCTGTTGCTTATGACCCAGTCACCCTTTCTCATACATTGACAATTTTTTCAGCTCTAATGGTCTGTTGCTCTATATTGAGAGTTTGAGATGACATTGTTTTTATGCAGCTGTATATGTACTTATAAAACCAAGCCTTTACAGAACCTGATCATGCTTTGTGCAGTAATATCTTTCTGGCATTTCATTTAGCCATCATGCAAAGTCTATCCAATGTAATATTTTCCGCATAGAATCTCTACTAGTAAATCAGACCAGGACGATATTGTCATATGAGAACAAATGTGAACCATTATAACTTGGAGCGTGCTGGTTCTCATATGGAAATCGAGTTTACACAACATCTTGTGAAGGGTAATGTGAACTTTAATAACAGACAATGATAGGATGTTAGATATTAAGGCTAAAGCGGTAACCTCTCGTGCAATTTTAAAGCTGTCAAAAGGAGCTTGATGCCTGCCGATACAAACTTAAACACGAAGATAGAGGTAGCTATCAATACGATGACTAAAATCAAACTGCAGATTAACCCAAAAAAAAAAAACACTTTGCCTGGCCATCTTGGAAGGAGAGACCTCTTTAGTCCTCATCGGCTATGCCCCTGTTGTTATTTGAAAAACGTGCCTTTGTCAATCTCACCCTATTGACAAATGAGCTCTCCCTATAATTTCTTACGTAAGTAAGTGATGGTTTTGATAGATGTGCAGTCTACATAGCACAGGCTGCACAACTAACCTACTAGTCCTGCTTAAAAAAAATCCATTCTTTTTGTTTAATTATGCACAAAATTTGTATTCAACGTGTTCATGGATCTCCATACACGTCAAGTATACTGTGAGCACCGTGCTTAAATCAGGTCTCCACCTATCTATATGTAGACTCAGTATCGACTTAGCTTCAGCTTTCGGTAGGTTTGGGGCCTTAAACACCTTGCAGACGCGCTGCTCACCTTTGCCTTTCCTAAATGTCAACCTAATTGTGGCTAAATGAGCCAGAACATCCCCACCCGCAGGTTTCTTCGGGTCTGATATGAACACAGCACCGCCTAGATCATCTACGACTGAAACAAATAAATCAAAGACAGTCATCAAAAATCATCCTTTTCCTTAACTCAAGGACTGCAGCTACTGCAATGGTGCGATTTGAATGTCGTGTAACATAAACAAAAGCCAGATTGCTCGTGTAAGAAAGTTCAACAAAGTTTTTTTAATTATCAAAAGAAAATTATTGCAAACTCAATGGAGATGATGTTGGCTAATTAGCTTTCAAATATTGTGACTAGATTTCTTCTCAGGCTCATAAAAACCACGATATCCACAAACTGTTGACCTTAAACCCATCTGCAATTATGGGTAGTTAAAAACATATTGCACTGGATAATTTTATGTTTTTTTCTTTATGACGAAACACAGTGATTGATAAATTTCATTTCATTTGAGGTTATTCGAAATGACAGTGAATAATTTTCTTTTGGTTACATCTCTTATGAAGTCCTATGACCTTTCAATTACATGCCATGCTCTATTAAGTTCCTAAGAGCATATAAGGCTGTATTATTTGCATTCAATTGGCTAAACATAAATAGAAGAAGCAGAAAGGATACTTCGGCCTTACCCTTATGATATATTTTGCATTTGATACACAAAGGTGACATTGTAGTTGACAAATCTTTTGGGTCACCATCACAGTTAGAGAAAGTATCTCATGTCATTCATGAATGGTTTGTTGTCGAGCACATGAAACTTAGGGACAAGCTATGACAAGGGTGACAAAGTGTCCATTGCAGAGAAAGGAAATGAACAAGTGCTTGGGAGCTCATGATATGCCTCTTGCGGTCAATACGATGACTAACATCAAATTGCAGATTAACAAAAAAAAGCACTTCGCCTGCCTTCCTGGTTGGAGAGACTCCTTCAGTCCTTCGCATCGGTGATGCCTCCTGGTGTTATCTGAAAAACATGTGTTTGTCAAGTTCAACATATATGGAATATCTCAGTCTCATCTTATTGACAGATGAGGTCTTCCTAAATTTTTTGATAAAATTAAGTGATGGTCTTGATAGATGTGCATTTTGATAGATGTGCATCGTCTACGTAACAGCATAGTTAAAAATAACATACCGGTCCTACTGAGGAAAATTCTCAATAGCTACTTCTTTTTGTTTAATTCCTCTGGACAAAATTCGTATTCAACATGTTCATGGATCTCCAGGCAACATCAAGTATACAGTGAGTATCATGCTTAAATCAGGTCTCCACCTATCCCTATGTAGACTAAGTATTGACTTTCTCACAGATTTTGATCTAGACTTCCAGATCTTTTACTTGGTCTCTGCAGTACGGTCTGAAAAATTTCAACGAAGTATAAAACTAGAGGAAGATCTGCAGTATGGCATCATCAATGGTTGGGTATTTTGTTTCCATAGCATAGGCGGCGAATGTATGTATACTACAAGTATACTGCTCAAGTTCTGGTCTCCACCTATCCATATATAGACTTAATATCAACTTTCTCTCCGATTGATATTAGATATCTAGAAATTTCGTTTAATGTCTGCAGTGTAATCTGGTAAATTTCAATAAAGTCTATAGCTAGACGAAGATCCAGACAAAAAGGATATAGCTTCAGCTTTAGGTAGGTCTGGGGCTTTGAACACCTCGCAAACCCACTGCTCACCTTTGCCATTCGTAAACATCAACCTAATTGTGGTTGCACGACCCAGAACATGCCCACCTGCATGTTTCTTTGATGCCACTGAAACAAAGAAACCAAAGAAAAAGTCGTCAAAAAAATTATCTTTTTTGCTTAACTCATGGACTGCAGCTACCGTATGCATCACTAGTTTACACCAAATAACTGGTTCTTGAGATTTACGAGAACTAGTATGAGCTTAGTGTCATCACCAAATTGCTGTTCTTCAGTGTCCAACCATCAAAGAGCTAAATTGGATAAGATCCTCTAATGGATGCATGACTAGGTGGGAGAAATGAGATGTGATGTGGTACCTTGATTGGTCATGTACACTGCCACATTAAATTCCTCGGCTATCTTAAGTAAGCGTGAGAGCATTTGTGCCAATTTTTGCTGCAATTGGGAATCTATTAGTGTCAAACCAGATGAGCTGAAAATTTGCAACTCGCATGATTTGATGGTTTCAGAATCGACCTGACGCCCTGCAAGTTCTCCCCTTCCATTATGTTCCACTTGAAAGAGAGCGATTATTGAATCCACAATCTGAAAGATATTACTCAGCTAAGGTCAACCATCAACACCTTAAAAAATGTGTGCATTTTGATTCTTGAGCACTGTCTTACCAGGAACTAAATGGTTCTTCAGACATCTTGGCAGCCAAACTGAGAAGCAAGTTGTACTGATGCTCAGAAGTAGAGGCACGGGCGTAAATGATCTTCAAATTCATGGAAAGACTAGATTACAGAAGTACATTAGCCAGAAAAGAAGGAAGACTTGCCACCAGTGTAGAAAGCATTGCTTACATTACACGCGACGGCACCAGGATCCATGCCAAATCTTTCAGCTATTACTACAATACCATCATGGCAACTGCAGGTGTACCAAGTTAAGAAAGTGCATATGCACTTACATGGACATGAGCCGAGTATGAAACAAAAGCAGCTCCGTTGAGGTCAAGAAAATGACCAACAGATCATAATAGAATACAAAGTTTTTTCTGTGGCGAGGTATGCTACCTTGCCATTTGCCCCTCCCACGTGAGTTGGCAGCTGGAAAAATTACTAGGATTGTGGAATCCACAAACCATAAGATATCATCTTATGGAATGGGATCAGCTTTAATGAAGAGTGATGGAAAGAAGGGAAAATAATGTCGTAGGATTTGCATATATTGTAGAGTACTTCAAGCATCCTATTTAAATGATGATTAACCCAAGTCCAAGTCTGACAATGACTAAGGCTTCTGATTGGTTATGACCTAGTACGCTCTCCTGGCCTTTTTCCTACTAGGTTTGAACCACTATAGATTGTGTGTTCCAGTATGCTGATTGCAGTTTACAGAAGATGAGAGTGGCAGACTTTCAGAATCACCAAATAAACACGTTCCGATCCAAGATTAACCACAGCTTTATTCTTTACTAGAAATTCAATCATTATCTTGCTATTTATGTTGTTAATCTAGGAAACATAACATGAAATAGAAGTTACGACGAAAAGCTAACATGCAATTCAGACCAACTTGAGTAGTAACAAACAGGGCATGTGCAAGCTGTGTTTTCCCAGACTTGAAGTGACGTTAACAGCATTTTCTGTTAAAGCCAACTAACGAAAGCAACTAAAAGTTCATCAAGGGTAACGTTATTGGACTGTGCTTGTCACCGAGATACGCTAAATGCTTCTGCAATTGCCTGAGTTTCAGTACCACCTGTTTAACATTGCAGAACCAGGGAAAGTTGTTTTTGTTGAAACACATGAAGAATAATATACACAATCTACAAAAGAAAGTCTATTACCACCTAAAAGCTCATTGAGGGCTTGGCTTCTAGTTGTGATGCAAATAACCAACTTGCTCTGGAAAAAACGAAGACATTGAAAGTACTTTGTGCTGTGAGATAAGTAGTGTTTAGAGCAAGTGCAGTTTTCTACAGTCGATATGCTAATTTGCAGGCTTTATTTCAAGGGTCAATGACTCATTCAGGTCTTCTGAACCATTTTTAGCTCGAAATTTGCCGAATTAAGGACTTACTCTGAGCATAACTTACTCTGAGCATAGCTTCAACTCCCGTAATAAAATGAGAATTCTGATGAAAACACAGAGAAGTTATTGTGAGATGCATATAGAAGTTGCAATTGATTACAGCGCCATCTCAGGATAAGAAGAAATTAAGCTCTAACCACTATCTTTTCAGCTGATTCACATATCTTATCAACTTTTGCTTCAGATAAACCTTTGGTTCTAGTTAAGTGCTACAAAAAAAAAAAAAAAAAAAAAAAAACAAAAAAAAAAAACAAAGACAGAGGAAATCACCTTAGCCAAATAATACCTCCACTTAATTTACGGAACTGAATATCAGATATACCTTCTCTGCATGCATCATCAAGACATTTGCAAGTGCCGATCCCTGCATCCTGTATCTTTTTCACATCTCCAGCATGGATTCCCTGAGAAATACCTGCAACTGAAAGAAAACAACCCACCATCGTGTTTAACTCTATACTTTCTGGTGAATGTAGAATGTCAAGTGTTCCAATAGTGATTGTTGATGAATTCAGCTTGGGAGATTCGTTATTAATCCATCTATGCCATAAATACGTGGATAATAGATGTACTGATGGTGCAATTACTATGTGACGTAACATAACAAAGGCCAAATTGCTCTTGTATGATTTAGAATACATATGTCAAAGAGGTGAATTAGACGTATCATATTCAAGTAGTAGCGGAAATTACTTCTCGTCATTTAAGGAAAGAAAATTAAACTATTGTATGCACAGAAAATCACGACAAGTTCACGAGGAAGTCGAATGGAAACTCAGAATCATTCTCGGCAATCACATCACGAAAAGGAAATGAATTGAAATTTGCAGAGCTCATGAACTCACTTGAGAGCTGAAATGAAGGGGTTTCTAGTCTACCGAGTCACAGGCTCCAGCCTTAACATGAACAGCTTTTCCATCATCCTGCATATGCTCTTAGTTGGACATTTCACTTTTTTCTCCTGAAGATCTACCTTCAGATCTTTCGCTACGATTTTCTCTTACCCCTGGTGCTTCTTGTTCAAAAGAATCAAGAATAGAAGGAATTCCTTTAAATAACATATTCATTCCGTTGTCTGACCCACGTAGCTTTCCATCCTTTCACCTTGAGTTTCTTGGCAAGCTTCCTTTCCAATTCCAGATCCTCCTCAGCAGATATATCAGCTTTCCGCATTACGTGCTCGAGATACTCTTCGATCTTAGTCTTTGATTTTCTCTTCACATTATTCTTCACTTTGCTGGATTTCAGCGAACCAGAAACGTCCTTCAACGAAGACTCAAGCTTAACCGTCGTGTTAAACTCCATGTTTTCTGGTGAATGTAGGATGTCAGGACAAAAGCATTTCCTAGATCATCACTGACAATCTAGCGTTCCAACAGATATTATTGATGAATTTAGCTTAGGATACTCCTTATTATTCCAGCTACGTCACGAATACACGGGAAAAAAGACATCCAGTGGATGTCACGTAACATAACGAAGGCTGGAATTGCTCTTGGATGATCAGAAGACAAAAACTAAAAACTATCGCACGCGCAGAAAATCGCGACAAGTTCGAGAGAAAGGCCGAGATGTAAAAACACCGATGGATTCACGGCGATGTTCCAGGAAAATCGAGCTAAACTGAGCAACCGAAACCGAAATCGAAATCGAGCTCATCCACTCAGCAGTAGTCAGAGTCACTTAACTTGAGAACGGAGACCAGAAAATCGAAATCGAAATCACGGTGATCAACTTCGGAATCAAACGACGCACCGGAACATCGACGAGAAGACGAAAGCGATGAGATGAACAGAGAGCAGTTGCCTACGCTCTTGTTTTGCCATGACTTACGTTCGTCGATCGCTTCGAGCAGGTCTTCTTCGTCGATCGTGAAACTCAAAAGCATCTTCGACGATGATGGAGTGCGTCTGCGCAGGAGAAGAGACTTTCAAAAAAAAAATTGTGGATTTTGGAAACGATCGCAAATTGGAGGGAATCTATATATATATATATTATATATGTAGGCAGGGAGCGGGGAGGAGTGGCTCTTGGCTTATTTTTCTTTTTTAAGAAAAAGAGGTTTGATGGAGTTTTGTTATTATAAATTGAGCTTTAATGAATCTGATAAATTCTTAATTTTTTTTTAAATCCACTCTTAAAGAGGGCGAGAGAAAATTGGGTGTGACCTTTTTTATTTCGGACTAGATAATTTAGTTCAATTTGGCTTAATTTTGTACTCACCTTCGTTTCGCTTGGTTTATAATTTTCTCAAATTGGACCGAATAAAGTTCTTCTTAGAAAAGGGAAATAATTGATTTGTGTTGTGGTCAATTCTTGGTTTAATTGTATTGTGCTCAAACTCCATACTTATTCCTCATCAAATCATGAAATTATCCATCAACATTTAAGCTTATTTAGAATGACATGCCAAGCATTTACTCGGTACCGATTTGGTTGTGCTGCACCTAGATCAGCACATATCCTAAAATTTGTAACTAGGTGATTTAGTAAATAATGACAGACATGGACTGCGTTTATTGTCTAGAATCCGATTAAAATTGAACCATTTCGACTCCAATTTGCAAAACAAGCAAATTAGGCTTAAAAGTTAAAATCATTAGTAACTCGACAAGTTTTTGAACATATATATAGTGAGAAGAGGTCCAGCTGTCTACAAATTACAAGATGCAATGCTTGATTTCAATTTGATTCAACTTGATTCTTTTACTAAACTTTATCATGATTTGAAATCGGATCTTTCATGTAATTTTTGAACACTTCCATTTCTATAAACGCAAGAATATCACCATTTTATAGCATATGAAACTTAGGGACATCTATGACAAGGGGAACAAAGTGTCCATTGCAGAGAAAGGAAATGAACAAATGCTTGGGAGCTCATTTTATGCAGAAAGCGATGGAAGGGATGATGATATATTCCTGGGTATGGCACTTTTTCAGTCAAATAAACTGGAAAGATCCTTACTCCTCTTTGTGGAGGATAGATTGATTATTAGAGTTAAGTTTCCTTATTTGATTTAGCACGTACTCAAATAATTCTAAATTCGCCGTTACTTTGTTGGTGGGACCCTTTTTCATTTTTCCTTTTTCCTTTTTTCTTTTTTTGGTGTTATAGCACTATTTTGTCAGTCATGATTGTAAACTAAATGAAGATGTAGATATTAAAAAAAAATTCCCTCTTGACTGAGATTTTTTAGCATGTTAGATTGAAGTGTATGCGATGCCAAAGCTAAGATTGTTTTATTAACAGAGATTTAAGGAAAATGGCAAGTATAAGTCATAGCTCCAACTAGAGCAACAACAGGACTAATGTTCCTCATTTGGAGTATTACGAAGGTTTGCCTGCATCCTCATTTGCTCAAGGAGAAAGAGAAGCATCCCATGATGGTGTTCACGGGGAAAGGGGTCCCCGACAATTATCTTTTACCGAATGAGTAAATCTTCGGTTTTTTTTTAATGTAAATCGGACTCTACGTTGTTTCATAAAGGAAATGACTAATTCTACTGTATATGCGATAAAGTAAAGGATAAACAGGAGATAAAAAAAATGTACAATAAAATGTAGATATGCGATATAAAGAAAAAGATAGCCAAAAGACAAGTATTCTTGTAATTGTTGATTGTCAAAAGTCCCCAACAATTGTGCCTCTTTGGCTATTTATAGTCAATTTCACAAGTAATTGCTCTCTAGCAGTTATTATCTTCAATTCAAACCGCTTCTGGAGACGCTGGTACCGCGTCAATAACTGCATCGCCTTATTCACAGTGTTGTCCGCACCAAGCCCTTGAAACCGTCTCCATTCTTATCATTTTGCTCTCGAGTGATTATTAATTCCGACCCTTTGGTATTTCTAACATCTAGCTACTTTCTTACGAACTGGGCTTAATGGGCTTTCCTTTTGTCAAAGGCCCAATGAGCCAAGTTCGGCACCAACAAATGATTATTCTACAATACCCAAATCAACCAATGATAATTCTACAATACCCAAATCTCCATCGGTATAAAAACTCGCTATCATCTTTAATTACACAGTAAAATTAGTGCATGCACTCCACCTCAATTCATATTAGATCGTCAAGTTTTAAGCCGGGATTGAAGCTTTGCACCAATATTTTCAAGTATTATTTCAAGCATTTGGGATCTGGCTGAATAAGGAAAAGAAAAAGACATTCAAGAGGAGGCGCTTATTCGATTTTACATGGGAATGGTTGAAGCAAAAACTCCATAAAAGGAACCCCATCAATTTTATTCCATATATATATGGCTTCCAAAAAAATTCAAATTGACTGAAATAGAACTAGATAATGAGGTGCATGAAATTTCTTACCTATTTGCTGGCGATGAAGTATCTAAAGTTTTTTTCATTCAATCAATTACCTCAACATTTTTAATGTGGGTCAACACGAGAACTCCATTGAATCACAAACGAAAAATGTCTATATGACACCAACACTATTAAGTAACCGTTAATTGTTTACATTGGCGTATGCTAAATTCTTTGTTGTATCAATTTTGTCTCTTGCGGGTTAGACCAGCCATTCCAAATGATATCAATTCATCTCTCGAAGAGTTGGAACAAATTATCTACAAAAAAAAAATATTATTTAGGCAAATTAGATGAAATTGGTAAAAAAATCATAGCAAGGTTTTAAAGTATGTGTGCCCCTACTGTTACATGTGATGACAATACTATTAATTTGTTATCCAACCGAACTAAAATCAAGTACTAAGAAAAAGTTTATTTTCAATCAAATATTTGATAATCCACTAAAAAATTTCGAGTATAAAGCTTGAATTTTTATGATCGAATGATTAGAAGAAAATCTAAGGGATATTAACATTGAGAAACTTTGTAGTCTTCCAGTGTGCTTGACATTTAGCCACTGAAATCTTTTGGCAGGCGAAATTGACAAAACTTTCTCCTGATTTCTTTCACACAAAATAATGAATAATCTTACAAAACAAAATTATTAAAGGAAGACCAAGCAATGAATCGAGAGGATGAGTTTGTAGAGCAAGTATTGCGCAAACAAAAGTATGGTTAAGATTTGAGCCTAGACCAGTGATCTTGTGATAAACTCTTTGGGACAATGACATTGCAAGTACTTGAATTATTACCCCTTTCACAATTAGGTACCTAAAGTTTTCTTGTTTAATCAATTATCTGAATTTTTTGGGAGGGGGGGTGTCGTATGAGAGGCCATGGTTGATATTGCAAATGAAAAATGCTGACATGATGCTAACGCTGTTAAATCATTGTTAAATGTCCCATATAGGTGTCCAATATGACATCTTCAGATGTTGCTAGTCAGCAAAGATATTGGATGCTAAGATTGTCAAGGCTAACCCAAACTCTCTCTCCACATCACCCAATCTACAGGGGTAAGCGAATTGTGTCAATAAAATCATTACAACGTGGCTATTATTTAACGGACACCTCAAATTGAGACAAATTTGAAAAATGAAAAAACGATGGAAATTAATCCAGACATAATGCATGGAAGTTCTACTAGAAATGGAAAAAGAGACTTTATCATGGGGATGCATGAAGAGGAATGTGAAAAGCGACGCAACAAACTTCAATTTGTGTCCTACAAAGTCTTGGTTTTTCTGGAGTTTATTGAAATTTCTTTCCCAGTACCTCTTTTTCTCTTTTGCTTCACCTTCCAGACAAAAGAACACATGGTATCCATAAAGTCTTTGGAGAAATTCTATGAATATTACCAGCCGAGCACCTGTGGACACACAGTATTTTATGTTGATCCTTCTGATCACTGATGTGCGCGTGAAAAGCACCCAAAATTAAATGGATTACAGAGTGCTATAGCCTTGTCCTAGGAAAGCATCATTACTACTTCAATATTTTTGACATATGCATATGACTATGAAATTTTATCCAAAAATCCATAAATTTATTATATAGCGGATAATTCAATTTTAAACTTTGATAACTATTATGTCAACCAAGATAGATTAGATGCTAAAATCATCTAAGTCAACACACTTTCTCTCTCTTCATCACTTAATTTGTAGGGTAAGAAGCCACGTCAACAATTATGTTTCGCTTTTACATTACATAACATGGCAAGTTATTTGACCGATGCCTCAAATTGCGCCAAATTTGAGAAATTGAGGTTCTTGATTTAAAAATAAAAAAAAAACAGTTCAGGTACTCGATTGTAAACTAAACAAGAGGTTAGGTACTTACGATATCATTATTCTTATTTCTTAAACCACTTTAAGAATACCATCATTCTTGCTCTTTCCCCCCTTTCTTAAGTTCTCGTTGTTTTTTTTCTATAAATATTTTTTCTTTGCCTTTATTTTTTGCCTTTTATTGAACATAAATTTGAAAAGATGCATGACAATTTAGACATAATTCTAATAGACAAGTACAAGAGATATTACTGAATAAAAAATACAGTATGATTAAGCATGAAAAAAGAGTTGGACGAAAATTATAGTAATAGTCAATTTTAAGCATGGCACGTAACACGTGGGGAAATTCTTCTAATAATGGAAAAGCAAAGGCATTCACATAGGGATGGAAGAGGAGGGATGTGAAAAGTTAAGCAATAAACCCAATTTGCACCGTGCAAAGTCTGTCTTTTTTCAATTGCTCTCTTTCGCTTATGCTTCACTTTCTAGACAAGAAGTACATTATGTCCAGTAAAGTCTTGGTCTTCCCAATGAAAAGTCCTTTATGAATAAACTGTCATGACAAGCAATTTGAGTCGGACCGAAGAGACCACATTTTGATGCACTTTGTGTCAATTTGAGTCGGACCGAAGAGACCACATTTTGATGCACTTTGTGTCTTTGAGTTAGATAAATCAAATGTTCTCCTTTTTCTCCAAATCAAGACTTTTGGTTGTCGTTTGAAAGAGAGGACCTTTTCTTGTGGCCATCCAAAGTAGAGGATAAGAGGTGATATTTCTTCACGTGACCAACTTTGAGGGCATGCATATCTTCGTAAAAAAAATTTTAACTTACAAATGTTTTGTTGGTTTCTTCTTCTTCTTCTTCTTCTTCTTCTTCTTCTTCTTCTTCTTCTTCTTCTTCTTCTTCTTCTTTTTTTAATATGGGCTTTTTCATGGTAGTTATAGTGTTAATAATTGCAGCAACACGGGTGGCAATGACCCGCTGAAGGGTACTAAAGTAATTGTTGATAATTGTGAATCACTTGATAGGAGAATCTTGGTCCTTTGAACAGAAAAAGTTAGCCCAAAGCAATTTGCTTGATGGATTAGTTGGTGATTTGTGAATCATTTACTATTTCCAGAGTAAAATTAGAAAACTTGCTTCATGGATTCATTGGTGTACCCAACTCTTTTTCTTATTTAGCCTAAGGCACGTGTTTTTGTTCTCCTTATCAAACAATCAAAGTTAGTTGTCTTTGATGACTTATAGATATATAATAGAAAGTAAGATGCAATTGTTTGGTGGATCATCAACATTTATTTTGTCTTTGCAAGTTGTACAAAGATGCTTAATTTGTCAATCGTATTAATTATGGTCAGCTTTATTCATTGCAAGACAAGAAAAATGGTCGGGCATCACCACCTAACAATGCATTGTTAGGTGGATCATCAACATTTATTTTGTCTGTGCAAGTTGTACAAAGATGCTTATTTGTCAGTCGTATTAATTATGGTCAACTTTATTCATTGCTAGACAAGAAAAATGGTCGGGCATCACCAACTAACAATGCACAATGTACTAGGTATACTCTAGGCATCACACTTATGAACGTGAAAATCATGCAAAGGACCACAATTCTCCTATCAAGCGGTTTGATTATCAACTACTACCTCAGCACTCTTCAGTAAATCATTGCTGCCCGTCTTGCTGCAAATCTTTAGCACTGTAATTGCCACCTAAAAGCCTACATTGATCGCATATTCACCAATAACGCATTAAATGAAGACACTGAAATTATGAGGTTATTGAGATTGTACGGATGCCCCCCAAAAAAAAAAATGAGGCTTGGTCTTGATCTTTGTTTATTGTTTTTGGTAGGTGAATATCTTGGTCTTCCTGTCTTGCTTCTGCTTTAAATAAGATAAAACTAAGCAAAAAGATAGAAAAAAATTCAATAAGTTGTGGACAATTTCGTCTGTTGGTCATGAGTTCCTAAATTGAAAGATTCAATTTAAAAAATACGTACACACTGATTATAAGCCGATGCGTAGGATGGGTACTCTACGAAAGTGTCTGTGCGGATGTGTCTATACATATAAAGTTGGTCAGTCCTGCTTGACGGGCTCTATCAATTATTTACTTTCCCTTTCCTAAAAGTCATCAATTTAGAAAACACATGATTTAATCTAAAATCTATTTAGATATGAACCCACCTAATAAGGTCAATTAGCTATAAAATATGAAATTATATTAGATTATGAATGTTCATACACGTGCTAACATTGCACATATATTTTCAGATTACGTGTAAATAAAAATTAGGAATTAGAATAAAATGAACTGTTTCGGTGGTTGATTGTTTCCAAATATTACTCGAACCTTAGAACTTGGCATACTCGAACCAAATATAATTACCAACAACAAAATAAATCATCAAATGCACTAATCTAATTTGGTCCCAAGAAGGCATCATTAGTACTTCAATACTTTTGACATGTGTATATAACTTTACAACTATCATTTATAATCGCCTAGTAGTAATACATGACAAAGAAAATCAGAGAATATTTTTTGGCTTATAAAAAAAAACATACAATCTGATTGTGCCTTATCTCAAGCATTTGGGATCTGACTGAATAAGGAAAAGAGAAGGACATTCAAGAGGAGGTGCTTATTCGATTTTACATGCAAGGGGTTGAAGCAAAAACTACATATAAGGAGACCCATCAATTTCATTCTATATCCATGGCTTCCAAAAATATTCAAATTGACCAAAATAAAACTAGATAATGAGGTCCATGAAATTTCTTACCTATGTGCTGGCAATCAACTATCTAAAGTTTTTTATTTCTTTCCATTCAACCAATTACCTCGTCTTTTATTAATGTAAATCAATGTGAGACCTCCATTGAGATCGTAAATGAAAATTTGTTACATTGGCTTCAAATATGATCCTCGTGTTGGATATATTGTTAATATAATCCAAAAATAATATGTTCACATACAAGCCCAATAGGTAAAAGCACGGTTATTTGGGTTTATATGGGCCGGAGCCCAATAGCTTACATATATAAACTCTAGGGTTTCTTTACGCTGGAGGTGTCTCTTGGTATAATACTTCAAGCAACCGCTTCTTCTCTCTCAAACCCATAACCTCCAACAATCTTGAAGTATTAATTTTGTCTCCTGCGGGTCAAACCAGCCGTTCCAAATTATATCAACTGGTCTCTCAATGGATTGGAACAAATTATTTACAAAGATATATTGTTTAGGCAAATTAGTTGTGATTGGTAAAGAAATCATAGTAAGGTTTTAAATTATGTGTGCCTGTACAATTACATATGATGATAATATTATCAATATGATGTCCAACCAAACGAAAATCAAGTGCTAAGGAAAAGTTTATTTTCAATCAAAAGTTTGATAGTTCACTAAAAAGTTTTGAGTGTAAAGCTTGAATTTTTATGATTGAATGACTAGAAGACAATTTGAGGGAAATCGACATCGGGAAATTTTGTAGTCTTCCAATGTGCTTGACATTTAGCCACTGAAATTATTTGGCGTGTGAAATTAACAAAACTATCTCCTATTCTCTTTCATACAAATGAATGAATAATCTTACGAAAGAAAAATATTAAACGGAGACCAAGCAATGAACAAAGAGGATGAGTTTGTGGAACAAATATCGCGTAAACAAAAGTATGTTTGAGATTTGAGTCTAGACCAATGATTGTATAAAAAAACTCTTTGGGACAATGACATCGCAAGTACTTGAATTATTACCCCTTTTCTAGAGTTTTTTCATTCAATCAATCATCTTAGTTTTCCATGTAGGTCAATGTGAGGCCTTTGTTAATTTTGTGGACAGAAATTGTTGACACGACGTTAATGCCGTCAAATAGTTGGTAAATGTCCATACTAGTGTCCAATATAGCATCTTGAGATGTTGCTCCGTTGACAGAGACATTGGATGCTAAGATTGTTTGCCAACACGAACTCTTTCTCCACATCACCCAATCAGCAAGGTAAGCGAATCGTGTAAATAAAATCATTACAACATAGCAATTTTTTAACGGACGCCTCAAATTGACAAATTTGAAAAAAAGAAAAAGTAAAAGAGAGTAATCCAGACATAAAGCATAGAATTTCTACTAGTAATGGAAAAAAGAGACGTTCTCATGGGGATGCAAGAGGAAGGACGTGTATAGCGAAGCAACAAATTTCAATCTGTGTCCAGTAAAGTCATTGTCTTCCCGAAATTTATTGAAGTTGCTTTCCCATGACCTATTTTTCTCTTTTGCGTCATTTTCCAGACAAAAAGGCATATGGTATCCATGAAGCCTTTGGAGAAATTCTGCTGAGTATTACCAAACAAGCACTTGTGGACGAAGAGTATCTTATTTTGATTCCCCTGACCACTGACGTACGCGTGAAATGCACCCAAAATTAAATTAATGACAGATTGCTATAGCCTTGTCCAAAGAAAGCATCATTACTACTTGAATACTTTTGACGTATGAGTATGACTTTACGAAAAATTATCCAAAAATCCAAAAATCTATTAGATAATGAATAATTCAGTTTTAAACTTTGATATAATACCACGTCAATCGAGATATATTGAATGCTAATATCATCTAAGTCGGTGCACTTTCTCGCTCCTCATCACTCAACCTGTAGGGTAAGAAGCCATGTCAACTATTATGTTTAACTTTTCCTGATTATAGTCATGTAAGAAAAATTACATAACATGACAAGTTATTTAACTGATGCCTCAAATTGAGCCAAATTTGAAAATTTGAGGTTCTTGATTAAAATATATATATAAGGGCCCCGGCCAGAGATGAGGACCGGCAAGTTCAACCTCATTGGCCTCGGGAGAGCCTCGTCGGTCATTTCCAAGGCCTAGCGACCAGTTGGAGGAGGAAGAAGGAGGAAAACAAAAAGAATTAAAAAATAAAAAAACTAGAAAATTTTCAAAAAAAATATTAAAAATTTTAAAAGGTTCTACGTCATAAAAAAATTTGAGGTTCGTATCAAACGTATTCATGTTCTTTTTTTATTCAAGGATTAGAAATATTGTGTAGTTACCACTTTTACTCAAAGCCTCCTCTAGGGAATATAAATGAACAAGAACTTGTAAATAGAAATTATTCCCAAAAATAGAAATGTTACCAAACGCACCATTGTTCGTTGTGGAATCTATTAAAGTTTCTTTTCCATTATCTCTTTTTTCATGTTTGCTTCACTCTCTACATAAAGAAGGCACATTATATCCAGTAAAGTTGCTAGGATATTCTCTAAATATTATTAAACAAGCACTTGTGGACAAAAAGCATTTTACTTTGATTTGTCCAACCTCTTATGTGCATCCTTAAAAGTCTTGGTCTTCCTAGACTTCAAAGTTTTCTCTCTCCATTAGGTCACTATCACTTTGCTTCCTCATAACCCTTGTTGTTCTCCACAAACTATAGTGATTGATTCATCATGGACATCAGAGAGATCTTTTTGGGTTCCTTCTTTCAGGTCCTGCTCGACAAGTTGTTTTCCATGGGATTGAACTTTGCACAACGAGAAGGAACAGGCGCCTTGCTTCATCAGTGTAAGGGGATGCTAGGGACAATCACTGTAGTGCTTGATGATGCAGAGGACAAGCAACTCAACGGTGAACCTCTAGCGAAACAGTGGCTAGATGATGTTAAGGACTTGGCCTATGATATGGAAGACTTGCTCGTTGAGCTCAAGAACGAAGTCGCTCAAGCCAAGTCGGACACAGAATCTAGCACAAGTAGAGGTCAGGTGAAAAGGAAGTTCTTTGACTTTAGCCGATCGCAGTCACTCGTGTGTGAAACCAAGTTACAAGAGATCAAAGGTAGGTTTGAAGATATTGTCAATAGGAAGGCTCTCTTAAGCTTGAGAGAGAATGTTGTGGACAGATCTCACTACACCAACAAAAGGCACTACACCAACAAAAGGCTCCCTAGCACTTCTTTGCCGGAGCCTCAGTTTTTGGGTAGGGAGAAGGAAGAAGCGGAGATACTCAAACAACTGACAGATGAAGCCGAAAATGCCGATAGCGGGTTGAGCACAATCTCCATAATTGGGATGGGCGGTATTGGAAAGACGGCATTGGCTCAACGGTTGTATAGTGATGCCAAAGTGAGTAATTGTTTCGAGAGGAGAGCATGGGTCTATGTTTCAGATGTTTTTGATCTTCTTGACATAACAAGGACTGTTTTGCAGTCAATCACCGAAAAGCCTTGTGAGGACAAAGATCTTGACAGGCTTCAAATAAAGTTGAAGGATAGTCTATCTAGAAAAAAGTTTCTTGTGGTCTTAGATGATGTTTGGATTGAGAAGCCCGAACATTGGACTTCCCTCTTAAAGCCATTTGTAGAGGGGGCTAAGGGAAGCAAGTTCATCATCACGACACGCAATCGGAATGTTTGTTCCGTACAAGCAACTTTGCGATATTTTTTGGAGGAGTTGTCTGATGATGATTGTACCAGCTTATTAGCCTATCATGCTCTCGGAGCAAAAAAATTTGAGAGGCACCCACATTTGGAAATATTAGGCAAGGAAATAGCTAAAAAATGTGGAGGCTTACCTTTGGCAGTGAAGATATTGGGTGGTCTCCTACAGAATAAAGAGAATCCCAACGAATGGAAAGCTATCTTAAATAACAAAGTATGGGATGTAGTGAGAAGAGAAAAATATGAGGTTCTTCCAGCCTTGAAATTGAGCTATGTGCATCTTCCTTTTATTTTGAAGAAATGTTTTGCTTATTGTGCAATATTTCCAAAGGGCTATGAATTTGAGAGGGATGAGCTGGCACTCTTATGGATAGCAAATGGCTTTTTAGATGGACAAAAAGCAAAAGATATCTTGATGTCGGGACAGGAATGCTTTGATGAGTTAGTATCCCGATCCTTTTTTCAACAATCCAGTGTTAACACATCGAAATTTTTTATGCACGATCTTTTGAATGACCTAGCAAAGTCAATCGCAGATGCGACATACTTTATCTCTGGGGAGTCTCGGGTAGTGAATGATAAAGAGAAAGCTCGTTATGCATCATTCGTCTCACGATACGTTACATCAGAAAGCTTGAGAGCATATGCTGGAAAGAAGGTACTGAGAAGTTTAATGCTGTTGACTATTCAAATTGATTATTTCCAAAATAAAATTTTTATTTCCAAAAAGGTGCTGCATGACTTGCTAACAAACTTGAAGTACTTGCCAGTGTTATCATTATGTCATTGTGACATTACAGAGATACCGAATTGTGTCGATGATCTAAAATATCTCCGATATCTCAATCTCTCATACAGCAATATCAAAAGGCTACCTGAGTCAATTGGCACCTTGTGCAAATTACAAGTTTTGATCTTAAGAGGTTGTTCCTACCTTTCTATGTTGCCTCTAGATATAGCAAATTTGGTTAGCTTACAGTTTCTTGACATTAGAGATACAAAAAGTCTAAAAGAGATGCCATTGAATATTGGTAATTTGAGGAATCTTATTATCTTGTCCAAATTTGTGGTAGGACCAGAGAGAGGGTCACAATTAAATGAGTTTAAGAACTTGCCACATCTTCAAGGAGAGTTACTCATATCTGAATTGCAGAAGGTGGAAGAAGTTAGAGATGCAATTGGTGCAATTAGAAAGCAGAGCCTTAGCAACTTAATCTTGCTTTAGGATAAAGATTTTGGAAATCACCGGAACTATGAGCGTGAAGCACAAGTGCTTCACTCTCTACGACCTCACATTGATCTTGAAAATCTCACTGTCTCGTACTATTGTGGTGGAATATTCCCGTCATGGTTAGGTGATCCATCCTACTCTAACATAGTGTCTTTGTGCTTGCATGGCTGTCCTCAAGTTACATCGTTGCCATCACTTGGACAGCTCCCTTCACTAAGAGAATTATCTCTCGAAGGTCTAAGTGCAGTAAACATGATAGGCTCTGAATTTTATGAAACTAGAAGGCCTTTTCCATCCTTAACAACTTTGAAGTTTAAAGAGATGTTGGCATGGAAAAATTGGTCTCTTTATGTTGGTGACCAAGAAGAAGAAGTATCATTCTCTTGTCTTCGGCATCTTGTTGTTCGAAGATGTCCAGAGTTGACGAGGACATTGCCTTGTCGATTAGATCATCAAATAAAGCTAGATATTTGTTTGAATGACTCAATCAATAAGGTTCATTTTCCATCTCTCTGTGAGTTAGATATTGGGGATTGTAACAAGGAGATCTTAAAGTGGTTGGGCAACCTAACTTCTTTAACCATTCTTAAAATTGAGAATCTTGCAGAGTTTGTTTGCTTTGATGATGGATTTATGAGGTATTTGGTCAAGCTAAAGGAGCTTCATATAACAGGCTGTGACAAGCTAACATACCTATGGCCAGATGGAGATGAAACACGGAATCTTACTTGCCTTCAAGAATTAGTCATCAGATCATGTTATCAACTCACATCTTTCGCGGCAGGAGGAGGAGAGAATGAGCTGCTGTGCAACCTTGAAAGGATGGAATTGAATAATTGCCGGAGTTTAGAAAGGCTTCCGAGCAATATGCACGCACTTAGACATTTGTACATTCAATATTGTCCAAAAATCATGGGGCTAATCATTCCTCCAAATGACGCCGGCTGCAATAACATGTCGTCACCACTTGAATATCTGCAAATTAATAGTTGTGATTCTTGGATATTCTCTCCGTTTGCCAAGGATAGACTTGTTGCTATGAAGACACTTATTATTAAGGATTGTAAAGGAATGGAGTCGCTAGAAGATATCGCCGTAGTAGAAATGCTAGAATCTTTGAGTATTTATGACTGTGACAATCTGGGAAGGCTATCACAAGGTCTTCACACACTTGCCCATCTCACTTGTTTGAGTATAATTGGATGTTTTGCACTGGAGATAGAGGACTTCCCTCCCCTTCCCCCCACCTTGTCGAGCCTCACACTTGAGTATTGTCCAAAGATAAAGTCTATTGCCAACTGTAATATTGTCAACTGTAACAATCTCACTTCTTTGAAAATAAAAGGATTAGAGATAGAGGAGTTCCCTCCCCTTCCCATTACCCTGTTGCATCTTGAACTTCATCGCTGTCCGAAGTTAAAGTCTCTACCAAATGAGTGGCATCGTCTTAGGTCCCTCCAGTGCCTAGAAATTAGGCGTTGCGAAGGTATCAAATGCTTCCCGAAGGAGGTTTGCCTCCCAATTTGCAATCGTTTGATATTTGGGGGTGCGATAATATGGAGCAGCCAGCGAGAGAATGGGGCTTACCCTTTCTCACATCCCTCGAGCGAGTGTCAATTGGGGGAAGAAGCATGGGAGGGGAGGGAGACAAGGAGTGCTTTCCTTCGGTGGAGGGCGAGGAGGCAAATGCACGGAGTCTTCTCTTTCCTCCCTCTCTAATTGATCTTTACATTGACGATATGAGGAAGGTGGAAAAACTATCAAACGGTCTTCGCCATCATCTCTCCTCTCTTCAAGGGTTGTATATTCACTCTTGCCGGATGTTGAGGGACTTACCAGAGGATGGCTTCCCTCCCTCCCTCCATAAATTGTGTATGATGATTGGATCCAGCATTCTGAAAGATCGACTCACCGGTGACTATTGGCACCTCATCCACGAGATCCCTTTCATCATCATTAATAGCGAACGGATCCAATGAATTGATTCGTCCATGTACAGTGAGTTTTCTAGGGTTCGGGTAAGTTTTTGCCGTTGAAGGCATCAATCTCCATCTTGCTTCCTCAACTCTCAATCGTTCCTTCCACCTGCAATCCATAACTAATCCTTTCTGTTCTCTGAATCATGCAAGATGTTGATGGAAGTGTTGCTTTCTTCTGGGGAAGTGATTCTGGGGGCAATCTTGTTCTCTTAGATGATGCAGAAGTCGTGAAGATGGGCTGTGGGAAATCTTTCGCACCATTCCCTAAAGGTAATTATTTTTCGGATTGTTGATGCAGCTCCACTGGAGTTCGGTCCATGCATTGCAATGTGAAAAGTAAGGATGAATGAGCTCTGCTGATATTAAGCATAGTTCAGAGGAGAACGTTATCTTGTTGGGTGACATTATATTGGAAAAATTAGTTCTGAACCTAAATTTATAATTTATGGTTAAAATGACGTTCTTTACCTGTATGCATGTTTTGATTTGTGCATTTTCACCTACAACGTTGCTCTTCCAATGGTTTTCGAGCGCCAAATCGTTCACCTTTTAATGTTGCATTCTTTCCCAACTCAGGATGCTACTTCACCAGCTCTGGAGGTTTGAGGAATTATGAGCACCCACCGCATGAGGTGAAGCCGGTTCCTAGGGTGGACAGCTCTGGCCATGTGTGTGGCGCCACATTCAAAGTGGATGCGGAGACTAAGGACTGCAGCATGCCTAGAGTTGGGAATGCTGCGAACCGGTCCTCATTCTACTGAGTCGTATGGTTTGTGGCCCTTTCTTGGACAGGCCTTTAGCTATTGGAGGGCCTTCTGTTGCCAATAACCCAGTCACGCTTTCTCATACATTGAAAACTTTTCAGCTCTAATGGTTGGTTGCTCTATGTTGAGAGTTTGAGATGACATTGTATTATGCAGCTGTATATCTTGCTTATAAAACCAAGCCTTTACAGAACCTGATCATGCTTTGTGAAGTAATATCTTTCTGGCATTTCATTTAGCCATCATGCAGAGTCTATTCACTGTCATGTTTTTTTTTTTTACTTAGATGTCTATTGCGAAATTGTTCTCTCCATTTGTAAATTAGGCCGGGACAACATTGTTATATGAGGACAAATGTGAACTATAAAAACTTGGGGCATGCTGGTCCTCATATGGAAATCGAGTTTACACGATACCTTATGGCATGTTAGATATTAAAGGCTAAAGCAGTAAACTAGAGAAGCAATTTTAAAAGCAGTCAAAAGGACCTTGACGCATGTCGATACAAACTTAACATGAAGGAAGATAGAGATAGCTACCCATAATGCAGATTAACCAAAAACGAAAAAAAAGACACTTCGCCTAGCCATCTTGGTAAGAGAGACCTCTTTAGTCCTTCGCATCAGTTATGCCCCCTGTTGTTATCTGAAAAACGTGTGTTTGTCAAGTTCAACATCGATAATATAAATCTGTCTCATCCTATTGACATATGAGCTCACGCTGAAATTTCTTACATAGGTAAGTGGTGGTTTTGATAGATGTGCCGTCTACATAGCACAGGCTGCACAACTAACCTACTAGTCCTGCTTAAAAAAATTCTCCATATCCACTTCTTTTTGTTTAATAACTCCACACAAAATTTGTATTCAACGTGTTCATGGATCTCCATACAACATCAAGTATACTGTAATCACCATGCTTAAATCAGGTCTCCACCTATCCAAATGTAGCCTCACTATCGACTTAGCTTCAGCTTCGGGTAGGTTTGGGGCATAAAACACCTTGCAGACACGCTGATTCCCTCTGACTTTCCCAAACATTAACCTAGTTGTGGCTGCATGAGCCAGAACATGCCCGCCTGCAGGTTTCATTGGGTCTGATAACACACCTCTGCCTGGATCAGCTACGACTGCAACAAATAAATCAAAGACAAAGTCTTAAAAATAATAAAATCCTTTTCCTATGTCATGGACTGCAGCTACTGTATGCATCACCAGTTTACACCAAATAGCTGGTTCTTGAGATTTACAAGAATCATTATGAGCTTAGTGCAGTCCCTAAAATACTATTTGTCAGAGTGCAACCATCAAAGGGCTAAATTGAATAACAACTTTGAATGGATGCAGGACTATGTGGGAGAAATGAGATGTGATGCAGTACCTTGATTGGCCACGTACACTGCCTCGTTAGATTCCTCAGCTATCTTAATTAAACGTGAGAGATGTGTCAAACCAGATAAGCTGCAGAATAACAACTTGCATGATTTGATGGTTTCAGGATCAACCTGGGGCTCTGCAAGTTCTCTTGCAGTAAAATCCAATCGGAAGAAAGCAATCACCGAATCCACAATCTGAAAAAGGCACTCACCATAGGTCAACCATCCACACCTCAGAAAACCTGTAGGGTTTGATTCTCAAGCAGTGTCTTACCATTTATTTGAACGGTTCTTCAGACATTTTGGCAGCCAAACCAAGAAGCAAGTTGTACTGATGCTCAGATGTAGAGGCACGGGCATAAATGATCTTTGAATTCATGGAAAGACTAGATTACAGCAAGTACACTAGCCAGAAAAGTAAGAGTTGCCACCAGTATAGAAAGCATTGCTTACATTATCTAAGACTGCAGGTGTACTAAGTTAAGAAAGTGCACATGCGCTTACATGGACAGACGACGATTATGAAACACAAGTAGCTTTGTTGAGGTCAAGCAAAATACAGACAGATTAATAGGATACAAAGTTCCTACTGTGTCGATATAAGCTACCTTGCCATTTCCTCCTCTCATGTGAGTTAGGCAGCTGAAAATATTTTACGATCATGGAATCCACAAACCATTAATAAAGAACGATTGAAAACAGGGGTAAATGCTGTTGTAAGATTTGCAAATAAAGTAGAGTATCTTCAAGCATCACATTTGACTAATGATCAACCCAAGTCTGAGTCTGACTATGATTAAGGCTTTTACTCGGTTGTGACATAGTACAAACTCTTCTGGCCTTTTTCCTGCTTGGTTTGAGCCACTGTATATGCGTTCCAGTATACTGACTGCAGATTACAGAAAATGAGTGCCATACTTCCAGAATCACCTAACACACACATTATGATGCCAAGATCACCCACATCTTTATACTTCATAGAAATTCAATCATTATGTTACTATTTGGCATTGTTCATCTGAGAAAAAAAATGCAACAGAAGTTCAAAACAGAAACCTAATATCCAATTCAGACCAACCTGAGAAGTAACACATAGGGTATATGCCAGCTGTGTTTTCCCAGACTTGAAGTGACGTCAGCAGCATTTTCTGAGAAAGCTAATTAACAAAAGCAATTAAAAGTTCATCAAAGGTAACGTTGTTGGACTGTGATTTTCACCCAGATTCGCCAAATGCTTCTGTAATTGCCGGAGTTTCAATACCACCTGTTAACATTGCCAAACCAATGAAATTTGTATTTGTTGAAATGCATGAAGAATAAGACACAGAATCTGGAGGCTTATGCCATTTGATTTGGAGAAAGAGGAACAGCATCCTCTTTAGGGAGGAGATGTTGGCGGTCCCGGCCCTGAAGAATCATCTTATCAAAATCGTTAAGGATAAAGCCTTGACGTATAACAACGTCGATGACACTTATAGAAATCAGAGATTTCAGCGTTGCTGGGGGTTGGACCCTTCCATTTTCTCTCCTGGCCTGCGCCTGCTTCGTAAGGTCAGTTTCTGTAGGTGCTGTGACCGAGCCGGACCTGCTGTTATTGGGTGTGGGTGGTGGCTGGTAGACTAGCTTTTTGGATGCAGCGTTGGACGTTGGCTGCTGTGTATGGTGGTCACGGATGCTGCTGCGACTTGGCTGGGGGGCGGTGTTGTACTTCGCTGATCTGGTGCTGCTGCTTGGCGGTGGGCCTTGGCGGGAGGCTGTACGTCTTCTGCAGGTTGTTCGTGCTCGCTGATGGTTGCGGCTTCTCTCTTTTTTGCTCTCTTCCTGGGCTAGCTGCTGCCTCTGCGGTCAGTTTTTGGCTGCCACTGCTGTGGCCTTTCGTGGTTCCCTTCTTCTTTGGGGGTGGCTATTGTTTGGCCTTCTTTAGTTTGCCGCTTGTTTGGCTAGTTCTGCCTTGTTGGTTGTGTTTTCCTTTTCGGCACCCTTCCTCTCGAGTTGACTTGTTGTCTTCTTGAGGGCAAGTTATGGTGCCGGATCTTTGCCATATAGCTGTAAAGCTTTTGGTTTTAGTTCTATATACCTCTTACCTTCACCAAAAAAAAAAAAAAAAAAAAAAAAAAAAAAAAACAGAATCTGCAAAAGAAAGTTTTTTACCGCCTAAAAGCTCATCGAGGGGGCTTCCAGTTGTGATGCAAACAACCGACGACTCTCTCTGGAAAAAACGAAGACATTGAAAGTACTTTGAGCAACAGATTTGCTAATTTGCAAGCTTTATTTCAAGGGTATTCTGAACCATTTTAGCTTGAAGTTTGCAGAATTAAGAACTTACTCCGAGCAGAGCATCACTTCCAATAATATAGCCAAAATTCTGATAAAACAAAGGGAAGTCAATGCGAGATGCTTATAGAAGTTCAAATTGATTGGAGCCACCATCTCATATCTTTTCAACTTTTGCCTCAGATAATCCTTTTATTCCAGTTAAGTGCTACAAAAAAATGAACAAAGATAAACAAAGAAAAAGCAATTCACTTGGCCAAATAAGAATACGTTCCTCAACTCAGCATCGCATTAAACTCTTATGTTTCCTGGTGAATGTAGAACGTCAGGACAAAAGCACTTCCTAGATGATCAATGACAATCTAGCTTTCCAACAGTGATTATTGATGAATTTAGCTGAGGATATACCTCATTAATCCAGCTATGTCACCAATACAATGGTGCAATTCCAATGTCACGTAACATTGCTCTTGCATGATCAGAAGACAAAAACTAAAAACTATTGTACGTGCAGGAAATCACGACAGGTGTCGAGAGAAAGGTCGAGATGTAAATCATGATAATCACGGCCATAGCTTCATCGAACCATTTGCATCTTAATTTTAACTTTCGGAACACGGATCAGAAAATCACGATAATCAATCTCAGAATCAAAGGACGCACCGAAACTCATTAGGAAAGCGATGACATGAACAGAGAGCGTTGCCTACACTCTGTTTTGCCGTAACTCACGTTTGTCGATCGTTTCGAGCAGGTCTTCTGCTTCGTTGTCGACGTCCTCTCTTTCCACGATCTTCTGCTCTTCGGCTCTGAACATCAACAGCGAACACGAGACGAAACTCAGAATCATCGTCATCGGCAATGGCACCACGGAAAAGGACATGAACTGAAATCAAGCGGAGATCGCGAAACACAGTTGAGAGACGAAAGCATCTTCGATGACGATGGAGAAGAGACTTTCGATTTTTTTTTTTTTTTTTTTTTTTTTTTTTTTGGATTTTGGAAACGATCGGAAAGTGGAGGGAATCGGGGAAGGATGGCTCTCGGCTTATTTTTCTTTTTTTTTTTTTTTTTTTTTCCTTTTTTAAGAAAAAGAGGTTTGACTGAGTTTCGTTATTCTGAGATAGATCCTCATAAATTGAGGTTTAATGGATCTGTTTTAAGAATTTATCAAATACACTCCTAAAGAGGGAGAGGAAAATATTGGTTTGATTTTTTTTCTTTTTATTTTGCATTAAATAACTCAGTTTTTATTTATTTATCTCGGTTTTATATTCATCTTAATCCTGTCCAGCTTATAATTTTCTTAAATTGGACCGAATTAAGTTCTTCTTAAAAAAGGAAAATAATTGATCTATATCGTGGTCGATACTTGGTTTGATTGCATTATGTTCAAACTCCATGCTTATTGCTCGTAGAATCGTGAAAATATCAACAAACAATTGAGTTATTCAAAATGGCTTGCTAAGAACTTGCTCGTGACCGGTTTGATTAGTCGACACACATCCTAAAATTTGTAAGTTGGTGATTAAAAAAAAGATGAAGAACATGGAGCATGTGTTTTCTTTTGTCGAGCACGGAGCACATTTAATGCTTGAAATTTGATTTTCATTTAATATCGAACCCTTTCGACTCCAAGTTACAAAATAGGCAAATCAGACTTAAAATATAGAATCATTAGTAATCTCCAACATATTTTTCCTCATTTTTTTTCTAAAAAATTTGTTCTTTTACATAAGTTTTTGAATGTGTGTATAATGAAAAACAAACGTTCAGTTGTCTACGAATTACGAAATCCAATGTTTGATTTCGATATGGTTCGATTTTTTTTTACTAAACTTTATTGAGATTTTAAATCGGATTTTTGATGTAATCTCAAATGCCTCAATTTTATAATTAAAAAGAAAAAACACAAGAATATCGCATTTTATAAGATCCTCAAGCTCTTTTAATTATTTAAATCAAAATGTCATCTCCTTCACGACGAGAAACGCAAAAACCAAAACGACAATCCGTTCCGTCTCTACCGCCCGTTCCCTCTTCTTCGCGCCTCGCTTCTTCTTCTTCTTCGTTCTCCGCACAAACCCCGCCTGACATCCCAACCAGCTTCCGTCGAAGTCGAGACTGATGCTCATCGAGTGATCCGAGAGAGTTGGTAATCGCGCATTTACGGCGATCTTCTCGAATATTTTTTGTCTTGGGCTCTTGTTGTTCCTCGTTCCATTGCACGTAAGCGGTTTGATGTTTGTCCTGAGCGAGAAGCATTTGCTTTTCTTGGGCTTGTTTCTTGAATTTGGAGCGAGGCATTACCATCTTGACATGACTCGTCTTCAAATCATTGGTAAAACGGCAGCTTCCTTGAATGAATGGAGCGTGGCAAGCGAGTTTGGTTGCTTTGTCACCTCGCTATTGCGTTCGCCTACCCTGAGAAGAAACTGGAGTCTTGGCGAGTTTTTACTTGACTGGTCGCAGCGTAGATTCATGACCACCAGCAAGAGAATGCAAGATAGGAGCAAGGACAAGAGGGTCCATGATCTCAAAATTGCCACTGAGAAGCATAAAGTGGTGTCAAAGGTGTTGGTTTAGTGTGTTCTTGACAGGAGCTTATGAAAGTGCGGAGTTGATTCAGAAATGTCCGCTGGTTATTTGGAAGGAAAAGGTCCTAAGCCTTGTTGGTTGTACGGGGAGGAAGAATAAGATAGAAACTTTTATGGACTTATCAGATATGGAAGATAATGATTTTCTAGAGGGTAGTTCTGAGGATGGAGGCATTGCTATGCAGCCTAACCAAATATTAGCCATAAGTGAATTGGAGGGTATTGTAGTTGGAGGCAGCTCCTTCATGGATATACATGAAATTGACAATAAATACAAGCCTCATGATTCATTTTAAGGTCGTACGCTCTTATTCGAGTTGTCAAGATAACTTGCTTTCCAGCCTTCTTCTTCACAAGTTCAAAGTTTTGAGTTTTTGTACAGATTTAATTAGACAAACTCTGCTTACATCTATACACCAAGTCAATTAATAGCGGATTGATCCATCTCATTTCTTGTTAGTCCTAAACAGTGCCACTGGAACTCCTGAAATCAATGATTCAGAAAGAATGTGCAGTTAATGCTTTTGGCAACTCTCAGCTCACCTCGGTGCCAGCAAGGACATCAGAAGCAGTCTATTTACAGTGACTGGTTCATTCTCAGTTATTGGTCTGACTTATTTGAGTGCTGCCATACTAATCTGCTATTCTGAAGATGAACTTGCCACCCTGCATTTTAATCTCAATTGTTGGTTCAAAGAGATGATTGGGTAGTAGCTATCATGGAGAACATAGCCTCAGCTGCTATGATGATCGACATTCTCTCTCTTGTTGTTACAAATTAGATGCCGAGCTCACCCTGCAGTAATGCCTTGTTCATCACTGTGCATGGATATTATGGTCCACAATATCCAAGACTGCCTCTTGCAACATGCATTCATTTGCTTTCTATCCGATGTTCCATAGGTCTTGTAATTTCTGTTCAAAATCTCCATGAAACTATGGCACACTCCTGTTTTTGGGTTCAACTGGGAACTTCCTTTTGTTGGATTTTAGTACCCAACATCAAATAGTAAGTAGTTTTTACTGATTGTTTATGTTGGGCTGTGTTTTTGGTTGGTTCATTTCATTAGCCTACTGTTTCATTTTGAAGAAAGAAATAGGAGAGCCTTTGAAAATAGCAAGACTGGTTTTTTAATTTGAATGATAGATGGCTCTCCACAGCTTTTGGTTGTGTGAAAATGACATTACTAGTGTGCATTCTTTCTTATACCTCATAGGATGAATTGCGTTCATGATTTGTTACATGGGCTAGCATATAAATTTCTTTTGCTTATCAAAAGAAAATTCTTAGCAAACTCACTGGGGATGATGTTGAGTAATTTGCTTCCAAATGTTGCGGCTAGATTTCTTCTCGTGCTCATAAAAACCATGATATCCAAAACTGTATGTGACAAATCAAACTACTAGTGTGAAGCTAAATTTGTTGCATTGCATCATTTTCTGGTTTTTGCATTATAAAAATGACAGGAGTAATGTATCGTGGAGGCTGAGCATCAACCTCATTTGGGGCAATACGAAGAATTTCCATATCTCATATGATCAAGGAGAAAGAGAGGAGCATCGATGTTTATTAGTTATAATCACTTAGCTATCATCTTTTGTTACATGGCAAAAGTATTGTGTGCATCACGACTCAATTCATATCAGATGGTCATATCTACTTATTTAAGAAGGGATAGGAACTTCGCACCAATGTTTTCAAACTTGGGCCAGTCAGGGAACCAATTAGGTTGCCTATTTGCGGGCCAAGCGGTTGGACTAGGGGAATCGGTGATTGTGTCTTGAGCAAACAATTATAGATATGTAATGCTGTCAATTCCCCGTGAACACATGAATTGTTCGGCCTTGGTAGTAAAGTGAAATGCCGGTGATCCGTGGAGTTGAGTGCTCGCATCCCTCCATGTGCAACAATAGCCGAAAGCTCAATTCTATACCCGTGCGACTCTAAAACTACGTGGATCCAATTTTGAAAATCAATATATTTTCAAACTAGTTCAAACTAATTTAGGCCAAACTACCTGCACATAATTTTTAAGTTTTGGGTGAATAGATCAAAGGGAAAGCAATGGAATTGGCCAAGAAAAAGGGGCAAGAGCAATGCTTTATGGTCGAATGATTGCAGAAAATCTAAAGGAAATCAACATCGAGAACTTTATAGTCTCTGGATGGGCTTGACATATAGCTACCGCAATCTTTCTAACATATAGTGTCTAATATATCTTAGCCAAGATGCTTTATAGTCTCTGAATGGGCTTGATATATAGCAACCGCAATCTTTCTAACATATAGCGTCTAATATATCTCAACCATATATATCTTAGCTGAGATATATTAGACATTACGATTATTTAAGTCCTGCGTAGTGCCTAGCCTTACTCCTACATTATCTCCAGTGGTGAGCAAACCATATCAACAAAATCATATGACATGATAATTTATTTAGCGAATGTCTTAAATTGAGTCAAATTTGAAAAAATGAGGTACTTGATTTTAAAAGAAAAGTTTAGGTAGTTGATCATAAACTAAGCAAAAGTTTTGATAATTTCGATGTCATTATCCTCGACTTCTGAATCGCGCTAAGAAAAAAATCTCAAGAAAAATGTTATCTACGAAGATCACTGTAAGGTGGCGAAGTTGGAAATAGTCACTGTAGTGGCCGTACTAACGGCAACAACATGGCCGTGGCTGTGCTTTGATGGTGCTCTATCTTGCCCCTTTCCTTCTTTATTTTCTTTTTTTAATTTTTTGTTGTTTCTTCTTTTTAGGCTTTCTCTTTGCTTTTTTTCTTTTCTATTGTTGAACTCGAATTTGAAAAGATACAATAGAGATTAATGAATGAAAAAAAAATCCCAAAATGATTAGTCCCAAAATGAGTTGGAGGAAAATTATGGTATTGTTAATTTTAAGCAAGACTTGTAATGCTTGGAAATTCTATTGGTAATGGTAAGAAAGACATACAAAGTCTTGGTCTTCTTGGCATCAATTGAAGTTTCTTTCCCACCAACAAAAGAGGTGCACCATCCAAAGATAAAAGATGTGCAAAAGTCTTGGTCTTCTTGGGATCTATTAAAGCTTCTTTCCTATCATCAACAAACATGCACTAAAAGACATACAAAAGTCTCGGTCTTCTTGAAATTTATTAATTTTTTTCCTACCATGAAAAGACATGACGTGCAAAGTCAATCTTTTTGGATTCTATTAGTTACTTTTCCACTATCAAAAGACGTGCAAAAGTCTTGATCTTCCTAAAATCTACGGAAGTTTCTTTTGCACCATGGCTTTTTCACTTTTGCTTCACTTTCGGACCAAAGAGAAAATGATATATTTAGCAAGTGAAAGTCCTTGTCTGAAAATGATATTTTTAGTAGGTGAAAGTCCTGATCTTCTTGGACTTTCATGGTCCCCTCTCCATTAGCTCCTCATCACTTTGCTTCACCATAACTTTTACAATGGACTGATTCGCTCATGGCCATTGGAGAGACCTTTCTTGATTCCTTCTTTAGGGTTCTGTTCAACAAAGTTGAGTTCTCTGGCATTGGGCTATGCGTAAAGTGATGGAATCAGCATCACATCGTTTAACATGTATATCAATAATTTTGTTATATTCTCTCATGTAATTCGATCTTCAATATTTGAATTTTTTTGTCTTATAAAATTTTTTACCCAAAAAATCAAATCTTGATATGTTTCTCTCTTTACATGTAAACGTCCATGGATACAATTTCCTCATATTGTGTAAATAACTTTTTATGAATCAATAATTTGAATTTTGCAAAATCTTTTAGATGTTAATCTTTACACGTGGCTAGTATGCACTTCTGCTAGTTCTTCTCATTCATTTATATGAAAATGGTCATTGTCATTTTTCCATTAATTCAAGTTTAGGGACAATCCAAGGATTAAATTAAACATGTGTAAAAAGTTTATGGACTAAATTATACAAATTAAAAGTTTAAGGACAACATTGCATGTCATGCTAAAGTTCAAGGACTACATTGCGCATTGGAATAAACTTTATGGACCATTTGCATAATTTTCTCAAGAAAATATACCTATCATGTTTGCTAATGTGACATTCAATTTTGCAATGACATGTAGCAGCCTCATAAGAGAGCACTCCAAGAAAGTGGTAATGACTTTGATTCGGCCATCAGTAGGGATCTGTTAATCATTGTTTCTATGGTCAGCTTTATTCATTGCTAGACAAGAAAAAGAGTTAGG
The DNA here is from genome assembly GCA_014182565.1 of Eucalyptus marginata. NCBI lineage: Eukaryota > Viridiplantae > Streptophyta > Magnoliopsida > Myrtales > Myrtaceae > Eucalyptus > Eucalyptus marginata. Next base: position 12,225,448 of record CM024586.1, on the reverse strand, counting down.
CATCACCAACTAACAGTGTGCAATGTACTAGATATACTCTAGGCATCACTTATGAACAGGAAAATCATGCAAAGGACCACAATTCTCCTATCAAGCGGTTCTTAATCATCAACTACTATCTCAACACCCTTTAGTAGATCATTGCTACCCGTCTTGCTGCAAATCTTTAGTATTGTATTAGGGTTGAGCGGTTCCAGGTTCTAGGTTCATCATTTTTTAGAACCTGAAACTTACCCTGCATACCCTAGAACTTGGACCCTACCCTATCACAGGTTCTAAGATCGGTTCCAAGATCTATCTAGGTTTCACTTATATTATTATTTGAACGATTACAATTTACTAACCATAACTTATATCTAGACATACAAAAAATATGAACATTAATAAAGTAAAAATCTTAGTCATAAAATGAAAACTTAGACTAATACTTCCATATTATACATTGGCATGAAATATCGGAGGATCACACGAAAATATGGACCAAGAAAAATATTAAAACTTGTTCCAGGTTCCAAGTTTCTGATCTCCAACTAAGAACTTGGAATCTATCCGTCGAAATAGGCTCTTCATTTTTTAGAACCTGGAACTTACCCGGCATATCTTGGAACCTGGAATTTATAGGTTTCCATCGATTCGGTTCTTAAATTCCAAGTTCTACCTTGGAATCATGCTCATCCCTAATTGTTACATAAAAGCCTATATTGATCGCATATTCACTAGTAATGCATTAAATGAAGACAGTGGAATTATAAGGTTAATGAGATTGTAAGGATGCCAAAAGAAAAAGGCTTGGTCTTGGTCTTTGTTTAATATTTTTGGTGGGTGAATGTCTTGGTCTTCCTGTCTCGCTTCTGCTTTAAATAAGGTAGAACTAAGCAAAAAGACAAAAAAAAAAAAATCAATAAGTTGTGGACAATTTCAACTGTTGCTCATGAGATCTAAAATTGAAAGATTCAATTTAAAAAATACGTGCACACTGATTATAAGCCGATGCGTAGCATGGGTACTCTACGAAAGTGTCTGTGTGTGTGTGTCATCAATTTAAAAAAACTCATGATTTAATCTAAAATCTATTTAGATATGAACCCACTTAATGAGGTCAATTAGTTATGAAATATGAAATTATATTAGATTACGGATGTTCATACACGTGCTACGCCCAGATGAGGAAATTGCACACATATTTTCAGATTACATGTAATTAAAAATTAGGAATTAGAATAAGATGAACAGTTTCAGTGGTTGATTGTTTCCAAATATTACTCAAACCTTAGAACTTGGCATACTTGAACCAAATATAATTACCCACAACAAAATAATTTGTCAAATGCACTAATCTATTTGGTCCCGAGAAGGTATCATTAGTACTTCGATACTTTTGACATGTGTATATAACTTTACAACTATCATTTACATTCGCCTAGTAGTAATACATGACAAAGAAAATCAGAGAATATTTGTTGGCTTATAAAAAAAAAATAATTGTGCCTTACTCAAGCATTTGGGATCTGGCTGAATAAGGAAAAGAAAAAGACATTCAAGAGGAGGCGCTTATTCGATTTTACATGCAAGGGGTTGAAGAAAAACTACATAGAAGGAGACCCATCAATTTCATTCTATATCCATGGCTTCCAAAAATATTCAAATTGACCGAAATAAAACTAGATAATGAGGTCCATGAAATTTCTTACCTATGTGCTGGCAATCAACTATCTAAATTTTTTTTTTTTTTCCATTCAACCAATTACCTTGTCTTTTATTAATGTAAATCAATGTGAGACCTCCGTTGAGATCGTAAATGAAAATCTGTCTATATGACACCGACAATATTAAGTAGCCGCTAACTGTTTACATTGGCTTCAAATATGATCCTCGTGGTATCAATTTTGTCTCTTGCGGGTCAAACCAGCCATTCCAGATGATATCAATTGGTCTCTTGCAGGATTGGAACAAATTATTTACAAAAAAATATTGTTTAGGCAAATTAGTTGTGATTGGTAAAGAAATCATAGTAAGGTTTTAAATTATGTGTGCTTGTACAGTTACATATGATGATAATATTATCAATATGATGTCCAACCGAACGAAAATCAAGTGCTAAGAAAAAGTTTATTTTCAATCAAAAGTTTGATAATTCACTTAAAAATTTTGAGTGTAACGCTTGAATTTTTATGATCAAATGACTAGAAGAAACTCTGAGGGAAATCGACATTGGGAAATTTTGTAGTCTTCCAATGTGCTTGACATTTAGCCACTGAAATTATTTGGCGTGTGAAATTAACAAAACTATCTCCTATTCTCTTTCATACGAATGAATGAATAATCTTACAAAAGAAAATTATTAAATGGAGACCAAGCAATGAATAGAGAGGATGAGTTTGTAGAACAAATATGCATAAACAAAAGTATGTTTGAGATTTGAGTCTAGACCAATAATTGTATGAAAAACTCTTTGGGACAATACTTGAATTATTACCCCTTTTGCAATCAGGTACCTAAAGTTTTTTCAGTCAATCAATCATCTTAATTTTCCATGTGGGTCAATGTGAGGCCTTCGTTAATTTTGTGGATGGAAATTGTTTTGTTAAATGTCCATACTAGTGTCCAATACAGCATCTTGAGATGTTGCTACGTCGGCAGAGACATTGGATGCTAAGATTGTCTAAATCAACATGAACTCTTTCTCCACATCACCCAATCAGCAAGGTAATCGAATCGTGTAAATAAAATCATTACGACGTAGCAATTTTTTAACGGACGCCTCAAATTGAGACAAATTTGAAAAAAGAAAAAGTAAAAGAGATTAATCCAGACATAAAGCATGGAATTTCTACTAGTAATGGAAAAAAGAGACGTTCTCATGGGGATGCAAGAGGAGGGACGTGAAAAGCGAAGCAACAAATTTCAATTTGTGTCCAGTAAAGTCATGGTCTTCCCGAAATTTATTGAAGTTGCTTTCCCATGACCTCTTTTTCTCTTTTGCGTCATTTTCTAGACAAAAAGGCATATGGTATCCATGAAGCCTTTGGAGAAATTCTGCTGAGTATTACCAAAACAAGCACTTGTGGACAAAGAGTATCTTATTTTGATTTCCCTGACCACTGACGTACGCGTGAAAAGCACCCAAAATTAAATTAATGACAAGAGTGCTATAGCCTTGTCCCAAGAAAGCATCATTACTACTTGAATACTTTTGACCCATGTGTATGACTTTACGAAAAATTATCCAAAAATCCAAAAATCCAAAAATCTATTAGATAACAAATAATTCAGTTTTAAACTTTGATATAATACCATGTCAATCAAGAAATATGGAATGCTAATATCATCTAAGTCATTGCACTTTCTCGCTCCTCATCACTCAATTTGTAGGGTAAGAAGCCATGTCAACTATTATGTTTAACTTTTCCTGATTGAGTGAGTCATGTAAGAAAAATTACATAACATGACAAGTTATTTAACCGATGCCTCAAATTGAGCCAAATTTGAAAATTTGAGGTTCTTCATTAATATATATATATATATATATATATATATATATTCATGTACTCGATCGTAAACTGAACAAGAGCTCAAGTACTTACGATATCATTATTCTTAACTCTTAAATCGCTTTAAGAGTAAACATCATTCTTGCTTCTTCTTCTTTTTTTCCCTTCTTAAGTTCTTTTTGTTTTTTTTCTAGGACATAAATTTGAAAAGATACATGAAAATTTAGACACAATTCTAATAGACAAGTACATGAGATATTACTGAATGAAAAATCACAGTACGATTAAGCATGAAAAAAAGAATTGGATGAAAATTATAGTACCAGTCAATTGTAAGCATGGCATGTAACGCATGGGGAAATTCTACTAGTAGTGGAAAAATAAAGGCATTCACATAGGGATGAAAGAGGAAGGACGTGAAAAGTGAAGCAATAAAGCCAATTTGCATCCTGCAAAGTCTGTTTTCAATTGCTCTCTTTCACTTATGCTTCACTTTCTAGACAAAAAGTACATTATGTCCATTAAAGTCTTGGTCTTCCCAATGAAAAGTCCTTTATGAGTGTACTATCACGGCAAGCAATATGAGTTAGCCTGAAGAGGCCACATTTTGATGCACATTGTGTCCTTGAGTTAGACAAATAAATTGTTCTCCCTTTTCTCCATAGCAAGACTTTTGGTCGTCGTCTGAAAGAGAGGACCTTTTCTTGTGGCCATCCAAAACATAGAATAAGAGGTGATCACATGACCAACTTAGAGGGCATGCACATCTTCATAACAAAATTATAATTTACAAATGTTTTGTTGGTTTTTTTTTTAGTAAGGGCTTTTACGTGGCAATTATAGTGTTAAAAAATTATAGCAAAATGGGCGAGGATGATCCGCTGAAGGGTACTGAAGTAGTTGGTGATGATCGTGAATCACTTGATAGGAGAATTGTGGTCCTTTGAACTGAAAAAGTTAGCCCAAAGTAACTTGCTTGATGGGTTAGACTTTGGGGTAAATGTGATGATGGGTTGATATTTTGAGATAGATTTCATTTGGTTGTGCAATGGACTTTCTTCCCTCCCTCCCCCCCTCTCTCTCTCTCTCTCTCTCTCTCTCTCCCTCTTTCTCTTTCTCTCACGCACACTTTCTCCCCTGCTCAGCCAACCGAACAGCCCACTTCCCCTTCTTCTTCTCCATTTCCCTCCTTTCCTCACGTTTTCCCTTTCCCCTGAATTTTGGTCTTGTTCTCTTCAATTTTCTCTGCTGCCGTTACCCCTCCCCACCATCGTATCACCCCCACGCCTCACCCAGCCACCATCTAGCACCCCATCTGCTCCACTCACGCTGCTGCACCCTCACGCCTCCCTCACTTCACGTCTTCATCATCAACTCACCATAGCCAAGCTCACGCCCAGCCAGCAGCTCCTCCATCGTTGCAGCTCCAACAGCAACCTCAGCCCAGCTCACCCTGAGCCCAGCAACTCCAGCCGAACAGCTGCTCGTTCTAGCTCAGTCCCACGGCCACACACCAGCCCCCGCGACCAGCCCAAGCCCTTCACCGACCAGCCCACAGCAAGCGCCGACCAGCCTTGGCTGAGGGCTCGTAGGGCCTATTCAGCCGTCGTCGGATCTCCATTGGAGTCGCCGTAGGCTCGGGTCTTGGTCGCCTTCGCGCCACCGTCACCGTGGACCCATCGGCTCGCTAATCCGGTGAATTAACTCCCTAATCCTTGATTAGGTTATTAATTGCGCTTAGGGGATTAGATTATTGTTAATTAGCATGGTTAGATTAGTGCTAAGAAGGATTAGTGTTAAGCAAGTTGAATTAGTGAAATTTGAATCAGGTTTACTGGACCCTCGCCGTTTACCATTTTTGAGGATCGAAATGTGTTGAGATTTTGAGGTTGATTTCTTCTTGAGAAATATTTTATACATCATCAGCTATAACATATATATTTTCCTAAGATTTTATGGATTCAAAAGAATATGGTTTCAACTTTGTTAAAAACAAAACATAACCTCTATTTTTGCTAGAACTGGTGACCTTTTGGGATTCAAGGGATTTTTATCAACTATTATCGTTCTAATTTCGAAATGATTTCTTCATGAAAGTTGTTTGTCACATCTTCTAGTTTAACATAATCAAATTTCAGATCAAACGGATAATTTTTAGATCTCGAACCAAGCTGGTTTGGAAAACGTAATTTTTGGAAACGGACACAGTTTTTGTAATGGTTTGGACGATTTACTGCTCTTAATCCAAAAATATCTGGGCTAAGGTGTCTTCACGAATTTTTTTTTTAAAGTGTCCTTTATAACATATTCAAATTTGAAAATTTTCCGAACTCGTTTAATTAGGTTTTTGGATTTAAATTTGGAGACGTGCAAGTGGACTGGTTTCTGCCGGTTAGGGCTGGTAGTGGTTTTGTGATTATTCTTGGTGTCGTGTTTGCTGGATAAGGTGTATGTAGTGATTTGGCTGACTTTTGGCATGCTGAGAACTTAGGTGTGAGGTGATGGGATGGATCACTCTATGTTGGTTATTTAGTATTATTATAAAAGGTGACCTCTTGGACTATTAAATAACAAATAAATGAGGTGTTGGGTCCGGACACCAAAACTTATTTGCGCAATAAAACAATAGGGTTTTAAACTAGGTGCGTGCAAAGTTTAACGATTTAATTTTGAGTAAGTGAGCACCTACGAATTTATTTCTACACGTTTGAACAAAAAAAAAAAAAGAGAGAGAGTTGTTGCTAAGGTTTGTTTTCAAAAGAGGGGTTGGAAAAGAAATTAGAAAAGAAATATAGTGTCGGGTTTGGATGCCAAGTTTTATTTGCTCAATAAAACGAAGAGCTTTTATACAAGGTGCGTGCAAAGTTTGGCGGGTTAATTTCAAATACGGGACTTTGTACGAATTTATTTCGGAAGGTTTAAACAAAAGAAAAAGGGTTATTAAGTTTATTTTTAAAAGGAGATTTTGGTGTTTTAGCTATATGATGGAAGCTAAGAGTTGATTTGGTGGATGATGTGTTGCATGGTTAGGGTAATTAAGTGGTTCAGTTTAATAACCTTTATTTATTTATTTAATTAAATGCAATTTATTTAATTATTTATTAATTAGTGTAAATTATATCGGGATAGCCGGTTGTTAGAATTTCGTACTGATTGTCGTGGATACAATTAGTTTGTGCAATTGATTATTAATTTGTGCAATTTGATCTTTGGGTGTTGATTCTTGAATTATTTCACAAATGTGAAATTTTGGTATTTAATTAGAAAATACTAAGTGTCGGGTTTTGACACCAAAAATGTTTTTAGTTACTATATTGACTAGTGGGATTTTAAAAGGGAGGATATCAATTTTTCTGGTTTAATCTGACCGTGTACCCACACACGATTATTTTCACTGGGTGTTTTCAATACGAAGAAAATAGGCCAAGTACATCATTTTTATTAAGGCATTTGAGTGCAATACACGATGTCCTTGGCGGGGATTAGATGGTCGTGTGTTGGTTATGAGAACTCGTCACCCGATGTGCGTTGGGTGGACGATGCTCTTATGTGGAATGCCCCTGACAACAGATGCCGGTCGCAATAGAGGCTAGGCCGATGCTCCTATGTGGAATGCTGTCTTGAGGTAGACGTTGCCATGCTCGATGGTGCGAGACGACACCCGGTTACGCCGGAAGACTGTTGTGTGTCGGGTAGATAGTGCTTGTGTGGGCAGTAATCAATTGGAAAGCGTGACTGATTGAAATAAGCGCGCCTGATTATAGGACAAAATTGTGTAGCACGGAATGTGACATGTCATAACGATTTAACCTTATAATCGAAACCCCTGTGATTGATTGAGCTGTGTGAGACGTTCCAATTGATGTGTGCATTTATTATATGCATATGTGATATGAACTGTGCTGATGTGTAGGAAGGAACTGAGACAAGGTAAGTCCTATGTGATGTGTGCTTGGGCTGCCTCTGAGTGAATTTGCACCCTAGTCGGTGCTTAGGGTTTAACTCGCTAAGATTTATTCTCACCTCGTCGTGGGCTAACTTTTTCAGGGCCGTGGCGTGGAGATTTGCTAAGTGCGGATTTGATGGGCGCGAGATGTGACATCTCGTGGCGGGCCTTGTTGCTAGTGGAGTTAGGTTGCCTAGGGGTTTCTTTTGAGACTGACTTATGTTTATAAACCTATAGGTTTAACCGGGTATGTATATAAAGTGTGTTTTGGAAAAAAATGGTTGCATGTCTTTCTACTATCCCTGTATTTGATGGTTGTTAGGGGTTTGTATAATTTGCTTTCGCATGTGCATAAAATGAAAGGGGTCGGTGACGCATCCTAGGACGTCGCAAAATTTTTAACTTGACCACCAAAGAATGTGCGTGCACTCGGGGTTCGGGGCGTGACAGTTTTAATGTTCATTGTTTCCTTGAGTTAGATAAATCAATTGTTCTCCTTTTTCTCTTGGTCAAGACTTTTGGCTGTCATTTGAAAGAGAGGACCTTTTTCTTGTGGCCATCCAAAACAGCGGATAGGAGGTGATATTTCTTCACATGAGCAACTTAGAGGGAATGCATATCTTCATAAAAAATTTATAACTTACAAATGTTTTGTTGGTTTTTCTTTTAGTATAGGCTTTTATGTGGCAGCTTGTAGCATGATGGGTGGCAATGATATGCTAAAGGGTGTTGAAGTAGTTGTTGATGATCGTGAATCACTTGAGGGGGAGAATCGTGCTCCTTTGAACATAAAAGTTAGCCCAAACCAACTTGCTTGATGGATTAGTTGGTGATCTCTGAGTCGTTTACTATTTCCATAGTAAAATTAAGCAACTTCCTTCAATTGGTCTACCTAACTCTTTTTCTTGTTGTCCCAAAGGACATGTTTCTATTCTCTTATTGAACAATCAAAGTTAGCTGTCTTTGATGACTTGTTAATGTAGAATAGAAAGAAAGATGCCATTGTTAGTTGGATCTTCAATGTTTATTTCAGTCAGTGCGAGTTCACAAGGATTCTTATTCATCGCTAAACAAGAAAAATGGTCAAGCATCACCAACTAACAATGTACAATCTAATAGAAATTATACTCTAGGCATCACACTTACGAACAGGAAAATCGTACAAAGGACCATGATTCTCCTATCAAATGATTCGTGATCATCAACTACTACTTCAATACCTTCAACAAATCATTGTTGTGCATGTTGCTACGAATTTTCACCACATAACTACCACATGAAAGCCTACATTGATTTCATATTCACCAATAACGCGTAAAACAAAGATATTGGAATCATAAGGTTACTGAGAATGTACGGATGTAAAAAATGCCGACAAAACACTAGTAAGTAATAGATTATTTAACGATAATTTGCGTGCACTCTAAGTTGGTCATATGACGAAAAATCACCTTTTGACCTCTTTTTTAGATTGAGACTTTTGGCTTGTGCATGCAAGAGAGGACCTTTTCTTATGGCCATCCAAAACAGAGGTTAAGAGGTGATTTTTCTTCAATGATCAACTTTGAGTGCATGCATATTTTCTCCATATATTCTGAATACCCTAGTGATTTCAATGTCTTTGTTTTCTGCTTTATTGGTGAATATGTGATCAATATAGGCTTTCACTTGGCAATTATAGGAGTAAAGATTCACATATGTTTAAGAAAATTATTAACCGAAATAATTTGACTATATTATGGAAATATAAGAAGTCCCTCAATTCCTCCTTCAATGTGGACGAACGGACAAAGTTAGCTTTTTTCTTATTGAACAAATTAAATAGGAATAAGTGCACTAGAAGTCCTAAAACTTACAAAAAGTGCAATCAAATCTTAAAACTCGTCAAATTGGTGCAATCGAGCTCTTCCATTAACTCCATCCAACTTGGCTAACGGAAAATGCTTTTGTTAGTCAAATTGAATGAAGTTAATGGAAGAGCTTGATTGAATCAATTTGACAATAGAACTTGATTGCAATTTTTGCAAGTTTTAGAAGTTATTTGCACTTTGGTGACAAGTTTTCATATTTCTAGTGCACTTATCCTGAGAAAGTACGCCGTCATTGATGACTTGTAGTTGTATAACGAAAAGTCTTGTAGTTGTATAACGAAAAGTCTTGGTCTTCATGAGTTTATGGTTTATATACATGAACAAATATATGATTGTGGAAACTACAAATATCTGAGGTAAATCTTTAAATATTACAAGACGATGGTGCTCTCTCTTGCCCCCATCTTTGCATTTTTTTTTTTTTTTTTAGCTTTTTGCTTTATTTTCTTTTTAGTTTTTCTCTTTGCTTTTTTTTTTCCTTTTATAGAACTTAGTTTTGAAAAGATACATGAAAATCTCTGACATAATTCTAGATTAATGAATGAAAAATCACAATATAAATGAACTAGAAAAGAGTTGGACGAAAATTATAGTATTGTCAATTTCAATCAAGACATGTAATGCGTGGAAATTCTACTAGTAGAGAAACAAGAGACATTCACATTGTGAAAGAAGACGAGGGATGTGAAAAGTGAATCAACAAACTCCAATTTGTGTCCTGCAAAGTCTTGGTCTTCCTAGATTTTATTGAAGTTTCTTTCCATTAGCTCTTTCACTTTTGCTTCACTCTCCAAACAAAGAAGGTACACGATATCTAGTAAGGTCTTTGAATATTCTCTAAATAATAAAAAACAAAGCACTTGTGGACAAAAAGTATTTTACTTTGATTTGCCTAATCTTTGATGCATATCCTTGAAAGTCTTGGTCGTTGTTGCATATTTTGGGTAGGTGAAAGTCTTGGTTTCCTAGACTTTATAGTTTTATCTCTCGATTAACTCACTATCACTTTGCTTCTCCATAACCCTTGTTCTCTGCAGACTATAGTAACTGATTCACCCATGGCCATTGGAGAAATTTTTTTGGGTTCCTTCTGTCAAGTCCTACTCGACAAGTTGACTTCTTTAGGATTGGACTATGTGCTACAAGAAAGAATCAACACCACCTCCCTCCATATGTTGAAGGGGATGCTAGAAACAATCAATGCAATGCTAGATGATGCAGAGGACAAGCAACTGAGTGATGACCGTCTAGCGAAGCTATGGTTCGATGATGTTAGGGACTTGGCCTATGACATAGAAGACTTGCTTCATGAGTTCGAGATCGAGGCTGGTCAAGCCAAGCCGAAGGCAGAATCCAGCACAAGTGGAGGTCAGTTGAAAAGGAAGTTCTCTTTGTTTAGCCGATCATGCTCGCTCATGTTTGAAACTAAGTCACAAGAGATGAAGGGTAGGTTTGAAGAGATTATTACCAGGAAGGCTCTCCTAAGCTTGAGAGAGAATGATGTGCACAGATCCCACTACACCAACAAAAGGCTCCCCAGCACTTCTCTACCAGAACTTCAATTTTTTGGCAGGGAGGAGGAAGAAGCACAAGTACTTGAACTATTGATTAGTGACGTCCAAAATTCCGATGCCACTTTGAGCATAGTCCCCATAGTTGGGATGGGTGGTGTTGGAAAGACGGCCTTGGTTCAACAACTATATAATCATGTCAGGGTGAAAAGCTATTTCGAGAGGAGAGTATGGGTTTGTGTTTCAGATTTTTTTGATGTCCTCAACATAACAAAAACTATTTTGCGGTCAATCACCGGGTTACCTTGTGAGGGTGAAGATCTTAATGGGCTTCAAGTTAAGTTGAAGGACAGTTTATCTGAAAAGAAGTTTCTCGTGATTTTAGACGATGTCTGGAATGAGAAGTATGGAGAATGGACTGCCCTCCTAAAGCCATTTGAAGCGGGGGCTAAGGGAAGCAAGATCATTGTCACAACACGCAACCATTCTGTTGTTTCCATAACAGGTGCTTCACCGTATCCTTTGAAGGAGTTGTCCCTTGATAATTGTACAAGTTTATTAGCCCATCATGCTCTAGGAGAAAGAAATTTTGGGAGGCATGCATATCTTGAAGCAATAGGTAAGAAATTAGCTGAAAAATGTAAAGGTTTACCTTTAGTAGCAAAAATATTGGGCGGTCTCCTACGTAACAAAGAAAATCTTGACGAATGGGAAGCTATCTTAAATAATAGAATATGGGATGCCACGATGGAAAAAAATGATGAGGTTCTCCCAGCTTTAAAATTGAGCTATGTCCATCTTCCTTCTTATTTGAAGAGATGTTTTGCTTATTGCGCAATATTTCCAAAGGACTATGAAATTGAGAGGCATGAACTAGTACTCTTATGGATAGCGAGAGGGCTTTTTAGATGGACGAAAAGCAAAGGAGAATATCTTGAGCTTAGGATGGAATTACTTCGATGAGTTAGTATCCAGATCCTTTTTGCAACAATCCAGTGTTAACACATCGAAGTTTTTGATGCATGATCTTTTGAATGACTTAGCAAAGTCGATTGCGGGCGGAATATGCTTTACTTCTAGGGAGTCTCAACTGGTGGATGAGGAAGATGACGCCTCCCTTGATAAGAAAGCTCTTTATGCATCATTCATCTCATCATGGTATGTTACATCAAGATGCTTGAGAGCATATGAGGGAATGAAGGTACTAAGAAGTTTCATAATATTGCGTGATGGGATTGGTGGGGGCTCAAGAAAATTCTCTATCTCCAACAAGGTGCTGTATGACTTGCTAACAAAATTGAAGTACTTGAAGGTGTTCTCATTATGCTATTGTTCCATCATAGAGGTACCGGAATGTGTTAGTGATTTAAATCATCTTCGATATCTCAATTTCTCTTATACTGATATTGAAAGGCTACCTGAGTCAATTGATGCCTTGTGCAAATTACAAGCTTTGATCTTAAGAGGTTGTCAAAAGCTTTCAATGTTGCCTCCAGGTATCACAAAATTGGTTAGTTTACAATTTCTTGACCTTAGAGATACATCAAGTCTAAAAAAGATGCCATTGGGTATTGGTAATTTGAAGAATATAATTATCTTGTCTAAGTTTGTGGTAGAACCAGAGAAAGGGTCAAAGTTAAAGGAGTTAAAGAACTTGCAACATCTTCAAGGAGAATTCTTCATATCTGAATTGCAGAAGGTGGAAGAAGTTAGAGATGCAATTGATGCTAATTTGTTTAGAAAGCAAGGCCTTAGCAACTTATTCTTGTCTTGGAATAAAAATTTTGGAAATTTCCGGAATATAGAGCACGAAGCACGGGTTCTTCACTCCCTGCGACCTCATACTAATCTTGAAAGTCTCACTATCTCATATTATGGTGGTGGAATATTTCCGTCATGGTTAGATGGTCCATCCTATTCTAAGATAGTGTCTTTGTGCTTGCGTGGTTGTCCTAATGTTAGATCGCTGCCATCACTTGGACAGCTCCCTTCACTCAGAGAATTATCTATTGAAGGTCTGCATGCAGTAAGCATGATAGGCTCCGAATTTTGCGGGACTAAAAGGCCTTTCCCATCCTTAACAACTTTGAAGTTTGAAGAGATGTTAGCATGGAAAGATTGGTCTCTTTACGTTGGTGGCCAAGAAGAAGAAGTACCATTCTCCTGTCTTCAGCATCTTGTTGTTCGAAGATGTCCAAAGTTGATGGGGACATTGCCATGTCAACTTGATCATCTCATAAAGTTGGAAATTCATTCATGCTCGCATTTGAATAACTCAACCAATGTCGTTCATCTTCCATCTCTATGTGATTTACACCTTAGGGATTGTGACAAGGAGATCTTAAAGAGCTTGGTCAACCTAACTTCCTTAACCATTCTCAAAATTGAGAATCTTGCAGAGCTCATATGCTTTGATAAGGGGTTTATGAGACGTTTGGTCAAGCTAAAGGAGCTTCATATAAGAAGTTGTGACAAGCTAACATACTTGTGGCAAGATGGAGATGGAACGCGAAATCTTATTTGCCTCCAGGAATTAGCCATCAGAAGTTGTCCTCAATTCACATCTTTTGTGGTTGGAGAAGGAGAGATTTTAAAGATCGTGATCAACATACCTTCTTTAACCGTTCTCAAAATTCAACATCTACCAAAGCTTGTTTGCTTTGATCATGGGTTTATGAGTCGCTTGGTCAAGCTAAAGGAGCTTGAAATAATAAGTTGTGACAAGTTAACATACTTATGGCAAGATGGAAATGAAACTCAAAATCTTACTTGCCTCCAGTTTAGCCATCGAAAGCTGTCCTCAATTCACATCTTTTGTGGGTGGAGAAGGAGAGATAGAGCTGCCCTGCAACCTTGAAAAGATGGAATTAAAGAATTGCATGAGTTTAGAAAAGCTTCCAAGCAAGATGCACACACTTAGAGATTTGAGCATTCGGAATTGTCCAAAAATCATGGGACAAACCATTCCTCCAGATGACCTTAGCAACAATAACCTAATTTCACAACTTGAATCTCTGAAGATAAGTAAGTGTGATTCTGTGACATTCTTTCCGCTTGCCAAGGCTAGACTTGCTGCTCTAAAGACACTTCATATTTCGGAGTGTGAGGGAGTGGAGTCGCTAGAAGAGATCATTGTAGAATCGTTGAAATCTTTGGATATTTCTACTTGTGTGAAACTAGGAAGCCTACCCTAGTGCCTTCACAAGCTCTCCCATCTCACTAAATTGGAAATATGGAACTGTCCAGCATTGGACATAGAGGACTTCCCTCCCCTTCCCATCACCCTGTCAAAGCTTACGCTTTGTAAGTGTCCGAAGATAAAGTTTCTACCAAATCAATGGCATAATCTTACATCCCTCCATTCGCTACAAATTTGGTATTGCCAAAATATTAAATGCTTCCCCGAAGGAGGATTGCCTCCCAATTTACAGAGCCTTGAAATTTTAGGGTGCGAGAATTTGAAGTCCCCAATGAGAGAATGGGGCTTACACCTGCTGACATCCCTTGAGTTGCTCCAAATCGACTTTGGCAAGGGAGGGGAGGGAGAGGGGGAGTGGTTTCCTTGGGAGGACGAGGATGCATGGAGTCTTCTCTTTCCTTCCTCTCTAACCGAACTTTACTTGAGAAATATGAGGAATGTGGAAAGTCTATCAAGCGGTCTTCGCAACCATCTCTCCTCTCTCCAACAGTTATGGATTAGAGATTGCCCGAAGTTGAGGTACTTGCCAGAAGATGGCCTCCCTCCTTCCCTCCAAAATCTATACATATACAAATGCGAGATTCTGAAACTTCGATGCTCAAAACTCACGGCGATTATTGGCCCCTCATCGAAGAGATCCCTATCGTCTACATTGATGGCATTCAAGATCCAATGAATTGATTCTTCAATCTACAGTCAATTTTCTAGGTTTTGAGTAAGTTTTTGGTTTTGAAAGCATCAATATCGATTCTGCTTCCTCAATTTCAATTTTTTGTCCTTTTTTTTTCTTTACTTAACAAAAAGACAAATGTCCCTAAAGTCCATAAATTATATGTGCGTGCATTTTCCATTCTATATGCAAGATGGGACATTATAAATGTATCCAATCATGATGTGCTATTTTATATTTTTTCTCCAAAATAATAAATTTAAATCTTAGCACTCGAATGACTTAGCTGCATGACTAACAATTATATGATGCAACGCTAACTCCTATATATATTATACTATATGAAATATGTAATGCGAGTAAACTAAGACTATCCGTGTGACATGACGTGTATTATATGATGTGAGAGCAGTTAACCCTAAGCCTACATGCAATCTTTATGAAATCCTAATGAAATCTATGTGCTTTCTAGATTAATATGCTCTAAATCTATATGCATCATGAAACTAACCACGCATGGCTCTAAATATTAAAACCCTAAAGTATAAGTAGCGTGTAATGACAATTGATAATCTTGTGATGCAAGGAAACGTACATTATATTTAAAATCCATCATTTTATTGATAACGTGTTATTTCAAAGCAATCGAATTTCAACTTAATCAAATCAATCTTAACAAAGTCGCTAAAGACATCCGACCTTAGTGCCTAAAGGTTCGTAGGTCTAATAGGCCTTGCTTAATATGGGGAAATAGTTGAATCATGATAACCTAAGGTCTTATCAACTAATAAAATGCAATTGAAATTATATATTAGAACTAAATATCAGCGAAAATCATACCAACCTTAAGCTTACCTTGATTAGGTTTAACCTGATGAGGCCGAGCTCGTGGCAGAGAGGGGTATCTGCCAAGGGAGAACCACGTTGATGATGGCGATGGAACCGAGAAGTGAATCATGTACAAGGCACCGATGGAGATCACGAGCAGAAACGCTGGGTTGAGCTGAGAAAACCGGAGATTGAAAAGCAGGATGGGTGCTTGCAGAACGCTAGCGTTGCTTGGTGAAGCATGCCGAGGGCGGAAAGCGCACGAAAGGTGGAGCCACTGAACAATGGATGTTGCAGAAAAGAGACGAGTGGAAGTGTGCGTGGAGGCCGTGGGATCCCGTGAACGTGACGTTGTCTCCTTCAAGAGCAACCAAGTCTCCACTAATTGCACTTGGTTTTGTCCCGTTGTGAATCTCTTTCTCCACTGAAGCACCTCTCTATCAATTGTTGCCCTTTTGACCAGGCGCTTGACTCCTCGCGTATGATGGATGGAAAAGACTGGCTAAATCAATGTGGCGATTGTGATGGAGACAGAGAGAACATATGCCGTGCGGGCAATGGATGAACGAGAGATCTGCGTTCGTCAACGCATCCGCTAGTGAGTGCTTCCACGTATGAGTGCTTGCGCGTTCTCCGATTTTCTGAGCGAGTCGCTTTGTAGTTCCCCCTCCTCGAATGGACTACACGGTTCTCTTACACGAGACCCACTGAAGCCAATGAGGGTACACACCAACGAAGCAAGGAGCGGGACTTGAGGTTTTGTCTTTGAGCGGACTGGTAGGCACTTTCCTAGGAGTCTTTAGTGCTGTAGCCTGTGCTCGCTTAACTTTAGAGTTCCAAAGTAAAACATGCCATTATGTCAAAATTTTCGCGTCTGCTCTCCACCTGCCCCATTCGCCATCCTAGAAACCTAGGAGGAGCCACTCCCCACTCCCCCCTCGTTGTACCGGGTCGTTACAGCTTTAAATGGAACAACACAAGCCAACTAGCCCGGGCAACCACTCCCCCCTCGTTAGACTGGATCACTACAGCTTTACATAGAGCAATGCAAGCCAATGTCTCAACAGAATCGCGGACAAAGGCTGATCGGACGCAGAAGTGACGTCGGAAAGTGTTAAGAGAGCCCCTGTGGACTGTTGGACTACCACCACGCGTGACAGTGTGGGCTGAGAATGCTCGGCAGAGGCTGGTGTACATCCAGCAATGATGCAGATAGTCGCTAAAAGTTCGCAGAGCCACTGACGAATGAGCTGAGGCATGGCAGGGCTGCTAAGCTCGCGAGGAGAGTGGAATCAGGTTCAGCAATGACTTATTACGGCCGAGCAAGTGATGAGTGCGGAGGCTTGGCGTTGTGCGTTCGGCGAAAATGGCCAGCGCCGGGCAATTTGTGGGCATTGATGGCGAAGTGGCAGGGGGCTTTGTTGGCCACGTAAAAATGCTCAACGGGTGCGTCAAGACAGCAGCAATCGTGTAGCAACACACTATTGGACGTCGAAGCGGTGGCGGCAGGAATTCGGCAAGGTGCAGCGGTGGCGTACGAGGTAAGAACCTGCTTCTCCAATTTCCCTATTCCCTTCTCACGATCCTTTCCCCTGTGTAATGCTCCGTGAAGTGTATATGGTATGCCCTATGAGCTCCTCTTTTTTTTTCGTGTAATACCTTCTGCCCTCTGCCCCTCGTCCACTGTAAGTCATCCGCCTTTTATATCCACATACGTCCAGAAATTTTGGTCCTTGATTTCCGGGATTTGAAGCCTGTCACAGGCAAGAAAAGCTGGTGAAATCTCCATTTGCTTCGTGTGTATGATCAATCAAATTAATCTCCTCTTGTTTCCTTTTCGAATTTCATTCAGCTGTATGTTCCGAACTCCTCCACATCAAGATATTGATCAAATATTCTTTTCACCATAAGTTTCGCTTGCCTTCTCATTCATGTAAAGCGACTGATCGTCTCACTTATTTTCCTTATCCGACCATCTCCTACGAGCTTTTTCCACCAAATCCATTTTCTTCCTTCCGTGGCTTATTATTTTTCCTTTTGCTCTTTTCACGATGCTGATTGGCGCCTAGAATTGTTGATTGAATATTCCCCTTTACATATTGGCCAAACAAATGAGTAGATATTTAGCCGCAATTTCTTCCTTGCTTAATATCTTCTCGGACAAATCTTGCTGATTGTTCTTTAAAATCCTCTTACCCGTCGGGTCAATTCGAAGCACAATTCATGACCGGGCCAACGCAATTTATGTGGATATGAAATTGTTACTAGTGCCTATAATGCAATTGCAAACTTAGTTAGTGATATTAGTGAAATAAATAATTAAATGGAGTTGCCAAATTTTAGGTGTTGACACCTTCCCGTTTGGGTCTTGATCTCTGGCGGATTAGGAACTGTCTTACAGCTTGCTAAAAAATTTTAGCCGACATACTTATGTTTGTTTGGTTGAGATTGTAACAATATGCTGCCTGCCTCTATGTTTGCATTGTCAGCAGTGACCTCTGGGGCAAATAAATCTATTTAGTTCTTTAAAGTATCGGCTGTTTAGGTTTACTCTACCGTGGGATTTTCATTTCGTCATACATTGTGTCATTTTATCTGAAAATACCTTCTTATGTGGCATTCTTCCTACAAGGAGTTCCGGAACAAAAACTTCAAGCTCACATGGGTTCCTTTGGTGTAACTGGAAATCTTGTGCTTCTACCGATGTGTAACTTGTCCGGTACATCTCCTCCCTCTCCGCTACTATTGCATATGTAAATTTTTTGTTGAAGCAATTTTCGAATGACATTGTGAAGCTCAATCAGAGGATAGTTAATTTGTAATCTGAATTGTGGTTCCCTATCTACTTTCTCCAAGGCTTTTTGGATGTTATTGTACATATAACATGGTGCTTTGACCATATAATTAGGTGGTCAGAAAAGCAGAGTTGCATTTGCCAAGATTATGTTCAAGAAACCTTTTTTCTCGTGCGCTTAGCTCATTCACTATGGTTGTTTTGCAGATATCATGGTAATCTATATTGGCAAAAGCTCTTTGGAGGATCATGTGCGAACACTGCTAAGGTCGGACTAATGTGGTCAATTATATGTGTCATTATTTCCAATTTTACAGAACAAGAAAAAACAAGCTTTTAATTTCTATTTGGTGCACTGCTATGTTCCAAATTATCTTTAATAACAAATTTCTAAATAAGAAAATAAGTTCTTTTTTTTTCTTTCGACACTTTCAGGTCGATATTGAAAATAAAGATGCCCAAACCATTATAAAAGATATCATTTTCCATTGTGTTTTTTTTCATTAAAACGGTTAGCCATTATAAACCAGCCCAGACTCCCTCTACATGTTACCCTCTGAGGTGCCCAGGGTCCGGATGTCACAACAGATATTTTGCTTTGTGGATGACATCTTCTGCTTGTCTCAAGGACACACGGAGGATGTTGCTCTTCTCAAGCAGCAATATGGATTGAACAAGACCGCAGATGAGGTCATTGTCGTCATAGAAGCTTATAGAACTCCGAGAGATCGGAGGCCTTACCCTGCTGATCAGGTCATGAGAGACATCACCGGAAAGTTTGCGTTTGTGCTCTTGGACGGCCCTCCGAAAACCACTTTTCTGGCCACTGTAACTGTGAGTAGTAATAGTTTTCTTGGTTCATTCTGGGGGTATCTCTCTCAAACTCTCCCTCCACCTGCGATCTGTCTAATCCTTTATGTCCTCTTAATCATGCGGGATGTTGGTAGAAGTGGCCCTTTCTTCTGGGGAAGTGATTCCGAAGGTAATCTCGTTCCCTCGGACGATGCAGAAGTCATGAAGAAAGGCTGCGGGAAACTGTAGCACCATTTCCTAAAGGTAATTATTTTCACGGATCATTAATGCAGCATCACTGGAGTTTCCTCCGAGCATTGGAACGTGAAAAGTAAGGATGGATGAGCTCGCTGATATTAGCGAGCTCGAGGAGAATGCTATGTCGTTGGGTGACATCATATTGGAAAAATTGGTTCCGAACCTAAATTTATAAGCTAAGGTTAAAGTGGTGTCCTTTACCTGTATGCATGTTTTGAAATGTGCATTTTAACCGACAATGTTGCTCTTCCAATTGTTTTTGAGCGCCAAATCATTCACCTTTTAACATTGCCTTCCTTTTTGAACTCGGGATGCTTCTTCACCAGCTCTGGAGGTTTGCGAGATTCTGGAAGATCGATGCTCAAAACGCACCGGCGACTATTGGCCCTTCATCTAAGAGATCCTGATCATCGCCATTGATAACTGTACGTTCCAGTGAATTGATTCGTCCATGTACAGTCAATTTTCTAAGGTTCGGGTAAATTTTTGGTTTTGAAGGCATCGATTTCCATTCTTCTTACTCAACTCGATGCTCGATACAAATTGATACTTTCCATGAAGAAGCTCCGCATGAATTTTCGAAATTCCAAGAAATCCCTGACATCCGCATTGAGTGGGTTCTCATATCCGATGAAGTGAAATCGATCCACTTTCGCTTTCATTTGCTAACTGCCACGATTCAATCCTTCAATCTACGGTCAGATTTCAAGGGTTCGGGTAAGTCCTTTCATCTTGAACGCATCGATTTCATGTCTCTGTTCTTCAGTTCGACGCTTAATACGAAGTAATTTCTTCCGGTGCGTGCAAAGGTTTGCTTTTCGTGTTGAAGTACGACTGAAATTCAGAGCCGAAAAATTGATAATTAGCTGCTTAAATATCCAGCAAGAGCTTCCTTTATTCTCCAATTGCATTGGCTTGCGAAGGTTGATGATGATGATGATATTCTTGTATGCCAATGCTCTTTCGAACGGCAAGTAATTCAGCCTCCTTTGCAGGCAACCCTTTCCTCGGCTTCAGTTCTGGCCCCAATCCCAACAATTTTTGTTCATATATGGATGCGAAGTTGGGGTACTTGCCAGAGGATGGCCCTCCCTCTCTCCCTCCAGGAGATCCCTTTCATCAGCATTGATAGCATTCGGATCCAATGGAGTAAAATCAATCATGCTCGGGCCATGATAATAGATTTGTCTCCGTTGACTTCTTTTTGTTCCTCAGGTAATGCTTCCAACTTCTTTCATTCTTTCTGCTTTCATTTGTTAACCGCCGCGATTCATTCTTCGATGTACAGTAAGTTTTCTTGGGTTCGGGTAAGTTTTTGGTTTTCAAGGCATAAATTTTGATTCTGCTCCCTCAATTCGATTTGTAATACAAACTGATATTGGAACTCGAGTCTCTAGCTCACTTTGGAAGCCAGAAAATGAAATTTACTGGATTGTTAATTGACGGGAATTGCGCTGCTGTCTTCTCTTCTCGATCAGCTCATCCCACATCCAGATTTGACATGTCTTACCGTCTGTGGCAGATTGTTTGCAGTCGATATCTCCTGCTTGTTCCAAGGACACATAGAGAATGTAGTTCTTCTTAAGCAGCAATATGGATGGAACAAAATCGAAAATGAGGTCATCATCGTCATGGAAGCTTATAGAACTCTGAGGGATTGGAGGCCTTACCCTGCTGATCAAGTTGTGAGAGACATCAGCAGGAAGTCTGGTTTGTGCTTTTCGACAGCTCTTCGAAAACCGCTTTTCAGGCCTCTGTGAGTAATAATAATGTTCATTGGTTTCGTTCTAGGATATCGCTCTCAATCTCTCCCTCCACCTGCGATCTATATCGAATCCTTTCTGTTCTCTAAATCATGCAGGATATTGAGGGAAGTGTTGCTTTCTTCTGGGGAAGTGATTCTGGAGGCAATCTTGTTCTCTTGGATGATGCAGAAGTCGTGAAGATAGGCTGCGGGAAATCTTTCGCACCATTCCCTAAAGGTAATTATTTTTTTGGATTGTTGATGCGGCTCCACTGGAGTTCGGTCCATGCATTGCAATGTGAAAAGTAAGGATGGACAAGCTCTGTTGATATTAAGCAGAGTTCAGAGGAGAATGTTAAGTTGTTGGGTGACATCATATTGGAAAAGTTGGTTTCGAACCTAAATTTATAATTTATGGTTAAAATGATGTTCTCTACCTGTATGCATGTTTTGATTTGTGCATTTTCACCTACAATGTTGTTCTTCCAACGGTTTTCGAGTGCCAAATCGTTCACCTTTTAGTGTTGCCTTCTTTTCCAACTCACGATGCTGCTTCACCAGCTCTGGAATTTTGAGGAGTTATGAGCACCCACCGAATGAGGTGAAGCTGGTTCCTAGGGTGGACAGCTCTGGCCATGTGTGCGGCGCCACATTCAAAGTGGATGCGGAGACTAAGGACTCCAGCATGCCTAGAGTTGGGAGTGCTGCGAACCGGTCCTCGTTCTACTGAGTCGTATGGTTTGTGGCCCTTTTTTGGACAGGCCATTAGCTATTGAATGGCTTTCTGTTGCTTATAACCCAGTCACGCTTTCTCATACATTAACAATTTTTCAGCTCTAATGGTTGGTTGCTCTATGTTGAGAGTTTGAGATGACAATTGTATTATGCAGCTGTATATGTTGCTTATAAAACCAAGCCTTTACAGAACCTGATCATGCTTTGTGAAGTAAGATCTTTCTGGCATTTCATTTAGCCATCATGCAGAGTCTATTCACTGTATTTTTTTTTTTATACTTAGGTGTCTATTGCGAAATTGTTCTCTCCATTTGTAAATTAGGCCGGGACGACATTGTTATATGAGGACAAATGTGAACTATGATAACTTGAAGCATGCTGGTCCTCAAATGGAAATCGAGTTTACACGATACCTTGTGGCATGTTAGATATTAAAGGCTAAAGCAGTAACGTCTCGTGTAATTTTAAAAGCAGTCAAAAGGACCTTGACACATGTCAATACAAACTTAACATGAAGGAAGATGGAGGTGGCTATCCATACTGCAGATCCACCAAAAAAAAAAGAAAAGAAAAGAAAAGAAAAAACACTTCGCCTGGCCATTTTGGTAGGAGAGACCTCTTTAGTCCTTCGCATCAATTATGCCCCCTGTTGTTACCTGAAAAACGTGTGTTTGTCAAGTTCGAATAAAATAAATCTCAGTCTCACCCGATTGACATATGAGCTCTCTCTAAAATTTCTTACATAAGTAAGTGATGGTTTTGATAGATGTGCCGTATGCATAGCACAGGCTGCACAACTAACCTACCAGTCCTGCTTAAAAAATTTCTCCATATCCACTTCTTTTCGTTTAATTGCTCTGCACAAAATGCGTATTCAATGTGTTCATGGATCTCCATACAACATCAAGTATTGTAAGCACCATGCTTAAATCAGGTCTCCACCTATCTATATGTAGACTCAGTATCGATTAGCTTCAGCTTCGGGTAGGTTTGGGGCATCATACACCTTGCAGACACGCTGCTCCCCTCTGACTTCCCAAACATTAACCTAATTGTGGCTGCATGAGCCAGAACATGCCCGCCTGCAGGTTTCATTGGGTCTGATAACACACCTCCGCCTGGATCAGCTACGACTGAAACAAATAAATCAAAGACAAAGTCTTAAAAATAATAAAATCCTTTTCCTATGTCATGGACTGAAGCTACTGTATGGATCACCAGTTTACACCAAATAGCTGGTTCTTGAGATTTACAAGAATCAGTATGAGCTTAGTGCAGTCCCCAAAATGCTATTTGTCAGTGTGCAACCATCAAAGGGCTAAATTGAATAATAACTTTGAATAGATGCAGGACTACGTGGGAGAAATGAGATGTGATGCAGTACCTTGATTGGTCATGTACACTGCCACGTACACTGCCATGTTAGATTCCTCGGCTATCTTAATTAAACGTGAGACATTTGTGCCAATTTTTGCTGCAATTCAGAATTCATTAGTGTCAAACCAGAGAAACTGCAGAATAACAACTTGCATGATTTGATGGTTTCAGGATCAACCTGGGGCTCTGCAAGTTCTCTTGCAGTAAAATCCACTCAGAAGAGAGCAATCACCAATCCACAATCTGAAAAAGGCACTCACTATAGGTCAACCATCCACACCTCAGAAAATCTGTAGGGTTTGATTCTCGAGCAGTATCTTACCAGTAATTTGAATGGTTCTTCAGACATTTTGGCAGCCAAACCAAGAAGCAAGTTGTACTGATGCTCAGAAGTAGAGGCATGGGCATAAATGATCTTCAAATTCATGGAAAGACTAGATCACAGCAAGTACACTAGCCAGAAAAGTAAAGAGTTGCCACCAGTATAGAAAGCATTGCTTACAATATCTAAGGCTGCAGGTGTACTGAGTTAAGAAAGTGCACATGCACTTACATGGACAGACAACGATTATTAAACACAAGCAACTTTGCCGAGGTCAAGAAAAATACAGACATATTGTAATAGGATACAAAGTTCCTACCGCGTTGATATAAGCTACCTTGCCATTTCCTCCTCTCATGTGAGTTGGCAGCTGAAAATATTTTACGAACATGGAATCCACAAACCATTAATAAAGAATGATTAAAAACAGGGGTAAGTACTGTTGTAGGATTTGCAAATAAAGTAGAGAATCTTCAAGCATCACATTCGACTAATGATCAACCCGAGTCCAAGTCCGACTATGATTAAGGCTTTTACTCGGTTATGACATAGTGCAAACTCTTCTGGCCTTTTTCCTGCTTGGTTTGAGCCACTGTATATGCGTTCCAGTATACTGACTGCAAATTACAGAAAATGAGTACCATACTTCCAGAATCACCTAATACACACATTATGATGCCAAGATCACCCACATCTTTATACTTCATAGAAGTTCAATCATTATGTTACTATTTGGCATTGTTCATCTGAAAAAAAAATGCAACAGAAGTTCAAGACAGAAACCTAACATCCAATTCAGACCAACCTGAGAAGTAAACACATGGGGTATATGCAAGCTGTGTTTTCCCAGACCTGAAGTGACGTCAGCAGCATTTTCTGAGAAAGCTAATTAACAAAAGCAACCAAAAGTTCATCAAAAGGTAACGTTGTTGGACTGTGATTTTCACCCAGATTCACCAAATGCTTCCGTAATTGCCAGAGTTTCAATACCACTTGTGAACATTGCCAAACCGGTGAAATTTGTTTTCGTTGAAATGCATGAAGAATAAGACACAGTCTGCAAAAGAAAGTCTCTTACCACCTACAAGCTCATCGCGGCCTTGGCTTCCGGTTGTGATACAAACAACCAACGACTCTCTCTAGAGAAAAACGAAGACATTGAAAGTACTTTGAGCAACAGATATGCTAATTTGCAGGCTTTATTTCAAGGGTATTCTGAACCATTTTAGCTCGAAGTTTGCAGAATCAAGAACTTACACTAAGCAGAGCATCACTTCCAGTAATATAACCAAAATTCTGATAAAACGAAGGGAAGTCAATGCGAGATGCTTATAGAAGTTCAAATTGATTGGAGCCACCATCTCAGGTCAAGAAGAATTTAAGCTCTAACCACTATTTTTTCAGCCACTTTGCATATTTTGTCAACTTTTGCCTCAGATAATCCTTTTATTCCAGTTAAGTGCTACCCAAAAATAAACAAAGAAAGAGGAAATCATTTGGCCAAATAAAAATACGCTCCTCAACTTAATTCTCAGGACTAAAGATCAAATATACCTTCTTTGTATGAATCATCAAGCCATTGCAAGTGTAGATTCCTGCATCCTGGAGCTTTTTCATATCTCCAGCATTTATTCCTTGAGAAATAACTGCAAACAAAATAAAGGAAGAAGTTCAGGGAAGGAAAATGAGAACAACTCACCATCGTGTCAAACTCTTCTGGTGATTCTAGGATGCCAGGACAAAAGCATTTCCTAGATCATCACTGACAATCTAACTTTCCAACAGTGATTATTGATGAATTTAGCTTAGGATATTCCTTACTGATCTAGCTATGTCACCAATGCATGGAAAATAAGACATCCAATGGTGCAATTCCAAGGTCACGTAACATAACGAAGGCTGGAATTGCTCTTGTATTATCAGAAGGCAAAAAACAAAAAAACTATTGCACGCGCAGGAAATCACGGCAAGTTCGAGAGAAAGGTCGAGATGTAAATCACAATAATCACAGCCATAGCTTCATCGTACCATTTGCATCTTAATTTGAACTTTCAGAACACGGATCAGAAAATCACGATAATCATCTCAGAATCAAAGGACGCACCGAAACTCATTACGAAAGCGATCAGATGAACAGAGAGGAGTTGCCTACACTCTGTTTTGCCGCAACTCACGTTTGTTTGTCGATCCTTTCGAGCAGGTCTTCTGCTTCGTCGTCGACGTCCTCTCTTTCCACGATCTTCTGCTCTTTGGCTTTGAACATCAACGAGCGAACACGAGACGAAACTCAGAATCATCGTCGCCGGCGATCGCGTCGCGGAAAAGGACATGAGCTGAAATCAAGCGGAGCTTCGTGAAACTCACCTGAGAGACAAAAGCATCTTCGACGACGATGGAATTTCACTCTGCGCAGGAGGAGAAACTCTCGAATGTTTTTATGCGGATTTTGGAAACGATCGGAAATTGGAGGGAATCTTATGCAGAGGCGGGAAGCGGGGGGAATGGCTCTCGGCTTTTTTTTTTTCCTTTCTCTTTTAAGAAAAAGAGGTTTGACTGGGTTTCGTTATTCCGATGTTTGCACACATGATAAAATTTTTTTTTGATTTCTCTGTTTCTTTGTTCTAACAAGGGCCAACATAAATGTTTGCAGAACCATTTTGATTTTTCTATTTTAAAAACAGATTTCTATTCCGTAAATAGATAAATCGAAGAAATCGGAAAGTTGAAATTTTTAACTTCTCGTTTCTAAAAGAAATAGAAAATTTTTTTCTCAACTTTTCAATTTAGTTAATTTAGTCCAAAATATTTTAATAATTTTTTAATATAATCATTTTAACCAATATTGATTGAAAATCTTAACAATTGGGCCAGATGGTGGGAATTGAATGAACAATGCTTCATTTGTTACACGCAAGAGATTTCACGTATGGTAATAGTCAACTTGCCATATCCATATCTAACGAGTCTTTCTTCACCTACTCTTCCATAAGACGCCAGACAACGGCTCTATCTGGCCAACTATTTTTTTAATCATAAACTTCATATTGAGGTGGTAAAAATGGGTCAAATCATTAAGGTTTTATCCGATTTTTCTTTTATATAGTGTCATCACTTATCAAGACGCGGGTAAAAAGAGATCTAATAAGGAATATGTTGTTCTTGTTAGAGTGTTGATGAAAATACAGATTTTGATAATAAATTTTTAAATAATCCTATTGTTGATAATTTTGAAAAAAACTAGTGACGATTTTTGAACATGGTGATGATTTTTTTAACAAAATTTGGAAAGAAATTGGAATTAAACTTATAGTTAGGATTTTTTTTAGGAGATTAGACTATTATAATCATGTCTATCATTAGACTTATTTGATTAATGTGAAATCAATTTCGGCAAAAACATAACGACATATTCACTACAATTGAATTTCAATTGATTTTTTTTTTTGCCACGTTGTTTATTTTTCGAAAGAAAATATTACGTAATAGGAAACGTAAGCACATGTAATAGGAAATTCCATGAAATTGTATTTTCAACTTTTGTAATGTATTAGTATTATTTCGACTATTATTTTGTATTTGAGGATTTCCTATGTTGTTATTTAATCAATTCATATTCCTAGAAATATAAATTTTATTATGTTATCAAAGATTGCTTGAAATATAAATTTTGAAATATTATCAAACGGGTTTTTTTGTTCGTAAACTGTCCAGGAGAATAGAAATTGAGAAATCAATTTCTTTCGCCAAAAATCAATTTCTAGAATGTAAATTTTGTCATACACGCCCTAAAGAGGTTTGACTGAGGTTTAATGGATCTGTTTTAAGAATTTATTAGATACACTCCTAAAGAGGGAGAGGAAAATATTGGTTTGATTTATTTTTTTTAAATTTCGCATTAAATAACTCAGTTTTTTATTTAGCTTGGTTTTATATTTATCTTAATCCTGTTTGGCTTATAATTTTCTTAAATTGGACTGAATTAAGTTCTTCTTAGAAAAGGAAAAGAATCGATCCATATTGTGGTCAATACTTGATTTAGTTGCATTATGTTCAAACTCCACGCTTATTGCTCACAGAATTGGGAAAATATCAAAGAACAATTGAGTTATCTGGAATGACTTGCTAAAAACTTGCTCATGATCAGTTTGGGCACATGTTCTAAATTTTATAACTCGGTGATTAGTAAAAGGTGATGAACATGAAGAATGTGTTTTCTTTTGTTGAACACGGAGCACATCTAATGTTGACTCCAACTTACAAAATAGGCAAATCATACTTAAAATATAGAACATCACTAATCTTCAACATATTTTTTCTTATATTTTTCCTAAAAAATCTATTCTTTTATGTAAGTATTTGAATGTATGTATAACGAGAGAAGACGTTCGACTGTCTACAAAATACGAGATACAATGTTTGGTTTCGATATGGTTCGATTTTTTTTACTAAAATTTATTATGTTTTTAAATCGGATTTCTGATGTAATCGCAAATGCCTCAATTTTATGATTTTTTTTTAAAGCACAAGAATATCGCCATTTATAAGACCCTGAAGCTCTTTTAATTATTTAAATCAAAATATCATCTCTCCCACGACGAGAAACGCAAAAACCAAAACGACAATCCGTTCCGTTTCTACCGCCCGTTCCGTCTTCTTCGCCGCTTCTTCTTCTTCTTCTTCTTCTTCTTCTTCTTCTTCGTTCTCCACACAAACCCGGCCTAAAAATCCCAACCAGCTTCCGTCGAAGTCGAGACTGATGCCGATCGAGTGATCCGAGAGAGTTGGTAATCGCGCATTTACGGCGATCTTCTTGAATGTTTTTGTCTTGGGCTCTCCTCGTTCCTCGTTCCATTGCACGTAAGCCGCTTGATGTTTGCCCTGAGTGGCATTTGCCTTTGTTGGGCTTGTTTCTTGAATTTGGGGTGAGGCATTACCGTCTTGAGATGACCCGTCTTCAAATCATTGGTAAAACAGTGGCTTTCTCGAATGAATGAAGCGCGGCAAGAGAGTTTGGTTGCTTTGTCGCCTCACCAGTGCATTCGCCTACCCTGAGAAAGAACTTGAGTTTTGGCGAGATTTTATTTAACTGGTCACGGTGTAGATTCATGACCACTAGCAAGAGAGTGCAAGATAGGAACAAGGACAAGAGGGTCCATGATCTCGAAATTGCCGCTGAGAAGCAAAAGTGGTGTCAAAGGTGTTGGTTTTGATGGATATGTTGAAAAAGGAACCCGAGATGATAATCCCTGTGAGGTCGCTGGATCTATAGCCAAGCAAACGGTATAGTGGATTTTATTCGGAAGTCACCAAAACTGTTTTGAGTTGTACAAGGATCAGAAGGGGGTATTGTGGTTTGGAAATGACTAAAGAAGCTGAAGACTTGTTAGAGGAAGAGGAGAGATTGATTAGGATGGAGGCCTTGCTATGCAGCTTAACCAAATAGAAGCCATCAATGAATTGGAGGATGTTGCAGTTGGAGACAGCTCCTTAATGGATATACATGAAATTGACAATAAATACAACCTCATGATTCATTTTAAGGTCATATGTTCTTATTTGAGTTGTCAAGATAACTTGCTTTCCAGTCTTCTTCTTCACGAGTTCAAAGTTTCGAGTTTTTGTACAGATTAAATTAGACAAACTCTGCTTACATCTATAAACCAAGTTAATTAATAGTGGACTGATCCATCTCATTCCTTGTTAGTCCTAAAAATTGCCACTGGAACTCCTGAAATCAATGATTCAGAAAGAATGTGCAAATAATGCTTTTGGCAACTCTCAGCTCGCCTTGATGCCAGCAAGGACATCAGAAGCAGTCTATTTACAATGACTGGTTCATTCTCAGTTATTGGTCCGACTTAATGAGTGCGGCTGTACTAATCTGCTATTTTGAAGATGAACTTGCCACCCTGCATTTGAATCTCAATTGTTGGGTCAAAGAGATGATTCGGTAGTAACTATCATGGAGAACGCAGCCTCAGCTGCTATGATGATTGACACACTCTCTCTTGTTGTTACAAATTAGATGCTGAGCTCAACCTGCAGTAATGCCTTGTTCATCACTGTGCATGGATATTCAGGTCCACAATGTCTATGACTGCCTTTTGCAACATACCTTCATTTGCTTTCTATCCGATTGCCTGTTTCGTAGGTCTTGTAATTTCTGTTTAAATTCTCCATGAATCTATGGCACACTCCAGTTTTTGGGTTCTACTAGAGAACTTCCTTTTGTTGGATTTTAGAACCCAACATCAAACAGTAAGTAGTTTTTATTACTCCTTGTTTATGTTGGGCTGTGTTCATGGTTGATTCACTTCAATAGCTTACTGTTTCGTTGTGAAGAAAGAAATACGAGAGCTTTTGAAAATAGCAAGACTGGTTTTTTTTTTATTTGAATGATAGATGGCTTTCCACAGCTTTTGGTTGTGTGACAACAACATTTCTAATGTGCATTCTTTCTTATACCTCCTAGCATGAACTGCGTTTATGATTTGTTACATGGGCTAGCATCTGCTTGACGCCATTGTGAGAGTAAATTTCTTTTGCTTATCAGAAGAAAATTCTTAGCAAACTCACTAGAGATGATACTGAGTAATTTGCTTCCACATGTTGTGACTAGTTTTCTTCTCGTGCTCACAAAAACCATGATATCCAAAATCTACATGTGACAAATCAAACTGCTATTGTGTAGCTAAATATATTGCACTGCATCATTTTCTGGTTTTTTGTTTTATAACAAAATCCAATGGTTGATAGATTTCATTTCTTTTGATTGGGGCAATTAGATCTCTTCTTAAGCCTAACAAAGTCCTACGACCTCTCGATAGCATGCCATGCTCGACGAAGTTCCTAATAGCATATAAGGTTCCTAAGAGTGGTAGATGTTAAATTTTTTTTCCCTCTTGACTAAGATTTATTAGCATCTTAAATTGAAGTCTGTGTGATGCCAAAGCAAAGACTTACCGTTGAATACGAAATTTTTAAGGGAAAGGTCAAGCATCAGTCATAGCTCCAACTAGAGCAACGATAGGAGTAATGTACCATGGAAGTTGAGCATCAACCTCATTTGGAGCAGTACGAAGAATTTCCAGATCTAATATAATCAAGGAGAAAGAGGAGCATCAATGTTTATTAGTTATAATCACTTAGCTATCGTCTTTCGTTACGTGGCAAAAGTATTGCGTCAATTACAACTCAATTCATATAAGATGATCATTATCTACTTGTTTTAAGAAGGGATAGGAACTTGGCACCAATGTTTTCAAACTTAGGCCAGTCGGAGAACCAGTTAGGTTGCCAGTTTGCGGTCCTAGCGATTGGACTAGGGGTGAATCAGTGATTGTGTCTGGAGCAAACGATTATAGATATGTAATGCTGTCAATTGCCCATGAACACATGAATCGTTCGGCCTTAGTGGTAAAGTAAAATGCCGGTGATCCGTGGAATTGAGTGCTTGAGTCCCTTCATGTGCAACAGTAGCCAAAAGCCCAGTTCTATACCCGTAGGATTCTAAAACTGGGCAGATCCAATTTTGAAAATCAATACATTTTCAAACTGGTTCAAACTGATTTAGGCCGAACCACCTACACATACTTTTTGAGTTTTGGGTGAATAGATGAAAGGGAAAGCAGTGGAATTGGCCAAGAAAAAGGGCCAGGAATGGTTTATGATCGAATGATTGCAGAAAATATAAAGGAAATCAACATTGAGAACGTTATAGTCTCTGAATGGGCTTGACATATAGCCACTAAAATCTTTTTGCAATGGCTTGAAATTGACAAAACTATTTAATATTCTCTTTCACATGAATATCACGTAAAAAAAAGAAAGATAAATTATTGGATAATGACGCACAAGTATCCAAATTATTACCCTTTTTGTAATCATACCAAAATTTTATTTCATTCAGTCAATTACCTCAATTTTCCGAATATAGGTTAAGTCCTCTATTAAATCACTAACAAAAAATGTTGATATCATACTAATGTTGCTAAATAGTCGTCAATTGCCTACATTAGTGTTTGCTACGATATTTTGATATGCTGCCACATTGGCTGAGATATATAAGACGCTACAATTATCTAAGTCAATATTTTTTCTTTCCACATCACTCAATATGCGAGGTGAGCGAATCATGTAACCAAAATCATATGACATGACGATTCATTTAGCGAATGCCTCAAATTATATCAAATTTGAAAAAGTGAGATACTTGATTGAAAAAAAGAAAAGTTTAGGTACTGTATTGTAAAACAAGCAAAAGTTTTGATAATTTCGATGTCATTATCCTCAACTTCTGAACCTCTCTAAGAAAAACATCTTAAGAAAAATGTTGTCTACAAAGGTCATTGTAACTATAAAGGTGGCAAAGTTGGAAATAGTCACCAAAGTGGCAGTGTTAACGGCAACAACATGCCGTGGCCATGCTTCAATGGTGCTCTATCTTGCCCCTTTCCTTCTTTATTTCCTTTTTTAACTTTTCTGCTCTTTCTTCTTGTCAGTTTTTCTCTTTGCTTTTTTCTTTTCATTTGTTGAACTCAAATTTGAAAAGATACAATAGAGATTAATGAATGAAAAAATCCCAAAATGATTAAACCCGAAAGAATTGGAGGAAAATTATGGCATCGTTAATTTTAAGCAAGACTTGTAGCGCCTATAAATTCTATTGGTAATGGCAAGAAAGACATACAAAGTCTTGGTCTTCTTGGCATCTATTGAAGTTTCTTTCCCATTAACACAAAAACGTGCAAAAGTCTTGATCTTCTTGGAATTTATTAAAGTTTCTTTCCCACCATCAAAAGACGTGCATAATCAAATCACGTGCAAAGTCTTGGTCTTCCTAGAATATATTAGTTTTTTTCCGGCCATCACTCTTTTCACTTTTGCTTCACTTTCCGCAAAAAAAGAAAATGACATCTTTAGTAGGTGAAAGTCCTTGTCTGAAAATGATATTTTTAGTAGATGAAAGTCCTGATTTTCTCGGACTTTATGGTTCTCTCTCCATTTGCTCATCATCACTTTGCGATACAATAGAGATTAATAAATGAAAAAATCCCAAAATGATTAAACCCAAAAAGAATTGGAGGAAAATTATGGCATTGTTAATTTTAAGCAAGATTTGTAGCGCCTAGAAATTCTATTATTAATGGCAAGAAAAACATACAAAGTCTTGGTCTTCTTGGCATCAATTGAAGTTTCTTTCCCACTGACATAAAAACGTGCAAAAGTCTTGGTCTTTTTGGAATCTATTAAAGTTTCTTTCCAACAGTCAAAAGACGTGCACAATCAAATGACGTGCAAAGTCTTGGTCTTCTTGGAATATATTAGTTTCTTTTCCCGCTATCACTCTCTCACTTTTGCTTCACTTTTCGCAAAAAAAGAAAAAGACATCTTTAGTAGGTGAAAGTCCTCGTCTGAAAATGATATTTTTAGTAGGCGAAAGTCCTGATCTTCTCGGACTTTAT
The DNA here is from genome assembly GCA_014182565.1 of Eucalyptus marginata. Lineage (NCBI taxonomy): Eukaryota > Viridiplantae > Streptophyta > Magnoliopsida > Myrtales > Myrtaceae > Eucalyptus > Eucalyptus marginata. The sequence continues at coordinate 12,192,446 of CM024586.1, read as the reverse complement.
GGTTCTCTCTCCATTTGCTCATTGTCACTTTGCTTCGCCATAACTTCTATAGTGGACTGATTCGCTCATGGCCATTGGAGAGATCTTTCTTGGTTCCTTCTTTCAGGTTCTATTCAACAAACTTGAGTTCTCTGGTGTTGGACTATGTGTAAAGTGATGGAATCAGCATCACCTTGCTTGATATGTACATCAATAATTTTGATATATTCTCTCATATAATTCAATCTTAAATATTTGAATTTTTCTATCTTATAAAAAATTTTGCCAAAAATTCAAATCTTGATATGTTTCTCTCTTTCCATGTAAATTTACATGGATACAATTTCCTCATATTGTATAAATAACTTTTATGAATTAATAATTTGAATTTTGCAAAATTTTTTGGATGTTAATCTTTAAATGCAACTAGTATACACTTTTGCTAGTTTTATTAAATAAAACTATCTTCTAATCCATTTGTATGAAAATGGTCAATATCATTCTTCCATTAATTTAAGTTTAGGGACAATCCAAGGACTAAATTGAATATGTGCAAAAAGTTGAGGAATCAAATTGTACAAATTAAAAGTTTAAGGACAACATTGTACATTGAGTTAAAGTTCAGGAACTACATTATACGTTGGGTTAAACGTCAGGGACCATTTGCATCATTTTCCCAAGAAAATATAGCTAACATGTTTGCTAATGTGACATTAATATTGTTATGACATGTTCCAACCTCTTGAGAGAGCACTCCAAGAAAGTGGTAATGACTTGGATTCAGCCATCGGTAGGGATCTGCTGATCATTGTTTCTGAAAGTTGCCGTATCATTGCAATATCACATTTGTTTCATGAATTGCTCTAGCAAATAAGCAGAAGCAACATCATTACTTGACGTATTCAGTATAGCTTCGCTATAAGGAAGATCCTCCTCCATTGGAGCAAAAGGTCACAGAATTAGGACAGCATCTGTTATCTTCCTCACACCATTAGTAATGCGACATTGGTTGTTTCTTCCTACCGAGTTAAGTTACAGGAAATATGTTTTGCCAAGAGGTCCAGCATCGTTTCTTGCTCTATCTCTAAGGAAAGGTATGTAAATAGAATGCTGGTTCGGAAGCATCTACCGTCGAGGAACTTCAGCCTTTATATCTGGTTTGGGTTGCCTTTGGTGTGAAGATGGGAAGACCCCTTTCCCAATTCTAATGCAAAAAGGGCGAAATTATTCCAAATTTCGGGTCCCCTTCCTCACCATCTCCATCTCCTTCAAGCTTGCGCGCTTCGCCTCTATTTTGTTTTCTTCTTTTCTCCTTCTACCAATAATGGCAGACAAGGGGCCCATTTCTTTTTCTAAAAGTTGTTCTGGCGACATTAAAGCAAAGGGGGTTGATCAACAGAACTGTGTTCGTGGAGCCAAAGGGAAAAAGGAAGGCTTGAACTTTGCGGTCGATACTTGTGCTGCTGTTGAGCCCCTCGCTGAAATTTCCAGAGACGAGCTCGAACGTCGTGAAATGCCCGTCGTTGATGAAGCTAACTCTTGTTCTAAATAAGATGGAACTAAGCGAAAAGATAGAAAAAAATTCCATAAGTTCTGAAAAATTTCAATTATTGCTCATGAATCCCTAAAATGAAAGACTTAATTTTAAAAGTAAATACACAATGATTATATGCCCATGCATAAATGGGTATCAATACATACATACATACATACATACATACATACATAAATAAATACATGTGTGTACCCATTAACGAACCCTATTAATAAATAATAAAAAAAGAAAAAAGAATTAATAAGTTAGTAAACGTCTTGTTTATGAAATCCAAAGTTCATTTGAATTTGATGCCAATTGATGAGGTCCTTTAATTATGAAATCTAAAATATGAAATTTACTAGAGTCCATATCCGATATTTCCAGATCATATCTAATGAAGAATAAGGAATTAGCATAAAATGAACTGTTTCTATGGTTGATTGTTTTCAACTCCAACCTCATAAGTTGGTATACTTGAACCAAATATGAGTGCCTACATCAAAAAATTAAAAATTTAAAAAAAAATTATAAAAATTATAAAAAAAAAAAAATTGACAAATGCACTAATCTAATTTGGTACATGGAGGCCTCAACTGCAAGCAATATCGATTTTCCGTTTTTCTTTTTTCACAAAATAAAAAATTATGGAATCCGCAAAGTTATTGACTATTAAAAGAGAAAAAAACATATACAATACTGACCATAATGCGGTGAAGAGAACCAAAATTAAATGAATGAGGAAGTATTTTCAATACTGTTGAAATATGTGTATAACTTTACAACTATCATTAACAATCGCCTTGTATATATAAAAAATATCTCTTGGCACATATATATGATTTGATGGCGCCTTGTTTCAAGCATTTGAGATCTAGCTGAATAAGGAAAAGAGAAAGACAATCAGAGGAGGCGCTTATTCGATTTTACATACGTGTGGTTGAAGCAAACCCTTCATAAAAGAAACATCATCAATTTCATTCTGTATCTATGGCTTCCAAAAATATTCAAATTGACTGAAATAAAACCAGATTGTGAGGTGCATGAAATTTCTTATCTATGAACTGGCAATCAAGTATCTAGAGTTTTGTTCATTCAATCAATTAGCTCGACATTCTGGATGTGGGTCAACACGAGACCTCCATTGAATCGTGAACGAAAGATGTCTATATGACATCAACGCTATTAAGCAGTCGTTAACTGCTTATATTGGCCTCCAATATATTCTTTGTGGTATCAATTTTGTCTCTTGCGGGTCAAACTAGGCATTTCAGATGATATCAATTGATCTCTCGAAAAGTTGGAACAAATTATCTACAAAAAATATTATTTAGGCAAATTAGATGTAATTCGTAAAGAAATCATAGCAAGGTTTTAAATTATGTGTGCCCGTACAGTTACATGTGATGATAATACTATTAATATGATATCCAACCGAACTAAAATCAGGTACTAAGAAAAAGTTTATTTTCAATCAAACGTTTGATAATCCACTAAAAATTTTCAAGTGTAAAGCTTGAATTTTTATGATCGAATGATTAGAAAAAAATCTAAGGGAAATCAACATTGAGAAATTTTGTAGTCTTTCAATGTGCTTGACATTTAGCCATTGAAATCTTTTGGCGCATGAAATTAACAAAACTATCTCCTGTTTTCTTTCACACGAAAGAATGAATAATCTTACAAAAGAAAATTATTAAAGGGAAACCAAGAAATGAATCGAGAGGATGAGTTGTGGAGCAAATATTCCGTAAACAAAAGTATGTTTGAGATTTGAGCCTAGACCAATGATTTTGTGATAAACTCTTTGGAACAATGACATTACAAAGTACTTGAATTGTTAGCCCTTTCACAATTAGGTACCTAAAGTTTTCTCGTTCAATTGATTATCTCAATTTTTCATGAGGGTCAATGTGAGGCCTTCGTTAATGTTCCAAATGAAAAAATGTTGACACGATGCCAACACCGTTAAACAATTGTTAAATGTCCATCTAAGTGTCCAATATGGCATCTTGAGATGTTGCCACGTCAATAAAGACATTATATGCTAAGATTATCTAAGCCAATACAAACTCTCTCCACATCACCCAATTCACAGGGTAAATGAATCGTGTCAATAAAATCACTACGATGTGGCAATTTTTTAACAAATGCCTTGAATTGAGACAAATTTGAAAAAAGAAAAAAACAACAGAGATTAATCCAAACATAATGCATAGAAGTTCTACTAGTGATGGAAAAAGAGACGTTCTCATGGGGATTCATGAGGAGGGATGTGAAAAGCGAAGCAACAAACTTCAATTTGTGTCCTGCAAAAGTTGTGGTCTTCTTGGAATTTATTGGAGTTTCTTTGCCATTACCTCTTTTTGTCTTTTGTTTCACTTTTGAGACAAAAAAATTTGGAGAAATTCTTTGAATATTACCAAACAAGCACCAGTGGACAAACAGTATATATATATATATTTTAAATTCCGCTAACCACTAATGTGCATGCGAAAAGCACCCAAAATTAAATGGATGACAAAGTGCCATACCCTTGTCCCAAGAAAGCATCATTATGACTTCAATATTTTGACAAATGTATATGACTTTACAATATATTATCCAAAAAATTCATAAATTTATTATATGACGACCAATTCAATTCTAAACTTTGATACGTTGTCACGTCAACTAAAATATATGAGATGCTAATATTGTCTAACTCAACACACTTTCTCTCTACTCATCACTTAATTTGTAAGATAAGGAGCCACGTCAGTTATTACGTTTAACTTTTGCTGGGTAAGTGAGTCACATTAGCAAAATCATATAGCATGACAAGTTATTAAGCTCATGCCTTAAATTGAGCCAAATTTGAAAATTTGAGGTTCTTGATTAAAGAAAAAAAAATTTGGTACTCAATTGTAAACTGAACAAGAGTTTAGGTACTTACGACGTCATTATTCTCAACTCTTAAAACGCTCTAGGAATAATATCTCAGGGAAATGTTGACTATGAAAGCGACATTAAGCAGCGCTGTTGATGGCAACGGCCTGGTAGTGGCCGAGGGACGGTGGTGCGCTCTCTTGCCCCATTCTTACTTTTATTTTATTTTTCCTTCTTTAACTTTTTGCCCTTTCTTCTATTTCTTTTTATCTTTGCTTATTTTATTGAACCTGAATTTCAAAAGAACCATGGAAATCTAGAAATAATTATAATAGACAAGTACAAGAGAAATTACTGAATGAAAAATCACAGTAAGATTACGCATTAAAAAAGTTGGACGAAAACTTTGGTGGGTCGATTTTTAAGCATGGCATGTAACGCGTGGGGAAATTGTACTGGTGATGGAAAAACAAAGGTTTTCACATGGGGATGAAAGAGGAGGGATGCGAGAAGTGAACCACCAATTTGCGTCCTGTCCTGCAAAGTCTCTGTCCTTTCATTTTTTCTCTTTTGCTTCTGCTTCACTTTCTAGACAAAAAGTACCTGATGTCCAGTAAAGTCTTGGTCTTCCCACATGTATGGTTTATCAACATGAAAAAAAGCACTTGTAGACAGAAAGCATCCTTAAAAGTCTTGGTCTTATTTACACTCTTTGGTAGGTGAAAATCTTGGTCTTCCGGGACTTTAAAGTTGTCTCTCTCCATTAACTCATTATCATTTTGCTTCAACATAACCCTTGATTGACTCTACACCGACTGATTCACCTATGGCCATTGAAAGATCTTTTTGGGTTCCTTCTTAGCTTCCTTCTTATGCTAATTTATAGTATTTTTAATTTTAAACAAGGCATGTAACGTGTGGAAAGTCTACTATAAATGGAAAAAGAGACATTGACCTAGGGAGGAAGATGAGGGATGTGAAAATTGAAGCAATGAAGCCAATTTATGCCTGGAAAATCTTGATCTTCCTGGGATTGGTTAAAGTTTCTTCCCCATTAGCTCTTTTTCACTTTTCCTTCCAATTCAATTCTAAACTTTGATATGTTGTCACATCAACTAAGATATATGAGATGCTAATATTGTCTAACTCAACACACTTTCTCTCTACTCATCACTTAATTTGTAAGATAAGGAGCCACGTCAGTTATTATGTTTAACTTTTGTTGGGTAAGTGAGTCACATTAGCAAAATCATATAGCATGACAAGTTATTAAGCAGATGCCTTAAATTGAGCCAAATTTGAAAAATTGAGGTTCGTGATTGAAAGAAAAAAAGTTGAGATATTCAATTGTAAACTGAACAAGAGCTTAGGTACTTATGACGTCATTATTCTTAACTCTTAAAACGCTCTAGGAATAATATCTCAGGGAAATGTTGTCTATGAAGGTGACATTAAGCAGCGCTGCTGATGGAACGGCTTGGCAATGGTCGAGGGACGGTGGTGCACTCTCTTGCCCCATTCTTGCTTTTATTTTATTTTTTCCTTCTTTAACTTTTTGCCCTTTCTTCTTTTTCTTTTTCTTTTTTTGGGGTAAAGTTTCTTCTTTTTCATTTTATCTTTGCTTTTTTTTAATTATTTTATTGAACCTGAATTTCAAAAAGAACCGTGGAAAGCTAGAAATAATTCTAATAGACAAGTACAAGAGAAATTACTGAATGAAAAATCACAGTAAGATTAAGCATGAAAAGAGTTGGACGAAAATTTTGGTGGGTCGATTTTTAAGCATGGCATGTAAGTGGGGAAATTGTACTGGTAATGGAAAAACAAAGGCTTTCACATGGGGATGAAAGAAGAGGGATGCGATAAGTGAACCAACAAAACCAATTTGCGTCCCTTCCTGCAAAGTCTCTGTCCTTTTCATTTTCTCTCTTTTGCTTCTGCTTCTAGACAAAAAGTACCTGATGTCCAGTAAAGTCCTGGTCTTTCCGAGGGTATGGTTTATCTACATGAACAGAGCACTTGTGGACAGAAAGCATCCTCAAAAGTCTTGGTTTTTGTTTACACTCTTTGGTAGGTGAAAGTATTGGTCTTCCGGGACTTCAAAGTTGTCTCTCTCCATTAACTCATTATCATTTTGCTTCAACATAACCCTTGATTGACTCTACACCGACTGATTCACCTATGGCCATTGAAAGATCTTTTTGGGTTCCTTCTTAGCTTCCTTCTTATGCTAATTTATAGTATTTTTAATTTTAAACAAGGCATGTAACGTGTGGAAAGTCTACTCTAAATGGAAAAAGAGACACTGACCTAGGGAGGAAGATGAGGGATGTGAAAATTGAAGCAATGAAGCCAATTTGTGCCTGGAAAATCTTGATCTTCCTGGGATTGGTTAAAGTTTCTTCCCCATTAGCTCTTTTTCATTTTTCCTTCTCTTTCTAGCCGCTCCCCCCCCTCCAAAAAAAGTGCATGATATCTAGTAAAGTCTTGGTCTTCTCGATGAAAAGTACTTTATGAATATACTATCACAACAAGCAATTTGAGTTTAGACTGAAGAGAACATGTTTTGATGCACATTGTATTCTTGAGTTAGATAAATCAATTGTTCTCCTTCTTCTCCAAATCGAGACTTTTGGCTATCGTTTGAAAGAGAGGGCCTTTTCTTGTGGCCATCCAAAACAGAGGATATGATTTGATATTTCTTCACTTGACCAACTTAGAAGGCATGCATATCTTCATAAAAAATTTATAACTTACAAATGTTTTGTTGGTTTTTTTTTTTTTAATATAGGGTTTTATGTGGTAGCTATAGTGCTAAAAATTTGCAACAAAATGGGTAGTAATGATATGATAAAGGGTGTTGAAGTAGTTGTTGATGACCATGAATCACTTGATAGAAGAATCGTGGTCCTTTGAAAGGAAAAGCTAGCCCGAGGCAACTTGCTTGATGGATTAGTTCATGATTTATGAATTATTTACTTATTTTTAGAGTAAAATTAAGAAACTTGCTTCATGGACTTGTTGATGTACCTGACTTTTCCCAAAGCACAAGTTTTTGTTCTCCTTATCGAACAGTCAAATCTTTGATGACTTGCAGATGTATAATAGAAAGTAAGATGCCAATGTTAGGTGGATCATCAACATTTATTTCAATTGGTGCAAGTTGCATAAAAATGTTAAGACGCGGACCCCTAGAGTGCCATAACTTGGCAGAAAGGGATACTTAAGCCGCCATAACTTACGAAGGACACTTAAGTGCCAAAATCGGAGAAAATGGATCACTTAAGTGCCAATCCCGCCAAAATCCGGTCAAATTGTATACGAGGTATTTTTATGAAGCGAGCCCAAAACTACACAGCTGTTTTGCATGTCGACGTGGCCACGCAAAAAACAGCGTCATTTTGGGCTGACGTGATAAAAAAATAATATAAAAATTAATTAAATTTAGTTAAAATATTAAATAATAATAATTAAAAAAAAAAAAAAAAAGGCCGCTGGCCGCCGCCTCCCCGCCGTCCCCGGGAAGGGTCGGCGACGGAGGGGGAGGGTCGACGGGGTCACCAGCCCCGGCCGTGGGTTGGCAACCCCGGCCGATCGGCGGTGAGGGCTCGCGAGCCCTCGCCCCAAATCGGGCGAGGTTGCGGCCCCGCCCGAGATCCAAGAAGGGTCGGCGGCCCTCGGCTCGGCCGGCGAGGGTTGCCGACCCTCACCGGATCTAGGCAGGGTCGCAACCCCTCGCCACTTGCCACAGATCCGGGCAGGGTCGCGCCCTCGCCTAGATTCGGCGAGGGTTGGTGGCCCTCGCTTGGCCGGGCCAAGGGCCGCCAACGCTCGCCGGATTTGGGCGAGAGCCGCAACCCTCACCCGATCTAGGGCGAGGACTCGCGAGCCCTCGCCGCCCGATCGGCCGAGGTCGTCGGCCCGGGTCGTGGCTCGGCGACCCCGGCCGACCCTCCCTCCGTCGCGACCCTTCCCGGCGACGGCGAGGAGGGGCGGCGGCGGCGGCGATGGCGAGGGCGAGCTCTCAACCACCGGCCCCCTTTTTTATTTTTTTTATTTTTTTTATTTTTTTAATTTTAATTTTTTTAATTTTAATTTTTTTTAATTTTAACTAAATTTAATTTAATTAATTTTTATATTATTTTTTTACCACTTCAGCCCAAAATGACGCCTTTTTTGCATTATTTGGCCACGTCACGTGCAAATGGCGTCGTTTTGCACTCGCTTCACTGAAAATGCCACGTCGGGCGTTTTGGCTGGACTTTTGGCGAGTGGCACTTAAGTGATCCGTTTTTCTTCGAATGTGGCACTTAAATGTACTTTTAAAGTTAGCACTTAAGTGTCCGTTTGTGTCAAGTTATGGCAAGACTTGTAGTGTTCTTTTCTCCAAAGATGTTTATTTGTCAGTCGTATTAATTGTGGTCAGCTTCATTCGTCGCTAGATAAGAAAAAGGGTTAGGCATCGCCAGCTAACAATGTACAATGTACTAGATATACTCTAGGCATCACACTTATGAATAGGAGAATCGTGCAAAGGACCACAATTCTCCTATCAAGCGATTCTTGATCATCAATTACTACGTCAGCTCGCTGCCCGTCTTGCTGTGAATCTTTAGCACTGTAACTGCCATGTAAAAGCCTTCATTGATCACATATTCACCAATAACGCATTAAATGAAGACATTGAAATTATAAGGTTACTGAGAATGTATGGATGAAAGGAAAAAGCCTTAGTCTTCGTCTTTGTTTAATATTTTTGGTAGGTGAATGTCTTGGTCTTCCAGGACTAAATAGTTTTTCTTTTTTTCCTCTCCATTAGCTCACTTCTGCTTTACATGAGAGAGAACTAAGCAAAAAGATATGAAAAATTCCATAAGTTGTGAACAATTACAACTGTTGCTCATGAATTCCTAAATTCAATAAAATGTTTGGTAATCCACTAAAATATTTCGAGCAAAAGAAAAGAAGATTTTTAGCCTTAAATATATACGCAATCTCCAATTACATGCATGTGTGTCCGAAACTACCTAAGCATACACTTTTGTTGATTTTGGTGAGGAGATCAAAGGGAAGGCAATGGAATTGGCCAAAAAAGGGTAAGAACAATACTTTATTTTTTGAATTTTTATGATCGAAATTATTCGAGAAGAAAATCTAAAAGAATTAACATTGAGACCTTTATAGTCTCCAAGTGCGCTTGACATTTAGCCACCGACATCTTTTTGCAATGGCGTGAAATTAACAAAACATTTTCCTATTCTCTTTTACATGAAAGAATGACAAATCTTAATAAAGAAATTATTAAAGTGAGACCAAGCAGTGAATCAAGAGGATAAGTTTATAGGATAAATATAACGTAAACAAAAGTATGTTTAAGATTTGTGCCTGAAGTTTTTCTTGTTTAATGGGTTAGGGCCTTCGTTAAAATCGGTATTGAAAATGTTGATATGACAATAACTCTGTTAAATAGCCTTTAAATGTCCATATTGGCATCCGATATGATATTTTGAGATGTTGCGCATTAGCAGAGACATATTGGATGCTAAGGTAATTTAAATCAACACACAATCCCACTATCTCTTCGTCTCCCAATTCGCAAGTTAAACAAGCACTTTAATTGTTATGCTTAATTTCTGTTGAGTGACCAAGTCATGTCAACAAAAGCACATAACATAAAAATTCATTTAACGGATGCCTTAAAGTGAGCCAAATTGAAAATTGTGGTGCTTCATAGAAAAAAAAAAGTTTAGAATATAATTAGAAATTTTGGACTTGAGCAAATTCTTAAAAGACTTAACTAAAGGCGAGGGCATGTCTTATAAGTCTCTTGGGTATCACTACCTTTCATGGGGAGAAAAGCTGACGAAGGGGAATTAGGGAAGGCTAGGGTCAGTGAGGCCCAACGTTAAATACGGAATCTAATCGTGGAGCCCGCCCTCGTTGGAGGGACAAGCTGCAGTAAAACCTAGACTGGGACTAGGTCCCCCTGAGCTGATGGAGGCCAACAAGGCCACCAACCTACGCCAATGAAATAGCGTAGGTATTTTTACGGTGTCACCCCTAACTCCTAAATCACTTTAACAAAAACATCTCAAGAAAAATATTGCCTACCTACGAAGGCGACTATAAGGTGGCGACGTTGGAAATGTCACCCTAGCGGTTGTTCTTGTTAGAGGTGGCAAATGGGTGGGTCGGGTCGGATATGGGTCGGGTCGAAAATGGATTGACTCATATTTGACCTATTTAACCCATTTCACCCATATTCTCAGTAGTGTAAATCAGTGACCCATACCCGACCCGACCCAGTATTGCTAAAACCTATTTATTGTTAAAACATTTTTATGTAATACAAATTTTTAACAATTTTTATGCAATACAAATTTAATGGAAAATTTTTATAATTCTTTTTAAAATATTTTTAAAAATCAAATTTTTAATTTTTTAAATACAATTTTTTTTATTTTTTTTTTTAAAATAGAATTTTTTATTTTTTATTTTTTAAAAATATAATTTTTATAATTTTTATTTTTTAATAATTATTTTTTATTTTTTTCTTTTCTCTTTTTTTTTTCTTCTCCTTCGGTGACCGCCGGCCACGACGATGGGCCGGCGACCGACCACAGGTGAGATCGAGCTCGCCGGCGTTAGGCGGGTCTTGATCTCACCGATCCAAGAAGACGAGGCTCCGCCCGACGCCGCCGGCGAGCTCGAGCCTCGCTAGATCCGGTGAGTCTCGAGCCTTGCCGGTCGTCGGCGAGGCTCGAGCTCGCCGTGTCGCGGGCCTTGGCCTCGCCGATCTTGCGATATCGAGCCTCGCCCAACATCGGCGAGCTCGAGCCTCGCTGCATCCGGCGAGGCTCGAGACTCATTGGATCGGCAAGGCCTCGCCTCGCCGATCCGGCGAGGCCTGTCGCCGGCGGGGCGGCCGGTCGTCGCCTTGCCGGCCGCCGGTGAGGAATGAAGAAAAAGAAAAAGAAAAAAAAAAAAATTGAAATATGAAAATAATTATAATTTCAATTTTTTATTAAAAAAAACATTTTTATAAATTTAAAAAAGCCAAGGGTTTAAACTTTAAAATAGGTTTCCCTATAACTCATTTAGACTATTTCTTTTTGTGTTTTACATTCATTTGACCCATTTTCGACCCATATTTAACATTCACTTGACCCATATTTAACTTTCACTTGACCCATATATGACCCATTTAACTAAAAATGGGTCATAATATGGGTTTTTGACCCATATTACCAGCTCTAGTTCTTGTGGCAACAACACGGCAAAGGCCACGGATGGTGGTGCCCTCTCCTGCCCTGCCTTGCATTTTTTTTTTATAATGTTTTTTGCCCTTTTTTTCATTTTAATTTTTCTCTTTTTTTTTTTTTTTCTTTCATTCATTTCAGTTTTTCTCTGTACTTTTTTTTTTTTTCATTGAAATTAAATTTGAAAAGATACATGAAAGTCTAGACATAATTCTAGATGAATGAATGAAAAATCACAATATGAATGAACTGGAAAAGAGTTGGATGAAAATTATTGCATCATCAATTTTAAGCAAGACATGCAAAGCAAGGAAGTTCTACTGGTAAAGATAAAAGAGATATTCCCATTGGGATAGAAGATGAGGGATGTGACAAGTGAAGCCACACAACCAATTTATATCTTGCAAAGTCTTTATTTTCTCGGAATTTATTAAAGTTTCTTTCCCATCAAATCTTTTTCGCTTTTGCTTCGCTCTCTAGATAACAAAGGCATATGATATCCAAAAAGTCACTGGGGATATTCTCTAAATATTACAAGACAAGCACTTGTGGACAAAAAACATTTTACTTTGATTTCTCTAACCTTTTGATGTGCATCCTTGAAAGCATTTGTCTTCCTAGACTTCACAGTTTTCTCTCTCCATTAGCTCATTATCACTTTGCTTCTCCATAACCTTTGTTGTCTGTACAAACTATAGTGATTGATTCACCATGGCCATTGGAGAGATCTTTTTGGGTTCCTTCTTTCAGGTCTTGCTCGACAAGTTGGCTTCTATGATAATGGACTATGTGCAACGAGAAAGTATTGCCGCCACCCTGCTCCATAAGTGTGAGGGGATGCTAGAAACAATCAATGCAGTGCTTGATGATGCAGAGGACAAGCAACTCAACGGTGACCGTGTAGTGAAGTTATGGCTAGATGATGTTAAGGACTTGGCATATGACATGGAAGACTTGCTCGATGAGTTCAAGATTGAAGCCACTCAAGCCAAGTTGGAGGCAGAAGCTAGCACAAGCAAGAGGTCAAGTGAAAAGGAAGCTCTTTTTCTTTACGAAACCACGCTCGCTTGCATTTGAAACCAAACTACAGGAGATCAAAGGCAGGTTTGAAGATGTTGTCAATAGGAAGGCTCCCTTAAGCTTGAGAGAGAATGTTATGGACAGATCCCACCACACCAACAAAAGGCTTCCTAGCACTTATTTGCCGGAGCCTCAGTTTTTCGGCAGGGAGAAGGAAAAACAAAGATACTCGCGATATTGACTGATGAAGCCAAAAATGCTGATGGCGCGTTGAGCATAGTCTCCATAGTTGGGATGGGTGGTGTTGGAAAGACAGCCTTAGCTCAACAGTTGTATAATGATGCCAAAGCGAGTAGCTATTTTGAGAGGAGAGCATGGGTATGTGTTTCAGATGTTTTTAATGTTCTCGACATAACAAAGACTATTTTGCAATCAGTCACCAAAGAGCCTTGTGAGGACAAAGATCTTAACAGGTTCAAGGAAAGTTGAAGAACAATCTATTTGGAAAGAAGTTTCTTGTGGTTTTAGATGATGTATGGAATGTGAAGTACCTCGAATGGACTACCCTCTTAAAGCCATTTGAAGTGGGGGCTAAGGGAAGCAAGATCATTGTAACAACTCGCAACCTTTCTGTTGTTTCCTTAATAGGAGCTTTGTCATATCCTTTGAATGAGTTATCCACTGATAATTTTACTAGTTTATTAGCCTATCATGCTTTGGGAACAAGAAATATTGAGAGGCACCCAGATCTTGAAATAATAGGCAAGAAAATAGCAGAAAAATGTAGAGGTTTACCTTTGGCAGCTAAGGTATTGGGTGGTCTCCTACGTAATAAAGTGAATCCCGAAGAATGGGAAGCTATCTTAAATAACAAAACATGGGATGCAATGATGGAAAAGAATGATGAGATTCTTCCAGCTTTGAAATTGAGCTATGTCAATCTTCCTTCTTATTTGAAGAGATGTTTTGTTTATTGCGCAGTATTTCCAAAGGCCTACGAAATTGATAGGGATGAGCTGGCACTCTTATGGATAGCAGAGGGCTTTTTAGATGGACAAAAAGCAAAAGATATCTTGATGTCGGGACGGAAATGCTTCGATGAGTTAGTATCTAGATCCTTTTTTCAGCAATCCAGTGTTAACACATCAAAGTTTTTGATGCATGATCTTTTGAATGATCTAGCAAAGTCAATTGCGAATACGACATGCTTTACCAATGGGGACTCTCAAGTAGTGAGTACTGAAGAGAAAGCTCGTTATGCATCATTTATCTCAAACTATGTTACATCAAAAAGCTCGAGAGCATATGCTCAAATGAAGGTACTAAGAAGTTTAATGTTGCTGAATGTTCATTTTAGTCAAGATAGAGCAAGCATTTTCATTTCTGGAAAGGTGCTGCACGACTTGCTAACAAACTTGAAGTACTTGCGGGTGTTATCATTATGCCATTGTGACATCATAGAGGTACCGAATTGTGTCAGTGATCTAAAATATCTCCGATATCTCAATCTCTCATACACTGGAATCAAAAGGCTACCTGAGTCAATTGGCACCTTGTGCAAATTACAAGTTTTGATCTTAAGAAATTGTTGGTTCCTTTCTATGTTGCCTCCAGATATAGCAAATTTGGTCAGTTTACAGTTTCTTGACATTAGAGGTACACTGAGACTAGAAAAGATGCCGTTGAATATTGGTAATTTGAGGAATCTTATTATCTTGCCCAAGTTTGTGGTAGGACCAGAGAAAGGGTCACAATTAAAGGAGTTAAAGAACTTACCACATCTTCAAGGAGATTTACTCATATCTGAATTGCAGATGGTGGAAGAATTTAGAGATGCAGCTAATGCTAATTTGTTTGGAAAGCAAGACCTTAGCAACTTATTCTTGCATTGGAATGAAGGTTTTGGAGATTCTCGGAATACAAAGCGTGAAGCACGGGTTCTTCACTCTCTGCGACCTCACACTAATATTAAAAATCTCACTATCTCATACTATGGTGGTGGAATATTCCCATCATGGTTAAATGGTCCATCCTATTCTAAGATGGTGTCTTTGTGCTTGCTTGGCTGTCATAATGTTAGATCGCTACCATCCCTTGGACAGCTCCCTTCACTTAGAGAATTATCTCTTAAAGATCTACGTGCAATACGTGTGATAGGCTCTGAATTTTACGAAACTGAAAGCCCTTTTCCATCCTTAACAATTTTGAAGTTTGAAGGGATGTTGGCATGGGAAGATTGGTCTTATTATGCTGGAGGTCAAGAAGAAAAAGTACCATTCCCTTGTCTTCGGCATCTTGTTGTCCAAGGATGTCCAAAGTTAATGGGCACATTGCCTCATCAATTAGATCATCTCATAAAGCTAGAAATTTATTCATGCTCACATTTGAATGACTCAACCAATAAGGTTCATCTTCCATCTCTCTGTGAGTTACACATTAAGGATTGTAACAAGGAGATCTTAAAGTGGTTGGACAACCTAACTTCTTTAACCATTCTCAAAATTGAGAATCTTGCGGAGCTTGTTTGCTTTGATAATGGATTTATGAGCTACTTGGTCAAGCTAGAGGAGCTTCATATAAAAAGCTGTGAGATGCTAACATACTTATGGCAAGATGGAGATGGAACGCGAAATCTTACTTGCCTCCGGAGTGTAGTCATTGAATATTGTCCTCAATTCACATCTTTTATGAGGGAACAAGGAGAGATTGAGCTGCTGTGTGACCTTGAAAGGATGGACTTGAGGGGTTGCATGAGCTTAGAAAGGCTTCCAAGCAAGCTGCACACACTTAGAAGTTTGATTATTCAGAATTGTCCAAAAATCATGGGACTAACCATTCCTACAAATGACCCCAGCAACAAGAACACGATGTTGCACCTTGAATATCTGTAGATTGACGGTTGTGAGTCTTGGATATCTTTTCCGTTTGCTAAGGATAGACTTGCTACTCTTAAGACACTTTGTATTGAGAATTGCAAGGGAGTAGAGTCGCTAGTAGAGATCACCGTAGTAGAATCGCTAGAATCTCTAGCTATTTACAATTGTATGAATTTGGGAAGCCTACCACAGTGCCTTCGCACGCTTGTCCATCTTACTCGTTTGGAAATAAGTGATTGTCTAGCACTGGAAGACCTCCCTCCCCTTCCCCTCACCTTGTCAAGTCTTACACTTGGTGGGTGTCTGAAGATGAAGTCTATTGCCAACTGTAACATTGACAATTGCAATAATCTCACTTTTTTGGAAATAAGTTACTGTCCAGCATTGGAGATTGAGGACTTCCCTCCCCTTCCAATCACCCTATTGCACATTCGACTTTACTTTTGTCCAAAGATAAAGTCATTAGAGTGGCATCATCTTACATCCCTTCAGGAGCTAGAAATTAAGCATTGTGAAAATATCGAATGCTTCCCCGAAGGTGGCTTGCCTCCAAATTTGCGGTTGTTTGAGATTTGGGGGTGCAACAATATGAAGCAGCCAGTGAGAGAGTGGGGCTTGCCCATGCTCACTTCCCTCGAGAGAGTGGGAATGGATGGAAGAAGCATGGGAGGGGAGGGAGACAAGGAGTGCTTTCCTTCGAACGAAGACAACGGGGATTCCTGGAGTCTTCTCTTTCCTTCCTCTCTTAAGTTTGTTTCGATTAACGATATGAGGAACGTGGAAAGACTATCAAATGGCCTTCGCAACCATCTCTCCTCTCTCCAAGATTTATGGATTCGAAATTGCCCGAAGTTGAGGGACTTGCCAGAGGATGGCTTCCCTCCCTCGTTCCAATGGTTGTCCATATATAGATGCGAGATTCTGAAAGATCGATGCTCAAAACACACCGGCGACTATTGGCCCCTCATCCAAGAGATCCCTTTCCTCAAAATTGATGAGGTTCGAATTCATTGAATTGGTTCGGGTAAGTTTATGGTTTCGAAGGCATCGATTTCCCATTCTGCTCTCTCAGCTCGATGCTCGATACAAATCGATACTTTCCCATGAAGAAGCTCCGCATGAATTTCTGGAAATCCAAGAAATCCTCAACATCCGCATCGATTGGGCATCCGATGAAGTGAAATCGATCCACTTTCTGTCCTTTGCTAACTGCCGCGATTCAATCCCTTCCATCTACGGTCAGATTTCTACGGGTTCAGGTGAGTCCTTTCGTCTTGAATGCATCGATTTCGTGTCTATGTTCTTCAGTTCGACGCTTAATACGAAGTAATTTCTTCCAATGCGCGCAGACGTTTGCTTTTCGTGGAGTACGACTGAAATTCAGAGCTGAAAAATTGATAATTAGCTGCTTGAATATCCAGCAAGAGCTTCCTTTAGTCTCCAATTGCACTGGCTTGCGAAAGTTGATGATGATGATGATATTCTTGTATGCCACAGCTGCATCCATGTCCACTACTGCCTTGGGCTGGCTTTTCTCTTTAGCCACTGCAATGCTCTTTCGAACAACAATTAATTCAGCCTCTTCTGTTTCTGTTTTGGCCTCAATCCCAACAAATTTCTATTCGTATATGGATGCGAAGTTGGGGTACTTGCCAGAGGATGGTCCTCTCTCTCTCCCTTCAAGAGATCCCTTTCATTAGTATTGATAGCATTCGGATCCAATGAAGTAAAATCGATCATGCCCGAGCCATGATGATAGATTTGTCTTCGTTGACTTCTTTTTCTTCCTCAGGTAATGCTTCCAACTTCTTTCATATTTCACTTTCATTTGTTAACTGCCAGGATTCATTCTTTGATGTAATGTAAGTTTTCTTGGGATCGGGTAAGTTTTTGGTTTTCAAGGCATCGATTTTGATTCTGCTCCCTCAATTCGATGCGTAATACAGACTGATATTGGAACTTGAGTCTCTAGCTCATTTTGAAAGCCAGAAAATGAAATTTATTGGATTGTTAATTGATGGGGATTGCGCTACTATCTTCTCTTCTCGATCAGCTCATCCCACATCGAGATTTGACATGTCTTACCCTCTGTGGCAGATTGTTTGCAGTTGTCGATGATATCTCCTGCTTGTTCCGAGGACACACATAGAGAATGCAGTTCTTCTTAAGCAGCAATATGGATCGAACAAAACCGAAAATGAGGTCATCATCTTTTTAGAAGCTTATAGAACTCTGAGGGATCGGAGGCCTTACCCTACTGATCAAGTTGTGAGAGACATCAGCAGGAAGTTTGGTTTTGTGCTCTTCGACAGCTCTACTCAAACCACTTTTCAGGCCTCCGTGAGTAATAATAATGTTCATTGGTTTTGTTCTGGGATAATCTCTCCCTCCACCTGCAATCTATATCTAATCCTTTCTGTTCTCTGAATCATGCAGGATGTTGATGGAAGTGTTCCTTTCTTCTAGAGAATTGATTCTAGAGGCAGTCTCATTCTCTCGGATGATGCGAAAGTCGTGAAGATGGGCCTTGGAAAATCTTTCGCACCATTCCCTTAAGGTAATTATTTTTTCGGATTGTTGATGCGGCTCCGCTGGAGTTCAGTCCATGCATTGCAATGTGAAAAGTAAGGATGGATGAGCTCTGCTGATATTAGCAGAGTTCAGGGGAGAATGTTACGTTGTTGGGTAACATCATATTGGAAAAATTGGTTCCGAACCTAAATTTATAATTTATGGTTAAAATGGTGTTCTTTATCCCGTATGCATGTTTTGATTTGTGCATTTTCACCTACAATGTTGCTCTTCCAATGGTTTTTGAGTGCCAAATTGTTCACTTTTAACGTTGCCTTCTTTTCCAACTCAGGATGCTGCTTCACCAGCTCTGGAGGTTTGCGGAGTTACGAGCACCCACCGGATGAGGTGAAGTCGGTTCCTCAATTTGATGCTTGATACAAACTGATTTTCCTCGTTCAGATTTTTCACATAAATTTTCAAAAACCAGCCGCTGAAGCTGAAAGATTGACATCTGTAGAACGAAATGTTCACAAAACTGCATCTTGCTATATTGATGACCTATCTTGAACTCTTCTTGATGCCCAAAATCTGTGCTTATTTCTGCACTTGAGTGACCCACCAACCAAATTGTGAATCAAAATGCACTATGCTTTGCGTGAGAATCACCAAAAATCATAGCGTTCTACAATCATATTCCTCTGCATTTTCAGCGTTTGTTGTATGTTCTCTTCCAACATCTTTCCTCTTGTGCCCTTAAGCTCATTCACTGTGGTTGTTTTTGCAGATACCACTGTGATTTGTATTGGCAAAAGCTCTTGGAAGGATCACTTGCAAATGCTGTTGAGGTGGGGCTAATGCTGTCAATGTTAAGTGTCACTTTTTGCAATTTAATAAAAGAAAAGAAGAAGTGTTTAATTTTATTTGGTGGACTGAGATGTCCTAAATTTTCTTCTAGTGAATACGATCTAAATAATAATAATCTTTTCTAAAATCTAAAAGTGCTGATTAGTTATGTGGATGCTATGATATCATTATGAAGAAAAGGGATGCATTTCCTTCTTCTTCTTTTTTTATCAATGGTTTCCTTTATCATTGAGAACCTTCTTTTTGTTGATGATGATCCTTCATAGTATTAATCAGTCAATCTGGGATAAAATTCTGGGGCACCTCATGGCTCCAACCTTTCAATGCCACACCAATTCATGACGGCATTGACCTTTTGCTTGGGTCTTGATCTCTGGTGGGTTAGGAACTATTATTAAAAGCTTGCAAAAAAATTGTTAGCCAATTTACTCATGCTTGTTTGGTTGAGATTGAATTGATATGCTACCTACTTCTGTGATTGTGTTGTCAGCAGTGACCTCTGGGGCAAATCTATTTAGTTCTTTAAAGTATCGGTCGTGTGCGTTTACTCTGGAATATTATTTTGTCTTACATTATGTTATTTTATTTGAAAATACCTTCTTATGTGGCATTCTTCCTATAGGGAGTTTCGGAACAAAAGTTTCAAGCTCACTTGTGTTTGTTTGGTGTAACTGGAAATGTTGCACTTTGACGAATGCAAACCTTGTCTAATACATCTCCTCCCTCTATGCTATTGTTGCATATGTAAATTTTTGGTTGAAGCAATTTTCATGTGAGATTGTGAAGCTTTGTTAGAGGTTAGTTAATTTGTGATCTAAATTGCGGCTCACTGTGTACTTTCTCTGAGGCTTTTTGGATGTTATTGCACATATAACATGGTGCTTTGCCCATATAAACAGGTGGTCAGAAAAGCAGTGTTGCATTTGCCAAGATAAATTTCGAGAAACCATACATAGTTTTGCTTGCGAGCCATCCGATCATCTGGTAAGTTTTACTCATTTTTCTCCTTTTTGTGACTTTGATTACTTTTTGAGTTAGCTTGTTATATTGTTCTTGCACTAATTGAACTTATGGAATATGGTCTTTACACTGAAAATACAATGGAACCAATTAGTGATCACAACAGGGAGCCTCTCGCCATCTTACATCTAACTTATAAAATGAGAACCAATCTAATTGTTCCAATTGGCAAAATATTGGGAATCGAACATGTATGCTAGCATGATCAGTGTTTTTGTATTGCAGCAATCTATAATACCAAGTATTTCCAATATCCTATAGGCAGCATTGGGTTTTGTATATAAATGTGGACTTTAAGCTTTGCTTTAATGACCTACGACTACTAAAGTTTTATATTTGTAAATTGCTAGTTTCTTGTCTAAGGATTGATGAGTATGATTCTGTGTTTTTTACTATCCCAAACTGATGCGGTTGAGGTGCTCATTCAAGGTCTGGTCTTGTTCCAAGGAAGATGTCCGATGGTGAGATTGATTTTATTGTCAAAATACTTCAATTTGACCAATGATGGATCGTCTTTACAGCTAATAGCCATCTTTTCACCTTGATTTGCAGGTTAGTCACAATGAGCATCCAATATCTGGAAGTGTGGATGAGCTCTAGGTGGTTTCTCAAGGCAAGCTAGCGCCTTTCCATGGGAATTTCCAGGATCATAAGAAGATACTTCAGTCCTCGTTGCATCAAGCAAGTTTCGTTTGTCATCAGCCAAGAGTGGTTCAATGGGATCACATCACATTACCTTACAAAACATAAAATGAGGCTTTGTTACGGAGAGAGCGAAAAAGGATGAAGAGAGGATTGCTGCTGATATATGCCCTCGTTTGTCATTTGATTAGGGCTCTTGGAAGGATGAGTCTTAAGTTTTTAACATTGAATATGCAGTATCACTTGCCAATATCTTAAAAAGTTTGTACTTTTGACTCTATGTACATAATTGCTTTTAGTAACTATATTGTAGGCCATGCCTAGCCAAAAAATACTATATGAAATTCTGTATGTGAATTGGTGGGATAATATCCTTTTAACATGTTCAGGTCGATATTCAAAATGAGAAGCTTTCTTTCTTCCCATAACAATTATTGTATAGATGGAAGGATAAATTGAAAACGGGGGTTTGAATATGCAAATGAAACAGCTAAATTTTGAATGAACCATGCAGGCCGAAACCCATTTAAAAACTGATTACCTGGTCAAAGAATAAAGTTTATCTTTCTTCTATTCAAATACCCACTCCATCTCTTGATAATGGTAGCTTTAACCAAAAAAAAAAATCATGATTTCATTGTTTGGAGAGGCAACGGTTAGATCAAACTGATTTTTGGTGGACTTTATTGTGATATCATGAAAGGTTCCATATATCAGCCTAAAGGAGATAGTGGAACTCGAGTCTCTAGTTCATTTTGAAAGCCAGAAAATGAAATTTATTGGATTGTTAATTGATGGAAATTGTGGTACTGTCTTCTCTTCTTAATCAGCTCATCCCACATCAAGATTTGACATGCCTTACCCCTCGTGGCGATTGTTTGTGGTTGTCGATGATATCTTCTGCTTGTTCCAAGGACACATAGACAATGTTGCTCTTCTTAAGCAGCGATATGGATGGAACAAAACTGCTAATGTGGTCATCATCATCATAGAAGCTTATAGGACTCGGGGATTGGAGGCCTTACCCCGCCGATCAAGTTGTGAGAGACATTAGCAGGAAGCTTGGTTTTGTGCTCTTCAATGGCTCTTCTAAAACCGCTTTTCGGCCTCGAGTAATAATAATGTTCATTGGTTTGGTTCTGGGATATCACTCTCAATCTCTCCCTTCACGTGTGATCTATATCTAATCCTTTCTGTTCTCTGAATCATGCAGGATGTTGATGGAAGTGTTCCTTTCTTATGGGGACTTGATTCTGGAGGCAGTTTTGTTCTCTTGGATAATGCAGAAGTCGTGAAGATGGGCTTTGGGAAATCTTTCGCACCATTCCCTAAAGGTAATTATATTTTCGATTTGTTGATGCTGCTCCACTGGGGTTTGGTCCATGCATTGCAATATGAAAAGTAAGGATGGATGAGCTCTGCTGATATTAAGCAGAATTCAGAGGAGGACATTATTTTGTTGGGTAACATCATATTGGAAAAATTGGTTCCAAACCTAAATTTATAATTTATGGTTAAAATGGTGCTCTTTACCTGTATGCATGTTTTGATTTGTGCATTTTCACTTACAATGTTGCTCTTCCAATGGTTTTTGAGCGCCAAATTGTTCACCTTTTAACATTGTCTTCTCTTCCAACTCAGGATGCTGCTTCACCAGCTCAGGAGGTTTGAGGAGTTATGAGCACCCACCGAATGAGGTGAAGCCAGTTCCTAAATTTGATGCTTGATACAAACTGATTTTCCTCATTCAGATTTTTCACATAAATTTTCGAAAACCAGCCGCTGAAGGTGAAAGATTGACATATGTAGAACGAACTATTCACAAAGCTGCATCTTGCTATATTGATGACATATCTTGAACTCTTCTTCATGCCCAAAAACTGTGCTTATTTTTGCACTTGCGTGACCCACCAAACAAATTGTGAATCAAAATGCACTATGCTTTTCAGCGTTTGTTGTATGTTCTCTTCCCAACATCTTTTTTCTTCTGCCCTTAAGCTCATTCACTGTGGTTGCTTTGCAGATACCACTGTGATCTGTATTGGCAAAATCTCTTGGAAGGATCACTTGCGAATGCTGTTGAGGTGGGGCTAATGCTGTCAATGTTAAGTGTCACCTTTTGCAATTTAATAATAGAAAAAAAAAGCATTTAATTTTATTTGGTGCATTGAGATGTTCTAAATTTTCTTCTAGTGAATACGATCTAAATAAGAATAATCTTTTCTAAAATCTAAAAACATGATTAGTTATGTGGATGCTGTGATATGATTGTGAAGAAAAGGGATGCACTTCCTTTTTTTTTTTTTTCAATGGTTTCCTTTATCATCGAGAACCTTCTTTTTGTTGATGATGATCCTTCGTAGTATTAACCAGTCAATCTGGGATAAAATTTGGGGCGCCTCATGGCTCCAACCTTTCAATGCCACACCAATTCATGACAGCATTGATATTCCATAAATCACCTTCCGCTTGGGTCTTGATCTCTGGTGGGTTAGGAACTATTACTAAAAGCTTGCAAGAAATTTTTAGCCAATTTACTTATGCTTGTTTGGTTGAGATTGAAATGATATGCTACCTGCTTCGGTGATTGTGTTGTCAGCAGTGACCTCTGGGGCAAATCTATTCAGTTCTTTAAAGTATCAGTCGTGTGCGTTTACTCTAATGTGGAATATTATTTTGTCTTACATTATGTTATTTTATCTGAAAATACCTTCTTATGTGGCATTTTTCGTGTGGGGAGTTCCAGAACAAAAGTTTCGAGCTCACTTGTGTTTGTTTGGTGTAACTGGAAATCTTGCACTTCGATGAATGCAAACCTTGTCTGATACATCTCCTCCCTCTCCGCTACTGTTGCATATGTAAATTTTTTATTGAAGCAATTTTTGTGTGAGATCGTGAAGCTCTTTTAGAGGTGAGTTAATTTGTAATCTAAATTGCGGTTCACTATGTACTTTCTCTGAGGCTTTTTGAATGTTATTGCACATATAACATGGTTCTTTGCCCATATAAATAGGTGGTCAGAAAAGCAGTGTTGCATTTGCCAAGATAACTTTCGAGAAACCTCACATAGTTTTGCTTGTGAGCCATCCAATCATCTGGTAAGTTTTACTCATTTTTCTCCATTTTTTGACTTCGATGACTTTTTCAGTTAGCTTGTTATATTGTTCTTGCACTATTTGAACTTATAGGAATCTGGTCTTTACATTGAAAATACAATGGAACTAATTAGTGATCACAAGAGGGAACCTCTGCCATCTTACATCTAACTTATAATGGAACATAACCAATCTAATTGTTCCAACCGGCAAAATATTGGGAATCGAACATGTATGCTAGCATGATCGGTGTTTTTTGTATTGCGGCAATCTATACCAAGTAGTTCCAATATCCTATATAGGCTTGGAGAGGAGATGGCATTGGGTTGGATCCAAAAATTTTTGCACATAATTAATGTGGAAATTTCTTTGTTTATAAATGTGGACTTTAAGTTCTACTTTAATGACCTATGACTACTAAAGTTTTATCTTTGTAAATTGCTAGTTTCTTGTCTAAGGATTGATGAGTATGATTCTGTTTCTTGTCTAAGGATTTGAGTTACGTGTTTTTTACTATCCCAAACTGCAGGATTTGGATGTGGTTGAGGCGCTCATTCGAGGGCTAGTCTTGTTCCAAGGAAGGTGTCTGATGGTGAGATTGATTTTTTTGCCATAATACTTCAATTTGACCAATGATGGATTGTCTTTACAGCTAATAGCCATCTTTTCACCTTGATTTGCAGGTTAGTCACGATGAGCATCCAATATCTGGAAGCATGGACAAGCTTTGGGTGGTTTCTCAAGGCAAGGTGGCGCCTTTCTGTGGGAATTTCCAGGATCATAATAAGATACTTCAGTCCTCATCGAATCAGGTGAGTTTAGTTCTTGTCATCAGCCAAGAGTGGTTCAATGGGATCACATCACATTACCTTATAAAACATAAAATGAGGCTTTGTTACATAGAGAAAGCAAAGAAGGATGAAGAGAGGATTGCTGCTGATATACAGGATGTACTCACGGTAACAGTGGCCCTCGTTTGTCATTTTGATTGGGGCTCATGGAGGGATGAGTCTTAAGTTTTTAACATTGAATATGCAGTATCACTTGCCAATAGGTTAAAAAGTTGTACTTTTGACTCTAAGTACAGAATTGCTTTTAGTGACTATATTGTAGGAGCCACAAAATACAATGTGAATTTCTGTATGTGAATTGGTTAGATAATATCCTTTTAACATTTTCAGGTCAATATTCAAAATAAGAAGCTCTCTTTCTTCCCATAACGGTTATGGTATAGATGGAAGGATAAATTGAAAATGGAGGTTTGAATATGTGAATGAAACAGCTAAATTTTGAATGAACTATGTAGGCCGAAACCCATTTAAAAACTGATTACCTGGTCAAAGAATAAAGTTTATCTTTCTTCTATTCAAATTCCCACTCCATCTCTTGATAAAGGTAGCTTTAACCACAAAAAAAAAAAATAATCGTGATTTCATTGTTTAGAGAGGCAACGGTTAGATCAAACTGATTTTTGTTGGACTTTTTGTGATACCATGAAAGGTTCCATTTGTCGCCTAAAGGAGATGGTGGAACTCGAGTCTTCGGTTCATTTTGAAAGCCAGAAAATGAAATTTATTGGATTGTTAATTGATGGAAATTGCCGTAATGTCTTCTCTTCTCAATCAGCTCATCCCACATCGAGATTTGACATGCCTTACCCTCTGTGACAGATTGTTTGCGGTTGTTGATGATATCTCCTGCTTGTTCCAAGGACACAGACAATGTTGCTCTTCTTAAGCAGCAATATGGATGGAATAAAATTACTAATGAGGTCATTATTGTCGTAGAAGCTTATTGAACTCTGAGGGATCGGAGGCCTACCTTGCTGGTCAAGTCGTGAGAGACATCAGCAGGAAGTTTGGTTTTGTGCTCTTCGACGGCTCTTCTAAAACCCCTTTTCTGGCCTGTGTGAGTAACAATAATGTTCATTGGTTTCGTTCGGGATATCGCTCTCAATCTCTCCCTCCACCTCGTGATCTATATCTAATCCTTTCTGTTCTATGAATCATTCAGGATGTTATGGCAGTTTTCCTTCCTTCTGGGGAATTGATTTCGGAGGTAGTCTTGTTCGCTCAGATGATGCAGAAGTGGTGAAGATGGGCTTTGGGAAGTCTTTTGCACCATTCCCTAAAGGTAATTATTTTTTCGGTTTGTTGATGCGGCTCCACTGGAATTTGGTCCATGCATTGCAATGTGAAAAGTAAGAATGGATGAGCTTTGCTGATATTAAGCAGATTTCAGAGGAGAATGTTATGTTGTTGGGCAATAGCATTTTGGAAAAATTGGTTTCGAACATAAATTTATAATCTAAGGTTAAAATGGTGTTCTTTACCTGTATGCATGTATTGAAATGTGCCTTTTCACCTACAATGTTGCTCTTCCAATGATTTTTGAGTGCCAAATCGTTCACCTGTTAACGTTGCCTTCTTTTCCAACTCAGGATGCTTCTTTACCAGCTCTAAATGTTTGAGGAGTTACGAGCATGCACCGAATGAGGTGAAGCCAGTTCCTAGGGTGAATAGCTCGGGCTGAGTGCAAAGCGCTACATTTGAAGTGGTGCAGAGACTAAGGAGTCCAGCATGCCTAGAGTTGGGAGTGCTGCGAACTTGTCCTTGCACTGCCGAGTCATATGCATTGTGGCCCTTTTTTGGCCAGGCCATTAGCTATTGAATGGCCTTCTGTTGCTTATGACCCAGTCACCCTTTCTCATACATTGACAATTTTTTCAGCTCTAATGGTCTGTTGCTCTATGTTGAGAGTTTGAGATGACATTGTTTTTATGCAGCTGTATATGTACTTATAAAACCAAGCCTTTACAGAACCTGATCATGCTTTGTGCAGTAATATCTTTCTGGCATTTCATTTAGCCGTCATGCAAAGTCTATCCAATGTAATGTTTTCCGCATAGAATCTCTACTAGTAAATCAGACCAGGACGATATTGTCATATGAGAACAAATGTGAACCAATATAACTTGGAGCGTGCTGGTTCTCATATGGAAATCAAGTTTACACAACACCTTGTGAAGGGTCATGTGAACTTTAATAACAGACAATGATAGCATGTTAGATATTAAGGCTAAAGCGGTAACCTCTCGTGCAATTTTAAAGCTGTCAAAAGGAGCTTGATGCCTGCCGATACAAACTTAACATGAAGATAGAGGTAGCTATCAATACGATGACTAAAATCAAACTGCAGATTAACCCAAAAAAAAAAAAAAAAAAAAACTTTGCCTGGCCATCTTGGTAGGAGAGACCTCTTTAGTCCTCATCGGCTATGCCCCTGTTGTTATCTGAAAAACGTGCGTTTGTCGATCTCACCCTATTGACATATGAGCTCTCACTAAAATTTCTTACATAAGTAAGTGATGGTTTTGATAGATGTGCAGTCTACATAGCACAGGCTGCACAACTAACCTACTAGTCCTGCTTAAAAAAATTCTGGATATCCACTTCTTTTTGTTTAATTACTCTGCACAAAATTTGTATTCAACGTGTTCATGGATCTCCATACACCATCAAGTATACTGTGAGCACCGTGCTTAAATCAGGTCTCCACCTATCTATATGTAGACTCAGTATCGACTTAGCTTCAGCTTTCGGTAGGTTTGGGGCCTTAAACACCTTGCAGACGCGCTGCTCACCTTTGCCTTTCCTAAATATCAACCTAATTGTGGCTAAATGAGCCAGAACATCCCCACCCGCAGGTTTCTTTGGGTCTGATATGAACACAGCACCGCCTAGATCATCTACGACTGAAACAAATAAATCAAAGACAAAGTCATCAAAAATCATCTTTTTCCTTAACTCAAGGACTGCAGCTACTGCAATGGTGCGATTTGAATGTCGTGTAACATAAACAAAAGCCAGATTGCTTGTGTAAGAAAGTTCAACAAATTTTTTTTAATTATCAAAAGAAAATTATTGCGAACTCAATGGAGATGATGTTGGGTAATTAGCTTTCAAATATTGTGACTAGATTTCTTCTCAGGCTCATAAAAACCATGATATCCACAAACTGTTGACCTTAAACCCATCTGCTATTATGTGTAGTTAAAAACATATTGCACTGGATAATTTTATGTTTTTTTCTTTATGACGAAACACAGTGATTGATAAATTTCATTTCATTTGAGGTTATTCGAAATGACACTGAATAATTTTCTTTTGGTTACATCTCTTATGAAGTCCTATGACCTTTCAATTACATGCCATGCTCGATTAAGTTCCTAAGAGCATATAAGGCTGTATTATTTGCATTCAATTGGCTAAACATAAATAGAAGAAGCAGAAAGGATACTTCGGCCTTACCCTTATGATATATTTTGCATTTGATACACAAAGGTGACATTGTAGTTGACAAATCTTTTGGGTCACCATCACAGTTAGAGAAAGTATCTCATGTCATTCATGAATGGTTTGTTGTCGAGCACATGAAACTTAGGGACAAGCTATGACAAGGGTGACAAAGTGTCCATTGCAGAGAAAGGAAATGAACAAGTGCTTGGGAGCTCATTATATGCCTCTTGCGGTCAATACGATGACTAACATCAAATTGCAGATTAACAAAAAAAAGCACTTCGCCTGCCTTCCTGGTTGGAGAGACTCCTTCAGTCCTTCGCATCAGTGATGCCTCCTGGTGTTATCTGGAATACATGTGTTTGTCAAGTTCAACATATATGGAATATCTCAGTCTCATCTTATTGACAGATGAGCTCTTCCTAAATTTTTTGATAAAATTAAGTGATGGTCTTGATAGATGTGCATCGTCTACGTAACAGCACAGCTAAAAATAACATGTTCATGGATATCCAGGCAACATCAAGTATACAGTGAGTATCATGCTTAAATCAGGTCTCCACCTATCCCTATGTAGACTAAGTATCGACTTTCTCACAGATTTTGATCTAGACTTCCAGATATTTTACTTGGTCTCTGCAGTATGGTCTGAAAAATTTCAACGAAGTATATAACTAGAGGAAGATCTGCAGTATGGCATCATCAATGGTTGGGTATTTTGTTTCCATAGCACAGGCGGCGCATGTAAGTATACTACAAGTATACTGCTCAAATTCTGGTCTCCACCTATCCATATATAGAGTTAGTATCAACTTTCTCTCCGATTGATATTAGATTTCTAGAAATTTCATTTAATGTCGGCAGTATAATCTGGTAAATAAAGTGTATAGCTAGACGAAGATCCAGACAAAAAGGATATAGCTTCAGCTTTAGGTAGGTCTGGGGCTTTGAACACCTTGCAAACCCACTGCTCACCTTTGCCATTCGTAAACATCAACCTAATTGTGGTTGCATGACCCAGAACATGCCCACCTGCATGTTTCTTTGATGCCACTGAAACAAAGAAATTAAAGAAAATGTCATCAAAAAAATTATCCTTTTGGCTTAACTCATGGACTGCAGCTACCATAAGCATCACCAGTTTACACCAAATAGCTGGTTCTTGAGATTTACGAGAACTAGTATGAGCTTAGTGTAGTCACCAAATTGCTATTTTTCAGTGTGCAACCATCATAGAGCTAAATTGGATAAGATCCTTTAATGGATGCATGACTAGGTGGGAGAAATGAGATGTGATGCGGTACCTTGATTGGTCATGTACACTGCCACATTAAATTCCTCGGCTATCTTAAGTAAGCGTGAGAGCATTTGTGCCAATTTTTGCTGCAATTGGGAATCCATTAGTGTCAAACCAGATGAGCTGAAAATTTGCAACTCACATGATTTGATGGTTTCAGAATCAACCTGACGCCCTGCAAGTTCTCCCCTTCCATTATATTCCACTCGAAAGAGAGCGATCACTGAATCCACAATCTGAAAGATATTACTCAGCTAAGGTCAACCATCGACACCTTACAAAATGTGTGCAGTTTGATTCTTGAGCACTGTCTTACCAGGAACCTAAATGGTTCTTCAGACATTTTGGCAGCCAAACTGAGAAGCAAGTTGTACTGATGCTCAGAAGTAGAGGCACGGGCATAAATGATCTTCAAATTCATGGAAAGACTAGATTACAGCAAGTACATTAGCCAGAAAAGAAGGAAGACTTGCCACCAGTGTAGAAAGCATTGCTTACATTACATGCGACGGCACCAGGATCCATGCCAAATCTTTCAGCTATTTGTACAATTCGATCATGGCAACTGCAGGTGTACCAAGTTAAGAAAGTGCATATGCACTTACATGGACATAAGCCGAGTATGAAACAAAAGCAGCTTTGTTGAGGTCAAGAAAATGACCAACAGATTATAATAGGATACAAAGTTTTTTCTGTGGCGAGGTATGCTACCTTGCCATTTGCCCCTCCCACGTGAGTTGGCAGCTGGAAAAATTGTTAGGATCGTGGAATCCACAAACCATAAGATATCATCTCATGGAACGGGATCAGCTTTAATGAAGAGTGATGGAAAGAAGGGAAAATAATGTTGTAGGATTTGCATATATAGTAGAGTACTTCAAGCATCCTATTCAACTGATGATCAACCCAAGTCCAAGTCTGACAATGACTAAGGCTTCTGATTGGTTATGACCTAGTACGCTCTCCTGGCCTTTTTCCTACTTGGTTTGAACCACTATAGATTGTGTGTTCCAGTATGCTGATTGCAGTTTACAGAAGATGAGAGTGCCAAACTTCCAGAATCACCTAATAAACACGTTCCGATGCCAAGATTAACCACAGCTTTATTCTTTACTAGAAATTCAATCATTATCTTGCTATTTATGTTGTTCATCTAGGAAACATAACATGAAATAGAAGTTAACGACAAAAACCTAACATGCAATTCAGACCAACCTGAGTAGTAACAAACAGGGTATGTGCAAGCTGTGTTTTCCCAGACCTGAAGTGACGTTAGCAGCATTTTCTGAGAAAGCCAACTAACAAAAGCAACTAAAAGTTCATCAAGGGTAACGTTATTGGACTGTGCTTGTCACCGAGATACGCCAAATGCTTCTGTAATTGCCTGAGTTTCAGTACCACCTGTTTAACATTGCAGAACCAGGGAAAGTTGTTTTTGTTGAAACGCATGAAGAATAATATACACAATCTACAAAAGAAAGTCTATTACCGCCTAAAAGCTCATTGAGGGCTTGGCTTCCAGTTGTGATGCAAATAACCGACTTGCTCTGGAAAAAATGAAGACATTGAAAGTACTTTGTGCTGTGAGATAAGTAATGTTTAGAGCAAGTGCAGTTCTCTACAGTCGATATGCTAATATGCAGGCTTTATTTCAAGGGTCAATGACTCATTCAGGTCTTCCGAACCACTTTTAGCTCGAAATTTGCCGAATTAAGGACTTACTCTGAGCATAACTTACTCTGAGCATAGCTTCAATTCCCGTAATAAAACGAGAATTCTGATGAAAACAAAGAGAAGTTATTGTGAGATGCATATAGAAGTTGCAATTGATTACAGCGCCATCTCAGGATAAGAAGAAATTAAGCTCTAACCACTATCTTTTCAGCTGATTCGCATATCTTATCAACTTTTGCTTCAGATAAACCTTTGGTTCTAGTTAAGTGCTACAAAAAAAAAAAAACAAAACAAAACAAAACAAAGACAGAGGAAATCACCTTAGCCAAATAATACCTCCACTTAATTTATGGAACTGAATATCAGATATACCTTCTCTGTATGCATCATCAAGACATTTGCAAGTGTCGATCCCTGCATCCTGTATCTTTTTCACATCTCCAGCATGGATTCCCTGAGAAATACCTGCAAAAAAAAAAACAACCCACCATCGTGTTTAACTCTATATTTTCTGGTGAATGTAGAATGTCAAGTGTTCCAATAGTGATTGTTGACGAATTTAGCTTAGGAGATTCGTTATTAATCCATCTATGCCATAAATACGTGGATAATAGATGTACCAATGGTGCAATTACTATGTGACGTAACATAACAAAGGCCAAATTGCTCTTGTATGATTTAGAAGACATACGTCAAAGAGGTGAATTAGACGTATCATATTCAAGTAGTAGCGGAAATTACTTCTCATCATTTAAGGAAAGAAAATTAAACTATCGTATGCACAGAAAATCACGACAAGTTCAAGAGGAAGTCGAATGGAAACTCAGAATCATTCTTGGCAATCACATCACGAAAAGGAAATGAATTGAAATTTGCGGAGCTCATGAACTCACTTGAGAACTGAAATGAAGGGGTTTCTAGTCTACTGAGTCACAGGCTCCAGCCTTAACATGAACAGCTTTTCCATCATCCTGCATAAGCTCTTGCTTGGACATTTCATTTTTTTCTCCTGAAGATTTACCTTCAAATCTTTCGCTACGATTTTCTCTTGCCCCTGGTGCTTCTTGTTCAAAAGAATCAAGAATAGAAGGAATTCCTTTAAATAACATATTCATTCCATCGTCTGACCCACGTAGCTTTCCATCCTTTCACCTTGAGCTTCTTGGCAAGCTTCCTTTCCAATTTCAGATCCTCCTCGGCAGATATATCAGCTTTCCGCATTACACGCTCGAGATACTCTTCGATCTTAGTCTTTGATTTTCTCTTCACATTATTCTTCACTTTGCTGCATTTCAGCGAACCAGAATTGTCCTCCAATGAAGACTCAAGCTTAACCATCGTGTTAAACTAAGTTTTCTGGTGAATGTAGAATGTCAGGACAAAAGCATTTCCTAGATCATCACTGACAATCTAGCGTTCCAACAGATATTATTGATGAATTTAGCTTAGGATATTCGTTATTAATCCAGCTACGTCACGAATACACGGGAAAAAAGACATCCAGTGGATGTCACGTAACATAACGAAGGCTGAATTGCTCTTGGATGATCAGAAGACAAAAGCTAAAAACCATCGTACGCGCAGGAAACCGCCACAAGTTCGAGAGAAAGGCCGAGATGTAAAAACACCAATGGATTCACGGCGATGTTCCAGGAAAATCGAGCTAAACTGAGCAACCGAAACCGAAATCGAAATCGAGCTCATCCACTCAGCAGTATTCAGAGTCACTTAACATCGACATTCGAAGAGATATACAGTTAACTTGAGAACAGAGACCAGAAAATCACGATGATCAAACTTAGAATCAAACGACGCACTGGAACATCGACGAGAAAACGGAAGCGACGAGATGAACAGAGAGCAGTTGCCTACGCTCTTCGTCGATCGTGAAACTCAAAAGCATCTTCGACGGTGATGGAGTGCGACGATCGGGCATGGAGTTCGGTGCGTCTGCGCAGGAGAAGAGACTTTCAAAATTTTTGTGGATTTTGGAAACGATCGCAAATTGGAGGGAATCTATATATATATATAGAGGCGGGAAGTGGGGAAGAATGGCTATTGGCTTATTTTCTTTTTTTTTTTTTTTTTCTTTTTTAGAAAAAGAGGTTTGATGGAGTTTTGTTATTATAAATTGAGGTTTAATGGATCTGATAAATTCTTAAAATCTTTTTAAATCCACTCTTAAAGAGGGTGAGAGAAAATTGGGTATGACCTTCTTTTTTTTTTTTATTTCACACTAAGTAATTTAGTTCGATTTGGCTTAATTTTGTACTCACCTTCGTCTCACTTGATTTATAATTTTCTCAAATTGAACCACATAAAGTTCTTCTTAGAAAAGGAAAATAATCGATATGCGTTGTGATCAATTCTTAGTTTAACTGCATTGTGCTCAAACTCCACACTTATCCCTCGTCAAATCATGAAAATATCAATCAACAATTAAGCTTATTCGGAATGACATGCCAAGCACTTACTTGTGACCGATTTGATTGTGCTGCACCTAGATTGGCACATAGCCTAAAATTTGTAACTAGGTGATTTGGTAAGGAGTGACGGACATGGAGTGTGTTTAATGTCTAGAATTTGATTAAAATTGAACCATTTCAACTCCAATTTACAAAAATAAACAAATTAGGCTTAAAATTTAAAATCATTAGTAATTGAACGAGTTTTTGAACATATATCTAATGAGAAGAGGTCTAGCCGTCTACAAATACAAGATGCAATGCTTGGTTTCGATATGATTCAACTTATTTCTTTTACTAAACTTTATCGTGATTTTAAATTGGATCTTTCATGTGATTTTCGAACACCTCCATTTTTATAAAAGCACAAGAATATCACCATTTTATAGCACATGAAACTCAGGGACATCTATGACATGAAGGACAAATTGTCCATTGTAGAAAAAGGAAATGAACAAATGCTTGAGAGCTCATTATATGCAAAAGGCGATGGAAGAGATGATGATATTCCTGGGTATGGCATTTTTCAGTCGAATAAACTAGAAAGATCCTTTCTCTTCTTTTTTGTGGAGGATAGATTGATTACTAGCATTAAGTTTCCTTATTTGATTTAGCGCATACTTAAATAATTCTAGATTCACCGTTTCTTCATATAATCTGTTATCTTTGTTGGTGGGACCTTTTTTTGGTTTTCCTTTTTCCTTTTTCTTTTTTTTTTTTTTGGTGTAATAGCACTATTTTGTCAGTATTGATTATAAACTAAATGAAGATGTAGATGTTAAAACTTTTTCTTCCCTCTTAACTGAGATTTTTTAGCATGTTAGATTGAAGTTTGTGAAATGCCAAAGCTAAGATTGTTTTAATACCAGAATTTTAAGGAGAATGTCAAAGTATAAGTCATAGTTCCAGCTAGAGCAACGACGGGAGTAATGTACCTCATTTGGAGTATTACGAAGGTTTGCCTGCATCCTCATTTGCTCAAGGAGAAAGAGGAGCATCCCATGATGGTGTTCGCTGGGAAAGGGGTCCCTGACAAATATCTTTTATCAAATGGGCAAATCTTTGGCTTTTTTGTGTAAAAGCGGACTTTGTGTTGTTTCGAAAAGGAAGCGACTAATTCTACTCTACATGCGATAAAGTAAAGGGAAAATAAGAGATAAAAAGCGTACAATAAAATGTAAATGTGCGAAATTAAGAAAAAAGATAGCCAAAAGACAAGTATCCTTGTAATTATTGATTGTCGAAAGGTCCTTTACAATCGTGTCTCTTTGGCTATTTATAGCTAGTTTCACAAGTTACTGCTCTCGAATAGTTATTATCTTCAATTTCAAACAGCTTCCGGTGATTCCAGTACCACGCCAATAACTGCATTGCCTTATCCATAGTGTCGTCGGTACCAAGCCCTCGAAACCATCTCCATTCTTATCATTTTGCTTCCGCGTGGTTATTAATTCCGAACCCTTGGTATTTTTTATAACTGGCTACTTTCTTACGATCTGGGCTTAATGGGCTTTCCTTTTGTTCAAGGCCCAACGAGCCAATTTTGGCGCCAACAAATGGTAATTACAATACCCAAACCTCTATCCGTATAATAACTCGCTATCATCTTCAATTACACAGTAATGCATGCGCACCACCTCAATTCATATTAGACCGTCAAGTTTTAAGTCGGGATTGAAGCTTTGCACCGATATTTTCAAACTTGGCCGGTCGTAGACGTAGTCAGATTGCCAGTTCGTGGTTCAGTGGGTCCAAACAGTTGGCCTAAGCGAGAAGTGGTGGTGATGTTACGAGCAAACAATTATAGATATGTAATCGCCCTTTCAACACATGAATCGTATTGTCCTTGGTGGTAAAGCCCAGCGCGGTGGTCCTTTGAGTTGAGTACTGGAGTCCTTCCATGTGCAACAGCAGCCAGAAGCCCAGTTTTGTACCCGTAGGACACAAAAACTGGGGATCTAGTTTTGGAAACCAGTTTGTTTCGCTGATTTAGCGATTGAACCGGATGTCAAACTGTTTCGATCTGATATTAGCAAAGGCCGTCCATGCATGTACATCCAGATTGATTTACTTTTGCTTCGTCTGACAAGCAACCAATCGTTTTTACTGTGAATTCTTGATTTCAATCTATTGCTGATGAAGCAACTGCTCTTCCTTAAGTCATCGAGACTAAGGTGCCAGAAAAGAAAAAGATGTACCGAATTTCTTTGCAATCAACCGATCCCCAGTAAAAGAAAGAAAGGTGCAATGTAAGCATAATATTCACAGTTTGAATCGGGGTTGCCTCACAATCACAAGCGATCACTCCAGCAAGAAGTCCTTCAAGATCGTTATCTAACCATCCTTAAAAGAGTATGTCCTTGTCAGGGACGTCGATCTTCTTCTTCAACATGGAGACCTTTGGAGTTTAGAAGCATGTTCTTCTCACTGTGCTGCTTCACCTCCTCCCACATCAGGTCCCTTTCGTGGAACACTTCCGGCAGTAACCCCCTCAGGACAACAGTCTCCTTCCAAGAGTCTTGCAGGTTGTTCTCGGGCTCGCTTATCTTCTCGTCCTTCTCCAGCATCTGTTTGTTTTTTTAATCTTTTTTTTGCGGGATTCCCATGACGAAGTCTTTCAGGAAGTAAACAAACGCTCAAGAGTGATGAACAAATACACGTAGAGGCCATCTTGCAATGAAATGAGACATCTTTATCATTCACACAGGTTGTCTTCAAAGAGTACGGAATACCTGAAGTTCCAGGTCTTTTTAAGTTGTGGGCGACGCAAGAAAGATTGTCTAGTGCATTCTGAACTTCGTGTTTGACAATATCAGCGCTTCTTACTGCTGTTGCAAGTTATGGCTTGGCGCTGCACAACTCCCAGCTCTTTACAGCTGAGCTTCTCTTACAATAAGCTTAAGCTCGTCATTAAACTCTCTGCTTCAAGCTCTGATATCAAAGTATCCTGGGGGAGAATCAGAAAAATTCATGAGGACCCTCTTTGGATATGTTGCGGAGCAGTAGTTATGTGTGTCCATGGAGAGTAAAATCCTTCAAATTAGTCTTCAAAAATAGAAACTGTCAGCTGGATATTATAACTAAAGTTGACTCTTGAGGATATACTATGAGTCATCATGCAATGGGCATGGGCAGCTGTACAACATGCATTACATCATCCATAGACCCAACAGAAAGCATTAAAATGTGTAGGGAAGGGACAAATCAGAGCAAACTGAATGGATGATAGAGAAGAAAGTATCTTATTGCAGGAGAAAATAAACATACAGTGGAAAAGCGCATGGACCAGGGAAATAACATACATGCAAGTTGCTGCGCAGCGACACAATCATGCGCGACTAAGTTTCCCTAAACGAAGGAAAAGAACAACAAAGGATGAAGATCACATAATGAGAAAAGCATGACTCAGTTTACCAGTAAAGGCAATCTTGCTGTTGTGTTTTGCAAAGGCTAAGTAAGCAGCAGATTACTCGGTGCATGTAAGATTTCTACCTTGTTCAATTGTGTTTTGGCTGTAAGGAACAAATTGAGAGAGATGGAGTGACTAGCGGGTGATAATAAAGGGCCTACAAGTGGCCAGGCAGCAAGTTGATGTTGCTACTGCCCTTTGATTACACTAACAGAAGACAACTATAGAGCAATCAGGTTTCCAATGAGATCATCTAAATAGGAAAAATCGTCAATTTTCTCAACTAGAATTTTTTTTCCCCTCTTTGATAACTTTTCTTGATTCGATAGGTTTTTCCTTTTGATAAAAAAAGACACTAAATTAGTAATAATAAGATCCATTTTATTAGTAAGTAGAGTTTCTCTAGAATTGCAAATAGTGAATAGAAAATACTAATTTTCGAGCTCTGTTTTTTGCTAAAAAGTTTCATGAAAACACACTTTTCGTTAATATATATCTTGTAAATATTGACTTAAAAATGGACATAATCACAATTTAAAATAGCCAAGATAATTGTCATCCCAACCCCATAATTACTTATTTAGAATTTCTCACATCTTACACTTATTTAACTTTCCTTAACTAATTTTCACCTTTAAACACTTATCTTGCTCGACAATCATTTATTTTTATATTTTTTAGACACGCATACATGTGTGCTATTCAACTAGTCTGTAATAGTAAAATAGTAAGTCAATGCAAAGCACGTGCAACGACAATAGTGATATGAAGCCAATTGTATCGTATAGTCTTTCTTGAACTCAGACCTGTTAAATTGGTAGATCGTGTTAAGGTTTGAGTATGATCGAAAATGGTCTGACTTGTATCAACTCTTTTAACCCATACTATCCCATTTTTGTGCAATATAATTTCAACAACCTGTACCCAATCCAATCCAACTTGGACTCAACTCATACCCACACAACCTAAGCTCCAATTTTCAGCAATCTAATGAAAGGAGGTACATTTCAAACTCACCGAGACCCATATTGCCACCTCTACTTGAAGCGTAATCGTACTTTGGGCTCTGGAATTCACTTAAATGATTGAATTCGGCCAGCTGAGTGTAAAGAGCTAAGTTGATTTGAGCTTGCAAGGGACGTAGCCCTCCTTCTTCTTCATTAAAAGGGTTGGTTTTCTACCATGATTTTTTGGTTGGCAAGGTTTCCCCGTTCTTTTACTCTCACAACATTTTCAAAATCTTGTCATCTTTGCATTCATATTCTCATCAACCCGCACTCTACACCTTTTGCTAAACCCAGCATTATCGTCCTCCGAAAGAACTCAATGTACTATTCATTTATTCGAATTTTTTTTTCGTAAAAAAAAGGCAATATCGATTTAAAGCTCCAACACCGAAAAAGCCATTTCATCCTTAACAAATCCACTTTAGGCTTCTTCCCCTAAGTTGTACATATGATTAGTAGAGGTGGCAGAATGGGTTACGCACCCATTTTTTTAACTCATATTTAATGGGATAAATTACCATAGGGTTGCTCAAATATAGGTTCAAATGGATGTAATAAAATAAATCATAACTAGTGATGGGTTCTGATATGTCTGGAAAGAACCCACTTTTGACCTATTTGTTCAAAATAAGGTAATTTGGTCCGAAGGTGCCACTTCCTCTGTTGGTCCGTCTGTCCGTCCTTGTGGTACAAGTTGGGCTTTTCAGGCCCAAAGCAACAATGGCCTATTCTTTTTCTGTGTTTTTCTCTTTTCAATTTTCGGGTGTAGGAAATGATTGTGTTTAAAATCTTTGAAATGGAAAAGATTTTACTAGAGTTGAAAATTTTCCATCCGATGCCTTACAGAAATAAGAAGAAATATTGGTTTTGGTATGTCATATGTCAATCTCCCTATATAATCTAACTAAGAATAAAAAATTCTTATCGATAATTTATAAAGCCTTGCATATTTTGGAGTATATTATGACGCTTGGAATTAAATGGATTGCTTGTCTCTTATTCCATACACTGACATAGTAACCATGCCAATGATGAAAGGATTTAATCATATAACTTCACCGTGAAGCTAGAAGTTAGAACATCAAATTACAAAGTCCCTGCATAATTTACAATTTGAAGATTTTTATTTATTTTATTGCTTAAAAGAGTATAAATCTATATCAGATATGTCTTTCCAAACATGGTTCTTATGTTGAATTAGATAAATTTCTTGCGTGAAGAGAGATACAGAAGTATTCTAACCACTTAATTCATCAAATTTTTTAGTAATTTCTTGTTGCTCATTTTTTTTTTCATGTTTAATTTGTTTTTAATTTTATGACAAAAAAAATTTGTTTTTAATTTGCTAGTTTTTCCAGTATGTTATTTTCCATATTTAAGGGAAATAATTGCTAAGAATATGACTCCATATTGGATTGGTATAAGTCGATTTTGGGTCGAGTAGAACCAAAACTGTATTGAATAAAAACGGATCAAAATACGAATTAAATTGGTAAATTTGAACCACCCATTTTCAACCCACTCAAATCCAATTGGACTTCTGACCAAATAAAAGAAAATCTAATTGGACTCATCCTTTTAATAGGTCCAATGATTAGCAACAAACTTACACATTAGCGATTATTATGAACCGAATAACGCTATAAGGAGGTCTGTCTAGTTATAGCTATTCGATGGGCTGTGATGACAAGCTCATCTATCTCGGACTGAGCCTTAAGTGTAATTGCTAAGCACTACGACAAAATTTTTGGGGAAATTTCTTACCAACGGTAGCCTCCCCTGCCCTTTTTCACACAAGGAGAAAAAAAAAAGAAACAAAATTCAAAGAAGCCCTTTCACCAGAACGCCCTCGCCCAAACTCAAAATTTACACCACCGCGTGCGGCGACTCTGGTTTAAAGTGGAGGGTAGTTAAGACTTTTCGCAGAGAGCACTCGCCATCGCTTTCTTCTTTGTCCGCCCCGCTCCCGTTCGCTCCGGTCTCCTCTTTTGACCAAAGACCACTCGCGTCGTCGTCATTCCTGCGGCCAGCGGCGGTGGCGCTGCTTCGGACGACGACTTGTGCCTTGACGTGTCCGGGGAGAACCTGGAGGACTCGCTGCTGTTCCCGACCTTGAATGGGTCCTCGGTTAAGGACCTTTGC
This sequence comes from Eucalyptus marginata, assembly GCA_014182565.1. NCBI lineage: Eukaryota > Viridiplantae > Streptophyta > Magnoliopsida > Myrtales > Myrtaceae > Eucalyptus > Eucalyptus marginata. Next base: position 12,152,483 of record CM024586.1, on the reverse strand, counting down.
TTGTATCAGAACAAGTTCTGTCTGCTCCCAAAGTGGGTTGGGAAGCTGAGGAGGCTGAAGAGGCCGAAGTTCTTCGCGAGCGAGGTGAATTTGTTCCCGAACGAGTTGGGGAATTTGGTGGGGTTGGAGTGCTTGCAAGTGAAGATATCGCCTCCCTGGCTAAATGGGCTGGCGCTGCATAAGTTGGAAGGGCTGAAAGTGCTCGAGCTCAGTAAGGCTCTGCGCTGGCCTTCGGTGTTTCCTTTGCTCGGCGAGATCGCGCACCTCAAGTGTTTGACCAAGCTCTCCGTTTGTCATTTCTCAATAAGGTATGTTGTTGGAGTTATTGTTTGGTATGTTTAGTTTTGAAGTTTTTCTTTTTGTTTGATTGGGATTGAGTCATATACAACGTGTCCTGTGCATTGTGCAGTTCTGTGAATTAGTTAGATCGAGTGTTTGGGGACTGTCGGGAGGAGAAATTTGGTCTTTTAAGTTAGTACTCCGTTCCGAGGAGGAAGGAACTAAGTTTGCTGGGGCTTATACGTGGTTTTCGAGGACCATTTGACGGTCCTTTAGCTTTGGTGCTCTAGGCTGGGCATATTTCTGTTCTCTGTCTTGACACAGGATGCATTTGGTATGTGTTATTTCAACGTGGCATAATGTGTACAAACCCTGGTGTAGCTCTTTTGGCAAGCAGTTTTCATGGTTGCTTTAGTTAGTTGCCTCCATGAAGTTTGTGTTGCAGTTTTGACTCGAGATCGTGCAGTGTTATTGTAAAATTTATGGATGGTGAAGTATGCTGTTCATCTCTCATCTGAACAGGAAGAAATAAATTGTTCATCTTTCTTTTAAGTCTTTTCCCTTGGAATGTTGTGATTACATGTCGACAAAAGTGGCACCTCTTGTTGATATGTACTCATTTTGGAAATTCTTTATTAATTGATTTATGTTATTTAATTCCTACCTTCCAATAATCCATCATTATCAAGATGAGTGTAGAAAGTAGTTGATATACTCGTGAGTGTTTGATATCGTGTTGCATGATAACCATCTTAACCTTTTCTCCTGTCCCATTCAATATGACTAAAGTAAGCTTGAAATAGTCATCCATGTCCTGATGCATGTTTTGAAGTTTAAATATTGGAGGTGAGGGCTATTTCTTAAATTCTCAGGCAACATCGTGTTCAAGGAATACTATGAACCAAAGTACATTGTATGGGAACATTGATGGAGCCAGGCTTAGGTTCTTTTTCTTTTTTCTTTTTTTTTTTTTTTGGGGGGGGTTGGAAGTCATTGATGAACCTATGGAGCCAAAAATCTTTTTGCACGAAAATTTTGAATAAATTTAAATACGGTAAAGTGGAATTATTTTTAGACCAAAAAAAAAAAGTGGAATTATTCATTAGTAAGTTAAACTATACAAATCTCTTTGAAGTTTAGTGGTATTTTGTTCTTGAACTTTTCTGTATGATTTCTATTTCAGTTATTTGGAGAAGGAAAAAAATATTTTTTGTTGATGACTACATATGATAATTATATATAATGTTAAAATTATGTCTAGCAAGAAATTTTGCACTATAGTATTAAAATTAAACAAAGGATGGATTCATCCATATATAAATAATAGTTTATAAGGATGGACAAGTTTTGCCTAAACAAGATAGATAGGCATACTTACAAAAGTGTATATATGTCATCAGTAGAAAATCATACTTATTCCAAGAAAATTATAAAGAAGAAAAAGATTGAATAACATATCAATAGACATTAGATAGAATCTAAGCAGATGTAATGTTAAATGATTACTTTATCAAGACATGATAAATGCAATTTGAGTTCATTATTTGATTTGCATCTTTCAAATAAAATGAAATTATTTTTTAGTTACTTCTAAATTTCAGTACAGGTTTGAGAGAAAACAACTGTTTTAGCTATAACTATTTTAAGTGAAAAAACAAAAAAAGGCACACACTTTGTATGTGCAATGACTAATAAGCAAGAAATAAACTAGACCTTTGTATATATTTAGAGGAAGAAAATTCAGCAATTTCAATTTGATAATACAGTCAAACACTCTCATGTTGAAGATGACACGGAAGACGGTAAAAATGAGCCAAGTCAAGGAAGCTCATGGCAAACATATAACGTAATAAATTTATGAACCCGATTCAAGATCCAATAGCAGGTTGACATCGGTAGGCCCTCTTGAACTGGCCTCCATGCATAGCCTGCGAAGTTTGAATCTTCAGTTGCCTAGAAAACCAGTCTTCTGATGATTTATTTTGCGCCTGTTCATGGAGTTAATGTTCGAAGATGCTCTGTTTCTATATCAGAATTGCACCCAGACCTTTTCTTTCACGCTAGGCCGTGGTATAATAGACATCTGTACTTTTTGTTCGTCTCTTTGATACTTTTGTAGATGAATGTTCAGCTAGAGAAATTAACATGGATATTTTCTGTAGATTTTTGTTATTATTCAAGCGCAATAAGCTCCTCAGTTTTCAAATACCTTCTTGGATATCCTGTGATGTAGACGGAAAGTAGTTGTCTAATGATGATTATGCCTATTCTTTGGCTGAAATGGAAGTATATGAATCCACTCCAGACGATGAAACGACGATCTCTTGTAGCAGAAAGTTTTCTAAAAGATGCAAAATTGCCGATTCATGGAAGGAATGTAACCAAATTTGTCTTTTCCGGTGACGTGGGCGCGATCGCAAAAGGGGAAGATTCGTTCGTTGACATAACAGAAATTGATAACGCAGCGCCAAGGCATTATCCCAAACTAGAGTCGCCCAAGGAACTCGATCTTTTTTAACTCTGATTAAATTCCAGGCCGAGGCAACCGAAAAAAGGCCCGAAGAATCACCTCACCAAAGGAACCGGTCACAAACATTAGAAAGCACTGGCAAGGAGAAGCCCCAACTTTCCAGGCGGGATTTAAAGGTCGGGGCAGAAGTGTACAGTTCAGAGACAGCTGCCTTCTTAGATAAACCCGAGTCCTCCATTACAGTGGAAGAAACAATTGCGTCCAAAGGACCACATGGAAGCCAGTTATCATGCCACAGAGATGTTTGCATTCCATTGCCAATTTTCCAGCAAAATGACTGGCGAAAGTAGGGCCTAAGCTGCAAGATTTTTTTCCAAGCCCACGAGCATAGGGTTGGTTGAGGAGAAATCCAGAAATTCACTCTCTTTAAGAAATTTGAGTGAATCCAACGACACCAGAGTGACTCCTTATCAGTAAATAGGAACCAAATGTATTTGAGCAAGGAAGCTCTATTGCAATCTTTAAGGTTTCTAATAGCCAAGCCGCCCTCAGATTTTGGCACGCAAATATCTAACCACGAGACTTTGGCCCCGCCTTTTCCCAGGGCAGAACCTTTCTAAAGAAATTGTGTCAAGATGCGCTCAATATTCAGAAGAACAGCAGCAGGTAAAGAAAAGACACTAGCCCAAAACGCCTGAATGGAATGGAGAACGGACCTTATAAGTTGGAGTCTCCCCGCAAAAGAGAGAAACCGATGAGCCCAAGATTGGACTCTTGCTGTAATACGGTTGATCAACTTAGTGCAGTCGGTCTTGGTCAATCTAGAAGAGATGATAGAAACCCCTAGATACCGAATAGGGAGTTTGCCTTCTTGAAAACCAAATGCAGATAGAATATTCCTCTGAAGGGAAGAGGAGGCCCTCGATAGGAAAACATCACTTTTGTTTCTATTCGATACAAGACCGCTCCAAGAGGAGAACGTGTCAAGGCTCCTTTTAAGCACCACCGCCGACTTCCAATCCGCACGGCAGAACAGGAAGACGTCATCAGCGAAAAAGAGGTGGGAGAGTCTCGTAGATTTACATCTCCAGAAAAACTTGAAATCTTTGACGGAGGTCCTCAGATTGATGATGCCCGAAAAAACTTCCATCACAAGGGTAAGTAGATAAGGAGACATCGGGTCTCCTTGCCGGATGCCTCTGCCACTAGCAAAGAAGCCGTGAAGCTCCCCATTGATAGAGATAGAGAACATAGGCGTGCGAACGCAAACCATGACCAGTTTAATAAACCACTCCAGAAATCGGAAGGCTAGAAGGGTTAACTCCAAGAAATCCCAATCCACGGTATCATAAGCTTTGCCGAAGTCAACTTTAACGGCACATTTCGGAAGATAAGGATCAAGGTGAAAACCTGCAAATAGCTCATGTGCCAATAAAATGTTGTCTCTAATCCTCCCACCTCTGACAAAGGCATTCTGAGCAGGATTAATAATATTGTTTAGAACCATAGCAATCTGATTTGCCAAGATTTTTGTAATGACCTTGTAAATAGTATTGCAGCACGCAATAGGTCTGAAATCAGTAACCTTGCAAGCATTAGGTACCTTAGGTATTAACGCCAAAATTGTAGCATTAACTTCTTTCAGGAGACGACCCGAGGAAAAGAAGTCCTTCACAGCCTAAATCACCAAAGGTCCAACAATTCTCCAATTGTTTTTATAAAATTCAGCAGTGAAGCCGTCAGGGCCCGGAGCTTTACCTCTTGGAAGAGAAAAAATGGTGTCTTTAATCTCAGAGTCCAAGACAGGTGTAGCAATGGAGCAAACCTGGGCATCCGAGAGTGGGCTGCGAATAACCTGCTGCAAGTCTTCTAGGGACGGCTTGACAAGGGCAACATGGGGGGATAATAGATCCAAGAAAAAAGAGACAAAAACCTGTGGCACCCGAGTTGGATCGGAAATAAGAGAGCCAGAGGAGTCCTTAACAGAGAGGATTCGATTGGTGATGTGTCTCGCCTTCACAGAATTGTGGAAAAACTTTGTGTTGCGATCTCCCTCCTTAAGCCATTTAACTCTTGATTTTTGGCGATAAAAGGATTCTTCTTGACCACGAAGGTCTATGAAAATACGCCACTGGCATCTTTCAAGTTCTGCAGATCAACATTATTAGGGTCAGATTGGAGACCAACCTGAGTAGACCGAAGAGCTTCTCTAGCTTCAGTAGTTCTAATAGAGATGTTCGAGAAAGCTTCTTGGTTAAGCGATTTGAGGCGAGCCTTTAGAAATTTCAATTTAGAGACAAGCCTAAACATGGGACAGTCAATCACTGGAGGGTTCCATGCTTGCTGGACAATAGTTAGAAAGTTTGGATGCTCAGTCCAGAAGTCGAAGAATTTAAAAGGCTTCTTCTTGGACGGCGGATTAATAACCTTGACAAACATTGGGGGGTGATCAGATATTCCGGGGTTCAAAAAAGCCGCTTCCGAGAAGGAGAAGTCGATGTTTCATTTAGTGTTAACTAAGACCTTGTCAATCTTCCTTTGCTTCCTAGAGGAACCAGCCGAAGTTGACCAAGTATACCGGAGACCAACATACCTTAGGTCCACTAATTTTGTCTGGTCAAGACAAAGCCGGAAATCATCAAAACATGGCAACCATGTATTAGAACCACCAAAACGATCAGAAGGGTCCTTTATAGCATTGAAATCGCCCGCCACGAGCCAAGCCAAATCCTGAAAAAGATCATTGCAATGGATGAGATCCTCCCACAGAGACCTGCGTTTGACAAAAGTGTGCTCTCCATACACCGCCGAAATGCAGCAGGAGGTATTGACGGCATTAAGCTTGAAGCGGCCATGAATAGCCTGAGCACTAGTAGAGATAAGATCAAAATTTGCAAAATCCGGGTTCCACCCGAGCCAAATTCTACCACGCGGGGCACAATCATAGTTGGCAACCCACTTCCAACCTCTCAGCAAGGTAAAAGATACGGAATCAAAAAGAGATTCAAGAACTTTAGTCTCAAAAAGCCCCACCAGGCACAACTTATTTGAAGAAACAAACTTTCTAATTTCCGCACGTTTGATGGGATTCAACATGCCTCTAATATTCCAGAAGCCAAAAAACATTAGGAAGGGGAACGGGGACTTACCTCCTCTTGGAGGCCTTGCGACTAGTAGAAATCGCCTTAGGAACAGCCGAAGGGGGCGGTGCAAGAGGGTCCGGTGGAAGTAACAAAAGTTGGTCCTGAACGCTCGTAACCGCCTTAGGAGAACTCGGGCCTTTTGAGGACAGGGGTCTATCTGAGAGCAGATCATCATCACTCGGAGCAACCAAACTACTCACACTACAAATCTCATCTACATCCAAATTATGGTGAGAGCCAACAGGGGACGAGAGACTTGACTTCTGCTAGGATCGCCCTTGATTAGCTTTGATAGTAACCTGAGAGGAGCTTTTCGGAGGCTTGGAGCTCACCATAGTAGCTAGGTTCGACGATAGAGGGGACTTCAGTTTCGAGAACTGCCCCCTTCACTGGGCGGGGCAAGACGGAAGGAAGCTTCATCCTTGGCTGGAGACTGCTTTTTCTTCTTATTCTTGACCTTCTTCCAACCCAAATCAGCAAGAATAGGATCAGAAGAGTCTTGAGGCAAAGTCGCCGGGGCTGGAATCTTGTCTTCACCCAAACCAGACGGTCCAACAAGAAGGATGTTGGTGGGATCAGGGACTACAGGCAGCGGCATCTGTGGTGTAGCCGAAGGTAAAACAGGGGCCAAAGAGGCCTCAACCACCACTTGCTGAGCAGGGGCAATATCCAGCGGAGAGGGAAGAACCGTATCTGCAGCAGGAGCAGGACGAACTCCGGATGTAGAGACCAAAGGTTGTGCTTCTGAAGCACGAGCAGAAGGTTTTTCAGCAGATGGAGGGCACTTGTGACCAAAAATTCCGCAACTCGAGCAGGCGACTGGCCTCCATTCATATTCTACTCCAACCTCAATGGTTTCTCCTTCATGTTCTAGCTCAATTGAGTCACACTTGTGACCAAAAATTACGCAACTCGAGCAGGCACTTGTGATCGGCAGTTATCTCAACGCAGACCCGCGCAAACGACATTGCCTTCAATTGTTCAGTTCGGTGATCCACATATAATGGTTTCCCCAAAGCACTAGCCACTTTACCAATGGATTGTGCTAACTAGAAAGAGTAGGGCAACTTCATTAGCTTCACCCATACCGGCACTGAAAGCTGGGCGGCTTTCCTGAGCTCCAAACCAGGGGTCCACTGCTGCAGAGCTAGAGGAATTCTAGCAACGGTTATAGGGTCGCCTTCAAGAAGTTTCCACCTAAAGTCCCTGTCCGGGATATGGAGAAGGAAGGATCCTTGTCCATTGGACATGATCTTGAATAGGTTTGGTCCCCAAGCTTTTTTTAGAGCCTCCTCAACAACTTTAAATGGGAGGCGTCACCCAAGAAAGTAACCCAATAAGCAGTCGTGTAGCTTAGGATCTGCCGCTTGTAAATCTTGCTCTGTCATAACAATGACCAGTTTGTTGTTCCTAAAAGTCGGAGGGGTATATTCCAGCTCGTACCCTTTAGCCACGGTCTTCACAACTGCAACCCAAGTGCGAGGGTTCGCCTTACTAGCCTCTCTTCTCAGCTGAGGACGCTTCGAGCGCGACCTACCCCTACTACGAGTTCTAGCAGCAACCGGAGCTCAAGGGGGTTGCGCATCGCCACTACCAGACGCAACAGATGGATTCGAGGTCCCAAGATTCTGGTCATTCACCGGAGCACTAGCCAATAACGAAATCTCAACAGCAGGAGGAGAGGAGCTTCGAGCAGAGGTCTCCCCATCCTCCGCGAGGACTCGATTCAACCCCGAGTCCATCAATCCCAGCAGAACGAAACAAACCAGAGCAGCCCGATAAACCCTACCCGCAATTCGCCATAAACGATTCGGGAAGGGGACTTACCAGGCGCCGAGAGAGGGGGCAGTCGCACCAACTGGGATGGAATGCCGAACCAGCAGGAGGAGTCCGTCGAAGGCGACGTCGTCCGATGAAGCAGCAAACGGGAAGCCCTAGATCTAAAGAACAGAAATTTTTGTTTTGGGGAACGGAAACAATTTTTAACAAACACACCTTAATTTACTATGAGAATAATAATTTATTCTAGATAAAAAAAATTAAATAACAAATAATTATAAATTATTGTTGGGTCTACTTGTTTTAGAATTTGTTACTTACAATAAACCATTATTCTCATTAGCCCAAAGATTGTAATGCTAGCAAAGCCCAATTTTCTTTCCTTTAATTAAGCTGAACATAGATACATACTTGATTTGTAGCTGATGTTGTGAGGCAATTCTTTTCCCAAACTAGCAAAGAAGAAAAGGAAAAGGTAATATGGTTGTGGCAAGCTAGAGATGTCCATATCCTCCATTCTTCGTCCATAAATAGTTCAATGATGTTGATGTTAAAGCAATCATAGGCCATAATGATGAATTCATCAGCTAAGCTCTTGTTTTTCTGTTCTTTGCTGCTAACTGGTTGTATAGGAGATGTTTGGGGCAAGACTCATGTTGTGATCCAAAACAAATTACCGGTTATTCATTGCAAATCAAAGGATGATGATCTTGGAATTCATGATATAACGAGCAATTTGGAATTCTCATTTAAACCCAATTTATTTGAGACGACCTTTTTCTTTTGTGGTTTTGCATGGCGGGTCAATTTCATTAGAACAAACAGACAATATGTAAGATCCATTTTAATTTATGGAAAACTTTTAAGAATTTATAAGATCCATTTTTATAAAAGGAAGGGACTAAATTCGATTTTTCTTTTTTACATGTCGAATAGGCCAATCTATTCTGGTTCGTTTCATAATCGCCTCAATACCGCTCGATTTATAATTTCCTCAAACAGAACCGAGTAAAGTTAAAACTGATGTTATGATCGGCACCCTTCCTCACACTTGCGATTTGATCATTCAACGAGGGGTGACGGATGTGGATCACCTGGTAGTGGGGGTTTACAAAGTAACCATAAAGTTTTAACTTTTAATGTTTGAAATTTTTTACTTTTATTTAATATTAAATCATTCCGGCTAAAATTTACAGAATGAGCGAAATCAGTCTTAAAATTTTAAACAATAAATAACCGCTTGCATAAATTTTCCTAAACAATTAATCTTTTCACATAATTTCTTGGATTATATATAACGAGAAAGAATATGTTTTTAACTGTCTATGAATTACAAAATACAATGTTTGGTTTCGATATGTTTCAATTCGTTTCTTTTACTAAACTTCATTATGAGTTTAAATCAGATTTTTCATGTAATATCACCATTTAAAAGACCCTCGAGCGCTTCTTCGCTCCTTGCTTGTTCTTCTAACCGGCTTCTGCTGAAGTCAAAACTGATGCTGGTAATGGTGCATTTGCGGCGATCTTACCGTATATTTTCGTTTCGGAGTCTTGTTTTTTCTCGTTCCGTTGCACGTGAGCTGGTCGGCGTCTGTCCTGAGTGAGAGGCATTTGCTTTTCTTTGGCTTGTTTCTTGAATCTGTAGCGAGGCATTAGCATCTTGAGATGACTCGTCTTCTCAATTCGTTGTTAGAAACGTAGCTTAACCAAATGAATGGAGTGCGGCAAGAGAGTTTGGACGCATTGTCACCTTGCTAGGGCGCTCGCCTAACCGGAGAAGAAACTCGAGTTTTGGCGAGGTTTTACGTTACTGGTCGCAGCTCAGATTCATGACCACCAGCAAGAGAGTGCAAAATAGGAGCAAGAACAAGAGGGTGCATGATCTCGAAATCACCGCCGAGAAGCATAAAGTGATGTCTAAGGTGTTGGTTCTGATGGAAATGTTTAAGAAGGAACCCAAGATTATAATCCTGTGAGGTTGGTAGATCGATACCGGAAATCAATTGATTTGCCCAAGCCACACAGTATAGTGGATTTTATTCGGAAGTCACCGAAACTGTTTTGAGTTATAGAAGGATCAGAAGGGTGTATTGAGTATAGAAAGAAGAGGAGAGATTGATTAGGGAACACTCTGGCATGGCTGCTCAATACGTGACCAGGATGTTGATGATGTTGGTCGATAAACAGCTTCCACTGGACAAAATTACTCATTTCAGGTGAGAGTTTGGTTTGCAGCTGTTTTAGGAGCAAATGGGTGCACAAGTATCTGCAGCACTTAAAGTGGTTAAATCTCCAGATGAAGTTGATTATCTCGAGCTCGTAGAGTGGAATCCTGTTTAGGCTATCACAGAGTTGGAGAAAGCCGTATTGTGGGTATCAGATTCTGCCCCTCATACTCCAGGGTTGCTTTCCCTGTCTTTCCCTTGAAGTTTCCTGCCAGTTACAAGAAGGCGTATAGATATGGGGGGAAGATTGATCACTTTCAGAAAAGGTCTTACTTATCTCCTTCTGCTGAGGCACGTGGCTTCCAAGCTGGATCGAAAGAATTCGATAAGAGGGCCATTGCAGTGATGCATGAATTACTTAGCTTCACAATGGAATAGAGGTTGGTAACCGATCACCTCACCCACTTTTGACGAGAATTCATGATGCCTCAGAAGCTGATGAGACTCCTGTTGAAATATTTTGGTATTTTCTGTCTCTGAGAGGAGGAAGAGGTTTATCGTCTTCTCTAGAGGAGCTTATGAAGGTGTGGAGCTGATTCAGAAATGTCTGCTGGTTATTTGGAACGAAAAGGTCCTAAGCCTTATTGGTTATAGAGGGAGGAAGAAAAAGATAGAAACTTTTGTGGACTCATTGGATATGGAAGATAATGATTTTCTAGAGGGTAGCTCTGAGGATGGAGCCATTGCTATGCAACTTGACCAAGATGAAGCCATAAGTGAATTGGAGGATATTGCAGGTAGAGACCGCTCCTTCATGAATATTAGTGAAATTGACTCCGCATACAAGCCTCGTGATTCAATTTAAGGTCAAATGTTCTTGTTTGAGCTGTCAAGATAAATTGCTTTTTCAGTCTTTTACTTCACAAGTTTGAAGTTTTGAATACCTACTGTATAGATTTAATTAGATAAGCTCTGCTTACATCTATAAACCAAGTCAACCAATAGCAGACTGATCCATCTCATTCCTCGTCTGAAATTAATGATTCAGAAAGAATGTGCGGATAATGCTTTTGGCAATTGTCAGCTTGCCTTGGTGCCAGCAAAGACATCTGAAGCAGTCTATGTACAGTGACCGGTTCATTCTCAGTTATTGGTCCAACTTAATGAGTGCTGCCATACTAATCTTCTATTCTGAAGATGAACTTGCCACCTTGCATTTGAATCTCAATTGTTCGGTCAAAGAGATGATTATTTAATAGCTATCATGGAGAACATACCTCTGCCGCTATGATGATTGACATTCTCTCTCTTGTTGTTACAAAGTAGATGCCGAGCTCACCCGACAGTAGTGCCTTGTTCATCACTGTGCATGGATATTCAGGACCACAATATGTGAGACTGCCTTTTGCAACATGCTTTCGTTTGCTTTCTAGCCGATTGCCTGTTCCATAGGTCTTGTAATTTCTGTTCAAAATCTCCATCAAACTATTGCAAACTTTTGTTTTTTGGGTTCTACTAGAGAACTTCTTTTTGTTGGATCTTAGAACCCAACATCAAACAGTAAGTAGTTTTCGTTACTCCTTGTTTATGTTGGGCTGTGTTTAAGGTTGATTCATTTCGGTAGCTTACTGTTTCGTTTTGAAGAAAGAAATAGGAGAGGCTCTGAAAATAGCAAAACGGTTTTTTTAATTTGAATGATATATGGCTTTCCACGGATTTTGGTTGTGTGAAAATGACATTACTAATGTGCATTCTTTCTTACACCTCATAGCTTGAATTGCGTTTATGATTTGTTACATGGGTTAGCATATGCTTGATGCCATTGTGCAGTAAATTTCTTTTGCTTGTCAAAAGAAAATTCTTAGCAAACTCACTAGAGATGATGTCAAGTAATTTTTTTCCAAATGTTGTGACTAGATTTTTTCTCGTGCTCATAAAAACCATGATATCCAAAACTGTATGTGACAAATCAAATTGCCACCGTGTAGCTAAATATATTGCACTACATCATTTTTTGGTTTTTGCTTTATAACAAAATCCAATGGTTGATATATTTCATTTCTTTTGATTGCGGCGATTAGATCTACTTAAGCTTGAAAAGTCCTAAGACCTCTCGAAAGCATGCCATGCTTTTCTTAAGACTTACCGTTGAATACAAAAATTTAAAGGAAAAGGTCAAGCATCCGTCATAGCTTCAACCAAAGCAATGGCAGGATTAATGTACCGTGGAGGTTGAGAATCAACCCCTTTTGGAGCACCACGAAGGTTTTCCAGATCTCATTAGATCGAGGAGCATCAATGTTTATCGGTTATAATCACTTTGCTATCATCTTCCGTCACATGGCAAAAGTATGGCATGCATTTCATCTAGTCATATCTACTTGTTTTAAGAAGGGATTGGAGCTTTGCATCAATGTTTTCAAACTTGGGCCGGTTAGAGAACTAGTTAGGTTGCTAGTTTGGTATCCAAGAGGTTGGACTAGGGGTGAACTGGTGATGATTTCATGAGCAAATGATTATGGGTATGTAATGTTGTTGATTGAACCCATAAGTCATTCGGCCTAGGTGAAATGCCAGTGATCCGCAGAGTTGAGTGCTCGAGTTTCTCCATGTGCAATAGTAGCCAAAAGCCCAGTTCTGTACCCGCGAGACTCTAAACCTAGGTGGATCCAATTTTGAAGATCAATATGTTTCGCTGGTTTAGCAAGTCAACGAGTGTTTAGACTAGTTCGATATGATTTTTGCCGACATGCCCGCACATACTTTTTAAGTTTTGGGTGAATAGATCAAAGGGAAAAATAATGGAATTGGCCAAGAAAAAGGGGCAAGAGCAATGCTTTATGATCATAGCAATGCTTTATGATCAAGTGAATGCAGAAAGTCAAAGGGAAATCAACATTGAGAACTTTATAGTCTCTTAATGGGCTTGACATAGAGCCATTGCAATCCTTTTGACATATAGCGTCTAAATATATTTGGCTGAGGTATATTAGACACTAAAATCGTCTAAGTCAACACTTTTTCTTTCTGCATCTCCCAATCTATAAGGTGAGCAAATCCTATTGGAAAAATTATATGACATGACAATTCATTTAACGAATGTCTCAAATTGAGTCAAATTTGAAAAAAAAAAGTTACTTGATTAAAAAAGAAAGATTTTGGTACTTGATTGTAAACTGAACAAATGTTTTGATAATTTCAATGTCATTGTCCTCAACTTCTAAAAGAAAAATGTTGTCTGTCATTGTAAGGAAGTTGGAAATAGTTGCCGTAGTGGTAGTGCTAACGGCAACCACAAGGCATGGCCATGCTTCGGTGGTGCTTTGTCTGCCCCCTTTCCTTTTTTTTTTTCCTTTTTTTTTTTTGCCGTTTCTTCTTTTTAGTCTTTCTCTTTGCTTTTTTTTTTTTTTTCTTTCGTTGAACTCAAATTTGAAAAAATACAATAAAGACTAATGAATGAAAAAATCCCAAAATGTTTAAACCTGAAAAGAGTTGGAGGAATCTTAAGCAAGAGTTGTAATGCTTGGAAATTGTACTAGCAATGGCAAGAAAGACATAAAGTCTTGGTCTTCCTGACGTCTATTATAGTTTTATTCCCACCAACAAAAAGACATGTATCTTAAAAGATGTACAAACAGTCTTGGTCTTCTTAAAATTTATTATAATTTCTTTCTCATTATCCAAAGCCGTGCACCATCAAAAGACGTGCAAAGTCTTGGTCGTCCTAGAATATATTAGTTTCTTTCCCACCATCTATTAGTTTCTTTCCCACCATCACTCTCACTTTTGCTTCACTTTCCAAAAAGGAAAAAGAAAATCATATCTTTAGTTGATGGAAGTGCTGGAATCTATTAGTTTCTTTCCCACAATCACTCTCACTTTTGCTTCACTTTCCCAAAAAAAAAAAAAAGAAAATCATATCTTTAGTCGGTCGAAGTGCTCGAATCTATTAGTTTCTTTCCCACAATTACTCTCACTTTTGCTTCACTTTCCCGAAAAAAGAAAAAGAAAATCATATCTTTAGTCGGTGGAACTACTTGTCTGAAAATGATATTTTTAGTAGGTGAGAGTCCTGATCTTCTTGGACTTTATGGTTCTCTCTCCATTAGCTCATCATCTCTTTACTTCACCATGACTCCTGCAATGGATTGATTCGCTCATGGCCATTGGAGAGATCTTTCTTGGTTTCTTTCAAGTTCTGTTCAATAAAGTTGAGTTTTTTGGCATTGGATTATGTGTAAAGTGATGGAATCGGCATCACCTTGCTCAATATGTACATTGATAATTTTGTTATATTCTCTCATGCATTTCTATCTTAAATATTTGAATTTTTTCCATCTTATAAAAAATTTTATCAAAAAATCCAAATCTTGATATGTTTCACTTTCCACGTAAATGTACATGGATACAATTTCCTCATATTGTATAAATAACTTTGAATGAATTAATAATATGAATTTTGATGTTAATCTTTACATGCAACTAGTATGCACTTTTGCTAGTTTTATTAAATAAAACTATCTTCTAATCCATTTATATGAAAATGGTCAATGTTGTTCTTCCATTAATTGAAGTTGAAGGACAATCCAAGGACTAAATTACATGTGCAAAAAGTTTAGGGATCAAATTGAATAAATTAAAAGTTCAAGGACGACAGTGCACATCGAGCTAAAGTTTAGAGACTACATTGCACATTCGGCTAAACTTTGGGGGACCATTTGCATCATTTTCTCAAAAAAATATAGCTAACATATCTGTTAGTATGACATTCAACATTGTTATGACATGTTCCAGCCTCTTGAAAGAGCACTCGAAGAAAGTGGTAATGACTTTCGATTCGGCCATCAGAAGATTGAATGAATTGCGCTTGGGATCTACTGATCATTGTTGCTGAAAGTTGTTGTATCATGGCAACATCGCATTTGTTTCGTAAACTGCCCTAGCAAATAAGCAGAAGCAACATCATTACTTGACATATGCAGTATAGCTTCGCTATAAGGAAGATCCTCCTCCATTGGAACAAAAGCTCACACAATTAGGACAGCATCTGTTATCTGCCTTGTACCATTAGTAATGCGACATTCGTTGATTCTACCCGAGGTAAGGCGCGGAAAATATGTTTCGCCAAGAGGTCCAGCATCGTTTCTTGCTTCATCTCTAAGGAAAGGTATGTAAATAGAATGCTGGCTCGGAACCATCTACTGCCGAGGAACTTTAGCCTTTTTATCTGGTTGGGTTGCTTTTGGTGTGTAGATGGAAAGACTCCTTTCGCAATTATAATGCAAAAATGTGAGATTTTGTGGGACCACTGCCAACTGTTCTAAAAGTTTAGGCTATTAGATGAAGGCGTGGTTTATTATTTAAATATTCTAACACTCCCCCTCACGCTTAGTCTGGTCTTTTGCCTAGTACTAAGTGTGGAAATTTAATTGGGAGGCAAATAGGGGCCTGGAAGATTCGAACTGAGGTTCTCCTAACTCTGATACCATGTGAGATTTTGTGGAACCGCTATCAACTGTTCTGTGTTTAAACTGTTAGACGAAGGCGTTGTTTATTATTTAAATATTCTAACAAAAAAAAGGGCGAAATTATTCCGAATTTCGGGTCCGCTTCCTCACCATCTCCATCAAGCTTGCGCGCTTCACCTTTATTTTGTTTTCTTCTTATCTCTTTCTACTGATAATGGCAGACAAGGGGTCCATTTCTTTTTCTAAAAGTTGTTCTAGCGACATTAAAGCAAAGTGGGTTGATTAACACAACTGTGTCTTTGGAGCCAAAGGGGGAAAAAAAAGAAAGGCTTTAACTTTGCGGTCGCCACTTGTGCTGCAAAAGTTGAGCCCCTCATTGAAATTTCCAGGGACGAGCTCGAACGTTGTGAAATGCCCGTCATTAATGAAGTTAATTCTTGTTCTAGATAAGATGAACAAAGCGAAAAGATAGAAAAAATTCAATAAGTTCTGGAAAATTTCAATTATTGCTGTGAATTCCTAAAATGAAGGATTTAATTTTAAAAGTACATACACAATGATTTTATGCCCATGCATAAATGGTTATCAATACAAATATATATGTGTGTGTATACTCATTAATGAGCCCTATTAATTATTTCTTTTTCCTTTTTCTAAAATGTAGGAATAAAAGACAGAAAATGAATTAGTAATTGAGTAAACATCTTGTTTATGAAATCTAAAATATATTTGAATTTGACCCCAATTAATGAGGTCCTTTAATTATTAAATTCAAAATCTATGAAAATGACTAATGTCCATCCACATCCGTGCTACGCACAGACCTAGACTTATGAGTATTGGGAACATATTTTCAGATCACATGTAATTAAAAACAAGGAATTAGCATAAAATGATTTGTTTCTATGGTTAATTGTTTTCAAGTGTCACTCAAACCTCATAACTTGGCATGCTTGAACCAAATATAAGTGCCTTCATAGTTTGTTCACATGCGAAGACACATGCATGCACAATATAGAATCTGTTTTCTTGTTATATATGAATATACAAGATTAATGTCCTATGTGATCTAATCGTGACGTTGTATTGAAATTCTCTGTCGGGGTTGTAATCGATAATGAATGGTTCATATCTCGAAGAAATACATGTCAATTAGATTTGAGCATATGATCAAATTGGTGGCTTGACCAATAATTCCATGGCCTTTGGTCGATCGGGACATGGTGAGACAGAAGGATCGAATTACACGGTCTCCAAAGCTGACAGGTTCATTATGTTCTAAAAACATTTCACATTGTCTGGGTAGCTATGATATATTGCTACATGTCACTTATGATTTGCAGGAATAGGAGATTGATATGGACAATCAGTTCTCTTGGTTGTGCTAACGGACAAGTTCTGCTGCCAGCTCAGTGATGAACCTATGGATGTCACACACTATAACCAATTAGAATGACGTTTGAATGAGAGAGAGAATATTGCAAATGTTGTTGCCATTGAGCCAATTAGATTGAGTCGGGCTAGAAATAAAAGTTCTGATGAAGGGGCTTCAGAGTTTACAAAGTTTGAAATGGATTTCAGACTCTACGGCCGAATCAAAGATCTGAAGCATGTTTAGATTCAGTGACCAAATTAATAATTTGAAGTGAGTTCAGAATTAATAGTTGCGTTAATGATCTGAAGTGAATTCAGAATTAATCGCATCATTAATGATCTAAAGTGAGTTTATAATCAATAACCAAATTAATGATTTGAAATAGTTTCGGACTTAGCTAAATTAAAGATTTGAAACGGTTTCAGATTTAACGGTCACATTAAGTTCTGAAACGGTTTCAAAACTTAACGGTCACATTAATGATCTGAAATGGTTTCAGAATAAATGGGCAGTTTAATGATCTAAAACAGTTTCGGATTTAAATAACAAATTAATGCTCTGAAACGGTTTCAGAAGTAACGGTCAAATTAAATATTTACGACAGTTATAAAGTTAAAACCCAAAATAAAGAGTTGTAACAGTTACAAATAAATGTATGGAATGATGCTTTGTAACAGTTACAGAATTAATGCCCGAATTAATGTCTGAAACGGTATCAGAACTTACGTTCGTTGGAGTTACGGCCGAATTAATTCTAAAATGATTTAGAGTTAATGCGTCAATTTAAATGTAATCTGCATAGGTTATAAAAGGTAATACAAAGAGCAGATCACCAGATGATAGACAATTGACAATCTAAATTGAGAGTGCTGATACTGATCAACAAAATCACTCACACGAGAGCAATTGCTAGCACAATTGTAGTTGTGAGATCTTTCAATTTTTCTCTTCTGTTCAACGTAAGAATTCGTGGTGTGTCTGAACTAGAGGCCCGACACTTGTGGGGCTGGATCTGAAGAATGTTAAAGCCTGTGAAGAGATAAGACGTTTTGCATTTGAAGAACATCAGAACCAGTATTATCAGAAGGTGTCAGACGTTTGTGGTCAAGAATTCAAGAACATCATAACCAATGTTACTAGGAGGTGTAAGATGTTTGTGGTCAGAGTCTGAAGAACATCATAACTACTGCTGTGAGGACATTAGACGTTTGTGCTCAGAACCCGAAGAATCTTTTGAACCAAATTTGGAGCACAGTACAAGGTTAAAAAGATTAGCCATTTTTAGCTCTTTTTAGCTCTTTTATGCGTTTTTGTTAAAATGCACGAAAATGCTTTGGAAACAAGTGTATAAGTGTTTTTACTTCCGTTGCGATCAGACTTTTGATCTTAATTTACTTATGCACATATGCTTGTTTATCGAAACAAACACCAACATAACCTTGTCCCAAGAAAACATCATTACTACTTCGTTACTTTTGATTTGTGACTTAACAAGAAAATTGTGCAAATAGTTCTAAACTTATTATATGACGGTCAATTCAATTTTAAAATTTTAATTTGGATAATTTAGTCCTAAACTTTTTAACGATTTGCCAATATAATCATTTTTTACCGGAAACATTGAATCGACGATTTTACTATGTAGGATGGTCGGCATTTGCATCAACTATTTTCAATCAAAATTGGTTGGAAGAACTATACTAGCAATTATCAAAGGTTTAGACTTAAATTAGTTAAATTGAAAAGTTTAGCCAAAATTGGACTGAATTGATAGTCTTACAATATGTTTAGGATATTTATGACAATTATCAGGAAAAGAACACCTAGAGTGCTAAAATTTGATATGATAAGACACTTAAGTGCTAAAAGTTAAGAAAATGACACTTAAGTGTTAAAATCAGAGCAAAATGGATAAGTTAAATGCCAACGGTTAGAAATTCGGCCAAAATAGTGACTTGAAGATTCCTAACGAGGCAAGTGCAAAACGACATTGTTTTGCATTCTAATGTGGCTAGACAAGTGCAAAAACGACGTTGTTTTGTTGTTGACGTGGGGATTAATTAAACTTAAAACTAAATTAAAAAAAAAAGATGGAAATTGCAGTGACAAGGATTGAGCCCTCACTGCCGCCTCCCTGCCATCGTCAAGAAGGGTTGGCAACAGCGGGGGAAGGGTGTGCCAAGGTCGTTGGACCTTGGCTAAAGCCTGGTGACCTCGGCCGATCGGTGGCCAAGGGCCACTGCCCGCACTAGGGGTGTGCATGGTTCGGGTGGGCGGTTCCTGACCTAGAACCGAGAACCGCCCACGAAGAACCAATTCCGAAAAATTGGAACTGGGAACCGCCTGTTAGTTGCATAAATCCACCCGGGAACTAGACGGCTGGTCCGGTCTAGTTCCCGGGTGGATCCATAGAACTGGTCCAACCTTCACACCTTCCCATTTTCGCCCTCTTGACATTTGTTTATTCCGGCTTTTAGTCTCCTAAAATACTAGTGCCGTGGTGGTGGCGATCGTGACCCTCGCGTTGCTTCCATCTCAGCCACCACCACCATCTTTGCCACCACATCCGTCGTCTCCCGCTCCTCCCCTGAGACCGACAATGAAGAGGACAACGGGGACAATGAGCTGTTCTTCGACTTGGAGTTTGCTTGTCCCCAAAGATGAGGACGATGGGGAGAAGCCTGAGGAGGGGGAGGAGGAAGAGGGGAGGCAGAAGTGGGACGAGCCCAACAACGATGAGGACGATAGTGACAGTGAATGCGGAGGTGGCGACGAGGATGGTGACAATGTGGAGAGAGAGTTCAAGTTCGAGGGGGAAAAAGAGAATCGGCTCACCGTTTCGCCAAGTTTGAACTAGGACTCGAAGGGAGATGAGTAGATCCAGAGGTAAAGCGAAGATGAAGAGGGAGGTGGGGGAAATTTTGAATTGAGAGAAACGAGATGGAGTAGAAAAGTATTGAATTGAGACAATATGGTAATTGGAGTCCTAAATTTTAGATTTGCTAATTTCGAAATTTTTTTAATATTAAAAACTAATATATTATTATAATACAACCGGTCCGGTCCGGTGGGCGGATCCGCTCATGGAACCGGGAACCGGACCGGTACCATCGGTTCCCATAAATTAGAACCGGGAACCAGGCCGATTCCCTTAAGAACCACCGGTTCCGGGTGGTTTCGGTTCGGTTACAGGCGGTCCGGGTGGGTCCCGATTCTTTTGCACACCCCTAGCCCGCACGGCCAACTCTTTCCCCACCATCGCCGGCCCTTCCTAGCGACAACGGGCACCGCTTTGCAATCTTCATCTTCCTTCATTTTTTTTTTTTTTGTTTTTTGTTTAAATTTTAATTTTAAAAATACTTTAATTAATATTTATATCAAAATTCAACTAAGAGGCAAAACGATGTCATTTTGCCTCTTATTTGAATTTTAATATAAATATTAATTAAATTAAAATATTTATATTTATTTTTAAAAAGGAGGAGGAAGAGGCGAGAAGGCGAGAGCTCCTCATTTTTTTTAAAATGTAAATATTTTAATTTAATTAATATTTATATTAACATTAAAAAAGATAAAATGGCATCGTTTTAATTCTTCGTCTCGACTCAACTCTCTAGCGTGTCATGTAGGTGAGTTATATTATTAAAAATTGCCATATAGGATCTTCAATTACCTTCGTCGGACTTGACACTCAAGTGTTTAAAAAAAAGTGGTATTTAAGTGTCGCTTTCATAACTTTTGGCACTTAAGTGTCATTTTATGTCAAGTTTTGACACTTTAGGTGTCTTTCTTCTGACAATTATCCCATGACTTGCCTTGTTAGGGTATATCTATTGGCTTACAAAAAAAAAATATACAAATTGCTATATGTAAAAACGACTATTAGGCAAATTAGTTGTAATTGGTAGACCAAACAGATAAACAAAAAACATATAAATGTCCCAATGTCTTCAAATGAGAAAAAAAAAATCATAGTAAAGTTTTAAATTATGTGTGCATGAACAATTACATATCACATAATTTAAAACTTTACTATGATTTTTTTTTTTTCATTTGAAGACAAAGTGGGACATTTATATGATTTCTAATATCTCTGAAGGGTTGCTGCGGCGAGGAATGCTTTAAGGCTTGCCCAGATTGGCTCTCATCAAGACTCGACCAGTGAGCTTCTTGCAGAGTTGGAGAAGACTCATCAAAGGACTTTTGTCGAGTTGGGGAATCAGGAAGAGTCCTTCTTCAGACATAAGTCCAAGATCAAGTGGCTCAAGAAAGGTGACCGGAATACCAAATTCTTTCACCATTTCGTCATTAGGAGATAGCTGAGGAACATGATTCTTTCTGTTATGGATACCTCTAGTAATATTGTTTCAGAACCGAGCTTAGTGCAGCATACCTTCATCTCTCATTTTCAGGAGCTCTTGGCACCGTGCACCCTATCTTCCAGACCCTATTTATTGGATCTTCAGGAGGTCATTCGGTGCCCTCTTAAGGAGGAACATGCTAGTTTTCTCTCTTGTCTCTTCACTGATGTAGAGATTCACAATACCATATTCTCCCTTGCTCGAGGGAAGGCTCTAGGGCCGGATGGTTTTGGTGTCGAGTTTTTTAAGCACAATTGGGAGATGGTAGGGCCGTTGGTCATTAAAGCGATAAAGGATTTCCTTGCCACGGGGAGACTTCTCAGAGAGATCAACAACGATCAACAACACCATCCTAGTGTTGATCTCGAAAGTTCCCAATGCAATGACTGTCAATGATTACAGGCCTATCGCCTGTTGTAATACTATTTATAAATGTATTACCAAGGTTTTAGCTAACCGTGTGGCTGTAGTTCTTTGCAACATTATCAGCTCTTCTCAAAAAGCTTTCGTCAAAGGCAAGCGAATCAAAGACAATATTCTTCTGGCCCAAGAGTTGTTGTTGGATTCCATCTTGATCCGTACGCTCCTAAGTGTGCTGTCAATGTGGATTTTCAAAAAGCTTATGAAACGGTGGACTGGGACTTTCTTGAGTTGGTTCTTCGTGCGTTTGGATTCCCAGACCACCTAGTTCGACTTATCATGGTATGTGTGCGCACTCCAAAGTTTTCTATTTATTTGAATGGAGAACTTCATGGGTTTTTTCCTAGTGGCTGAGGCCTTCGTCAGGGGGATCCCATTTCTCCTTATCTTTTCAATTTGGTTATGGAGGTCTTCTCTGGGATCCTTAGTGCTCGTGCTAGGCAACTAGGCTTCAAGTTTTTTTGGAGATGCAAGGCTTTGAGTTTATCTTACCTATTCTTTGTGGACGATGTCTTCCTGTTTTGCGGAGCTGACTTGATCTCGATCTCTCTCTTGAAGGAAGGTTTGGATACCTTCTCCGAATGGAATGGACTAAAGCCAAACTCCAATAAAAGTGAGATCTTTCTTGCTGGAGGGTCGACTGAGTTGCGGAGTGAGATTCTTCTTGCCCTTGGTTTCCTTGAAGGGAAACTGCTGGTGCGTTATTTGGGAGTGCCTATTATTTCCTCATGGCTCAGCAAGTCGGACTGTGTTTCCCTAGTTGATCGTATAACGACTAGGGTCCAATCTTGGACCCGGCGCTTTCTCTCCTTTGTTGGCCGCCTTAAGCTAATAAGGTCAGTACTTCATACAACCCAAGCTTATTGGGCGAGTGTATTTACTATCCCCGTTGCAGTGTTGGATCGTATTGAGCAAATCTTGAGACAGTTTCTCTGGAAGGGCCCGGGCCTAGGGAGGGGTGGAGCCAAAGTTTCCTGGGAAGACGTATGCCTTCTAAAGGAGGAAGGCGGACTCAGCATTCGCAGATTGAGGGATTGTAATAAGGCAGCGATGCTGAAGCACGTCTGGATCCTGTTTACGGACAAGGAGTCCTTGTGGTGCAAGTGGATTCATTCGACTTTCCTGAAATGGATGGTTAGGAAGCCTACTTTCTGCTCTTGGGCTTGGAAGAGAATCCTCCATCTCAGGACCGAGTTCCGACTCTCCTTCCTCTGGAGGTTAGGGGATGGCATTTCTGTCTCCTTCTAGTTTGACCACTAGCACCCGAGAGGCCCCTTTAATCTTTTATTCTCGGACTCTTTGATCTATAGCTCTGGTTTACCCAGGCACGCTATGGTGGCTAATCTATTTTCACCGTCTGGACAGTCCATGAGGATAGTGTTAGAGTCTTGGGAGCAGCCCATGCCTTTTCTTTCTCAGGTTCCAGACGGTTTTACTTGGCTAGAAAGCTCTTCTGGTTTATTCTTGGTTGCTTCGGCGTGGCATGCCATCAGAAGGAAGAAGGCTTGGGTTGATTGGGCGTCCTTAATCTGGAGCAATGTTATCACTCCGAGATATCAGTTCAATCTCTGGCTGATTACCAAGAACCATCTTCCCACTCAGGCCTTGCTTTTATCGTACGGCAGGATTGGGGATGCGTTGTGTGCTTTTTGTAAACAGACACCAAACTCCATCAATCATCTGTTTTTTGGTTGTTGCATCACAGCCATATTTGCTCTCTTTTGGGCTGCTAGATGCAACCTCCTCTGGCACAATAGGCCTTGGTTAGAGAATCTTTGATGGGCTTTGAAGTTCCTTTCCGGTAAGGATTTCTATCGTTCCATTGCCCGCTTTTCTTTTGGTGCTCTTTGCCACCTTATTTGGAAGTACAAGAATGAGATTCTGTTTAGAGACCATACTTTGGCGGTTCCGACAGTGAAAAACCACCTAATTAAAGTTGTTAAGGACAAGGCCTTAACGTTCAGAAATGTTGAGGATAACTCGAGGAACAGGAGACTTCAACGTAGTTGGGGGATTGATCCTTGCATTTTCTCTTTTAATTATGTTGATCTTTAGTGTTCCTGCTTGTAGGCCTTTTGCTGCTAGATGCCTCAACCCTACTGGGGTTGTGGCGCGAGTGGTGGATTTGCTGGTGGGTAGTCTGTTGGCTTAATTCGCTTCGCTTTTGCCGCGGAATGCTTCGCTGGTCGCTGTTGGTAAAGGGCGGTGATGCTCTTGCTTGGGGGTTTCTTTGGGCGTGGGTAGCCATTGTTTGGCAGGCTGATTGCCTTCTTTTGGTAGTAGGTCCTTGTTCTGGTTATTGCCTTGGTTGGGTTGCCTTTTGACGTGTAGCTTCTTGTGCCTTTGTTGGCTTTTCCGCTTTTCTTTCTTTCGGCACCCTTCCACTCATTATGCCTCTGTTTTGTTTTGAGTGTAAATTTTGGTGCCGTTTGCTTGTATATGTTGGTTAAAGCTTAATACAATTACTTTTCACAAAAAAAAAAAAAAAACAATTACATATCATAATATTTTTAGGGTTAACGCCACAAATATAGCCAAGATAGTACACTTGTGACATGTTTACTCCAAATTAGTATACCCGTGATAAATTATTCATCCGTTAGTTTCTGTTAAATTTTACTGTTAAATTACCGAGTTGGATAACACGTGACAATTGACGGTGTATCAATTTAGGGTTTTATCCTCCGTTCGTCATAAGTGTACCAGTTTATGGTTTTTTATGATATTTATCCAATTTAACAGAAATTAACGGAGGGAAAATTTGTAAAAAATATATTAATTTGGAGTTTTCCATGGTTGAAAATTTAGTTTAGGGTAAATTTTTCACTTTGCTTAATTGTGCATGCATTCTTCTCTTGGACGTGCTGCAATTCCTCCCTCTATGCTCTCACTCACGAATTTTTGTTTCCTCCTTTCATATTGTGGCTAGGGGTGAGCACGGTTCCCGGGTAGAACCGGGAACCGGAGAACCGAACCGGAGGATCCAATTCGGTTCCCGGTTCTTAAGAGACCGGTTCGGTTCCCGGTTCCTTTTCACAGGAACCGGCGTTCCCGTTCGGTTCCGGTTCCCTACGGGAACCGGAACCGAACCGAACCGAACCGGCCAAAATTAAAAAAAAAAACCATTTCCCTTACGTTTCTTCCCCCTTCCCCTTTCTTTTTCCCTCTCTCTCTCTCTCTTTCTTTTCCCCCTTTTTCCTGCTCCCGTCACTTCCTGCCCCCAACCTTTTTCTTTTCTTCTCTCTCTTCTCTCTCTTCTCTTTCCCTCTCTCTTGGCCGAAACCCCACCCCTTCTTCTCCCCTTCTTCTTCTTCGCCGCCCTCGCCGCTTCACCCCTTCTTCTCCTCTTCTTCTTCTTCTTCTTCGCCACCACATCGCCGCTTCACCCACCACCACATCGCCGCCCCACACCCTACTCACCACCATCTCTTGGCCACTGAACCACCACCACCCACCGCTCGTCCGACGAGCCGTCTCGCCGTTGAGCCCGACAAGCTATCGCGCCGCCCCTCGCCGCCGTGAGCCGCCACCGCCGTCCCCAAGCCACTGTCACCACCTCTTGCCGCTGCTCGCTCGGCCGTTCGGGCCGTCGTTGCTCCGAACCGCCACCGCCAGAACCGAGCTCTTCCCCCCTTGGCCGTGGGTTTCGCCGCGACTGCCGCCATCTTCGCCGCGCCGTCCGTGCTGCCGTTGGTGCCGTGAGACTCGTGTCTTCGTCGCCGTCGCCGGACCTCCTCGACACCGCCGCTGGATGCGTCACCCCTCGCTCGCCTCGCCGCTCGGCCCGCTTGCCGTCGACGCCGCTCGTCCCCAGGTGGAGGCTACTCGCCGCAGCCCCCGACGCAGCTCGTTGCTCGCCCAACTGTTCACCATCGCCGCTTGGGCATGCCGGTGTTGGCCGGCTATTCTCGCATGCTACTTTTCAGGTCGATACCTATACACAACGGGGCAAATGCGAAATCTCGAGCTCGTTAACAATCGATTAACAAGCAATACTTGCTGATTTGCTATCTGGAAAACCAAACCATTCACTTGATTTGGTGTAAATAAGGAAGTTCGTTTTGGAATTTTGTAATGTATTGCTCTGGTTGTTGAACTACGGCACACCCGCGGCGTGCCATACTTTCGCCTAACAAGCGGGACGGTCACTGGGTATGTGTGGTTCTTTCCTTGTGTCGATTCGGGGACAAAGAGTCCTAGATCGTCAGGCACCCTTTTTACTGCTAGGATGTCTTTACTTCAACCTTAACTCCACACCCCTTCGCCTCCGCCCCAACGAAGCTACTCGCTACGGGCTGCGATCGGCGGCGAAGCCGAAGGAGGAGTAGCGGGAGGCGGCGGCGAGCTCTTCTTCGTCTCGGAGGTTGGTTTCGCCTCGACCTCCTCTCCTTTTCCTGTTCGCGGCTTTGACGGTTTTTCTGTTCCTCAGCCGGTAGTTTAGGGTTTCCGTGTGTACGTGTGAGTGAGTGATTTTCAAGAATCGGACCGAGTCGAGCACGCGTTCGTCACGTGTGAAGATCAAGCTATCGTTTGCTTTTGCTTATTTCGATTAGGATGTACAATTTGTGTCGGTTTGTGCAAGGGCATAGAGAATTTGATCTTTGTGTTACCTCGTTTGTGAATGGAGTGCTGTTTGTGAATGGAGTCGGATGTGTATGTCATGGCGTGTTCTGGAATTGCTCCTGTGCATGTCGCACCCCCACTATGAATTTAGTTGTTTATGGCGTGTTCTGGAATTGCTCCTCTTTATTGGCAGGTATTGAAAATGGAGGGCCAACTATTGAATTATTTGTGGATATTCGCGCCCAATACGAAAATGAAAAAAAAAAAAAAAGAACCTGTGGAACCTGGAACCGACCCCGGAACCTGTGACAGGGTAGGTTCCAGGTTCTTGGTTCTGACGGGTAGGTTCCGGGTTCCAAAAATTGAGGAACCCTGCACCAGGGTAGGTTCCGGGTTCGGACGGAACCGAACCGGAACCGGGAACCGCTCACCCCTAATTGTGGCCATCCTCTCCGACCTCTCCTCTCTTTCTATTCTCTGGCCGTGGATGCAAATTGTGCGGCCTTGAATTACGTGAAGCCTCCCTTTACGATCGTCTCTACCTTCTTATTTATATGTGACAATCCTGATTGTAGAAGGCAAGAGAGTATCTTGGGGGTGGCGTGAATGAAGATACCGATTGATAGTCTCGCTGATTTGCTCAGCCTCTCTTAGTGCGTAAATCTCTCACCCACTTCCCTTTTGTTAATATTTTCCATTTTTTTTTATTTCACACGATCCTCTGCACCGAATGAATCCTTTCTATATTGCTGAATATTTTCCTCATATAATGGGAAAATCCCATTGATTTGCTTCTTTCTTCACCTCAACACACTTGCACCAATCTTCTTCCTTGATTTTCCCTTGCTTTGTTTCCTTCTATTAATTCCAGCAGCATCTATCTTCCACAAATGCTTTGATTCTCTTCCTTATTTTATGATATTTCTTTTCTTTCCTATATCATAAAATATATGTGTTAGCTATATAGCCTAAAACAACCGTGTAACAGTTACATGTTAGGGATAATTTAATGGCAAATAAATATTCATTCATGTCCTATTTATATAAATGAGTCCATAATATTAGTTAGGATTGAACCTATTCTTAATGTATTAAGAATATGTGTGACAGGTTTACAGTTATGCTAAATTTTTAAATAGTTCTAGGTCGATGGATCATTAAGAAGATATTGATGATCCTGTTGAGATCGGTGTGTTTTCAAGCTTTATCATTCAGTATTGGATACCTGAGGGGATGATGAGTCACAAGTCATTAGGTATAGTGATATTCAAGTTAGAACACAAGTGCTTGTCTTGGACAAGTTCATTGAATGTGACATGCATATATTGATTGGCAGCATGGAAGCTTTTAGCGGGGTCAATGTTTGGTCGTTCTTGCTTTTGGTCTGGTGTAAGATCCTTAGACCTGAGGCACGATGCTGACTTGTATGTTGGATGGCCGTGGTTCACAAATGTGCATATTGACACTTCGTCGAACCGTCTCTGTACTTAATGGTCATAGTTTGCTCACATATGAAGGCACATGCGTGCACAATATGGAATCTATCCTCTTGTTATATATAAATATACAAGATTGATGTCCTATGCAATCTAATCGTGATATTGTATTGAAATTCTTGGCTGATGTTATAATTGAGAATGAATGGTTCACATCTTGAAGATATACATATCAATTAGATTTGGACATATCATCAAATTGGTGGCTTGACCGATAGTTTAATGGCCTTTGTTCGATTGGGACATGGTGAGATAGAAAGATTTAATTACATGGTTGCTAAAGCTAACAAGTTTATTATGTTCTTGAAATATTTCACAATGTTTGGGTAGCCATGATGTATTGCTAGATGTGACTCATGGTTGTAAGAGCAGGAGATTGATTTGGACAATTAGTTCTCTTAGTTGTGCTATTGTGTTAGTACAAGTCTTACTGCTAACTTAGTGATAAACCTAGGAATGTCACACATCATAACCAATTAGAATGACATTTGAATGAGGGAGAGAATATTGCAAATATGTTTGTAGTTGAGCCAGTCAGAATGAGTCGGGCTACAAATAAAAGATTTGAAAAAAGGGCTACAAAGTCTGAAGTGGGTTTCAAACTTTACAAAGTCTGAAGTGGGTTTCAAACTTTACGACCAAATCAAAGATTTGAAGTGTGTTTAGATTTAGTGACCGAGTTAATAATGAAGTGAGTTCAGAATTAATAGCTATATTAATGATCTGAAGTGAATTCAGAATCAGTGGCATCATTAATGAGCTGAAGTAAGTTCAAAATCAATAGCCAAATTAAGGGAGAAGTGTCAAAAAAAGTCCTAAACCTTTTGTC
Source organism: Eucalyptus marginata (assembly GCA_014182565.1). Taxonomy (NCBI): domain Eukaryota; kingdom Viridiplantae; phylum Streptophyta; class Magnoliopsida; order Myrtales; family Myrtaceae; genus Eucalyptus; species Eucalyptus marginata. Next base: position 12,124,132 of record CM024586.1, on the reverse strand, counting down.
TTTGTGCGGATTTAGTCCTAAACCTTTTTTTGGTGCCGATTTAGTCCTAAACCTTTTTATTTGGTGCCGATTTAGTCCTTCCGGCAAATTTAGCCCGGAAAATGCCTACGTGGATACAAAGCCAGCGCTGGCCATCCTACGTGGATGGACCAACGCCGACATGGATGCCTGAAAACAAAACGACGCCGTTTTATTTTAAAAAAAAAAAAACCTAAAACCTTCAAAACAAAACGGCGCCGTTACTTCTATTTTCCCTTTTCTCTTAGGTTTTCACTTGCCTCGAATCGTCTTTAGCGATGGTCGAATCGTCTTCAGTGATGGAGGAAGAACCCCAAATCCCATCTGCCCAAATCGATTCAGTCTGAAATCAAATCCAAGGAGTTTGCTCAAGCCAAGTTGCTCTTTGATCGAATCGACTCCCCAATCTAGCCCAACCCCTTCGTCTGCCCAAACCCTACAATTCGGCCTTTGAAATTGCGAAGACCCGACTGACCCAATTCGAGTTGCCACCCGATTGACCTGATTCACGTCGCAAGTGGATTTGACCTCACCGAACACGACAAAGTGTGTGGTCCCGAACACGACAAAGTGTGTGGTCCTAATTTGCTCGTGTTGTCGACACTCAGCGGACATAAAGGTATGTTTTCGTGGTTGTGGTCCCAACCCTCAAATTTTGTCAATACATCCCACGATGTTGTTGTGATGATATCCAAACACCCAACTCTCAACATGCCTTGTAGCTGCGCTTTTGTTTTACGTCTAGTAAATTTTTAGGTTTTCGTTGTCTTCACATGAGCTTGACAGAATATGAAGGCAGAAAAAGACACGACAATATTACCATTATATTTTGAGAAGCAAAACATTGAAGTAAATGGCTATTGAACTTATTTCCTTTGGAGAATATGCATTCTAATTTCACTCAGAAATTTCATCGAACATGTGGCGTTTGAATTGATTTTAGTACAAATTGATTTTAACAAGGATTTCTATGTTGTCATATGCGATGATTGCGTATGAATTGATTTTAGTACAAATTGGCTATTGTGGGATTGCTTTACCTTAGCATTTCTACTTTTTATGTACGAAGGTATGCGTTTGTGATTGAATCTAGCACTCAAATGAAGACTTTTTCGTATGGACCTGAACCGTGCAAGGTTGGAAGCAGTTTTTTATGGTATTATTTCTCCATATGAAATATAAAAAAAAAACTATTTCTCGGGAGGCAACACAAAATCGATCGTCTCCTCTAAACATAAGCGAAACCTGGCTGTAGGTGTATCTTGATTGTGTTTTGGTCAAGCTGATAATAGGGGCAACTACAATAGTTTGTCAAGTGAGTTAATGGTAGGGGAGACCAAAACTTCAAAGAATAGTGTATTGATTATAACGGCCAAGTCAAAGCAGAACATACGATAGAATTTCAATTGTAATATGTATAAATGTGTGTTTGAATTTTTAGTATTGCTACTTATATGGCCCACCCATTTCTTGGACTGTATATATTTAGAGTCAATTGCAGTCTCCTGTCATCTTCCACCTTCAATTTGTTGATTCTCATGTTGAACTTCAATTGCAGTCTTTTGAATAGCAATAGCTTAAAAGCAGAATCCTGATTTGCCCTTGGACCTATTATGTTGTTGCTCCATTATGAGTCTCCATATGCTTATAATATTTGTTTTCATTTTGTGTAGGGTCAAGATGAACAAAAAGTCTGCATCGGTTTGCTTTTATCACGGTGGGAAATTTGTTCATCGCCCAATGCTTGAATATATTGGGGGAAAGATGGATTTAGTACACTTAAATATCGATTCTATGAGCCATGAAAGGTTCATCAAAGACATTGAGAATGTGGTAAATGGTAAATTCGAAAAACTATATTTTAAGCTTCCTGAGAAATCTCTAGAAGATGGGTTGAGACATATATGTAATGATAGCACTATTGTCGATCTAGTTTTCTATCATTTGCGACATGGATTGATTGAGGTGTATGGAGAATCTTTTGACAATACGGTAGGTGAAGGTGCTGGTCATGGTGAGGGCAATGGTGAAGGTGCTGGTGAGGGCATTTGTCAGGGTGAGGGCAATGTTGAGGGTGCTGGTGAGGGCATTTATCAGGGCGAGGGCATTAGTGAGGGTGTTGGTTTAGGTGATGAGGCATTTGCTCAACATGGGTGTGATTTAGATTATGATTACTTAGTAGATGAGGGTGATTATGCTGATTTAGGGGTGATGAATCTCGGGTCGAAGTCGATTCGGAAAATGAAGACATGGACTTAGTCGATGAACTATTCTTGACTGATGATGACAATAGGGATAACGAAGACCTTGTAGAAGGAAGGAAAAAACTCAAGGAATTCCACAAAATGGCCACAAAGGCTTGGATTATAAGGGAACCACTCGCATAGTTTATACCATCTCAACAGTCTATTGGAGAATCATCTAATCCCCAACAATCTGACATAATTATTGCTGAAGCCAATTACCAAACAGACCATTACGAAACAGATGGAGATGAAAGTTTGGAATCTGATGTGGAGCTTGAAGATGAAGTTACAAGAAGGAGAAGTAGGTATCCAAGGTACGATCCTAATTGTATAGTGCCTATGTTTACTACATCTATGATGTTTGATGATGGTAGACAATTCAAAGATGCTGTCAAAAAGCATTCAGTGGTTGAGCGTAGAGAGATAAAATTTGTCAAGAATGACAAGAAATTTGTTAGGGCAAAATGTGTCGATGTAAATTGTCCTTGGAAGATTTCTGCATCTTTTGATGTTAGAACTGGATCATTCCACGTGAAGACTTACCATGAAGAGCATACTTGTAGCATTAGTTTCACTAATAAGAGGGTCACAAGTTCTTGGTTGGCGGATCACTATTTTAGTACAATTAGAGCAATGCCAACTATAAAAACCATTGCTTTTAAGGAACTTATTAAGGAGCGAGTTGGGCTTAAATGTAACTATAGATCGGTGTAAAAAAGCGAAGCTGCTTGCCTTTAAAGTTTTGATGGGAAATTATAGGAAGGAATATTCAAAGTTATGGGATTATGTGGAGGAGTTAAGAGAGACAAATCCGGGAGTACTGTTACATTGAAGGTTGAAAAGCCTGACATGCATTCTAAAGCATTATTTGAGAGAATGTACATATGTTTTGCTGCATGTAAGAAAGGATTTCTTGATGGATGCAGAAAAGTTGTGGGATTAGATGGCTGTTTTTTAAAGGGAATTTGTAAAGGGGAGATATTGTGTGCTGTTGGAAGAGATGCAAACGACCAAATGTTCCCAATTTCATGGGCAGTTGTGAGAGTTGAAAGTGGAGACACTTGGACTTGGTTTTTGACAAGTTTGATGTATGACCTCAATATGATAGGCACATACGGACAGGGCTGGGTTATAACTAGTGACAAGCAAAAGGTGAGTTCGTTATTTCTTTTTTCTTTTTTTTCAGTGTTATGCCTTGTAAATGATCACTCTTGTAGTATGTTGCTGACATTGAAATAATCTTTTTTAGGGCCTTCTTCAAGCCATGGCGAACTTGTTGCCTTTAGTTGAGCATAGAATGTGTGCTAGACACATTTATGCTAATTGGGGCCAAAAGTATAAGGGAATACAAATGCAAAGATTATTTTGGCAATGTGCTAAGAGCAATACTATGGTGGAGTTTGATGAACACACACAGGCATTGAAGAAAATCAGTCCTGCTGCGTATCATGACTTGATTCAAACAGAGCCAAAGCACTGGAGTAGGGCTTTCTTTACTACTGAGGTTAAATGCGACATAGTCGATAACAATTTATGTGAAGCATTCAACGGAAGAATTATTGAAGCTAGGTGTAAGTCTATTTATAGTATGTTAGAAGAGATGAGAATAATGATCATGACAAGGATGCATACAGAGAGGGATGCCTGTGCTCGATGGAGAAGGGATTGTGGTCCAAGAATCATTAAAAAGTTGGAAGATAATAGAGTTGGTGCGACTTATTGCCATGTGATATGGAATGGCAATGCTGGATATGAGGTGTTGGATAAGGGTGTTAAGTATGTAGTTGGTGTCTCCAAGAGAGATTGTACTTGCAGGAGGTGGCAACTTAGGGTGCGTTTGGTAACATTTACGTTTAAAAATTGTTCCGGGAACGTAAATAGAAAAAAGTATTTGTTGGGGAACAATTTTTGAACAAAAAAGGGGTTTGGTAAACTTGTTAGGGAATAAAAATGAACGAAACAAGTTTGGTAAATTTGTATTTTTTTTTATTTCTTTTAATTTTTTAATATTTTTTTTTTTTTTTTTATTTTTTTCTTCTTTTGGCTGGTCGCCGGCCTCGGCCATGGCCGGCGACCGGCTGACGAGGGTCGGCGGCCTCGCCCAGCCACGGCGAGGCTCGCTGGCCCCGGCGAGGCCGAGCATCGCCGGTGGTCGGGCGAGCTCGGGCTCGCCGGATGGGCAAGCTCGAGCTCGCCCGGCCAAGGCGAGGCCGAGCCTCGCCAAGGGCGGCGACGCTCGGCCTCGCCGGGGCCGGCGACGCTCCGGCGAGGTCGCCGGCCCTCGACGGCCGGTCGCCGGCCATGGCCGAGGGGCCGGCGACCGGCCAAAGAAAAAAGAAAGAAAAGGAAGAAGAAAAGAAGAAGAAAAGAAGAAGAAAAAGAGAGAAATGTTTCTGAATTTTGTTTAGAAACAAGAAACAATTTTTTTGTTTCTTGTTTTACATTCGAGATGTGTTTCTAGGAACAAAAAACAATTTTGGAACAAAAAACGCGCCCAAACGCGTTCTGTTCCTTTTTTGTTCAGGAACAAAAAAAAACAGAAAAATTGTTCAAAAACAGAAAAAAGAAATAAAAACAAACGGGCCCTTATCTTGGCATTCCTTGTCCCCATGCCATTTCGGCTATAGATAATAAGCGACATGATGCATATGATTATGTGGATGAGTGTTACATGAAGGCAAAGTTCTTAGCTACATATCAGAATATGATGATGCCAGTTCGGGGAGAGAAATTTTGGAAAAAAACTAATAATGAGGCACCTGAACCACTTCTGCCTAGGGTGAAGCTCGGTAGGCCCAAACAAAAAAGAAGAAGGGAGGAAGGTGAGGTCGCACGTGGTATTAGAATGTCAAGAAGAGGAATGAAAATGACCTGTCGAAGTTGCTCGAAGACAGGACACAACAGTTTGACATGTCCAACTAAGAAGGCTAAGACTGCAACATCACAAACACAATCATCTCGGCAAAAACTTTCAGTAAGTACTTTCATATCTATTGTTTCATGTTTATTTCATGAATAAATTTTAAATGAATATTATTCTTTCCAGGTTAAGCGACGTACTAGCAAAGGTACAAGTGAAAGTGTTGGTGGGACACCAATTGCTAGTGCTGCTCTTAGGATACCATTATCTCATGGGAGTGTAAGTAATGTTTTTGTTAGTACTTTTGTTTTTACTAGGATAATTTTGTTGAGTAATGAAATTAACAATGTCAAGTGCAGAGTATAAGTGCTAGACAAGGCAATAGAGTTGATATACAAGCACAAGTTGAATCAACATCACAAGCAGCTGCAATTGAAGTTCCATGTAACGCAGTAGGCCCAACAGGAAAGAAGAAAAAAAATAAGAGGAAGTAACTCCAATTTACAAGAAGGGACAGGATTAGGAAGTAGTGTTCTGGCTATCTTTTTATTTGTCGATGATGTGTTGGTTCAATGAAGTAGTGCAATGGCTATTTTTTGTTTGTTGCTGATGTATGGGAGATCGATCGACTCCTCCAAGTGTTGTGTGGTCTTCACTACTTGACGTTTGTGGTGTGTGAAAGGCTACTATGGACTGGAATTCTCAATTTACTTGGGTTATGGAATTCTTGAAAAGATAATTCTCTTTATAAAAAAATCCTGAAGTTGGCTTAGAATGGGGCCATTTTATGTATTTGGAAGGAAAGAAACTCTGTTTTGCATACTGGTCCCATGAACTAAATTGGTTAGTAGCTACTTATGTTGTTATGATAAGTGTGTTGGAGAATTGGTGAAGCTTTCCATTGGCGCACAATCGTGTTTTTCATTGATTTCTCCTAGCTCATTAAAATTGATTGATTTCTCATGTGTCTTTACTTGTCAACTCATGAACTCGTCTCCTTTTCATTTCTTGCTTCTCCATGCCGATTTCTGCTCCATTCAGGTCGAATTCCTCTGATCAATGGCCACAAAATTCAAATTGTAACACCCCCTGATTTGCACGTTTATTAAAAGCATATGGTAAAAATAGCTAGCAATGCACAATAATAATTCAGAAGAATCTTGGAACATTATTTGGAGAAAATGAGAAAGTATAGTCGCTAATTAGTAACGGGGAGTCGACGACAACAACTTGATGGATTAATTTTGAGTACGGAAGCAAGTACGAATTTATTTCCGAAAGCTTTAAAGGAAAAAAAAAAAAGTTGCCCAAGATTATTTCCAAAAAGAGTGATTGGGCAAGAAAATAGAAAATAAATGGGGTGTCGGGTTTGGACGCCAAATTTTATTTTCTCAATAAAACAATGAGGTTTTAAACGAGGTGCGTGCAAAGTTTGATCGATTAATTTTGAGTACGGGAGCACGAACGAATTTATTTCCGAAAGCTTTAGAGAAAAAAAAAAGTTGCGCAAGATGATTTCCAAAAAGGGTGGTTAGGCAAGAAAATAGAAAATAAATGGGGTGTCGGGTTTGGATGCTAAATTTTATTTTCTCAATAAAACAAGGAGGTTTTAAACTAGGTGCATGCAAAGTTTGATCGATTAATTTTGAATACGGGAGCACGTACGAATTTATTTCCGAAAGCTTTAGAGAAAAAAAAAAAAAAAAAGTTGCGCGAGATTATTTCCAAAAAAGGGTGGTTAGGCAAGAAAATAGAAAATAAATGGGGTGTCGGGTTTGGACGCCAAATTTTATTTTCTCAATAAAACAAGGAGGTTTTAAACTAGGTGCGTGCAAAGTTTGATCGATTAATTTTGAGTACGGGAGCACGTACGAATTTATTTCCGAAAGCTTTAGAAAAAAAAAAAGCACAAGATTATTTCCAAAAAGGGTGGTTAGGCAAGAAAATAGAAAATAAATGGGGTGTCGGGTTTGGACGCCAAACACCCCATTTATTTTCTCAATAAAACAAGGAGGTTTTAAACTAGGTGCGTGCGAAGTTTGATCGATTAATTTTGAGTACGGGAGCACGTACGAATTTATTTCCGAAAGCTTTAGAGAAAAAAAAAAAGTTGCGCGAGATTATTTCCAAAAAGGGTGGTTAGGCAAGAAAATAGAAAATAAATGGGGTGTCGGGTTTGGACGCCAAATTTTATTTTCTCAATAAAACAAGGAGGTTTCAAACTAGGTACGTGCAAAGTTTGATTGATTAATTTTGAGTACGGGAGCACGTACGAATTTATTTCCAAAAGCTTTAGAGAAAAAAAAAAGTTGCGCAAGATTATTTCCAAAAAGTGTGGTTAGGCAAGAAAATAGAAAATAAATGGGGTGTCGGGTTTGGACGCCAAATTTTATTTTCTCAATAAAACAAGGAGGTTTTAAACTAGATGCGTGCAAAGTTTGATCGATTAATTTTGAGTACGGGAGCACGAACGAATTTATTTCTGAAAGCTTTAAAGAAAAAAAAAATGTTGCCCAAGGGTGGTTGGGCAAGAAAATAAAAAATAAATGGGGTGTCGGATTTGGACACCAAATTTTATTTGCTCAATAAAACAAGGAGATTTTAAATTAGGTGCGTGCAAAGTTTGATCGATTAATTTTAAGTACGGGAGCACGTACGGATTTATTTCCGAAGCTTTAGAAAAAAAAAGTTGCCCAAGATTATGGGGTGTCGGGTTTGGATGCCAAATTTTAGTTTCTCAATAAAACAAGGAGGTTTTAAACTAGTTTTTTTAAAAAAAAATTTATTATTTTTAATAAAACGGCGTCGTTTTGCCAGGGGCATCCATGTCGCGCCGGTCCATCCACGTAGGACGGCCGGCGCTGGCTTTGTATCCTCGTAGATATTTTCCGAGCTAAATTTGCCGGAAGGACTAAATCGGCACCAAATAAAAAGGTTTAGAACTAAAACGGCACCAAAAAAAGGTTTAGGACTAAATCCGCACAAAGACAAAAGGTTTAGGACTTTTTTGGCACTTCTCCCACCAAATTAATGATCTGAAACGGTTTTAGACTTAATGGATAAATTAAAGATTTGAAACGGTTTCAGACTTAATGGTCACATTAATGTTCTGAAACAGTTTCAAATGTAATAGTCAGCTTAATGATTTGAAATAGTTTTAGAATCAATAGGAAGTTTAATGATCTAAAATAGTTTCAGATTCAAATAACCAATTAATGCTCTGAAATAGTTTTATATGTAATGGTCAAATTAATATGTATAACAGTTGCAAAGTTAATGCTCATAATAAAGATTTGTAACGGTTACAAATTAATGCCTAGAATAATGCTTTGTAACAATTATAGAGTTAATGCCCGAATTAGTATCTATAACGATACGTCCGTTAGAAGTTACAGCCGAATTAATTCTGAAATGGTTTTAGAGTTAATGAGCCGATTTAAATATGATCTAGACTAGTTATAAAAGGGCCATCACAAGGTGATCGGTAATTGATGATTGAGAGTGTTGATAGTGATCAATCAAGTCATTCACACATGAGAGCAATTGCTAACACAATTGAAGTTGCGAGATCTCTCAATTTCTCTCTTCTGTTCAATGCTAGATTGGTGGTGTGTCTAAACTGAAGACCCGATACTTATGGGGTTGGATTTGAAGAACGTCAGAACCTGCATTACAAAGAGATCAGATGTTGTGCATTTGACAAATGTCAAAACCAGTATTAGTAAAAGACATCAGACGTTCGTGGTCAAAATTCCAAGAACGTTAGAACTGGTGTTCCCAGAAGATCAACGTTCGTAGTTATAGTCTGAAGAATGTCAGAACCACTGCTGTAAGGACATCAGATGTTCGTGCTTAGAATCTAAAGAACTTAGAATCAAATTTTGGAGTACGGTACAAGGTTAATATGATTACCTCTTTATCTCTTCTATGTGCTTCTATTAAAATGCACGAAAATGCTTTGGCAATACATGTATAAGTGTCTTTACTTCCATTGCGATCAGACTTTGATCTTAATTTACTTATGCACGTATTCTTATTTATTGAAACAGCTCCTTGATTTGCCCAGGATTGTTGACTAGATAATGTCCGACACATATGAATATATTCTTTTTCTTTTTTAAGAATCCCATTGTCTCTCTTTTCTTTACTTTTACTCTCGTATTTTGTCGTGTTCTTCGATAGACTTCAAGACTTGAGTCTTCGTGCACTGCCGCCTAGTCTTCCCGTGATATCATGTGGTCGCCGGGCCTGAGGTTGTAGTGCGGATCCAGGCCCCACTTACATGAACCGGAGCACAAAATCCCGATGAATTTCAGCTGTTAGATGATGTCGATCTTATGTCGAGCCCACATAAATCATCTTTGGAGATCTACTAAGCTCATCTACATATGGAGCATATTATTAATATTCGGGTGCTGGGTCGGGCCAACTGGGTCCTCACGGGCTAGTGAAAGCTAGTTGGCTAATGAAAGTTAGTTCTCTATGTTTCGCTTTTTTCGTGAAACACGTTACTTTGGATTGGTATCGATTGTTTTTTTTTTTTTTTTTTTTGGGGGAGGGGGAGGATGATATAAAACTGACTGCCCGAAAGTGGATTCCGCAAAATTTGTTGATTACTTTTGTACTAGTCAAATCAATTTGCTTTAAAACCTCAAATTATTGATTGAATGATTGAATGTTTAATTTAGAGGCGTCATCCTTATGACACGTATTAAGCAATCCGATAAAAAAATATACCAATAACTTTTAACGCTAATTCTTTTTTTGTAATGGTTGTATTTAATATTTATAAATCGAACCCTTTTCCATATAGTATACTTCACCATGACTCTTAGGAACTCATTGACGAGATTTCATGTGTTCATATGGGGCAATGTCTAACGCATCTCCTTCCCAACTGTGTACTCACGATAAAAATCTAATTAGAACACCACCGACTACAAAATTCTCTCTATACAAGCAACTTTATATGTAGTTAACAGGTGATTATTTTCTTAGTAGATAATGAATGAGTAGAAAGACTGATAGAATATTAGAATAATAGGAATAACAGGCAAGAGAAAATTTGAGAGGGAGTGTTGGAATTCAAATCATTGTGCACTGAGACCATGGTAAACTTATTGTTTTTCAAAAAAAAAAAAAAAATCTAAGCCATTGAAAATCACGTCAATAATTTATTTATTACAAATTACATCACAAAATAATGTGGCATCATACATTATTGTGTTCAAACTTCTTAAAAAATAGGATGTCATCTTGTCTAAAGTTGTCCACGTCAGGGTGTCATGTTGAACAATTGATGATGACTAGATGCCGTGTTAGCAATTAGCCAAAATGACTATATTGGAATTTCGCACGCAAATGTTTAAAACATCATTGAAAAAATTGAAAAGTTAAGAATTAAATTGGCATTCTTACAATAAATTTAAGACCAATTTAGTAATTATTTGTCCCGTTGCCAAATTCATGATATATATATTTTTGGTCGAAACCAACTTCATGAATTGAAATTTGCAGTGGGAGGTCTTCATTATTCCATGAAAATAATGGAGGCTGTCATGCTTGTGTCACAGCCTGATGAAGCGACATGTTGAACGCTAGATTGATTGACCTATAACGCTTGCGTCTCTCGATTGAGAATACGAAAGCACCGTTGCTGTCTCCATCGTGTAATTTTTCAAGGAAATCGGGAGACCTGTTTGTCCGGTCTCCTTAGGAAATTGATAATCTCGCTTAATGGGATATTTCCTGATCGAAAATTCCGCTGAGTTCTGTATTTATAATTATTTCTTTTGAAACAGTTGGCCACAATGAAAACAACGAACTCGAACATAAAGGATATAATCGCAATTTTAATTCTTAGAAGTATGAAATGGTTTGTTCCGATTCCTTGTCATAGATTAACTTCATTATTTTCTCTAATATCAATCCTCTGATTGATCTTAAAATCTTATACTCTGAGATACTGTACCATGAATATGATCAAACGCTCTATTTAAGTTTTTGGTCTTGTGTATATTTGATTTACTTGTGATCTTATACCCCTGATATGGCCACAAACATGAACTATACGGAATTTTTCTTTGCTATTTCCTTTTGTACGAGTTTAGAATTGTAATGCCATCTTAAACATAACTCTAATAAACCGTTTAAATCTCATCATAATTCTAGGGCCATGTTAGTATCGCCTTGCGTTTGGTTAACCTTATAAGTCGTCTGGCCATTCTCCTGTAATGGAATCTATGGCCGATATGTGACCGTCATTTTAAAACATAACGGCCGCCGTTATGCTTATGGCGCTCTAAAATTTTATAATAGATAATATACTAATTTCTTTTTGGCACCTAACAAGCTAGACATTCAAAGAATAGATCTCACTTATTTAAGCGCTTAATTGAAACTTGTCATAACACTTAGCAAAAATTTTTTAGTAGGAGTTCTTTATGGATTTAGAATTTCTCAAAGAAATTTTTTAAAAAAAAAATCTTAAATCTATTACATTTGTGCCAATTCAATATTAAACCTTTTAATTTGGTTAAATTAATTTGTCCATATAGTACATCCGGCCAATTGTAACCAAAATCACTAATTAGATGCTAACCGTCTCTACATAAGATCACCGCTGACATGGACAATTTTTGTAATTTTTTTAAAAATTAAATTTTATTTTTTCTTTTCTTTTCTTTTTTCTTTTATGCAATCGGCTAGGGTTGGTGGGGGCTTGACGACCCTCACTGACCATTGGGCAAAGTCCTGCAAGCCCTTGCTGGCCGTGGGCGAGGTGTCCCTCATTTGTGGCCAGTGCAGGCAACCCTCGCCAAGCCCTCTCTAGGCTTTGCTTGTGGCTAGTCTTTGGTGATTGGCGAAAAGGAAAGAAAAAAAATAGAAAAGTAAAAAATAAAAAAATAAAAAGTTCAGAAAATTTTTAAAAATTTTCACCTCAAAGACGGGCCGTGCCACATGGATTTGGTGTTGATTGGATCGCCATGTCAACTTTTTTTGATCTAATCGGAATGACTATATTGTCAAATCATCAAAAGGTTTATGATTGAATTAGTACAATTGCAATGTTTAGGATTAAATTGGCACAAACGCAATAAATTTAGAATAGTTTTGGTAATTTTCCTAAATTTTTCATTGCTATGTGTGAAGATAGAGCAAGTTTGCTAAGCAGCTTCAACATCACCATCATGTATTCATTTTCACATACTGTGACCATCCCTTTCGCTAGGACAAAGATTAAGGCCGCATTACCCTTTATGTGTAAAACCTTTGTATATTGTTTCTGTTTTTTTTTTTTTTTTTGTTTTTTTAAATTCTGTCTTGCATTTGTTGATATATGCAATCGGGTCCCTCCAATTTGTTCTATTGACACGACTTGCTCCTCTGCCCTCCATCGTTGAACTTAATTTCACCAATTCTTCGATGTGTATATAATGGGTTGGTGAGAACGGCCTCCACTCTATAAACACGGACAGAAGCACAAAGGTCCCAAAACGGACAAAAATTACGTGAGAGAGAGTTTGAGAGTTTTTTCGAAATGAAGGTAGTGCATTGGCTTCTAACGGTGGCTGTGGCCTGGTGGTTTCGACAAGACGGAGCTGCCGCCGTGCCCAGAACGTGCGAACGCTGGTGTGGAGACGTGGCCATACCTTTTCCATTCGGGCTCGATTCCAATTGTACGAGGTCCTCAAAGTTTTTGCTCAATTGCACCAACATCGAAGGGCGCGGTCTTCAACTGATGTCGGGGAATCTTACCATACGCAACATCTCGGTCGAGGCCTCAACCGTGGTCGCCACCGTACCCGAAGTATATGAGTGCCGCTATCAGAATGGCACGCTAGCAAACAAAAGCGGTAATCTGGCCATCGATCTATCTACAAATCCTTTGTACAGATTTTCGGACACCCAGAAGGAGCTCTTGGTCGTTGGCTGCAACACTATCGCAACCGTGGCCAACCTGAATGAGACGTTCTTGAGCGGGTGCGCTTCCTACTGCATCGGCAACATTGACTTCGCCAATATGACCGCTTGCACCGGTCAAGGTTGCTGTCAAGCATCCATCCCAAGGGGGGTCCAGACGCTCAACATTAATATCGATTTCCTCGAACAGAGCGAATTGGTCTCGCAACGCGGCTACTGTGCACGGGCCTTCGTGGTGGACATCAATATCTCACAATTGACTATCCCGAGGTTCGAGGATGTGGGCGACACCTCGCCCCTTCTTCTGAACTGGACGGTCGAACAGAATGTGACTTGCCGAAAGGCCAAACTGAACCAGCTGAGCTATGCTTGTCGTAACAACGCGGAATGTGAGGACAACAGGAGTGGACCGGGCTATATTTGCTTTTGCAAGGATGGGTACAAGGGGAATCCCTATGATCCAATCCAAGGGTGTACAGGTAATTAACACATATGACTCCTTATGCATTATCGCACCCGAATGAATGGAGTGGATAACTAATTAATTAATCACCATCCTAGAGCCGGAAAGAGAAGTAGTGTATCTATGTACTGATTCCATATAGTTTTACCCCATTTAATTAGCCACCGTTTAATTTGGGCTTCTCTCTCCCCAACCTTTTATTCCTCCACTGTTGCGCTAGTACCTCACGCCAGTGCCGCTGTCACCATCATTTTTTCACCACCTTAGCCGAGCCCACCATCGGCCTTCACGTGCTATGTACTGATTCCATGTAGTTTTACCCCATTTAATTAGCCACCGTTTAATTTGGGCTTCTCTCTCCCCAACCTTTTATTCCTCCACTGTTGCGCTAGTACCTCACGCCAGTGCCGCTGTCACCATCATTTTTTCACCACCTTAGCCGAGCCCACCATCGGCCTTCACGTGCTATGTACTGATTCCATATAGTTTTACCCCATTTAATTAGCCACCGTTTAATTTGGGCTTCTCTCTCCCCAACCTTTTATTCCTCCACTGTTGCGCTAGTACCTCACGCCAGTGCCGCTGTCACCATCATTTTTTCACCACCTTAGCCGAGCCCACCATCGGCCTTCACGTGCCGTTGGACCCCCATGGCTATGTCCGGAGAGAGCCCTCTCTCTCTCTCTCTCTCTGTTACTATACCAATGCACACTCCCTTTCGTCAAGTGCTACCACCACTACAGCCAACGACGCGTCTCTCTCTCTCTCTCCCCCCATCTTCATGAGTCTGAATTGTACCTCTTCTCGGCAGTAACAAGTCCTTGGTACCATCTCCTCCGCAATGAAGGAGATGAAATTTGCTCGCATGAATGGAGAAAACGAAATTGCAGTAACCTTTTCATCAAGAGAGACGAGGCAACGGTGCATGGGGGCGGGGTCATGACCTTAACTCATCTGAACATCAATATCGACGTGGCGGAGATGGTGATGCGGTGGTCCCAATGACTGCAACGTTCGCAGCGTGGCTGGGCCGCAGTGGTGGTGGAGGGGATGTTGGGTTGAGTGGAAGGTCATAGGGGGAGGACAGAGAAAGTATGTTTTTCTCATTTGTTGGATGCGTCCTACCACATGATATAATTCTAATGGAAGGCCTAACCCTCACTTGGCTCTTGCAACGTAGGGTTAATGCATTATTGCAAAAGCTCAATTCCCGCGAGTTCTTTACACAGGATCCTTTCCTAGCTCGTGGACCCTCAACGGGTCTCGTATATAGAGTTCGAGATAGGGTCGGTATCAGTCAATGGCAAAGAACAACGCCATTGTTGAGCTCAGATTCGACGCAGAGAGAGACTGAGAGTAGATAAAGAAAAGATATCTTGAGAGAGAGTGGACACATGTCACGGTGCTATAACTGAAACCTAAATGGGATGGCATTATTTATCTAATAATCCATGCACAGACTTGTTAAATTTGTTTTTGCCATAACGAGATAACGGTTCAATTTCTCTTCAATGTAGACATCAATGAGTGTGAGGACCAAAAAAAAAACCGATGTCGTGGAAAGTGCAAGAATACTGCCGGGAACCACACATGCTATTGCCCATTTGGAATGATGGGCGATGGTGAAACCATTTGCCAAATTTCTCCCTGGGTACTACTTGTTCCAGGTAATTTCATATATATATATATATATATATATATATATATATATATATATATATATATATATATATATAACTCCTCGTCATTCGCTAGATGGTTCATAGTCTATCAATTCATTGTTGAATTTACAGTAAGTTTGACATTTTTTTTTTTATGTATTATTAATATATCATACTTAGTCGGTATAATCCCCGGTAGCACAAGCAGTGAGCCAACAAGCTGCCACGTGTCTCTGTTCAGTTCCAGGCTAACGCCGATTACATCTTTCCTTTGTTTTTCTTGTACCTCCTTTTTCGTCCTTCTTCTTTTTGGCCCTTTTTCTCTGAAGTTAACACTCTGAATCTACGTTGTGGGAGTACACGCAGCACCTCTTAAGTGAAAATTCCTACTCCAACCAAACCTATAAATCTTGGGCCAAAACGAACAACTAGAGTTTCTGATTTCAAGAGGAGAAAAGCCCTAATAATGGTATAAATTCCGAAAATTTCTTTCTTCTCTTGTGAGTTGCTGAAGTGATAATGGCCCTTAAGCATTAGATGGACAAGAAGGCCAAACGCTATTGCTTGGTGAACTTGCCAATAAGGACGACCTTCAAGATTGATGAAGCTCAGTTGGATTACCATAATTCAAGAAACTCAACTCACCTTCAACGGTCACACCCACTGATTGGATTGGGGCTTTTTTTATTTTCATTTTTTGCCAAATCCTTTTACAATAATTATTATTCAAACTTGCATGTCTTGGTTGAGTTTGGATTTGGGAAAAAATTTAGGTATTATCCCGTGAACGGTTCGCAAGATCTTCAATTGATTATCTATAACAAGAGATTAAAAGAGAGAAACGGAAAAAAAAAAGTAAAAAAAAGTAAAATAGTAGAAACAGACAAATCGAGAATTTTCGAATAAACAGAAGTATAGCTACTGGAATTTTTAGTAAAAAAAAAAAATTACACTGCTAATGCAATTTGAGATGAGGTTGGCAGAGTATGGTATATTAATCCATATTTTAATTGAGATTTGGCAGTGGATGTATTAGTTTTTCCGGGGGTATAAAAAGACATTTTCCGATCTATCTTCTGAATTTAAAGTTATTGAAGTTAAGCAAATATAATATTAAATGTCAAAGTTTGGAAAATAAGCTAAAAACAAGAAATGAATCCATGCATAAAAGCTTGCCGTAGTGGGGTTTTTTCGGATGGGCACGGAGGCACAAGCAATCTTTGCCCCGTCGATACCATTAGGGGTGAACATGGTTTCAAAGTATAACAGGGAATCTGAGAACCATATTGGTGAAACCGGTCTAGTTCCAGGTTCTAGCACATGCAAAATAGGTTCCAAGCTCAAAAAATTGCAGAACTTGTTCTGACGAGGAGGTTTCAGGTTTCACGTGGAATTGAGAACCTAGACCTTGGAGCAAGTCTTTCTGTTTTTCATGCTCTATGTCTTTGTGCGATCCTACGTTATTCCATGATGTTCAATAATATTAATATGAAACTACTAGGCTGAGCTTCCATTTTCGGATATATCTATAATTGAGACTTTTACTTTATTAATATTTCATAATCTCTGTTTATCTAAATATGAATGATGATCATATATTGTAGCAAATGGTGGTCATTATTTACAATCCTTCAATTAATAGTACAGGTGGCACCTGAGTAGAACTTAGAACCAACCTTAAAACCTGTGAGAGAGTAGTTTTTAGTTTCTTGGGTATGCAAGGTATGTTCCAAGTTCCCTAACATTTTGGGAACCTATTTTGACGGATAAATTCTAGATTCCAGAAGGTACCTAGAAGAAATTTGAAACCACTCACTCCTAAATACTACATTCCTTGTAAAAAAAATGCCAAGTTCCCTAATATTTTGGGAACTAGTTCATAGATTATAAGTTTCAGAAGGTACCTAGAAGAAATCTAGAAGAAATCTGAAACCGCTCACTCTTAAATACTACATTCTAGATAGCATTAGCTTTGCCTTTTGTGCACTTTTAAGAAAAAACATATTTTATTTCGTTTAATTTACTTGTAATTATTTTTTATAGGAATAATAATATTATTATTAAAATTCAAAGGACAATCACTTCTCTTTACAAGCCTTGCTTTTAAAGAAGATGCAAATTTGGAAAGTGCTTTCTGTCAGCAATGTGGCACAATTGTTTACCGTGTATTTCATCTTCAGGTTGTCCCACATCGGCTAACTTGTGAATGTAGGAGCTTGTTTGGATCTATAAAACCAGCCCATGAGGAGACTCTTTGACCCCAAGTCCGTCCGAGGAGCCGTTTTTATTTTGAGAAATGACAAAAATAATAGAAAGGGTAAAGGTCATAGAAAATTTTAAATTATCTTAATTGTGAAATGTAACAATTTATATTTATCATATAAATATGCTAAATTTATGTGAAGATATCCTAAATGGAATAGCAATAGATGGTACGTGGTATTTATCTTAAGAAAAATGTTACCAACTAATAAGTGGATTAGTTTTTCTGGCAGAAATTAATTCCATGACAGTGCCCCCACACAGGGCACGGCGTCGGGGCAATTTTTCATTTCAAGGTGGTTGAAATTAGTTTTAGAGAAATAATTAATCGGTATATAAAAATGGTTACATTTTCTTTTATCTCTAGTTAGAGAATATATCATTCAATCATGTTTTTAATTGGCAGGTTATGTATTATATATTTCCCACATGCCAATTTTAACTAAATATAAATTTGGGAGATATTTATGTTCGTGCATAAGTGGAGGGAGGTGAATACTTCCTCGTTCTTTTTTGTTTTATTACAAACCTTCATTATAATCAAGAAAAGACATTGGGACGAGTAAGCACTTGAATTGAGTTCAATCGATTACTTATTCGGTTCATAATAGTGCACGTCAAATTTTAAATGAGGACTTTCGTGAGGATTGTTACATGATACATAACATGTATAGTTCTTTTGTTAGTTGTTCAACAAATGATTCACATAAAAGAGAGATACTTTTATTTTATCTTTTTTTTAGTAGAGAAACAATTTCTATCACCAGTAAAGTGACAGCTATATTTTGAAAGGTGTCCAAATCAATGGTAATAGATGTGGATTATGGAAAAAAGGATTAAATGGGTTGTGTGTTTGAAATTAAATTCTTTTAAGAACTATGTGGACCGTATA